>JASEVX010000005.1:15513726-16226132 GCA_031761405.1 Serripes groenlandicus | reverse complement strand
TCAATGTATACGAGAAAGTAAACCCGTTCCTACATATGGATTTCACGACTTTTGAAAACAATGTGAAAATAGAAAAAAAATGCTCAAAACGAGCAATTTCTCCTTTTGCCTCAATGTTTTGAACTATTTTCAGTAATTTTACCTTCATTTATGGTTTTCCGAGATACGTTCAAAGACGTATGCTGTAGATTGTATTGTTTGGGGATTGGGTTAAGTTAAGGTCTGGCCTGCATAACAAAGGTTCGAGGATAGGGTTCAGTCTTTTTTATCACAGTATTACCTGTATGTACAAGTGTGGACAATGGACATTTCTGTTTACCTCGTACATGTACATTGGTACATGTATAAATAATTGGTTTGTGTACCAAACATTGCTATGATATCCGAATGTTTCAATCATCCAACCACTATCATAATGATACAAAGTTAAAAACATTGTGAGGAAAAACCACAAATAATTGATATTGATATAAACGATAAAAATAAGATATTAAAGAGTCGTCTGCTCTTCCAACAATATTGTCAAAGACATTTACATCAGGTAAAATAGAAAATATTTGCAGATCCATAAAAAGTATAGTTATTGAATAAAGATGAACGCTGTGTTGCAGGTAAACTGCCGTATGCGTTAATGTACGTCTGTATGTGGGGCAGAATAATCCTTTCCCATAAACAGACTCTTTCTCGCGTTTGTGCAACAGACGACGTTTGAAAACATTGTGACAAAACGAGGAATAGCCATAATGAGCAGTTTCTGCTCTTGACACAGGTTTTTACTTTCAGGTATTTTCCACATTTTTGTCTTCATCTTTTTAAAGTCATCTGCTGCAGATTTGTTATTTGTTGAACACGGTTAAAGGACATTATAAACGTTACATTTCAGACAACCGCCGAGTCGTGGTCGGCCAAGTCAAAAGTACGAATCAGAAGAAAGGTCTTTGTTGACGCCAAGACGGGTCTTCTGTACTGTGGAAAAGCACAGAACAAAATAAGAAATGACCCTGACCTCCCGAACTTTGACCTTGCACAGTGCTTCACGAAGTAAGTTTTATCTGATATGCTCATTCCACCAGCATCACGATATGAGTGACACCTTTTTTTTTTTAAAGTTCTATCCATTACATAAGTGAAACATTATCGGATTGTGGAACTAACCAGTTATAAAACTCATGCTTCTATTTTTCTCCCATTATTTATTAAAGTAATTGTAACATATTAAGTCTAAATTATTGACAAACAAAGCGATAGCTGCTCGCCACGTGGACGAACAGCCTAGTGCGATGGTATAATAAACAACAACGACAACAACAACAACTAAGAAACGAACAGAGTAAATGAACCGTCCTCTCCAAATCTATCAAAGTTTACTCTGTGCCTTGGATATGTGCTCAAGTATCTGGTTGGTTAGAAGCAAATTCATTCTCGAAATTGACCAATCAGACGTGTTATTTGGATCAAAGGGTTCATTTCTCAGCACAGAGAACGGGTTCAGAGTTTTATAGTTTCGGGTCAAATCTTTCTTGACAAGTGTAGAAAGGGATTGAGCAGCGTACCCATAACTATATCAAAGTTTAGGTGTACACCGTATGTCAGAGTTCACCCTGTCCTACATACAGCAAATCTGCAGAGGACGACTTTGAAAATGTCTACTCAGAAATATGGAAAATCTCTATAATTGTAGGTAAAATCACTGAACAAAGTCGAAAACATTGTGTCACGATGTTTTCAAAAAACGTCTGCTATAGTTGCGCCAGAGTGCGTCTATAGGTGGGAATGGGTTCCTTCTTTGACCCACCAGCTAACGGTGCAGATGCATATCTGACTTCGCGTTGGCTCAGCTGACATAACTATTGTTGTATAACCCTTTCCCTCATACGACAATTCTGCAGCAGACGACTTTGAACATATTTTGTCAAAACATAGGTAATCTTCATAATTGAATGGATAACCTATGACTAAAAGTGGAAAACATTGTGGCAAAAGGAGAAATTGCACGTTTTGTGCAATTTCGTCTTTTTTTCACTATGTTTTCAAAAAGCCGTATGCTGCAGAGGCGTCCGAAACCGTTTATATGAGGGAAAGTGATAGTAGTTTACATTGAAGTAACTCCATTTATATATTTTTTTCTTCAGGAAAGACATAGCCTGGGACATGGCAAATAACGGGAGATATTTCACATATCAGAGAGGTATGCCTCGTTTTCGTTTGATTAACCGTATGCCTCATAAAACAAGTCTCATCTTCTCTCAATTTTTTTTTTAAATGAGTCTGCTGAAAATGCTTCGTATATTATGAACATTTAACCCCTTCTGAACTGAAATACAAACGGTTCCTGACGTCTCTGCAGCAGACGACTTTTGAAAACATAGTGGCAAATGGAGAAATTGCTCATTATGAGCAAATTTACCTTTCAAACCAATGTTTTCAACTCTCTTCAATAATTACACTTTCTAGAGATTTACCAAGCTTTTCAAGGTTGACTGCTGATGTGTCGTATTTGAGCCAGTGTTAAGAACAGTTAACCAATTATAACAGTTAGTTTAGTTTATTAACAAAAAAAAAATCAACGATTTTGAAATAAATTATTAAAACTTATACCAGGCGTATTTAAGTATAAACATTTGAGCCGTCCAGCGAGAAAACCAACATTGTGGACTCTGCGTAAAGTGTCGACCCAGATCAGCCTAAGCATGCCGCTCATTTATGGAGATTTTATACGTTTTTGTGAATATGTTTTCAAAGTCGTCTGCTGCAGAACTGTTGTATCTGGGAAAGGGGAAAACATGGTGAAAACAATGTCGTTTCAAGTCTTGTCCAGACATACATAAGGCAAATCCGCAGCAGACAACTTTAAAACATCCCGACAAAAAGATGGAAAATCTCTATAAATGAAACTGAGCTAATTGAATAGAGTTGAAAGTATAGTGACACAAAAGTGATATTGTCCAGTATTATCAATTTCTTTTTTTTTTCTGCTGCAAATGGTCAGTACGAATCTGCAAGTGGGAAAAAGTTAAATAACATTTAAAAAAAAAATGACATGATGTGATATTCTCATAGTCGTCTTTTTCAAACAAACACTGCCAGGAGATTGGAAATAATTATTTGAAATATGATTTGAAACGGAGTGAAAATCATAGTGGGAAAAGGAAATTGTTTTGATCAATTGCTCCTTTCCCTTTGCCACAATGTTTTCAACTATATTTAATAATTGAACTCTATTAATGGATATTTTATACGTTTTTGTGAATATGATTTCAAAGTCGTCTGCTGCAGAATGTTTGTATGTGGGAGTAAACGGAGTTGAAATCATAGTGGGAAAAGGAAATGTTTTGATCAATTGCTCCTTTCCCTACTATCAAAGGTGATGAGAATGGATTCATACATATATCACTGTATTTAACAGGCTTGTCCTTCCAAGCCACTGCCTGTCGCACCGGATGGGAAAGGTACACCGCTTCCGTCATAGAAGACTTTGACGATTCCGTACCGCTTGTTGTGGCCCACGAACTAGGCCACAGGTAAGTTTCTTGACTGCTTGTCAGTACTCAAGCTTTGCTTTGACCTGCATGACCAATAGTCGCCTTTACCCTTTCCCCCATATATAGACACGTTTTGAATCACCAACAGCAGACTGAAAACATTGTGCCAAGAGGTTCTCCTTTTGTCACACTGTTTAACAAATTCGTCTTCTGCAGAGGCGTCAGAAAGCGTCTGTATGTGGGAATTGAAAAATGTACTAAATTAATTTATGTATTGTCAGCTTTGTTATTCTAACATATCGTCCTTGTAAGCTGATTGATAAGGGTTTAACGCCGTTTTTAACAATTGTTCAGTCATATCACGGCGGTCAGTTTACCTACTCATGCGTTTCCTGACTTTCGCACACCAGTAATCCACACAACATACATTCCAGGCAACTGGCTGCTTTTCCACATAGATTGTTAGTACATTGGGGGAAAGACGAATGACGCATGTCACAGTGACTTTTGTCAAACGTCGGAAAGAATGTTGGCCGAGCTTGGATTCGAACTCTCAAACCCTGGATTGACGGCCCGCGTCGCTACCGACTGAGCTACCGGGGCTCGGGTCCTTGTAAACTGAATCGTTTATTTTCCTGATTTTTTTTTGTCATTTGTATACAAACTGGGAGAAATAAAGAAGCTGAATTGAATTTACATAAAACTAAGACTCGAACGAGCCCGTGCATCCGTACAGTCCTACCCGAATCGTCAATGTTCGTCTATATATTATCTAGTCGTAGATGTATCATTGGAGATAAGTACTATGAATGTTGCCATAAACATATATATATATATATATATATATATATATATATATATTATATATATGATCCTTTTCAACCCTTTCCTACATACAAAAGGGGGGAAAAGGTTGGCCGGGGTTAAACGGGGAGTTAATAAGACCCAAAACTTCACTAGAGGCGACCGAAATCATGGCTCTCGTTCCTGGCCTATTTGTTAATTTGAGAACTCCAATATTGATTTCAGTATGGGGGCTGTCCATGATGGAGATGCAGGATGTAACGATAACGGTCAATTTGTTATGACGAAGAGATTCAAGATCTCAAACAATCCGAAGAGACTTATCAACGCCTGGTTCTTCTCGACTTGTAGTTTAGATGACATATACGAACATCTCGCGAAGTATGTTTTTAACTTTTGTTTTTGTTATGATTTATTATGATTATTATGATTATTATTATTATTATTATAAATATTATAAGTATAAGTATTAGTATTAGTAGTATCATCGTTATTGCCAGCACGAGCAATAAATAGTTTTATTATTTTCTCACGATGTTTTAATCCTGCATGAAATTGGGTACGCTGAGGAGACTCAGGTTTAATCTGAAAATAGAATTGTGTGTAATGTGTTACATTTATTCCTGTGTAGTCATGTGATTTATAGATAGGGCTATATAAAACAATGATGTTACGTCTTGAACATGTGGCAGTTTGGATAATGTCTTATCTTGATAATTCTTCACGATAAGCCACAATCTTACTAAAAACAAGACCTTAACTTCCTGCAGTAGCAAACTCTCATATAGGTCGTATGACAAACCGTTTGGCATCAACAGAGGATGTAACCAATATAAATAAACGAGATATAGAAGTGGTGATGGCCGAGTGTTCCGTTTGTATTGCTCATGAATTATAAAATGTATAGGATCAATTTGAGACGATCTTTTATGCGGTGCTGCCAGATCCAATAAACGCACAGCTAAGTATTTTGGTCTCCTTATAATTGGATTGGGCAATACATGGTTTAATACGAACATCTCTATATCCTTTTTTATGATAAGAGGCAATCATAAGGACTTCTCGTAATCATTCGGTCATTCTCAGTATTTACTCAACATGTATAGGAATATATGTCATACTCCAAAGATGATTCCGACCCAAGAAGTCCTGCCATGTCCAGGCCAATCCGGACAATAAAATAATTTTATCTTTACTTAATAGTGAAGACCAAAAATGTCTGCGGGAGAACAGTTTCGATATAGAGACGTTGCCCAGTATAGAAACAGACTATTTATCCGGCGTTCTGTACCAGGCAGACGACCAGTGCAAGTTAACGTTTGGTCGCGAATCGCAAGCCTGTGATCCATCGGGCCAGGACCAGGTAGGTTGTGTGTCTAGTTCGCGTATTCAATCCTAGTTTGCTCACTAGTTTTGAGCCGAATTAC
Source organism: Serripes groenlandicus (assembly GCA_031761405.1). NCBI lineage: Eukaryota > Metazoa > Mollusca > Bivalvia > Cardiida > Cardiidae > Serripes > Serripes groenlandicus. The sequence goes on along the minus strand of JASEVX010000005.1, from coordinate 16,220,419 downwards.
GAGAAAACCAACATTATGGACTCTGCATTGTGTATCGACCAAGATCAGCCTAATCCGGGCCCATACGCGACACATTCCGCCTCAGGGGGATAGAGGTATAGATTAATGATTGCTGAAGCAGAAAATCCACAAGAGGTGAAAAGTGTCTGTCCAGTTAGCCTGCGCAGTATACTTAGGCTGATCCGGGTCGATACTTTAGCAGAGTCCACAATGTTGGTTTTCTCGCGGGACGGCTCATTTATTTATAGTCTGAAGCCATTGGAGCAAGACATACGAAAGTAGGCCTTAGGAACATTGGGACAAGTTAAGACGATTTAGAATCTGATGTAAGATGCAATATGCTTGCAAAATATGACGTTTTAACATGCAATAATTTCAATTTATTTTGAAGTTTTGTTTTGTCTCTTTAAGATAGTTCCACACCTTTGGGGTTCGATCCCATGCCGATTCATACCAAATATTTTAAAAGTGGTGGTAATGGCTGATTGTGGGATTATCATTATGAATGACTCACTGGTGTCAGGATAATGGGACAGACGTACTGGTAACTTACCCAGGAAATTCCGGTATATAACTCAAAATTGTTGAAAGCAGCATAATGCACCATATAAAGACACAAACATGAGAAATTTAAATTTAAACCTGCAGGTTTATCCAGACAACATGTGTTTAGAAGGGATTGGTTGTACGGACAAAAATGGGGATTGCACCAATATACACAGACCTTTCTCTGGTACAACTTGCGGGAAAAATAAGGTAGGTGTTGGAGTTGATCGATCTTTCATCTGTAACTTTTTCCCACATTCAATAAATCTGCAGTAGACGACTCTGAAAACATTTTGTCAAAAATATGGAAACTATAAATGAAGCAGAACTGTTGAGTATATTTGAAATTATGAACAATTTCTCCATTTGCTGCAATTGTTTCAAAAGTTGTCTAATGCAGAGGCGTCAGAAAACGAAAGCGTCTGTGTGTGGTATCTGAATCCGATAATCTCGTCCGGACGTGTGATGTGTTCCAGCAACGGGTCGATGAATTTGGTTTTCGATGTTAAACTCTGAGGTTCTAAAGTGTTATGAAAGTCCATCGAGTGCTCACCATAACCAACTTCCAAAAGTGTTGAAACACCGATTTACTAACAATTACATGCAATTTTGGTCTGCAGATGTATTATTAAATAGAGAAATACTCCATTATAGCGGTGTTCAAACAAGAGACGCGTACTTATATCATATACCAAATAAAAAACTTTATTTATGAATTTGACAGATATCAAAAATTGAAAGATCACAAATGTAATGCAAAAACAAACATAATTACATGTTTTGTTAACTATATATATTATTAATTACTTTTTGTACTATTGTTTTGTTGATGTATATTACGTGTCACTATAATAAAATATTTACTTACTTACATTATGTTCTTTGTTTTATTCAGATGTGTTATAAGGGAGAATGTATTGGTGATCCAGCATTGATAGTGGCTGCCTTCAATGACGACAGTTTGTTTTCACAAACACAGACTGGCAGAGTTGTAGAAGCAAGTACGTTTCCTTTTCCGAGTACTACAACCCTTTCCCATATACAACAAATCTGCAGCAGACCTTGTAAACATACTGGTACAAATTTGGAAAAGCCCTATTGATGACAGTACAATAATTGAATAGAATTAAAAATAAATGTGGCAAAAAGAGAAATTGTACATCATGAGTAATTTCTTCTTTCGAAAACATCGTTTATGTAGTAGTAGAATGTTCTGCATACTTGTCTGCAGCGTCTGCAATGCTATTTCAAAACAGTATTCGGACTTTCCCCAGTAATAATGTAATAATCTATGTTAAGCTGAAATGTGTTAAAGCACATCGAGGGCTTGGCGTGAAACAGTTGTAACTAAAAACCTATTTTGAAAACCCTGGTTTATGGGCAATTTTGACCCCTTTGTAAACAATGCAAATTTAGATGCCATTGCTCAGAACGAGCAATGGCACCTAAATTTCCATTGTTTACCAAGAAAAATTACTTAACGCTTATAAAGACTTTATGGCGAGGTGATTAACCTTGGTAAAAAAATACAAATTTTAGTTACAACCGTTTCACGCCAAGCCCTCGACATGACGAGGTAAAAGATATTCCTGCTCCGTTCACGGCACGCATATGACAGTGTTGCAAGAAATTCAGGACATGCCTCTTCATGCATTAGCGCATCGTCGGACACCAACGGTTGTCGACACCGCTATGCTCCAACATCTTGTTTGAGCATAGCGGAATCAATAACTGTGGTTGTCCGACGATGGCAGTAGCGTTTAAATGGGTTTTCAGCGCCTAAAAGTAGTACGAGTCCCCTACGGCGGGTATGGGTCTTATTGTACAAGTCCCCTACGGCAGGTTTGGGTCTTATTCAATTCGGGTTAGAATACTTAAAAGATTACTAGCTCTAGTGGAGACACAATTCTTTAGTTATTTGTCGCATGATGCATTTAGGTCTATATGACATTTAGGCGGATAGTGTATTCACACACCTTTTATTTTCATTCTAGTCGGAAAGATTGGGGACGTGTGCACAAATGACGGGGATTGTACAGAAACAAATGTCGTGTGTACTGACGTAAACGGGACGCCACTATGTGTGTGCCCGGTGAACTTTTATATCAACGCTAGTGGAGAATGTACTGATGGTAAGTAGTCAACCCTTTCCAACATACAGCAAATCTGCAGCAGACGACTTTGAAAACATTCTACTCAAGATACGGAAAATCTCTAGAAATGAAGGTATAATTACTGAGAAAAAAAAGTTGAACGCATTGTGGGAAAAGGAGAAATTGCTCGTCTTGAGCAATTTCTTCTTTTATCAAAATGTTTTCAAAAGTTGTCTGCCTCTGCAGGTGGGAAAGGGTTAAGCGGTGCTACAGTTCAGCAAACCTTTGAGAAGTTGTGATGCGTCTGCCATTACCTTCTATCTTGATGACGTCAATAATAGTTGTAAGAAGCTTCTTAAAATCTACTGTGGCTAATTTACGAACAGTGTTAACCCTTTCCCACATACAACTAATGTGCAGCAGACGACTTTGAAACCAGCCGGGCAAAAATATGGAAAAATCTCTATAATTGAAAGTTTAAATATTTAATAGAGTTGAAAATATTGTAACTAAAGGAGAAATTGTTCGTTTTGATCAATTTCTTCTTTTGTCACAATGTTTTCAAAAATTCGTCTGCTGCAGATGCGTCGGAATGCGTCTATATGTGAGAAATGGTTAAACCAGATCAGACTGCGCGGATACGAAGACTGGTCTTTGATCTACACTGTCAACAATGCGTAAATGTCGATTTTCATGGGCTCATGGAATTGTGCTCAGTCGCCCTGATATACCGTAAAGCCACCATAAAAGAAGTAAACTAACTCACACAAGTTAAATTCTCTAAAACTTTTAATTGATACCGACTATAATATCGCTAAATCCATAACTATGTAGAATCTTAATCGAATAAAATACATTTTCATTTAGTTTTGTTATCCTATTCGTATGGGCTAAAAAGGAGCAGACTAGAAAAGGAGGGGATAAACTGGTATTTTTCCATCAATATTTCTCTTATGACTCAACTAAAAACTATATTGTGGGTACTCAAAATGATCGTCTCACTGAGACAATTCGTTTGAGTACCATAACACAGGGTTTTAGGTTCAAATAAGGATGAGAAATACTCTTCGAATCTAGAGCTCTGCATCGCCATATTTCACATATTTCACATATTTCCTTCGTCAGAATTGCAGGCTTTTATTATGAAATAACGGTTTTCGTCCTGACCGTACTTGCCATCATATAAAAATGTTTTCATGTTATTGACATTTCTTTGTTTGCTGAGTATAAATGGTTACAATATTTGTATATTCAAAATTCATTTCAGCCAAGGAATTGGGTTCAAGTTGCGAAGGGAACAGGGAATGTCTGGTCAACAATTCTATTTGTAACGGAGAATCAGAAATCTGTGTTTGCAAATCACAGGACTACGACACAAACGGTCAGATAAATGCAGGTGGAAACTGTACAGAAAGTAAGCCCTTTACCACTCAACCATTCAATTAATCATTTCTGATAGCTTCAGGACCAAGATGGGTTGGTCATATCATCATCTTGTTGAGGTATATTTTGACGGAGTAATGGCTCTTTGGAATTAGGGGAGTATCCATCGTTTTTACCAATTTTCTTGTCGTACAATGTATTCAATGTTGTTACTAAAGAATGATTCCGTTGGTCCAGATGTCACAACTATTCGATCATTTCAAAGCGACCGACCGTGTCAGTTAATTAAACAGCTATTGGATCAGACTCTAGAAATATCGTATCAATTAAAGAGATATTGGATCAGACGCTAGAAATATCGTATCAATTAAACGACTATTGGATCAGACTCTAGAAATATTGTATCAATTAAACAGATAGTGGATCAGACGCTAGAAATATCGTATCAATTAAACGGCTATTGGATCAGACACTAGAACTATTGTATCACTTAAACGACTATTGGATCAGACTCTAGAAATATCGTGTCAATTAAACGGCTATTGGATCGGACTAGACATATCAAATCAATAAAACGACTATTGGATCAGACGCTAGAAATATCGTATCAATTAAACGACTATTGGATCAGACTCTAGAAATATCGTATTAATTAAACGACTATTGGATCAGACTCTAGAAACTTCGTGTCAATTAAACGGCTATTGGATCAGACGCTAGACATATCGTGTCAATAAAATGGTTATTGGATCAGACGCTAGAAAGATCGTGTCAATTAAACGGCTATTGGATCAGACGCTAGAAATATCGTATCAATTAAACGGCTATTGAATCAGACGCTAGACATATCGTGTCAGTTAAACGACTATTGGATCAGACGCTAGAAATATCGTGTCAATTAAACGGCTATTGGATCAGACGCTAGAAATATCGTGTCAATTAAACGGCTATTAGAAATAATTATGTCTGCTGTTCAAATTAGTTTACACAACATGCATATATAAAGCCAGAAACATGTTTTTCTTTACAGAGGTTGCCCTTAACGTTGCCTGTCCACAACCCGATGCCTGTGCTGATGCAAATGCTGAATGCAACGGCTCTACTATGTGCGTATGTCAAAGCGGATTTTACGACAACTCTAACATCTGTTTACCATGTAAGTACCCCGAGGCTCCTTTATCTATAACTACGTAATTGTTTTTGATATCCGAACTAACTTGAATATCACATGTAAAACCATCACAAAAGTACCTCTTCTGCTTTGGCTTAAATTACATTTATCATGAATACTGTCTGACATTAATGTTTTTCATTCTGTTGCAGTGGTAGAGTTAGGTGGTGAATGTAACATCACTAGCGACTGCAGGGATGCCAATGTAGAATGTACAGAAACGCCAGCTTCATCCGGCATGTTTTCATGTCAGTGTCCAGATGCATTCCACGTTGACACTGTTGGTGCATGCGTAGCAGGTGCGTTTATATATTTGCCTTTCGAATATTCAGTGTTCCTTTTAATTGCATTGAATTTCAATGTTTACTTAAATTACTTCAGCTATCCGTTATCGATAAACCACGTCATGTTCTTTCGAGGCAACTGGACACTTTCCCAAATAAATGTTGTCATTGTTTAGCGCCTCATAACCTACATCGTTTCGAGTAGTTTCACTTGAGCCTTCAGATGTATTTTGTTGATCGTAAATACATGAAAATACATGTCGGTAGTATTGCTTCAAAATTAGCTAAATAATCACCCATGCTTCAACAAAAGAACAACCCATTGCAAATTAAGTTGCATAAACCCAATCTCCTCACACCTTAACAATACAATCTGATTTCAGATAAAGCACTTGGGTCAGCTTGTGACGGCGATAACGAGTGTTCTGACAGCAATGCCGTATGTGACTCAACATGCGTCTGCGACAGTGAAACCTATGACTCCGACGGAAGTTCGACAGCGGGTGGAATGTGTGTTGCAAGTGAGCACTTCTTTCTTTATTTGATTGTAATTTGATCCGTTAACTTTATTATTCTGGCTAATATTTGAAAGTTGTTTTGCATTTTCAGTTTAATCACCAACCTATTGAATATCTAGATCCACATAACACACATGTTTTTCTTTACAGAGGTTGCCCTTAGCGTTGCCTGTCCACAACCCGATGCCTGTGCTGATGCAAATGCTGAATGCAACGGCTCTACTATCTGCGTATGTCAAAGCGGATTTTACGACAACTCTAACATCTGTTTACCATGTAAGTACCCCGAGGCTCCTTTCTCTATAACTACGTAATTGTTTTTGATATCCGAACTAACTTGAATATCACATGTAAAACCATCACAAAAGTACCTCTTCTGCTTTGGCTTAAATTACATTTATCATGAATACTGTCTGACATTAATGTTTTTCATTCTGTTGCAGTGGTAGAGTTAGGTGGTGAATGTAACATCACTAGCGACTGCAGGGATGCCAATGTAGAATGTACAGAAACGCCAGCTTCATCCGGCATGTTTTCATGTCAGTGTCCAGATGCATTCCACGTTGACACTGTTGGTGCATGCGTAGCAGGTGCGTTTATATATTTGCCTTTCGAATATTCAGTGTTCCTTTTAATTGCATTGAATTTCAATGTTTACTTAAATTACTTCAGCTATCCGTTATCGATAAACCACGTCATGTTCTTTCGAGGCAACTGGACACTTTCCCAAATAAATGTTGTCATTGTTTAGCGCCTCATAACCTACATCGTTTCGAGTAGTTTCACTTGAGCCTTCAGATGTATTTTGTTGATCGTAAATACATGAAAATACATGTCGGTAGTATTGCTTCAAAATTAGCTAAATAATCACCCATGCTTCAACAAAAGAACAACCCATTGCAAATTAAGTTGCATAAACCCAATCTCCTCACACCTTAACAATACAATCTGATTTCAGATAAAGCACTTGGGTCAGCTTGTGACGGCGATAACGAGTGTTCTGACAGCAATGCCGTATGTGACTCAACATGCGTCTGCGACAGTGAAACCTATGACTCCGACGGAAGTTCGACAGCGGGTGGAATGTGTGTTGCAAGTGAGCACTTCTTTCTTTATTTGATTGTAATTTGATCCGTTAACTTTATTATTCTGGCTAATATTTGAAAGTTGTTTTGCATTTTCAGTTTAATCACCAACCTATTGAATATCTAGATCCACATAACACACATGTTTTTCTTTACAGAGGTTGCCCTTAGCGTTGCCTGTCCACAACCCGATGCCTGTGCTGATGCAAATGCTGAATGCAACGGCTCTACTATGTGCGTATGTCAAAGCGGATTTTACGACAACTCTAACATCTGTTTACCATGTAAGTACCCCGAGGCTCCTTTCTCTATAACTACGTAATTGTTTTTGATATCCGAACTAACTTGAATATCACATGTAAAACCATCACAAAAGTACCTCTTCTGCTTTGGCTTAAATTACATTTATCATGAATACTGTCTGACATTAATGTTTTTCATTCTGTTGCAGTGGTAGAGTTAGGTGGTGAATGTAACATCACTAGCGACTGCAGGGATGCCAATGTAGAATGTACAGAAACGCCAGCTTCATCCGGCATGTTTTCATGTCAGTGTCCAGATGCATTCCACGTCGACACTGTTGGTGCATGCGTAGCAGGTGCGTATATATATTTGCCTTTCACATATTAAGTTATCTTTTTAATTACACTGAATTTCAATGTTTACGTAAATTACTTCAGCTATCCGTTATCGATTAATCACGTCATGTTTTTTCGAGCTAAATGGCTACTTTCACGAATAAACGTTGCCATTTTTTAGCGCCTCGTGACATAGGTCGTATCGAGTATTTTGACTTGAGTCTTAAGTTGTGTTTTGTTTATCGTAAATACATGAAAATACATGTCGGTAGCATTGCTACAAAATTAGCAAAACAATCATCCATGCTTCAATAAAAGAACAACGCATTGCAAATAAGTTGCATAAACCCAATCTCCTCACACCTTAACAATACAATTTGATTTCAGATAAAGCACTTGGGTCAGATTGTAACGGCGATAACGAGTGTTCTGACAGCAATGCCGTATGTGACTCAACATGCGTCTGTGACAGTGAAACCTATGACTCCGACGGAAGTTCGACCGCGGGTGGAACGTGTGTTGCAAGTGAGCACTTCTTTCTTTGTTTTATTGTAATTTGATCCGTTACCTTTATTATTCTGGCTAATTTTTGAAAGGTGTTTTGCATTTTCAGTTTACTGACCAACCTATTGAATATCTAGATCAACTTAACACACATGTTTTTATTTACAGAGGTTGCCCTTAGCGTTGCCTGTCCACAACCCGATGCCTGTGCTGATGCAAATGCTGAATGCAACGGCTCTACTATCTGCGTATGTCAAAGCGGATTTTACGACAACGCTAACATCTGTTTACCATGTAAGTTTACCAAAGCTCCTTTCTCATTATCTACGTAATTGTGTTTGATATCCCAACTAACTTGAATATCACATGTAAAACCATCACAAAAGTACCTCTTCTGCTTTGACTGAAATTACAATGATCGTGAGTACTGTCTGACACGAATGTTTTTTCTTCTGTTGCAGTGGTAGAGTTAGGTGGTGAATGCAACATCACTAGCGACTGCAGGGATGCCAATGTAGAATGTACAGAAACGCCAGCTTCATCCGGCATGTTTTCATGTCAGTGTCCAGATGCATTCCACGTCGACACTGTTGGTGCATGCGTAGCAGGTGCGTATATATATTTTCCTTTCGAATATTAAGTGTTCCTTTTAATTACACTGATATTCAATGTTTACTTAAATTACTTCAGCTATCCGTTATCGATAAACCACGTCATGTTCTTTCGAGGCAACTGGACACTTTTCCAAATAAACGTTGTCATTGTTTAGCGCCTCATAACCTAGATCGTTTCGAGTAGTTTGACTTGAGCCTTAAGTCGTGTTTTGTTGATCGTAAATACATGAAACTATATGTCCGTAGTATTGCTACACAATTAGCTAAACAATCACCCATGCTTCAACAAAAGAACAACCCATTGCAAATTAAGTTGCATAAACCCAATCTCCTCACACCTTAACAATACTATATGATTTCAGATAAATCACTTGGGTCAGCTTGTAACGGCGATAACGAGTGTTCTGACAGCAATGCCGTATGTGACTCAACATGCGTCTGCGACAGTGAAACCTATGACTCCGACGGAAGTTCGACAGCGGGTGGAACGTGTGTTGCAAGTGAGCACTTCTTTCTTTATTTGATTGTAAATTGATCCGTTACCTTTATTATTCTGGCTAATATTTGAAAGGTGTGTTGCCTTTTCAGTTTCCTCACCAACCTATTGAATATCTAGATCAAATTAACACACATGTTTTTCTTTACAGAGGTTGCCATTAGCGTTGCCTGTCCACAACCCGATGCCTGTGCTGATGCTAATGCTGAATGCAACGGCTCTACTATCTGCGTATGTCAAAGCGGATTTTACGACAACGCTAACATCTGTTTACCATGTAAGTTTACCGAAGCTCCTTTCTCATTATCTGCGTAATTGTTTTTGATATCCGAACTAACTTGAATATCACATGTAAAACCACCACAAAAGTACCTCTTCTGCTTTGGCTGAAATTACAATGATCGTGAGTACTGTCTGACACTAATGCTTTTCTTTCTGTTGCAGTGGTAGAGTTAGGTGGTGAATGCAACATCACTAGCGACTGCAGGGATGCCAATGTAGAATGTACAGAAACGCCAGCTTCATCCGGCATGTTTTCATGTCAGTGTCCAGATGCATTCCACGTTGACACTGTTGGTGCATGCGTAGCAGGTGCGTTTATATATTTGCCTTTCGAATATTCAGTGTTCCTTTTAATTGCATTGAATTTCAATGTTTACTTAAATTACTTCAGCTATCCGTTATCGATAAACCACGTCATGTTCTTTCGAGGCAACTGGACACTTTCCCAAATAAATGTTGTCATTGTTTAGCGCCTCATAACCTACATCGTTTCGAGTAGTTTCACTTGAGCCTTCAGATGTGTTTTGTTGATCGTAAATACATGAAAATATATGTCGGTAGTATTGCTTCAAAATTAGCTAAATAATCACCCATGCTTCAACAAAAGAACAACCCATTGCAAATTAAGTTGCATAAACCCAATCTCCTCACACCTTAACAATACAATCTGATTTCAGATAAAGCACTTGGGTCAGCTTGTGACGGCGATAACGAGTGTTCTGACAGCAATGCCGTATGTGACTCAACATGCGTCTGCGACAGTGAAACCTATGACTCCGACGGAAGTTCGACAGCGGGTGGAATGTGTGTTGCAAGTGAGCACTTCTTTCTTTATTTGATTGTAATTTGATCCGTTAACTTTATTATTCTGGCTAATATTTGAAAGTTGTTTTGCATTTTCAGTTTAATCACCAACCTATTGAATATCTAGATCCACATAACACACATGTTTTTCTTTACAGAGGTTGCCCTTAGCGTTGCCTGTCCACAACCCGATGCCTGTGCTGATGCAAATGCTGAATGCAACGGCTCTACTATGTGCGTATGTCAAAGCGGATTTTACGACAACTCTAACATCTGTTTACCATGTAAGTACCCCGAGGCTCCTTTATCTATAACTACGTAATTGTTTTTGATATCCGAACTAACTTGAATATCACATGTAAAACCACCACAAAAGTACCTCTTCTGCTTTGGCTGAAATTACATTTATCATGAATACTGTCTGACATTAATGTTTTTCATTCTGTTGCAGTGGTAGAGTTAGGTGGTGAATGTAACATCACTAGCGACTGCAGGGATGCCAATGTAGAATGTACAGAAACGCCAGCTTCATCCGGCATGTTTTCATGTCAGTGTCCAGATGCATTCCACGTTGACACTGTTGGTGCATGCGTAGCAGGTGCGTTTATATATTTGCCTTTCGAATATTCAGTGTTCCTTTTAATTGCATTGAATTTCAATGTTTACTTAAATTACTTCAGCTATCCGTTATCGATAAACCACGTCATGTTCTTTCGAGGCAACTGGACACTTTCCCAAATAAATGTTGTCATTGTTTAGCGCCTCATAACCTACATCGTTTCGAGTAGTTTCACTTGAGCCTTCAGATGTGTTTTGTTGATCGTAAATACATGAAAATATATGTCGGTAGTATTGCTTCAAAATTAGCTAAATAATCACCCATGCTTCAACAAAAGAACAACCCATTGCAAATTAAGTTGCATAAACCCAATCTCCTCACACCTTAACAATACAATCTGATTTCAGATAAAGCACTTGGGTCAGCTTGTGACGGCGATAACGAGTGTTCTGACAGCAATGCCGTATGTGACTCAACATGCGTCTGCGACAGTGAAACCTATGACTCCGACGGAAGTTCGACAGCGGGTGGAATGTGTGTTGCAAGTGAGCACTTCTTTCTTTATTTGATTGTAATTTGATCCGTTAACTTTATTATTCTGGCTAATATTTGAAAGTTGTTTTGCATTTTCAGTTTAATCACCAACCTATTGAATATCTAGATCCACATAACACACATGTTTTTCTTTACAGAGGTTGCCCTTAGCGTTGCCTGCCCACAACCCGATGCCTGTGCTGATGCAAATGCTGAATGCAACGGCTCTACTATCTGCGTATGTCAAAGCGGATTTTACGACAACTCTAACATCTGTTTACCATGTAAGTACCCCGAGGCTCCTTTATCTATAACTACGTAATTGTTTTTGATATCCGAACTAACTTGAATATCACATGTAAAACCATCACAAAAGTACCTCTTCTGCTTTGGCTTAAATTACATTTATCATGAATACTGTCTGACATTAATGTTTTTCATTCTGTTGCAGTGGTAGAGTTAGGTGGTGAATGTAACATCACTAGCGACTGCAGGGATGCCAATGTAGAATGTACAGAAACGCCAGCTTCATCCGGCATGTTTTCATGTCAGTGTCCAGATGCATTCCACGTTGACACTGTTGGTGCATGCGTAGCAGGTGCGTTTATATATTTGCCTTTCGAATATTCAGTGTTCCTTTTAATTGCATTGAATTTCAATGTTTACTTAAATTACTTCAGCTATCCGTTATCGATAAACCACGTCATGTTCTTTCGAGGCAACTGGACACTTTCCCAAATAAATGTTGTCATTGTTTAGCGCCTCATAACCTACATCGTTTCGAGTAGTTTCACTTGAGCCTTCAGATGTATTTTGTTGATCGTAAATACATGAAAATACATGTCGGTAGTATTGCTTCAAAATTAGCTAAATAATCACCCATGCTTCAACAAAAGAACAACCCATTGCAAATTAAGTTGCATAAACCCAATCTCCTCACACCTTAACAATACAATCTGATTTCAGATAAAGCACTTGGGTCAGCTTGTGACGGCGATAACGAGTGTTCTGACAGCAATGCCGTATGTGACTCAACATGCGTCTGCGACAGTGAAACCTATGACTCCGACGGAAGTTCGACAGCGGGTGGAATGTGTGTTGCAAGTGAGCACTTCTTTCTTTATTTGATTGTAATTTGATCCGTTAACTTTATTATTCTGGCTAATATTTGAAAGTTGTTTTGCATTTTCAGTTTAATCACCAACCTATTGAATATCTAGATCCACATAACACACATGTTTTTCTTTACAGAGGTTGCCCTTAGCGTTGCCTGCCCACAACCCGATGCCTGTGCTGATGCAAATGCTGAATGCAACGGCTCTACTATCTGCGTATGTCAAAGCGGATTTTACGACAACTCTAACATCTGTTTACCATGTAAGTACCCCGAGGCTCCTTTCTCTATAACTACGTAATTGTTTTTGATATCCGAACTAACTTGAATATCACATGTAAAACCATCACAAAAGTACCTCTTCTGCTTTGGCTTAAATTACATTTATCATGAATACTGTCTGACATTAATGTTTTTCATTCTGTTGCAGTGGTAGAGTTAGGTGGTGAATGTAACATCACTAGCGACTGCAGGGATGCCAATGTAGAATGTACAGAAACGCCAGCTTCATCCGGCATGTTTTCATGTCAGTGTCCAGATGCATTCCACGTCGACACTGTTGGTGCATGCGTAGCAGGTGCGTATATATATTTGACTTTCGCTCGTAAAGTGTTCCTTTTAATTACACTGAATTTCAATGTTTACGTAAATTACTTCAGCTATCCGTTATCGATTAACCACGTCATGTTCTTTCGATCTAAATGGTCACTTTCACGAATAAACGTTGCCATTTTTTAGCGCCTCATGACATAGGTCGTATCGAGTCTTAGGTTTTTATTGTTGATCGTAAATACATGAAAATACATGTCGGTAGCATTGCTACAAAATTAGCTAAACAATCATCCATGCTTCAATACAAGGACAACACATTGCAAATTAAGTTGCATAAACCCAATCTCCTCACACCTAAACAATAAAATCTGATTTCAGATAAAGCACTTGGGTCAGCTTGTAACGGCGATAACCAGTGTTCTGACAGCAATGCCGTATGTGACTCAACATGCGTCTGCGACAGTGAAACCTATGACTCCGACGGAAGTTCGACAGCGGGTGGAATGTGTGTTGCAAGTGAGCACTTCTTTCTTTATTTGATTGTAATTTGATCCGTTAACTTTATTATTCTGGCTAATATTTGAAAGTTGTTTTGCATTTTCAGTTTAATCACCAACCTATTGAATATCTAGATCAACTTAACACACATGTTTTTATTTACAGAGGTTGCCCTTAGCGTTGCCTGTCCACAACCCGATGCCTGTGCTGATGCAAATGCTGAATGCAACGGCTCTACTATCTGCGTATGTCAAAGCGGATTTTACGACAACGCTAACATCTGTTTACCATGTAAGTTTACCGAAGCTCCTTTCTCATTATCTACGTAATTGTGTTTGATATCCCAACTAACTTGAATATCACATGTAAAACCATCACAAAAGTACCTCTTCTGCTTTGACTGAAATTACAATGATCGTGAGTACTGTCTGACACGAATGTTTTTTCTTCTGTTGCAGTGGTAGAGTTAGGTGGTGAATGCAACATCACTAGCGACTGCAGGGATGCCAATGTAGAATGTACAGAAACGCCAGCTTCATCCGGCATGTTTTCATGTCAGTGTACAGATGCATTCCACGTCGACACTGTTGGTGCATGCGTAGCAGGTGCGTATATATATTTGCCTTTCGAATATTAAGTGTTCCTTTTAATTACACTGATATTCAATGTTTACTTAAATTACTTCAGCTATCCGTTATCAATAAACCACGTCATGTTCTTTCGAGGCAACTGGACACTTTCCCAAATAAACGTTGTCATTGTTTAGTGCCTCATAACCTAGATCGTTTCGAGTAGTTTGACTTGAGCCTTAAGTCGTGTTTTGTTGATCGTAAATACATGAAACTATATGTCCGTAGTATTGCTACAAAATTAGCTAAACAATCACCCATGCTTCAACAAAAGAACAACCCATTGCAAATTAAGTTGCATCAACCCAATCTCCTCACACCTTAACAATACTATATGATTTCAGATAAAGCTCTTGGGTCAGCTTGTAACGGCGATAACGAGTGTTCTGACAGCAATGCCGTATGTGACTCTACATGCGTCTGCGACAGTGAAACCTATGACTCCGACGGAAGTTCGACCGCTGGTGGAACGTGTGTTGCAAGTGAGCACTTCTTTCTTTATTTGATTATAAATTGATCCGTTACCTTTATTATTCTGGCTAATATTTGAAAGGTGTGTTGCCTTTTCAGTTTCCTCACCAACCTATTGAATATCTAGATCAAATTAACACACATGTTTTTCTTTACAGAGGTTGCCCTTAGCGTTGCCTGTCCACAACCCGATGCCTGTGCTGATGCTAATGCTGAATGCAACGGCTCTACTATCTGCGTATGTCAAAGCGGATTTTACGACAACGCTAACATCTGTTTACCATGTAAGTTTACCGAAGCTCCTTTCTCATTATCTACGTAATTGTTTTTGATATCCCAACTAACTTGAATATCACATGTAAAACCATCACAAAAGTACCTCTTCTGCTTTGGCTGAAATTACAATGATCGTGAGTACTGTCTGACACTAATGCTTTTCCTTCTGTTGCAGTGGTAGAGTTAGGTGGTGAATGCAACATCACTAGCGACTGCAAGGATGCCAATGTAGAATGTACAGAAACGCCAGCTTCATCCGGCATGTTTTCATGTCAGTGTCCAGATGCATTCCACGTTGACACTGTTGGTGCATGCGTAGCAGGTGCGTTTATATATTTGCCTTTCGAATATTCAGTGTTCCTTTTAATTGCATTGAATTTCAATGTTTACTTAAATTACTTCAGCTATCCGTTATCGATAAACCACGTCATGTTCTTTCGAGGCAACTGGACACTTTCCCAAATAAATGTTGTCATTGTTTAGCGTCTCATAACCTAGATCGTTTCGAGTAGTTTCACTTGAGCCTTAAGATGTGATTTGTTGATCGTAAATACATGAAAATATATGTCGGTAGTATTGCTTCAAAATTAGCTAAACAATCACCCATGCTTCAACAAAAGAACAACCCATTGCAAATTAAGTTGCATAAACTCAATCTCCTCACACCTTAACAATACAATCTGATTTCAGATAAAGCACTTGGGTCAGCTTGTGACGGCGATAACGAGTGTTCTGACAGCAATGCCGTATGTGACTCAACATGCGTCTGCGACAGTGAAACCTATGACTCCGACGGAAGTTCGACAGCGGGTGGAACGTGTGTTGCAAGTGAGCACTTCTTTCTTTATTTGATTGTAATTTGATCCGTTTACTTTATTATTCTGGCTAATAGTTGAAAGTTGTTTTGCATTTTCAGTTTAATCACCAACCTATTGAATATCTAGATCAACTTAACACACATGTTTTTATTTACAGAGGTTGCCCTTAGCGTTGCCTGTCCACAACCCGATGCCTGTGCTGATGCAAATGCTGAATGCAACGGCTCTACTATCTGCGTATGTCAAAGCGGATTTTACGACAACGCTAACATCTGTTTACCATGTAAGTTTACCGAAGCTCCTTTCTCATTATCTACGTAATTGTGTTTGATATCCCAACTAACTTGAATATCACATGTAAAACCATCACAAAAGTACCTCTTCTGCTTTGACTGAAATTACAAGGATCGCGAGTTCTGTCTGACACGAATGTGTTTTTTTCTGTTGCAGTGGTAGAGTTAGGTGGTGAATGCAACATCACTAGCGACTGCAGGGATGCCAATGTAGAATGTACAGAAACGCCAACTTCATCCGGCATGTTTTCATGTCAGTGTCCAGATGCATTCCACGTCGACACCGTTGGTGCATGCGTAGCAGGTGCGTATATATATATTTGACTTTCGCTAGTAAAGTGTTCCTTTAATTACACTGAATTTCAATGTTTACGTAAATTACTTCAGCTATCCGTTATCGATTAACCACGTCATGTTCTTTCGATCTAAATGGTCACTTTCACGAATAAACGTTGCCATTTTTTAGCGCCTCATGACAGAGGTCGTATCGAGTCTTAGGTTTTTATTGTTGATCGTAAATACATGAAAATACATGTCGGTAGCATTGCTACAAAATTAGCTAAACAATCATCCATGCTTCAATACAAGGACAACGCATTGCAAATTAAGTTGCATAAACCCAATCTCCTCACACTTTAACAATACAATCTGATTTCAGATAAAGCACTTGGGTCAGCTTGTAACGGCGATAACGAGTGTTCTGACAGCAATGCCGTATGTGACTCAACATGCGTCTGCGACAGTGAAACCTATGACTCCGACGGAAGTTCGACAGCGGGTGGAATGTGTGTTGCAAGTGAGCACTTCTTTCTTTATTTGATTGTAATTTGATCCGTTAACTTTATTATTCTGGCTAATATTTGAAAGTTGTTTTGCATTTTCAGTTTAATCACCAACCTATTGAATATCTAGATCCACATAACACACATGTTTTTATTTACAGAGGTTGCCCTTAGCGTTGCCTGTCCACAACCCGATACCTGTGCTGATGCAAATGCTGAATGCAACGGCTCTACTATCTGCGTATGTCAAAGCGGATTTTACGACAACGCTAACATCTGTTTACCATGTAAGTTTACCGAAGCTCCTTTCTCATTATCTACGTAATTGTGTTTGATATCCCAACTAACTTGAATATCACATGTAAAACCATCACAAAAGTACCTCTTCTGCTTTGACTGAAATTACGATGATCGTGAGTACTGTCTGACACGAATGTTTTTTCTTCTGTTGCAGTGGTAGAGTTAGGTGGTGAATGCAACATCACTAGCGACTGCAGGGATGCCAATGTAGAATGTACAGAAACGCCAGCTTCATCCGGCATGTTTTCATGTCAGTGTCCAGATGCATTCCACGTCGACACTGTTGGTGCATGCGTAGCAGGTGCGTATATATATTTGACTTTCGCTAGTAAAGTGTTCCTTTTAATTACACTGAATTTCAATGTTTACGTAAATTACTTCAGCTATCCGTTATCGATTAACCACGTCATGTTCTTTCGATCTAAATGGTCACTTTCACGAATAAACGTTGCCATTTTTTAGCGCCTCATGACATAGGTCGTATCGAGTCTTAGGTTTTTATTGTTGATCGTAAATACATGAAAATACATGTCGGTAGCATTGCTACAAAATTAGCTAAACAATCATCCATGCTTCAATACAAGGACAACACATTGCAAATTAAGTTGCATAAACCCAATCTCCTCACACCTAAACAATACAATCTGATTTCAGATAAAGCACTTGGGTCAGCTTGTAACGGCGATAACCAGTGTTCTGACAGCAATGCCGTATGTGACTCAACATGCGTCTGCGACAGTGAAACCTATGACTCCGACGGAAGTTCGACAGCGGGTGGAATGTGTGTTGCAAGTGAGCACTTCTTTCTTTATTTGATTGTAATTTGATCCGTTAACTTTATTATTCTGGCTAATATTTGAAAGTTGTTTTGCATTTTCAGTTTAATCACCAACCTATTGAATATCTAGATCAACTTAACACACATGTTTTTATTTACAGAGGTTGCCCTTAGCGTTGCCTGTCCACAACCCGATGCCTGTGCTGATGCAAATGCTGAATGCAACGGCTCTACTATCTGCGTATGTCAAAGCGGATTTTACGACAACGCTAACATCTGTTTACCATGTAAGTTTACCGAAGCTCCTTTCTCATTATCTACGTAATTGTGTTTGATATCCCAACTAACTTGAATATCACATGTAAAACCATCACAAAAGTACCTCTTCTGCTTTGACTGAAATTACAATGATCGTGAGTACTGTCTGACACGAATGTTTTTTCTTCTGTTGCAGTGGTAGAGTTAGGTGGTGAATGCAACATCACTAGCGACTGCAGGGATGCCAATGTAGAATGTACAGAAACGCCAGCTTCATCCGGCATGTTTTCATGTCAGTGTCCAGATGCATTCCACGTCGACACTGTTGGTGCATGCGTAGCAGGTGCGTATATATATTTGCCTTTCGAATATTAAGTGTTCCTTTTAATTACACTGATATTCAATGTTTACTTAAATTACTTCAGCTATCCGTTATCGATAAACCACGTCATGTTCTTTCGAGGCAACTGGACACTTTCCCAAATAAACGTTGTCATTGTTTAGTGCCTCATAACCTAGATCGTTTCGAGTAGTTTGACTTGAGCCTTAAGTCGTGTTTTGTTGATCGTAAATACATGAAACTATATGTCCGTAGTATTGCTACAAAATTAGCTAAACAATCATCCATGCTTCAACAAAAGAACAACCCATTGCAAATTAAGTTGCATCAACCCAATCTCCTCACACCTTAACAATACTATATGATTTCAGATAAAGCTCTTGGGTCAGCTTGTAACGGCGATAACGAGTGTTCTGACAGCAATGCCGTATGTGACTCTACATGCGTCTGCGACAGTGAAACCTATGACTCCGACGGAAGTTCGACCGCTGGTGGAACGTGTGTTGCAAGTGAGCACTTCTTTCTTTATTTGATTATGAATTGATCCGTTACATTTATTATTCTGGCTAATATTTGAAAGGTGTGTTGCCTTTTCAGTTTCCTCACCAACCTATTGAATATCTAGATCAAATTAACACACATGTTTTTCTTTACAGAGGTTGCCCTTAGCGTTGCCTGTCCACAACCCGATGCCTGTGCTGATGCTAATGCTGAATGCAACGGCTCTACTATCTGCGTATGTCAAAGCGGATTTTACGACAACGCTAACATCTGTTTACCATGTAAGTTTACCGAAGCTCCTTTCTCATTATCTACGTAATTGTTTTTGATATCCCAACTAACTTGAATATCACATGTAAAACCATCACAAAAGTACCTCTTCTGCTTTGGCTGAAATTACAATGATCGTGAGTACTGTCTGACACTAATGCTTTTCCTTCTGTTGCAGTGGTAGAGTTAGGTGGTGAATGCAACATCACTAGCGACTGCAGGGATGCCAATGTAGAATGTACAGAAACGCCAGCTTCATCCGGCATGTTTTCATGTCAGTGTCCAGATGCATTCCACGTTGACACTGTTGGTGCATGCGTAGCAGGTGCGTTTATATATTTGCCTTTCGAATATTCAGTGTTCCTTTTAATTGCATTGAATTTCAATGTTTACTTAAATTACTTCAACTATCCGTTATCGATAAACCACGTCATGTTCTTTCGAGGCAACTGGACACTTTCCCAAATAAATGTTGTCATTGTTTAGCGTCTCATAACCTAGATCGTTTCGAGTAGTTTCACTTGAGCCTTAAGATGTGATTTGTTGATCGTAAATACATGAAAATATATGTCGGTAGTATTGCTTCAAAATTAGCTAAACAATCACCCATGCTTCAACAAAAGAACAACCCATTGCAAATTAAGTTGCATAAACTCAATCTCCTCACACCTTAACAATACAATCTGATTTCAGATAAAGCACTTGGGTCAGCTTGTGACGGCGATAACGAGTGTTCTGACAGCAATGCCGTATGTGACTCAACATGCGTCTGCGACAGTGAAACCTATGACTCCGACGGAAGTTCGACAGCGGGTGGAACGTGTGTTGCAAGTGAGCACTTCTTTCTTTATTTGATTGTAATTTGATCCGTTTACTTTATTATTCTGGCTAATAGTTGAAAGTTGTTTTGCATTTTCAGTTTAATCAACAACCTATTGAATATCTAGATCAACTTAACACACATGTTTTTATTTACAGAGGTTGCCCTTAGCGTTGCCTGTCCACAACCCGATGCCTGTGCTGATGCAAATGCTGAATGCAACGGCTCTACTATCTGCGTATGTCAAAGCGGATTTTACGACAACGCTAACATCTGTTTACCATGTAAGTTTACCGAAGCTCCTTTCTCATTATCTACGTAATTGTGTTTGATATCCCAACTAACTTGAATATCACATGTAAAACCATCACAAAAGTACCTCTTCTGCTTTGACTGAAATTACAAGGATCGCGAGTTCTGTCTGACACGAATGTGTTTTTTTCTGTTGCAGTGGTAGAGTTAGGTGGTGAATGCAACATCACTAGCGACTGCAGGGATGCCAATGTAGAATGTACAGAAACGCCAACTTCATCCGGCATGTTTTCATGTCAGTGTCCAGATGCATTCCACGTCGACACCGTTGGTGCATGCGTAGCAGGTGCGTATATATATATTTGACTTTCGCTAGTAAAGTGTTCCTTTAATTACACTGAATTTCAATGTTTACGTAAATTACTTCAGCTATCCGTTATCGATTAACCACGTCATGTTCTTTCGATCTAAATGGTCACTTTCACGAATAAACGTTGCCATTTTTTAGCGCCTCATGACAGAGGTCGTATCGAGTCTTAGGTTTTTATTGTTGATCGTAAATACATGAAAATACATGTCGGTAGCATTGCTACAAAATTAGCTAAACAATCATCCATGCTTCAATACAAGGACAACGCATTGCAAATTAAGTTGCATAAACCCAATCTCCTCACACTTTAACAATACAATCTGATTTCAGATAAAGCACTTGGGTCAGCTTGTAACGGCGATAACGAGTGTTCTGACAGCAATGCCGTATGTGACTCAACATGCGTCTGCGACAGTGAAACCTATGACTCCGACGGAAGTTCGACAGCGGGTGGAATGTGTGTTGCAAGTGAGCACTTCTTTCTTTATTTGATTGTAATTTGATCCGTTAACTTTATTATTCTGGCTAATATTTGAAAGTTGTTTTGCATTTTCAGTTTAATCACCAACCTATTGAATATCTAGATCCACATAACACACATGTTTTTATTTACAGAGGTTGCCCTTAGCGTTGCCTGTCCACAACCCGATGCCTGTGCTGATGCAAATGCTGAATGCAACGGCTCTACTATCTGCGTATGTCAAAGCGGATTTTACGACAACGCTAACATCTGTTTACCATGTAAGTTTACCGAAGCTCCTTTCTCATTATCTACGTAATTGTGTTTGATATCCCAACTAACTTGAATATCACATGTAAAACCATCACAAAAGTACCTCTTCTGCTTTGACTGAAATTACGATGATCGTGAGTACTGTCTGACACGAATGTTTTTTCTTCTGTTGCAGTGGTAGAGTTAGGTGGTGAATGCAACATCACTAGCGACTGCAGGGATGCCAATGTAGAATGTACAGAAACGCCAGCTTCATCCGGCATGTTTTCATGTCAGTGTCCAGATGCATTCCACGTCGACACTGTTGGTGCATGCGTAGCAGGTGCGTATATATATTTGCCTTTCGAATATTAAGTGTTCCTTTTAATTACACTGATATTCAATGTTTACTTAAATTACTTCAGCTATCCGTTATCGATAAAGCAAGTCATGTTCTTTCTAGGCAACTGGACACTTTCCCAAATAAACGTTGTCATTGTTTAGCGCCTCATAACCTAGATCGTTTCGAGTAGTTTCACTTGAGCCTTCAGATGTGTTTTGTTGATCGTAAATACATGAAAATATATGTCGGTAGTATTGCTACAAAATTAGCTAAACAATCACCCATGCTTCAACAAAAGAACAACCCATTGCAAATTAAGTTGCATAAACCCAATCTCCTCACACCTTAACAATACAGTCTGATTTCAGATAAAGCACTTGGGTCAGCTTGTAACGGCGATAACGAGTGTTCTGACAGCAATGCCGTATGTGACTCAACATGCGTCTGCGACAGTGAAACCTATGACTCCGACGGAAGTTCGACAGCGGGTGGAATGTGTGTTGCAAGTGAGCACTTCTTTCTTTATTTGATTGTAATTTGATCCGTTAACTTTATTATTCTGGCTAATATTTGAAGGTTGTTTTGTATTTTTAGTTTTATCACCAACCTATTGAATATCTAGATCAACTTAACACACATGTTTTTATTTACAGAGGTCGCTCTTAGCGTTGCCTGTCCACAACCCGATGCCTGTGCTGATGCAAATGCTGAATGCAACGGCTCTACTATCTGCGTATGTCAAAGCGGATTTTACGACAACGCTAACATCTGTTTACCATGTAAGTTTACCGAAGCTCCTTTCTCATTATCTACGTAATTGTGTTTGATATCCCAACTAACTTGAATATCACATGTAAAACCATCACAAAAGTACCTCTTCTGCTTTGGCTGAAATTACAATGATCGTGAGTACTGTCTGACACTAATGCTTTTCCTTCTGTTGCAGTGGTAGAGTTAGGTGGTGAATGCAACATCACTAGCGACTGCAGGGATGCCAATGTAGAATGTACAGAAACGCCAGCTTCATCCGGCATGTTTTCATGTCAGTGTCCAGATGCATTCCACGTCGACACTGTTGGTGCATGCGTAGCAGGTGCGTATATATATTTGACTTTCGCTAGTAAAGTGTTCCTTTTAATTACACTGAATTTCAATGTTTACGTAAATTACTTCAGCTATCCGTTATCGATTAACCACGTCATGTTCTTTCGATCTAAATGGTCACTTTCACGAATAAACGTTGCCATTTTTTAGCGCCTCATGACATAGGTCGTATCGAGTCTTAGGTTTTTATTGTTGATCGTAAATACATGAAAATACATGTCGGTAGCATTGCTACAAAATTAGCTAAACAATCATCCATGCTTCAATACAAGGACAACACATTGCAAATTAAGTTGCATAAACCCAATCTCCTCACACCTAAACAATAAAATCTGATTTCAGATAAAGCACTTGGGTCAGCTTGTAACGGCGATAACGAGTGTTCTGACAGCAATGCCGTATGTGACTCAACATGCGTCTGCGACAGTGAAACCTATGACTCCGACGGAAGTTCGACAGCGGGTGGAATGTGTGTTGCAAGTGAGCACTTCTTTCTTTATTTGATTGTAATTTGATCCGTTAACTTTATTATTCTGGCTAATATTTGAAAGTTGTTTTGCATTTTCAGTTTAATCACCAACCTATTGAATATCTAGATCAACTTAACACACATGTTTTTATTTACAGAGGTTGCCCTTAGCGTTGCCTGTCCACAACCCGATGCCTGTGCTGATGCAAATGCTGAATGCAACGGCTCTACTATCTGCGTATGTCAAAGCGGATTTTACGACAACGCTAACATCTGTTTACCATGTAAGTTTACCGAAGCTCCTTTCTCATTATCTACGTAATTGTGTTTGATATCCCAACTAACTTGAATATCACATGTAAAACCATCACAAAAGTACCTCTTCTGCTTTGACTGAAATTACAATGATCGTGAGTACTGTCTGACACGAATGTTTTTTCTTCTGTTGCAGTGGTAGAGTTAGGTGGTGAATGCAACATCACTAGCGACTGCAAGGATGCCAATGTAGAATGTACAGAAACGCCAGCTTCATCCGGCATGTTTTCATGTCAGTGTCCAGATGCATTCCACGTCGACACTGTTGGTGCATGCGTAGCAGGTGCGTATATATATTTGCCTTTCGAATATTAAGTGTTCCTTTTAATTACACTGATATTCAATGTTTACTTAAATTACTTCAGCTATCCGTTATCGATAAACCACGTCATGTTCTTTCGAGGCAACTGGACACTTTCCCAAATAAACGTTGTCATTGTTTAGTGCCTCATAACCTAGATCGTTTCGAGTAGTTTGACTTGAGCCTTAAGTCGTGTTTTGTTGATCGTAAATACATGAAACTATATGTCCGTAGTATTGCTACAAAATTAGCTAAACAATCACCCATGCTTCAACAAAAGAACAACCCATTGCAAATTAAGTTGCATCAACCCAATCTCCTCACACCTTAACAATACTATATGATTTCAGATAAAGCTCTTGGGTCAGCTTGTAACGGCGATAACGAGTGTTCTGACAGCAATGCCGTATGTGACTCTACATGCGTCTGCGACAGTGAAACCTATGACTCCGACGGAAGTTCGACCGCTGGTGGAACGTGTGTTGCAAGTGAGCACTTCTTTCTTTATTTGATTATAAATTGATCCGTTACCTTTATTATTCTGGCTAATATTTGAAAGGTGTGTTGCCTTTTCAGTTTCCTCACCAACCTATTGAATATCTAGATCAAATTAACACACATGTTTTTCTTTACAGAGGTTGCCCTTAGCGTTGCCTGTCCACAACCCGATGCCTGTGCTGATGCTAATGCTGAATGCAACGGCTCTACTATCTGCGTATGTCAAAGCGGATTTTACGACAACGCTAACATCTGTTTACCATGTAAGTTTACCGAAGCTCCTTTCTCATTATCTACGTAATTGTTTTTGATATCCCAACTAACTTGAATATCACATGTAAAACCATCACAAAAGTACCTCTTCTGCTTTGGCTGAAATTACAATGATCGTGAGTACTGTCTGACACTAATGCTTTTCCTTCTGTTGCAGTGGTAGAGTTAGGTGGTGAATGCAACATCACTAGCGACTGCAGGGATGCCAATGTAGAATGTACAGAAACGCCAGCTTCATCCGGCATGTTTTCATGTCAGTGTCCAGATGCATTCCACGTTGACACTGTTGGTGCATGCGTAGCAGGTGCGTTTATATATTTGCCTTTCGAATATTCAGTGTTCCTTTTAATTGCATTGAATTTCAATGTTTACTTAAATTACTTCAGCTATCCGTTATCGATAAACCACGTCATGTTCTTTCGAGGCAACTGGACACTTTCCCAAATAAATGTTGTCATTGTTTAGCGTCTCATAACCTAGATCGTTTCGAGTAGTTTCACTTGAGCCTTAAGATGTGATTTGTTGATCGTAAATACATGAAAATATATGTCGGTAGTATTGCTTCAAAATTAGCTAAACAATCACCCATGCTTCAACAAAAGAACAACCCATTGCAAATTAAGTTGCATAAACTCAATCTCCTCACACCTTAACAATACAATCTGATTTCAGATAAAGCACTTGGGTCAGCTTGTGACGGCGATAACGAGTGTTCTGACAGCAATGCCGTATGTGACTCAACATGCGTCTGCGACAGTGAAACCTATGACTCCGACGGAAGTTCGACAGCGGGTGGAACGTGTGTTGCAAGTGAGCACTTCTTTCTTTATTTGATTGTAATTTGATCCGTTTACTTTATTATTCTGGCTAATAGTTGAAAGTTGTTTTGCATTTTCAGTTTAATCACCAACCTATTGAATATCTAGATCAACTTAACACACATGTTTTTATTTACAGAGGTTGCCCTTAGCGTTGCCTGTCCACAACCCGATGCCTGTGCTGATGCAAATGCTGAATGCAACGGCTCTACTATCTGCGTATGTCAAAGCGGATTTTACGACAACGCTAACATCTGTTTACCATGTAAGTTTACCGAAGCTCCTTTCTCATTATCTACGTAATTGTGTTTGATATCCCAACTAACTTGAATATCACATGTAAAACCATCACAAAAGTACCTCTTCTGCTTTGACTGAAATTACAAGGATCGCGAGTTCTGTCTGACACGAATGTGTTTTTTTCTGTTGCAGTGGTAGAGTTAGGTGGTGAATGCAACATCACTAGCGACTGCAGGGATGCCAATGTAGAATGTACAGAAACGCCAACTTCATCCGGCATGTTTTCATGTCAGTGTCCAGATGCATTCCACGTCGACACCGTTGGTGCATGCGTAGCAGGTGCGTATATATATATTTGACTTTCGCTAGTAAAGTGTTCCTTTAATTACACTGAATTTCAATGTTTACGTAAATTACTTCAGCTATCCGTTATCGATTAACCACGTCATGTTCTTTCGATCTAAATGGTCACTTTCACGAATAAACGTTGCCATTTTTTAGCGCCTCATGACAGAGGTCGTATCGAGTCTTAGGTTTTTATTGTTGATCGTAAATACATGAAAATACATGTCGGTAGCATTGCTACAAAATTAGCTAAACAATCATCCATGCTTCAATACAAGGACAACGCATTGCAAATTAAGTTGCATAAACCCAATCTCCTCACACTTTAACAATACAATCTGATTTCAGATAAAGCACTTGGGTCAGCTTGTAACGGCGATAACGAGTGTTCTGACAGCAATGCCGTATGTGACTCAACATGCGTCTGCGACAGTGAAACCTATGACTCCGACGGAAGTTCGACAGCGGGTGGAATGTGTGTTGCAAGTGAGCACTTCTTTCTTTATTTGATTGTAATTTGATCCGTTAACTTTATTATTCTGGCTAATATTTGAAAGTTGTTTTGCATTTTCAGTTTAATCACCAACCTATTGAATATCTAGATCCACATAACACACATGTTTTTATTTACAGAGGTTGCCCTTAGCGTTGCCTGTCCACAACCCGATGCCTGTGCTGATGCAAATGCTGAATGCAACGGCTCTACTATATGCGTATGTCAAAGCGGATTTTACGACAACGCTAACATCTGTTTACCATGTAAGTTTACCGAAGCTCCTTTCTCATTATCTACGTAATTGTGTTTGATATCCCAACTAACTTGAATATCACATGTAAAACCATCACAAAAGTACCTCTTCTGCTTTGACTGAAATTACGATGATCGTGAGTACTGTCTGACACGAATGTTGTTTCTTCTGTTGCAGTGGTAGAGTTAGGTGGTGAATGCAACATCACTAGCGACTGCAGGGATGCCAATGTAGAATGTACAGAAACGCCAGCTTCATCCGGCATGTTTTCATGTCAGTGTCCAGATGCATTCCACGTCGACACTGTTGGTGCATGCGTAGCAGGTGCGTATATATATTTGCCTTTCGAATATTAAGTGTTCCTTTTAATTACACTGATATTCAATGTTTACTTAAATTACTTCAGCTATCCGTTATCGATAAACCAAGTCATGTTCTTTCTAGGCAACTGGACACTTTCCCAAATAAACGTTGTCATTGTTTAGCGCCTCATAACCTAGATCGTTTCGAGTAGTTTCACTTGAGCCTTCAGATGTGTTTTGTTGATCGTAAATACATGAAAATATATGTCGGTAGTATTGCTACAAAATTAGCTAAACAATCACCCAAGCTTCAACAAAAGAACAACCCATTGCAAATTAAGTTGCATAAACCCAATCTCCTCACACCTTAACAATACAATCTGATTTCAGATAAAGCACTTGGGTCAGCTTGTAACGGCGATAACGAGTGTTCTGACAGCAATGCCGTATGTGACTCAACATGCGTCTGCGACAGTGAAACCTATGACTCCGACGGAAGTTCGACAGCGGGTGGAATGTGTGTTGCAAGTGAGCACTTCTTTCTTTATTTGATTGTAATTTGATCCGTTAACTTTATTATTCTGGCTAATATTTGAAGGTTGTTTTGTATTTTTAGTTTTATCACCAACCTATTGAATATCTAGATCAACTTAACACACATGTTTTTATTTACAGAGGTCGCTCTTAGCGTTGCCTGTCCACAACCCGATGCCTGTGCTGATGCAAATGCTGAATGCAACGGCTCTACTATCTGCGTATGTCAAAGCGGATTTTACGACAACGCTAACATCTGTTTACCATGTAAGTTTACCGAAGCTCCTTTCTCATTATCTACGTAATTGTGTTTGATATCCCAACTAACTTGAATATCACATGTAAAACCATCACAAAAGTACCTCTTCTGCTTTGGCTGAAATTACAATGATCGTGAGTACTGTCTGACACTAATGCTTTTCCTTCTGTTGCAGTGGTAGAGTTAGGTGGTGAATGCAACATCACTAGCGACTGCAGGGATGCCAATGTAGAATGTACAGAAACGCCAGCTTCATCCGGCATGTTTTCATGTCAGTGTCCAGATGCATTCCACGTCGACACTGTTGGTGCATGCGTAGCAGGTGCGTATATATATTTGACTTTCGCTAGTAAAGTGTTCCTTTTAATTACACTGAATTTCAATGTTTACGTAAATTACTTCAGCTATCCGTTATCGATTAACCACGTCATGTTCTTTCGATCTAAATGGTCACTTTCACGAATAAACGTTGCCATTTTTTAGCGCCTCATGACATAGGTCGTATCGAGTCTTAGGTTTTTATTGTTGATCGTAAATACATGAAAATACATGTCGGTAGCATTGCTACAAAATTAGCTAAACAATCATCCATGCTTCAATACAAGGACAACACATTGCAAATTAAGTTGCATAAACCCAATCTCCTCACACCTAAACAATAAAATCTGATTTCAGATAAAGCACTTGGGTCAGCTTGTAACGGCGATAACGAGTGTTCTGACAGCAATGCCGTATGTGATTCAACATGCGTCTGCGACAGTGAAACCTATGACTCCGACGGAAGTTCGACAGCGGGTGGAATGTGTGTTGCAAGTGAGCACTTCTTTCTTTATTTGATTGTAATTTGATCCGTTAACTTTATTATTCTGGCTAATATTTGAAAGTTGTTTTGCATTTTCAGTTTAATCACCAACCTATTGAATATCTAGATCAACTTAACACACATGTTTTTATTTACAGAGGTTGCCCTTAGCGTTGCCTGTCCACAACCCGATGCCTGTGCTGATGCAAATGCTGAATGCAACGGCTCTACTATCTGCGTATGTCAAAGCGGATTTTACGACAACGCTAACATCTGTTTACCATGTAAGTTTACCGAAGCTCCTTTCTCATTATCTACGTAATTGTGTTTGATATCCCAACTAACTTGAATATCACATGTAAAACCATCACAAAAGTACCTCTTCTGCTTTGACTGAAATTACAATGATCGTGAGTACTGTCTGACACGAATGTTTTTTCTTCTGTTGCAGTGGTAGAGTTAGGTGGTGAATGCAACATCACTAGCGACTGCAGGGATGCCAATGTAGAATGTACAGAAACGCCAGCTTCATCCGGCATGTTTTCATGTCAGTGTCCAGATGCATTCCACGTCGACACTGTTGGTGCATGCGTAGCAGGTGCGTATATATATTTGCCTTTCGAATATTAAGTGTTCCTTTTAATTACACTGATATTCAATGTTTACTTAAATTACTTCAGCTATCCGTTATCGATAAACCACGTCATGTTCTTTCGAGGCAACTGGACACTTTCCCAAATAAACGTTGTCATTGTTTAGTGCCTCATAACCTAGATCGTTTCGAGTAGTTTGACTTGAGCCTTAAGTCGTGTTTTGTTGATCGTAAATACATGAAACTATATGTCCGTAGTATTGCTACAAAATTAGCTAAACAATCACCCATGCTTCAACAAAAGAACAACCCATTGCAAATTAAGTTGCATCAACCCAATCTCCTCACACCTTAACAATACTATATGATTTCAGATAAAGCTCTTGGGTCAGCTTGTAACGGCGATAACGAGTGTTCTGACAGCAATGCCGTATGTGACTCTACATGCGTCTGCGACAGTGAAACCTATGACTCCGACGGAAGTTCGACCGCTGGTGGAACGTGTGTTGCAAGTGAGCACTTCTTTCTTTATTTGATTATAAATTGATCCGTTACCTTTATTATTCTGGCTAATATTTGAAAGGTGTGTTGCCTTTTCAGTTTCCTCACCAACCTATTGAATATCTAGATCAAATTAACACACATGTTTTTCTTTACAGAGGTTGCCCTTAGCGTTGCCTGTCCACAACCCGATGCCTGTGCTGATGCTAATGCTGAATGCAACGGCTCTACTATCTGCGTATGTCAAAGCGGATTTTACGACAACGCTAACATCTGTTTACCATGTAAGTTTACCGAAGCTCCTTTCTCATTATCTACGTAATTGTTTTTGATATCCCAACTAACTTGAATATCACATGTAAAACCATCACAAAAGTACCTCTTCTGCTTTGGCTGAAATTACAATGATCGTGAGTACTGTCTGACACTAATGCTTTTCCTTCTGTTGCAGTGGTAGAGTTAGGTGGTGAATGCAACATCACTAGCGACTGCAGGGATGCCAATGTAGAATGTACAGAAACGCCAGCTTCATCCGGCATGTTTTCATGTCAGTGTCCAGATGCATTCCACGTTGACACTGTTGGTGCATGCGTAGCAGGTGCGTTTATATATTTGCCTTTCGAATATTCAGTGTTCCTTTTAATTGCATTGAATTTCAATGTTTACTTAAATTACTTCAGCTATCCGTTATCGATAAACCACGTCATGTTCTTTCGAGGCAACTGGACACTTTCCCAAATAAATGTTGTCATTGTTTAGCGTCTCATAACCTAGATCGTTTCGAGTAGTTTCACTTGAGCCTTAAGATGTGATTTGTTGATCGTAAATACATGAAAATATATGTCGGTAGTATTGCTTCAAAATTAGCTAAACAATCACCCATGCTTCAACAAAAGAACAACCCATTGCAAATTAAGTTGCATAAACTCAATCTCCTCACACCTTAACAATACAATCTGATTTCAGATAAAGCACTTGGGTCAGCTTGTGACGGCGATAACGAGTGTTCTGACAGCAATGCCGTATGTGACTCAACATGCGTCTGCGACAGTGAAACCTATGACTCCGACGGAAGTTCGACAGCGGGTGGAACGTGTGTTGCAAGTGAGCACTTCTTTCTTTATTTGATTGTAATTTGATCCGTTTACTTTATTATTCTGGCTAATAGTTGAAAGTTGTTTTGCATTTTCAGTTTAATCACCAACCTATTGAATATCTAGATCAACTTAACACACATGTTTTTATTTACAGAGGTTGCCCTTAGCGTTGCCTGTCCACAACCCGATGCCTGTGCTGATGCAAATGCTGAATGCAACGGCTCTACTATCTGCGTATGTCAAAGCGGATTTTACGACAACGCTAACATCTGTTTACCATGTAAGTTTACCGAAGCTCCTTTCTCATTATCTACGTAATTGTGTTTGATATCCCAACTAACTTGAATATCACATGTAAAACCATCACAAAAGTACCTCTTCTGCTTTGACTGAAATTACAATGATCGTGAGTTCTGTCTGACACGAATGTGTTTTTTTCTGTTGCAGTGGTAGAGTTAGGTGGTGAATGCAACATCACTAGCGACTGCATGGATGCCAATGTAGAATGTACAGAAACGCCAACTTCATCCGGCATGTTTTCATGTCAGTGTCCAGATGCATTCCACGTCGACACCGTTGGTGCATGCGTAGCAGGTGCGTATATATATATTTGACTTTCGCTAGTAAAGTGTTCCTTTAATTACACTGAATTTCAATGTTTACGTAAATTACTTCAGCTATCCGTTATCGATTAACCACGTCATGTTCTTTCGATCTAAATGGTCACTTTCACGAATAAACGTTGCCATTTTTTAGCGCCTCATGACAGAGGTCGTATCGAGTCTTAGGTTTTTATTGTTGATCGTAAATACATGAAAATACATGTCGGTAGCATTGCTACAAAATTAGCTAAACAATCATCCATGCTTCAATACAAGGACAACGCATTGCAAATTAAGTTGCATAAACCCAATCTCCTCACACTTTAACAATACAATCTGATTTCAGATAAAGCACTTGGGTCAGCTTGTAACGGCGATAACGAGTGTTCTGACAGCAATGCCGTATGTGACTCAACATGCGTCTGCGACAGTGAAACCTATGACTCCGACGGAAGTTCGACAGCGGGTGGAATGTGTGTTGCAAGTGAGCACTTCTTTCTTTATTTGATTGCAATTTGATCCGTTAACTTTATTATTCTGGCTAATATTTGAAAGTTGTTTTGCATTTTCAGTTTAATCACCAACCTATTGAATATCTAGATCCACATAACACACATGTTTTTATTTACAGAGGTTGCCCTTAGCGTTGCCTGTCCACAACCCGATGCCTGTGCTGATGCAAATGCTGAATGCAACGGCTCTACTATCTGCGTATGTCAAAGCGGATTTTACGACAACGCTAACATCTGTTTATCATGTAAGTTTACCGAAGCTCCTTTCTCATTATCTACGTAATTGTGTTTGATATCCCAACTAACTTGAATATCACATGTAAAACCATCACAAAAGTACCTCTTCTGCTTTGACTGAAATTACGATGAGCGTGAGTACTGTCTGACACGAATGTTGTTTCTTCTGTTGCAGTGGTAGAGTTAGGTGGTGAATGCAACATCACTAGCGACTGCAGGGATGCCAATGTAGAATGTACAGAAACGCCAGCTTCATCCGGCATGTTTTCATGTCAGTGTCCAGATGCATTCCACGTCGACACTGTTGGTGCATGCGTAGCAGGTGCGTATATATATTTGCCTTTCGAATATTAAGTGTTCCTTTTAATTACACTGAATTTCAATGTTTACTTAAATTACTTCAGCTATCCGTTATCGATAAACCACGTCATGTTCTTTCGAGGCAACTGGACACTTTCCCAAATAAACGTTGTCATTGTTTAGCGCCTCATAACCTAGATCGTTTCGAGTAGTTTCACTTGAGCCTTCAGATGTGTTTTGTTGAT
Organism: Serripes groenlandicus; assembly: GCA_031761405.1. Lineage (NCBI taxonomy): Eukaryota > Metazoa > Mollusca > Bivalvia > Cardiida > Cardiidae > Serripes > Serripes groenlandicus. The sequence continues at coordinate 16,187,496 of JASEVX010000005.1, read as the reverse complement.
CGTAAATACATGAAAATATATGTCGGTAGTATTGCTACAAAATTAGCTAAACAATCACCCAAGCTTCAACAAAAGAACAACCCATTGCAAATTAAGTTGCATAAACCCAATCTCCTCACACCTTAACAATACAATCTGATTTCAGATAAAGCACTTGGGTCAGCTTGTAACGGCGATAACGAGTGTTCTGACAGCAATGCCGTATGTGACTCAACATGCGTCTGCGACAGTGAAACCTATGACTCCGACGGAAGTTCGACAGCGGGTGGAATGTGTGTTGCAAGTGAGCACTTCTTTCTTTATTTGATTGTAATTTGATCCGTTAACTTTATTATTCTGGCTAATATTTGAAGGTTGTTTTGTATTTTTAGTTTTATCACCAACCTATTGAATATCTAGATCAACTTAACACACATGTTTTTATTTACAGAGGTCGCTCTTAGCGTTGCCTGTCCACAACCCGATGCCTGTGCTGATGCAAATGCTGAATGCAACGGCTCTACTATCTGCGTATGTCAAAGCGGATTTTACGACAACGCTAACATCTGTTTACCATGTAAGTTTACCGAAGCTCCTTTCTCATTATCTACGTAATTGTGTTTGATATCCCAACTAACTTGAATATCACATGTAAAACCATCACAAAAGTACCTCTTCTGCTTTGGCTGAAATTACAATGATCGTGAGTACTGTCTGACACTAATGCTTTTCCTTCTGTTGCAGTGGTAGAGTTAGGTGGTGAATGCAACATCACTAGCGACTGCAGGGATGCCAATGTAGAATGTACAGAAACGCCAGCTTCATCCGGCATGTTTTCATGTCAGTGTCCAGATGCATTCCACGTCGACACTGTTGGTGCATGCGTAGCAGGTGCGTATATATATTTGACTTTCGCTAGTAAAGTGTTCCTTTTAATTACACTGAATTTCAATGTTTACGTAAATTACTTCAGCTATCCGTTATCGATTAACCACGTCATGTTCTTTCGATCTAAATGGTCACTTTCACGAATAAACGTTGCCATTTTTTAGCGCCTCATGACATAGGTCGTATCGAGTCTTAGGTTTTTATTGTTGATCGTAAATACATGAAAATACATGTCGGTAGCATTGCTACAAAATTAGCTAAACAATCATCCATGCTTCAATACAAGGACAACACATTGCAAATTAAGTTGCATAAACCCAATCTCCTCACACCTAAACAATAAAATCTGATTTCAGATAAAGCACTTGGGTCAGCTTGTAACGGCGATAACGAGTGTTCTGACAGCAATGCCGTATGTGACTCAACATGCGTCTGCGACAGTGAAACCTATGACTCCGACGGAAGTTCGACAGCGGGTGGAATGTGTGTTGCAAGTGAGCACTTCTTTCTTTATTTGATTGTAATTTGATCCGTTAACTTTATTATTCTGGCTAATATTTGAAAGTTGTTTTGCATTTTCAGTTTAATCACCAACCTATTGAATATCTAGATCAACTTAACACACATGTTTTTATTTACAGAGGTTGCCCTTAGCGTTGCCTGTCCACAACCCGATGCCTGTGCTGATGCAAATGCTGAATGCAACGGCTCTACTATCTGCGTATGTCAAAGCGGATTTTACGACAACGCTAACATCTGTTTACCATGTAAGTTTACCGAAGCTCCTTTCTCATTATCTACGTAATTGTGTTTGATATCCCAACTAACTTGAATATCACATGTAAAACCATCACAAAAGTACCTCTTCTGCTTTGACTGAAATTACAATGATCGTGAGTACTGTCTGACACGAATGTTTTTTCTTCTGTTGCAGTGGTAGAGTTAGGTGGTGAATGCAACATCACTAGCGACTGCAGGGATGCCAATGTAGAATGTACAGAAACGCCAGCTTCATCCGGCATGTTTTCATGTCAGTGTCCAGATGCATTCCACGTCGACACTGTTGGTGCATGCGTAGCAGGTGCGTATATATATTTGCCTTTCGAATATTAAGTGTTCCTTTTAATTACACTGATATTCAATGTTTACTTAAATTACTTCAGCTATCCGTTATCGATAAACCACGTCATGTTCTTTCGAGGCAACTGGACACTTTCCCAAATAAACGTTGTCATTGTTTAGTGCCTCATAACCTAGATCGTTTCGAGTAGTTTGACTTGAGCCTTAAGTCGTGTTTTGTTGATCGTAAATACATGAAACTATATGTCCGTAGTATTGCTACAAAATTAGCTAAACAATCACCCATGCTTCAACAAAAGAACAACCCATTGCAAATTAAGTTGCATCAACCCAATCTTCTCACACCTTAACAATACTATATGATTTCAGATAAAGCTCTTGGGTCAGCTTGTAACGGCGATAACGAGTGTTCTGACAGCAATGCCGTATGTGACTCTACATGCGTCTGCGACAGTGAAACCTATGACTCCGACGGAAGTTCGACCGCTGGTGGAACGTGTGTTGCAAGTGAGCACTTCTTTCTTTATTTGATTATAAATTGATCCGTTACCTTTATTATTCTGGCTAATATTTGAAAGGTGTGTTGCCTTTTCAGTTTCCTCACCAACCTATTGAATATCTAGATCAAATTAACACACATGTTTTTCTTTACAGAGGTTGCCCTTAGCGTTGCCTGTCCACAACCCGATGCCTGTGCTGATGCTAATGCTGAATGCAACGGCTCTACTATCTGCGTATGTCAAAGCGGATTTTACGACAACGCTAACATCTGTTTACCATGTAAGTTTACCGAAGCTCCTTTCTCATTATCTACGTAATTGTTTTTGATATCCCAACTAACTTGAATATCACATGTAAAACCATCACAAAAGTACCTCTTCTGCTTTGGCTGAAATTACAATGATCGTGAGTACTGTCTGACACTAATGCTTTTCCTTCTGTTGCAGTGGTAGAGTTAGGTGGTGAATGCAACATCACTAGCGACTGCAGGGATGCCAATGTAGAATGTACAGAAACGCCAGCTTCATCCGGCATGTTTTCATGTCAGTGTCCAGATGCATTCCACGTTGACACTGTTGGTGCATGCGTAGCAGGTGCGTTTATATATTTGCCTTTCGAATATTCAGTGTTCCTTTTAATTGCATTGAATTTCAATGTTTACTTAAATTACTTCAGCTATCCGTTATCGATAAACCACGTCATGTTCTTTCGAGGCAACTGGACACTTTCCCAAATAAATGTTGTCATTGTTTAGCGTCTCATAACCTAGATCGTTTCGAGTAGTTTCACTTGAGCCTTAAGATGTGATTTGTTGATCGTAAATACATGAAAATATATGTCGGTAGTATTGCTTCAAAATTAGCTAAACAATCACCCATGCTTCAACAAAAGAACAACCCATTGCAAATTAAGTTGCATAAACTCAATCTCCTCACACCTTAACAATACAATCTGATTTCAGATAAAGCACTTGGGTCAGCTTGTGACGGCGATAACGAGTGTTCTGACAGCAATGCCGTATGTGACTCAACATGCGTCTGCGACAGTGAAACCTATGACTCCGACGGAAGTTCGACAGCGGGTGGAACGTGTGTTGCAAGTGAGCACTTCTTTCTTTATTTGATTGTAATTTGATCCGTTTACTTTATTATTCTGGCTAATAGTTGAAAGTTGTTTTGCATTTTCAGTTTAATCACCAACCTATTGAATATCTAGATCAACTTAACACACATGTTTTTATTTACAGAGGTTGCCCTTAGCGTTGCCTGTCCACAACCCGATGCCTGTGCTGATGCAAATGCTGAATGCAACGGCTCTACTATCTGCGTATGTCAAAGCGGATTTTACGACAACGCTAACATCTGTTTACCATGTAAGTTTACCGAAGCTCCTTTCTCATTATCTACGTAATTGTGTTTGATATCCCAACTAACTTGAATATCACATGTAAAACCATCACAAAAGTACCTCTTCTGCTTTGACTGAAATTACAATGATCGTGAGTTCTGTCTGACACGAATGTGTTTTTTTCTGTTGCAGTGGTAGAGTTAGGTGGTGAATGCAACATCACTAGCGACTGCATGGATGCCAATGTAGAATGTACAGAAACGCCAACTTCATCCGGCATGTTTTCATGTCAGTGTCCAGATGCATTCCACGTCGACACCGTTGGTGCATGCGTAGCAGGTGCGTATATATATATTTGACTTTCGCTAGTAAAGTGTTCCTTTAATTACACTGAATTTCAATGTTTACGTAAATTACTTCAGCTATCCGTTATCGATTAACCACGTCATGTTCTTTCGATCTAAATGGTCACTTTCACGAATAAACGTTGCCATTTTTTAGCGCCTCATGACAGAGGTCGTATCGAGTCTTAGGTTTTTATTGTTGATCGTAAATACATGAAAATACATGTCGGTAGCATTGCTACAAAATTAGCTAAACAATCATCCATGCTTCAATACAAGGACAACGCATTGCAAATTAAGTTGCATAAACCCAATCTCCTCACACTTTAACAATACAATCTGATTTCAGATAAAGCACTTGGGTCAGCTTGTAACGGCGATAACGAGTGTTCTGACAGCAATGCCGTATGTGACTCAACATGCGTCTGCGACAGTGAAACCTATGACTCCGACGGAAGTTCGACAGCGGGTGGAATGTGTGTTGCAAGTGAGCACTTCTTTCTTTATTTGATTGCAATTTGATCCGTTAACTTTATTATTCTGGCTAATATTTGAAAGTTGTTTTGCATTTTCAGTTTAATCACCAACCTATTGAATATCTAGATCCACATAACACACATGTTTTTATTTACAGAGGTTGCCCTTAGCGTTGCCTGTCCACAACCCGATGCCTGTGCTGATGCAAATGCTGAATGCAACGGCTCTACTATCTGCGTATGTCAAAGCGGATTTTACGACAACGCTAACATCTGTTTACCATGTAAGTTTACCGAAGCTCCTTTCTCATTATCTACGTAATTGTGTTTGATATCCCAACTAACTTGAATATCACATGTAAAACCATCACAAAAGTACCTCTTCTGCTTTGACTGAAATTACGATGAGCGTGAGTACTGTCTGACACGAATGTTGTTTCTTCTGTTGCAGTGGTAGAGTTAGGTGGTGAATGCAACATCACTAGCGACTGCAGGGATGCCAATGTAGAATGTACAGAAACGCCAGCTTCATCCGGCATGTTTTCATGTCAGTGTCCAGATGCATTCCACGTCGACACTGTTGGTGCATGCGTAGCAGGTGCGTATATATATTTGCCTTTCGAATATTAAGTGTTCCTTTTAATTACACTGAATTTCAATGTTTACTTAAATTACTTCAGCTATCCGTTATCGATAAACCACGTCATGTTCTTTCGAGGCAACTGGACACTTTCCCAAATAAACGTTGTCATTGTTTAGCGCCTCATAACCTAGATCGTTTCGAGTAGTTGGACTTGAGCCTTAAGTCGTGTTTTGTTGATCGTAAATACATGAAACTATATGTCCGTAGTATTGCTACAAAATTAGCTAAACAATCATCCATGCTTCAACAAAAGAACAACCCATTGCAAATTAAGTTGCATAAACCCAATCTCCTCACACCTTAACAATACTATATGATTTCAGATAAAGCTCTTGGGTCAGCTTGTAACGGCAATAACGAGTGTTCTGACAGCAATGCCGTATGTGACTCTACATGCGTCTGCGACAGTGAAACCTATGACTCCGACGGAAGTTCGACAGCGGGTGGAACGTGTGTTGCAAGTGAGCACTTCTTTCTTTATTTGATTGTAAATTGATCCGTTACCTTTATTATTCTGGCTAATATTTGAAAGGTGTGTTGCCTTTTCAGTTTCCTCATATATATCATCAAGACAGAAATTCTGACAAAGTGAGCTAAATTTTTTATAACAATTCAACTCTGTGCAATACATGGTGTACTCTTGAAAAATGTTCTCTTAGAAAAAACATTGATTTATACAATTTACATCAATTGGCAATGTGCAAACTTTGAAACCGAATATGACAAAGAATATTGCCGCAAAAGGCTGACAGTTTGTTTCTATATAATGTCAAAAGTATACTGTTTGAAATTGTATTCACTATAATCTCACTCCCTGTCAGACTTTGATTTTATTTTATATGAATGATACCTGACTGACTCTTTACGACAAAACCAAATTAATTACCAAAACATGGCCGGTTCAACTCAATATAACGGGGTATGTTTTAGCAGAAATTATTCTCCTTTTAGTGGACTTTAAGGGGCCTTCTTCAAACAATAAATTCAAAATTCAAAAAGGTTTAATAGTAATGCAAGGCCCCCGACCAAAAATACATTTTACATATAATATAAATACAATTCATCTTCAAAAAAAAAGCTTAAGACAAGCAAATTGGCCAAGAAACCATAAATGCTACAGAATGGACCACATATTTAAACTTTTATTACACATTTGTATTAGTCTATCATACATGGCCTTTTTTTTATCTTGACAAAAAGTGTGAATCGTTGCTTAAGCGTCATTTTATGGATCAAAGATTTATTTGCGATCAATGAAGACGCTTATCTGTATCTGCATTGTTCAATGTTCCTTTAATTGAATTTGTCAATGGCAAAAATATTAAATTTTTGTCAAAATAATGTAAAACATTTTAGCTTTGACCAATTTCTTCATTTCTTTTTTAATAAGTTGTACTTTTGGAAATGGGTCATTAGCTAAAATAACCATCATCAGGACATGTTGCACATTTCGTTATGACTGTCTAAGGAACAGAGCCAGTGTCCCTTCATGCAAATGATATCTATTGAATGAACTTTCTTTGTCTTTTTTTGTCTTTCAGAGGTACTTGTGGGAATTGCCTGTCCACAGTTAGATGCTTGTGCGGACGCCAATGCTGTATGTACATTGAGTATATGCGTATGTCTGCCTAGCTATGATAACGAGGCTGGAACTTGTATTTCAAGTAAGTTCACTACAAGTGTACACAGGGTTCCCTGTTATAAACGATTTGCTTTTGAATTCATATGATTCCAACCGTTATAACAATGAAGTGCGTTACATCTCCGTATGAAAGTCCTTACAGCGGAAAACTTTTAGCTGCCATCAAAGTATTAATATAATAAAAGATATGTACAAATGCATGTACGGGTCATACTAAGATATAGGGCTGCCAAAAATGGTGAATTATTTCTTAAAGCCAGAAAAGGTTATGTGCTTATAGAACAATATCATTGACAATATGCATCGGATCTATATATTAATCTTATATTTAGTTAGATATAATATAAATATCTAAGAAACGACATATATTTTAAGTTTTTTTCATCAGGATGTTCTGTTGTCACAATATTTTCAAAAGCAGTCGTCTTTCAAAATGTGGAAAAATACAGTATGGAAGTCTAAATCTTCCCTGGCGCGATCCACTTATTCAGTCGGTCTGTGTCTTCACTCCTGCGATACAAAGCATTACATTTCGGTCACGACATGGTAAAACTAGAGCGATACAGAGTCGAGCTCATGCGCCATGCGTGATATTTTAATGAACAAGTTAGGACGTCGTCTGTTGAGTTGCTGCGTCCTAGATAAACATCATTTTTTGGTAATCTGTAATCGTTATATTTAATCAGCGAATTTGTTAACGGTTGTTTCTATTGCGTCAGTGATATCACTCCAAATCCGTTGTCCACGGCCTGTCCTGGTTAACCCTTTCCATCATATAGACGCTTTCTGACACCTCTGAAGTAGACGACTTTTGAAAACATTGTGACAAAAGAAGAAATTGCTCATGATGTGCAATTTCTCCTTTTGCCACAATGTTTTCCACTTTCAGTCTTTGGTTATCCATTCAATTATAGAGATTTTCCAATTTTTGACAAAATATGTTCAAATTCGTCTGCTTCAGATTTCTTGTATGTTGGAAAGGGTTAAATTTCCGGTGCTACCAATATAATTCATCCTGATGCCGATGCAACAGTCGTAATGCTATTCCCGCAAACTTAAGCGCTAAGGAGGGAAGCCATTACTACTATTTTAAAGTATTTGGGGCTACTTTTGTGTTAAACAAGCACTCCTTCATTCAGAAGATGTTTACGATTCACAACCAAAGTGTTTAGATGAGTGTCTGCATTTCGCTGATTATAATAAATGACTGACAACACCCTTGCTAAAAGTCAAAAAGATTTCCGCTAAAATTTGATAATGTATTCCGAAGTGAATAGCTACTGTTTATGATCCGATATTCGCGAATTTAAATGTTTTGTGCGTATACCATTCGAAAGGTTACGACAAATATTTATTTGATGTCAGCATCGTATTTGCTTTCAACCATTTCCCACTGCAGATGCTTGCTGATGACTCTGAAGCAGACGACATTTGAAAACATTGTGACAAAAACAGAAATAACTTAATGAGAAATTTCCTCTTTTGCCACAATGTTTTGAATTCTGTTCAATAATTAGTTCTTGTCATTTATAGAGATTTTACAAATGTTTGCTTTTAACGTCGTCTGCCGCAGATTCAATGTATTCGGGAAAGGATCTAACATGGATGCCCATCCCCAAAATTCAATTTGCTATATTTTTATGATAAACAGATAACGGTGCTATTGGGGATTCATGTGTGGAAGATCCGGACACATGCAAAGTGACCAATTCTGAATGCCAGGCTGGTAACTGTTCGTGTGTCAGTGGAACTACAGAGACAAATGGACAATGCTGTAAGTTTGGATTTTCTTGCCTCATACCTTCCCTGGACTGGTACAATTGAATTTAACCCTTTCCCTCATATAAACGCTTTTGGACGCCTCTGCAGCAGACGGCTTACAAAACGTGCAATTTCTCCTTTTGCCACCATGTTTTCCACTTTTTGTCATAGGTTATCCATTCATTTATAGAGATTTTCTATGTTTTGACAAAATATGTTCAAAGTCGTCTGCTGCAGAATTGTCGTATGAGGGAAAGGGTTAATGCAGCAGACGACATTTGAAAACAATGTGAGAAATTGCGGAATTGCCCAAATTGAGCGATTTCACACTGTCCAACATTGATTTTAAAATGTCTGTATTGAAATAGTACTGTCAGCTTTCTAAATTTTAAAATGGGTTCCTTTGTTGTTCTTAATTAATGAACAGAGGTTTATATTGCCTGAACAAGATATATATGTATATATGTACAGGCCTCTATTCCAGTCGTATCACGGCATGACCTGGATAAACCATAGGGGGCGCTTTAACCCTTCGCTGCCAAAGGCAATTAAAGGCTTTTGCAAACAATGCAGATTCATGTGAAATTCAGATTCTCTCCTGAAATCTGCATTGTTTCCCACAGTTAGACATTTGATATACGTGCTTTTAATAGCCTGCCATGCACCTTTGGGTTAACCTTTTCCCTCAAACGACAAATCTGCAGCAGACGACTTTGAACATATTTTGTCAAAAATTAGAAAATCTCAATAATTGATTAGATAACCTATGACTAAAAGTGGAAAACATTGTGGCAAAAGAAGAAATTGCTCATTTTTAGCAATTTCTTCTTTTGTCACTATGTTTTCAAAAAAGCTGTCTGCTGCAGAGGCGTCAGAAAACACCTATATGAGGGAAAGGGTTAAACTACCAATACGGATGGTAAGTTTTCCTGACACCAGTGCATTGGTCGTAATGCTGTTCCCGCACTCCTGGGTGCGACTACTATGATTATGTAAGTCTTTGATAAGACCAGACCCTGGATTGAAGCTCTGACTCAAGGCAAGACATTCTACTACACCTTCCAGGCAGTCAGGAAATTAAGTATGACCAGTATTGATTTAAGGTCCGTCTACAAATCCATGTTATTGAAGCAAATGTATGCTACATCATATAAGATAACCTTTTTTACATACATACGCTTTCGACACATCTACATCAGATGATTTTTGTAAGCATTTTGCCAAAAGGAGCAATTTCTCCATTTTACAGCAATTTATTCAATCTATTCAAACATTATTATTTATTTTAGTCGTCTGCTTGAGAATTGTTTGCCACATACAACAAATCTGCAGCAGAAACATGTGGACAAAAATATAGAAAATCCTATATATGAGGGTCTATTTCCTGAAAAAAGTTGAAAACATTGTGGCAAAAGGAGAAATTGCTCGTATTGAGCAATTTCTTCTCTTGTCATAATGTTTTTAAAAGTCGTCTGCTGCAGAGGCGTCAGAAAGCGTCTGTATGAGGGAAAGGATTAAAGGTATTCTAATGTCTCCCGTTTGTTTTGTTTCCAGATTCTCCTAACATTGGCGAGGTTTGCACTACTGATCCCACATCTACATGTGGTTCTGACACAGATGCATCATGCGTTAACGGAGTCTGCACGTGCGCTGCATTTTCTGTTGCTATAAACAATGTTTGCTGTAAGTTGATCTTTTTTTATACTTCATGGCATAATTTATCATTTGTTAAAGAAGAATAAGAATGTGTTGAGTGTTTGAGTGAGGCATTTAGAAAATTGTAATGTAAAAGTTTGCAAACAAATAAGGTGTCATGCAGAGTCAAATTACATGTTTTATTTTGTTATTGGAAGATATCTACTTTTTATTAAGAGATTAAGAAATGAATGCAAATAGGAAAATGTTGATTTTAAATAATTAGGTCTCCAAATAAAAAATATATTAAGCATGTGTATTATTTCAAGATCTTTCAAGAAAGATATTTGGCCAAGTATTTTAAAAAGGCTCTTGCTTCAATAGTGTATGGTTAAACCATGGTGTTTAAAATGTGAATTCATTTGTGTCTGTTTTTTAAACAAAGATCTAATTGATAACTATTTTCAGATATAGAATGATGAAATACAAAAGTCATTAAGTACAAGAACATTCAGACTTGATTCTAATTTCCCTTTTCCACCTATCATCAACAGTGCACGATAATGTTGTATTTATGTACTCAAATACAATTGTGATACATGTATCAGGTTTATCTACACGCTTTCCAACATTCACCATATCTGAAGCAGACAACTTTGAAACATTTAGTCAAAGATATGAAAACTTTTTATAAATAAAAGAACAATTAATGAATAAAGTTGAAATAATTGTGGCAAAAGAAAAAAACTGCTCATTATGAGCAATTAAATCATTTGCCTTAATGTATCAAAAGGCGTGATTATTTTTACAAATGTGTTTACTTTTCATAATTCCATTCAGATTCCGGTAACCATGGGGACGCTTGCTTTATCAATGGTAACTTTTCCACGTGCACGGATGCGAACACTCTCTGTAATCCCAACTCCGGCACATGTGAGTGTATCACAGGCCTCGTATACGATTCTGGAGATGGAAAGTGTTGTAAGTACATGTGAGCTGGGCTCCAGAAAAAACAACCTTCCCTCATATAGACGCTTTCTGACGCCTCTGCAGCAGATGGCTTTTTGAAAACATAGTGTTCCACTTTTAGTCATAGGTTATCCATTCAATTATAGAGATTTTCTATTTTTGGACAAAATACGTTTAAAGTCGTCTGCTGCAGAATTGTTGTATGAGGGAAAGGGTTAACTGACAAGTGTTCATGAAGCAGAGCTCTAGATAATGGGTGTTTTTCGTGTTCTGAAATCCTTATTTGACCATATAACCCTCTGTTGTGGGTGCTCTAAGATGTTGTCTCACTAACACGACTCTTTTGAGTACTCACAACATAGTGCTTGGTCCGGGAAGGAAATAGTGTGAGGGAAAGAGCTATTTTCCCCTCCATTAATTAATGTAACTACATAATTTCTGTAACCCTTGTGTTAACCCCCCTTCCCCACATACAACAAATCTACAGAAGAAGACTTTGAAAACATTTAGGCAAAAACATTATAAATCTCTGTAAATGAAGGTATAATTACTGTAAACATTTGAGCGTTTCTCCTTTTGTAAGTGTTTTCAAAAGGCGTCTGCTGCATAGGTTGCAGAAAGTGTATGTTTGTGGTAAAGGGTTAAAAATTAGTATATTAATCAAATTTATAAAGTTAGAACTGTTATGAAATCAAGAATGTATGGTATCAGTCAAAATTGATACATTTGTTAAATTATGCCATGATATACAGAAAACTGACTTTTCTAAATGCTGGAGATATCAGATAGACTGACCAATAACTGACCCTAAATGCTGGAGATATCACATAGACCAACCAATAACTGACCAAGTGATATCACATAGACCGACCAATAACTTACCAAGAGATATCACATAGACCGACTAATAACTGACCCTATTAAAATGCTGGAGGTATCACATAGACCGACCAATAACTGACCAAGTGATTGGAAAAATTCTTGTTTGTTGTGTTAGTATCTATTTGTGAACGCAGAGGATGCCTTGTTTGATTGTATTTATCTTCACATTTGAATTAAAAACAAAATGCATGCCATTTATTTTATTATTACAAAGGTATAGCATACGTTAAATGTAGTATGCTTTATATTCATATAACTTTTGCTAATGTAGATCATGATATACTCGCAGATAACGCATTATAATTCTATTGAATGACAAATGTATATAGCCAGAGTCTATTAATAGTGGTTGATTGATTGGGTTTAATTTTTGTTATATCACTGTGGCCAGTTCACCTACCAGTGTGTTTCCTGACTATTTCACACCAATACTCAACACAACAGTCTTTCCAATCAACTGGCTGCTATTTTACATAGATACGTCAGTCTATTGGTGGAAGACAAATGACGCTTGGCACATTCACTTTTGTCAAATGTCAGAAATAATTGACAGCCTATGTTGATACCGACTGAGCTACAGCGACATATTATGGACATGATTTGTAGACCCTGTTATAGTTTATGTCCTTAACTCTAGATTTTTATAAAAAACAAATCAAAATGTAGTATTAACTTAATGTTCATAAGCCTCAAATGATTCCACTTTTTTTCCAGATGGAAGTCAGCTTGGAGAGTTCTGTGACTTTTCACCTGATTCTTGTGATGCCAGTGACAGTGCCACACGGTGTGATTTTGACACAGTGGCATGTGTGTGTGATGATGGTTTGATTAATGTAAATGGTGTATGCAGTAAGTATATATTAAAACCTTTTATGAAGACACATTTGAGGACTCTGCAGCAGACAACTAATGAAATACATTGTGGCAAAAGGAGATAAGCATTTTCTCCTTTTCCAACAATTTGTTCAACTCTTTTCAATAATTATACTTTAATTTATAGAGATATTCAATAGTTCTGCCTAAGTGTCGTCTGCACAAGATTTGTTGTATGTGAGAATTGGTTAAACTTAACATCCAACGTTTATCTTTATTGTTTATTTATATGGGTTATTATACTGAACGATTTGGTAAACGACAATTTGATTGGCTGACTCAAAGGTCAATCCGAGACAACCTGTATGGGGCAGTGAGCAGATCTATAAACGAGCAAGCGAAGTTATGGTCTTGTTTCAATGACATTGATCAATTGGGAAACAAGCTTTCAGTTTATATTAATCATGCTCGATCTCCACTTTTGTTAATAGGTGCTGGTGGTTACAATGATGCTTGTATCGAGACCCCGGACACATGTACCGCATTGAACACGGAATGTGCATCCAGCACATGTCAGTGTATTAACCAGACTGTGTACGATGCGGCCACAGACTCTTGCTGTAAGTATTTTTAAAAAAGTTCTCTGCGTCAAGCATCTTAATGTAAAAATTCTGTTTTTACCTCCTTCATTTATGTTGCATTGTTGTATGGTGTGTTTTACGCCCCACTTTCATAAATATTTAGTTATTGACGATGAACTATATGTGTTCAAGTCTTATGAATAAACTTCTGTTGTGTTCTGTTCTGTTATACATGTATCACGTTTTTTCTTTGGTAAGTAACCATTACACCGTATCAATTTATCCCGACACCAGTGAATCAGTTTTAATGGTAACACAACCCTGAGCTCTAAGGAGGGAAAGCCCTTAATACAATTTGTTAAGTCTTTTGTATGACCCCGCCAGGGATTGAATCTGCAACCTCCGCACACCAGACGGACGCTTTACCATTACATGGTAGGTCATCGCCATTCACAGTCATCATTCCTATATCACAAAGTTTTTCAACAGTCCTTTGAGAATCATTGTGACAAAATGAGAAAAGTCAAATAGTGAGTCTTTTCTCCTTTTGACACAATGTTTTCAACTCTACCGTCATCGGGAAAATTATTGATTAGGGTTTAAAACTGTTTTGAACAATGCACGGGGCCAGTTCTCCTACTCATGAGTTTCCTGGTACTCAACAAAATAATTTTTCCAAGCAACTGGCTACTTTACCAAATAAACGAAATGATGCCTGTCACATTGACTTTCACCAAACATCAGAATGATTGTTTGCAGAGCATCTGTTGGAAAGGGTTAACTAGTATTTTGTATATTTTCCAGTGGTTCCTCTTGGTTTTGATTGTGTGGCGGAGAACAGTACATCCAACAACTGTGCAGATGAGAATGCCGTGTGTGAGTTGGGTACCAGTGGTGTCTCTTCCTGTCACACAATGTGCGAGTGTGGCTTACGTTACTATAACGACGCTGGAATAGACGCATGTGGCGGAACATGTCAATTAAGTTAGTATCGCAACCTTTTTCCTCATACAAATGACATTTAGTTCTTTTCCACGTACGACACATCTACAGCAGACGACTTTTAAATCAAAAATTGCCATAAATGGGACTTAAATCATTAAATAGATTTAAACAAAATTAATGACCAATTTCTCCTTCTGGTACAATGTTTTCAAAAGTAGTCTTCTGCATGGGCGTCAGAAGGGTCTGGACGTGGGAAAGGGTTAATGCATCTGCAGAAGACAACTTATCCTACTGGTTTCAACTCTGCGTCAAAATATTACATTAAATGATTTAGATAATGCCGTTATTTTGCCCGATGCTTTCAAAGCTATAGCAGTCACTGTGTTGCGTGGGTAAAGGGAGACAACCTGTGACCTGCTGAAGTGTCGGGTGAGCTATTGCAATCAGAAATCATCTTCGTATGTGTCCATCCATTAATATTTTCCTACAAATTACTTCTCCTTAACTAATGGATAAATTCAAAGTCATTTTACATGAATGATCCTTAAGTGATCATCTTTCATATTTGCAAAGACTTGAATTTCATGAGAAAAATTCAGTTGCCATTGCAACTGAAAGAAAAACCTTTAACAATTGTCTTGTCTAAAAGTACTAGCCCTATTTGAAAATAATTTGGCACTGATGTTCTTTTGATGACCTTTTACTAAGATTGTTCAAATCATTCTCATCCATTTAAAAACATGACAACCAGTAGGTGTGGCTTGTTTTCCATATTACCTACCACACTTAACACTAAGTGACTTTTGTGTTCCCTATGTTCATCGTCGTCGTCGTCAGTCTGTGTCAGTTCACATTTTCCTACACACATTCTCCTTTAAAACCAATTTCAAAATAATTTCACAGGAATGTTCCTTTCAGAGTTGTTCGAAGAATTTTATTATATGAGAACTTTGGTTGCTGCAGCATCAGAAAAACGGCAAAATGCCAAAACTTTTTAAAATCTTCTTGTCCAAAGGCACTAGACTGATTTTCAAAATATTTTGGCACAGATGATTTTTTGGGTGACCCTCTACCAAGATTTTAAAATCATACAAATCCGCTATAAAACATGGCCGTCTGGGAGTGGAGCTTGTTTTCCTTATATAGTTATAAGATGACTTTTGAAAAACATTGTGGCAAAATGAGAAATTGCTCATTATGAGCAATTTCTCCTTTTGTCACAATGTTTTCAACTCTACTCAATTGTTAAACGGTCATTTGCCAATATTTTTACATTTTTGCCAAAATATGTTTTCATCACTGATGTCTGCTGCAGATTTGTAGTAGGTAGGAAGTATGGTTAAGCCAAATTCTTGTCTTTTTGTAGGACCCTTACCTGGGGCCAACTGTACTGGGTTTGATAGCTATAGTGGAGAAATCTGTGTCCAGTCAGTCTGTACAGAGGGAGTTTGCGCTAATACTAGGGGAGGGATAGGTATGTATTATCGTTCTATTTCTGGCCACGATAACCTGGTCAATATAGACAAGGGCTTTCATACAGCAGTTTTATTCATTCTTTCTGTTTGATGATTGACAAGTCATTTTAAATAGCGCCTTTTTGTATTTCACCAATGGGATAAATAGTCTGTGTGGAAAGCCAGTTGCATGGAAATGATATCGTATGAGTAGTGTATTGGTGCAAAACCGCAAGGAAATACTTGGTTACCGTGGTATAATTATAATGTTCATGAAAACCATTTAAAAACATTGCGGGAAAATAAAACCAAAGGGAGGAACAAATATATGTGTACAATTCTACAGCATTCTTTCCAGGCTAAGGGCACTTCGTTCATTGCCTTCACATAAGCTCCATTGGCTCACAGTGAAATTAAGATCTTATTCCTTTTCCAAATGTTAAGGCTCCTACAGCAGAGAACTTGACAGGTTGTGGTTTAACCGTTTCACTCATACAGACGAAATGTTATGCTTTTGCAGCAGACAGCTTTTGAAAATATTTGCAATAAATGGAGAAATTACTCATAATTAGAAATTTCTCCTTTTGTCTCAATCATTAAACTCTTTTCAATTATCATACATTCTTTGCTAAGATGTTTTTAAAGTTGTCTGCTGCAGATTGGTTTTATCTGGGAAAGGGTTAAAAGGAGATTGCTTATTATAAGCCATTTGCCCTTTTATCCACAATTTATCCACAATGTATTGACCCTATTCAATAATCCACAATTTATCCACAATGTATTGACCCTATTCAATAAAGTTCTCATTATGTGTTTTCCATGAGCAATGTTTTCAAATGTTGTCTACTGCATTTGTGTCAAAATGTGTCTGTAAATGGAAATGATTAATATACATAGGTATTTTCAAAGTCGTCTGCTGCTGATTTATGTCATGTGAGATTTGTTTTCAAGTTTTTTGATACACAAATGCAGTTTGGCCGATGTATCATACAGGAGATCAGTGGAAACTCTATGTTACTTTATGTAATCGCAACAAGATCCCGTCGGGATTGAGGCATCTCATTAATTTTGCTGATATTTTCCAATAGTCTCTCTCCATGATTGTATTTATAAACAATTTCAGTGGTACTAGGTTCAGCATGTACTGCAAACAACGACTGTGCGAATGCCAACTCCAGATGTAGAAATGACAACGACTTAGGGTTCAAGATATGTAAATGTCCTAATTTTTTATCTCAAGAAGAGGATGGGCTTTGCATTTTGAACGAAACATAGACTGTTTCCTGATACATATGTAAAATTATTTATGGGTTAAGCACCAGAATTGCTTTGATCTGGATTGTTGTTGTAGATGTTAGCATGAACCAATCAGTGAACCAGTTTTAGATCACATGATGTTTATAGACCAATCAAATAAATTCTTATACAAACAAAGAAACTTTTATTCCCAGATTGTTTAGGAATCCTCCTCCCTATCCTCCAACCCTTTTGTATATAGGAGACTAAAACTTTGCATACACCATTTTTTGTGTCACCTGCGTAGCATGGTAGGCACTTAGGGATTACTTTTTTTTTTGTCCGGCGTCTGTCTGTCGTCATACTTTTTCGTCACGTTTATAACTTTTTTTCTACTCAAAGGATTGGATTGAAACTTCTGACAAATGTTTATATCAATCTTTGTGATGGGTTCACAAAAGGGGGATAGCCAAATCTTTTTATATCAGAGTTATTGCCCCTTTTCTATCAAAAATTAAAATTTTCTGACAAGGCCCCGGCAGGTGACACACGTGCTCCGGGGAGCACTCCATTCTAGTTTAAATTCTTCGTTGGTCCATGCTCACATCTTCATGTATTATTTTTCAATGTTAATCTTCTGTCTGTATTATTTTAAGTTGATGTGGCGGTTTTCCACTAGAGATATGTAGTTGTTATATATGTTTAATTGGTGCAGCGTGATGAAGTATACAAGGATATATTCCCTCTGTTCAATATTCCCTATTGCATGCACAAGGTTGGTGTGCAAGGTGTAACATTCTACATTAACCATTTTCCTCATTCAACCAATTTGCAGCCACAGATGAATTCATTGAAATGTTCCTCGTAACTTAACCCTTTCCCTCATACGACAATTCTGCAGCAGACGACTTTGAACATATTTTGTCTAAACATAGAAAATCTCTATAATTGAATGGATAACCTATGACTTAAAGTGGAAAACCTTGTGGCAAAAGGAGAAATTGCTCGTTTTGAGCAATTTCTTCTTTTGTCACTATGTTTTCAAAAAGCCGTCTGCTGCAGAGGCGTTAGAAAGCGTTTATATGAGGGAAAGGGTTAAAGGAGAAATTGATCATTATGATCAATGACTCCTTTACCAACAGCATTTTCTGATCTATTCTAATTCAATTTCTATCTACAGAGATTTTCAAAAAAGTTCATAAATGATTTCAAAACTTTCAGCTGCAGATTTGTTCTATGTTGCAAAGGGTTAATATTATGTGATTAGCATGATTCCTACAATATATTTTGGCTTTCTTTATAAAAAACATTATATAAAACCTTTTAAAATGAGAGAATGATTATTGAAAACATTGTGGCTAACAAGAAATTGCTTATGAGAAATTGATCCTTTTGCCACGTATGTTTTCCAAAGTCGCCTGTTGCAGATACATCAAAATGCGTCTGAATGTGGGGAAAGGTTATGGAATGTTTTTACTTTTTTTTAAAAAAAGAAGCATATTTATTCTGTGTGTGAAAAAACATTATTCTGAGAAGAAGTTCGACTAATCAAAAGACTTTTTCCTTTCAATTTTTCTTTCTTACTTTCGACTAGGGAAGTAAAAAGTCTTATAAAGTTTGAAAATCAATTTCATCCGTTTGCCTGATATGAGCATAATATATTTTTAAGAGCCATTTACTTGGAAATGGTCCGATTAAAAACATTTATATCGGGAAAATGGGAGTATAGGGTGAAAAGTTTTGTGAGATTGGAGGAATTGCTTGTAACAAACAAAACTTCTTTTCCCACAATCTTTTAAGTGATAAATAGTCATCTGCTGGAGAAGCAATTGCGATTTGTCTATTTCAGGAAAGGGTTAATATTTCTATACACTTGTATAAAACCTACCTTAACCCTTTTCCTCATATAGACGCTTTCTGACGCCTCTGCAGCAGACGGCTTTTTGAAAACATAGTGACAAAAGAAGAAATTGCACAAAACGTGCAATTTCTCCTTTTGCCACAATGTTTTCCACTTTTTGTCATAGGTCATCCATTCAATTATGGAGATTTTCTATGTTTATACAAAATACGTTCAAAGTCGTCTGCTGCAGAATTGCCGTATGAGGGAAAGGGTTAATTATATTAAAAATCTTCATTTTATCCTATTGAATAATCATTAAACGAATTTTGCAAGCATTAATTGTTTTTGTTGCTTTAACAACTCATCATGTAGAGGTAGAGCGTCTGCCTTGGATGCAGGAGGTTTATAGTTAGATCCCAGGCCGCGTCATACCAAAGACTTTAAAAATGGTAATTATGGCTTTCCCTTATCGGCGCTCAGAATTGTTGGGTAAGAATTATAACTGACTTGCTTGTGCCAGGATAAATGGAAACCGCCTCAGTGATGTAGTAGTACAGCAACCAGCTACAGATCATGGGTTCGATCCCTAGCCAGGTCATACCAAATACTTTAATTATGGTAGTAATGGATGCCCTCCTTGACGCCAAGGGTTGTGGGGTTAGCATTACAAATGACTGGCTGGTGTCAGGATAATGGACCAGTAGTACTGGTAACTTACCCAGGAAAGCTTTGATATAACTTAAAAACGGTTAAAATTGGCCGTTAAACATCAAACAATCAATCAACCAGGATATATTGACCAGAAGTACTGGTAACTAATACAGAAAAAGGCAGTGATATAGGTGAAATTAAGGTTTCAGGGAGCAGACCAAATTTGAAAATACAATGTATATGAGAAAAGGAGAAATATTTTGTAATAACAATTTCTTTTCAAACAATGTTTCTTCTTTGTCCCAAACGACTTTGGAAAAGTATATAAATGAAAAAGCAATTATTGAATTAAAGTTAAAAATGCATTATGACAAAAAAAGTAATTGCTGACTATAATCAATTTCTCCTTTTACCACAATGTTTTAAAAAGTTGTCCGCTGCAGCGGCAAGATAAAGTGTCTGTATGTGGGAAAGGGTTAAGCTTTCAAACAGGGCTTAAAAAAGGGGCTCTAAAACATGTTACAATACATTTTGACTGTGAAGCTAATATCAGTGAAGGCATCAACTACCATCCACATGAACAAGAAATGAACTTTAATCCATTCTTCACTATGGCATCTTTAGTTTAAATTGATTGCGAAACAAGCTTTTAGCTCATATAAATCACGCTGGAAGTCTACGATGATACATAACCAGTACTGACGCTGTTTGTGTGGAAAAATACCAAAGGCAGAACCTGATCATCAAAGGATTCGAACCCGGGACCTTTGGAATGAGAGGGCGATGCTCTTCCACTGGCATCCTAAGGGTTGTTTGCATTGAAGAGTTGATTGATTGATTGATTGGGGTTTAACGCCGTTTTTAACAATTTCTCAGTTATATCACGGCGGCCAGTTCACCTATTCATGCATTTCCTGGTTTTCTCACACCAGTACTCCACACAACAATCTTCCCAAGCAAATGGCTGCTTTTCCACATAGACTGAGCCCATTGGTGGAAAGAAGAATGACGCATGTCTCATTGACTTTTGTCAATCGTCGGAAAGAAAGTTGGCCGAGCCGGGATTCAAACTCACAAACCCTGGATTGACAGCCCGCGTCGCTACCGACTGAGCTACCGGTGCTTGGCCTGCATTGAAGGACCTTGTGGAGAAAAATCTTAAACATATAAATAGAGTTATGAAATTATATATAATATATTGTGGGAAAAGCAGAAAGGAGATGTTGCAGTTAGGCTGAACAATTCCCTATTTTTTGACACAAAGTAAATAATTAAGTTAATATCGTCTGTTGAGCGTTATAATATGCTGACAGACTAATTCTGTCCATCGCTATGTGCCTTGGAAAATCTGTAATTTTTTTTATGTGAAAACTATGTTTTGATATACATAAAGGCAATTTTACCCTTTTCCCACTTGTAGATAGCTTTTGAAAACATTGTGGGAAAAAGAGAAAATTCTTCATAATGATAGCCAAGATCCGACTTTTTTGATAAAACGGGCCCCAGAAATCTAAGTAACGTTATCAAAAGTAGGTGAAGGTGACCATATTTCTAAACTGTAAACACTTTACAACATATGGACGATTTCTGATTTTTGGTGAGACAGTTTCAAAGTCGTCTGCTGCAGATTTGTTTTATGTGGGAAAGGGTTAAATATACCTGAAATATAAATGTATCATTTCATTATCCACCCTGAGACTGAAATGCACCTTCAAACACACAATGAAGTTTGAAGAGTCTGGGATCTATGGAACTCCTGCTATTGAGTGGAAACCAAAGTGTGACAGACGTACGGATGGTGGTTATCTTGCCATTCTTACAGGTAGTTCGCATAGAATTGCACAACAACTAAAACATAGGACCACCATAAAATGTAATGAACTGATTAATCCTTTCCCTCTACAGTAGTCAACCTTTGAAAACATTGTGACAAAAGGTGAAATTGCTCAATTAGAGAGTTTTGCTTAGATGTTTACAAATTTGTTTGCTGCAGATTTGTTGTATGTGGGAAAGGGTTAAATATTTAAACTTTAAACTATTGATTCAATGCCATACTGAAAGATATCCTTGCTTGTTTTGAGCAATTATAGTTTTCCTTTAATGGTTTCAACAGTCCTCTGTGTGGAGAAGTCAAGGACGTCTGCATCATAAATACAAATGTCTTGTATAGCGCTAAAAGTACTATTCAATATTCTGTTGCACTTCACACAGTTCATAAGCTATTTACAAAGATGGCTTTTCCATAGATAGTTCCCACAACTACAATAATTATCTCCCTTGTTGCCCATTTTGATACGCACATTTACTATAGCAGTTTAACCCTTTCCCTCATACGACAATTCTGCAGCAGACGACTTTGAACATATTTTGTCAAAACATAGAAAATCTCCATAATTGAATGGATAACCTAAGACTAAAAGTGGAAAACATTGTGGCAAAAGGAGAAATTGCACGTTTTGTGTAATTTCTTCTTTTGTCACTATCTTTTCAAAAAGCTGTCTGCTGTAGAGGCGTCCGAAAGCGTTTATATGAGGGAAAGGGTTAAACTTTAACTTTAACTTTTTAACCGCTTGTGATAACTTTTCCCTCATATAGACGCTTTCTGATGCCTCTGCAGGAGACGGCTTTTTGAAGTGACAAGCAATTTCTCCTTTTGCCACAATGTTTTCCACTTTTGGCCATATGTTATCCATTCAATTGTAGAGATTTTCTATTTTATGACAAAATATGTTCAAAGTCGTCTGCTGCAGAATTGTTGTATGAGGGAAAGGGTTAAACATTGATGGAATCTGCTGTGGCCTAGTGGTCAGCAGAAGTTGGGACAGAGTGTCCCCGATTTGATTGCCTTTGGCATGACACACTTCCTGGTCAATAATTGGTTAGTCACAAATGGATTGGTATACTATTGCTGTTAAATAACGGAAGTACTGTTCGAAATGGGAACAATGCCAATAAACCAAATTAAAAAGTTGCTTTAATAAGGAAAATGGTTAAATTCTGTTCGGGTTCAGAATATTATAAATAAGAACAACTTGAAACAATATAAAATTTTAATAATAAAGCATTTCTAAATATATATTTCAGTGCATTTTATCGACAACTTTTGGTAATGAAGCCAAACTGTTATCAGAACAGACAAACCTTAACCTTATCCCACATACATATGCCTTTTGACGATTTGAAACAGACTACTTTTAAAAACATTGAGGAAAATGGAGAAATTAAAGCTTTTTCAATAATTCACCTTTCCCTTGCAGAGCTTTTCCATAACTTAGTCTATAAGTTTTCAAAGTTGTCTGGAGCTGATTAGTGTATATGGGAAAGGCTGAACTCTTTCCCTCATACGACAATTCTTCAGCTGACGACTTTGAACATATTTTGTCAAAAAATAGAAAATCTCTATAATTGAATTGATAACCTATGACTAAAAGTGGAAAGCATTGTGGCAAAAGGAGAAATTGCTCATTTTGAGCAATTTCTTCTTTTGTCAGTATGTTTTCAAAAGCCGTCTGCTGCAGAGGCATCAGAATGCGTTTATTTGAGGGAAAGGGTTAAAAACAAATGAGCATGCCATTGTAATGACTAACCTTCTGGGAGTTTAACACTTTCCCTCATGTAGATGTGTTTTCAGGCATCTGCAGCATACTTTGTTTTAAAATATTTTAGCAAAAGGTGGACTTGCTCATAATGAGCGATTTCCCATTTTGCCACAACTGTTTCAAACTCTGACAGAACCTTTTTTTTAAAAACATGTTTCCAACTTTTAAATTATCAAGTCCACCAAACTATAGAAAATCTCTATAAATGATATCATGATTTTTTAAATGATTTCAAGTCGTCTGCTGCAGAGGCATCAGAAAGCGTCTATATGTGGGAAAGTGTTAAGAACACGTCTACAAAATCTTCTAGTGGCCACAAAACCTAAACAGCAGCTGTGAAAAACATAACCCTTTCCCACATTAAGATGCCTTCTGACGCCTCTGCAGCAGACGACTTTTGAAAAGATGTTGCAAGAGTAATTTCATGAGAAAATTTCTTCTTCTTTTGCCACAATGTTTTCAACTTTATTCAATAATGATACATTCAGTTTTTGAGAGTTTGCATATTTTTGACGAGATACTTTCAAATACATCTGCTGCAAATTTGTGATATGTGGGAAAGGGTGAAAGGGTTGAAGGTTTTGAGGACCCTGGTTAGACAGTGTAGAGCAGAGCTCTAGATAAGGGGCGTTTCGCATGTTCTGAACTCCGTATTTGACCCTCTAACCCTTTGAGACGATTCTTTTGAGCACCCACGTCATAGGGTTTGGTTGGATAAAAAGAGAGATATTGTAAGGAAAAGAGCTGAATACTCTTTCTTATCTTGAGAGGCACAGGCTAACATGGGCCCTTTTTGATCCTAACAATTGAACACATCTAGGTAAAATGGTAGGATTTTTTTAAATATAAATAAATGTGTCATCATTGAATAAACCTGAAAATTCTAGGCAAAAGGAGAAGTTGCTGAATTTTGGCAATTTCTCCTTTTTTCACAATGTTTTCACTCGACTGCTACAGAGACATCAAAATGTGTCAACATTTGAAAATGGGAAAAACTTCATCACTGTGGTAGAATTAAAACTACTTCCAACTATATTTTTTTCATTATATACAAATCTGTCCCCTAAAAACAATAACAATAACATTGACATTAACCCTTTCCAACATATAGACGCTTTGTGACGTCTTTGCAGTAGATGACTTTTGAAAACAATGTAACAAAAGAATAAATTGCTCAAAACGAGCAATTTCTCCTTTTGACACAATGTTTTCAACTTTTTTCAATAATTATACCTTCACTTATGGGGATTTTCCATGTTAATGCCTAGATCTTTTTAAAGTCGTCTGCTGCAGATTTGTGGGAAAGGGTTAACTTCTTTCACTGAAAACAATGTTGTAACCATTTCAGCAGAAACAATCAGAAAACATTGTCAGACACCAATAAAGTTTTCACAGAAAGCAACATCTACTTATTACAAACTTTGTACCTAATACTACTTACACCTTTCCCACATAGAACAATTCTACAACTGAGGACGTTGAAAACATTGTGATAATAAATATGGAAATTTTTCGGACAAATACCTATTTCAGGTAATTTCTATAATTAAAGGGCAATAACTCTAGATTTACGACAGTGATATGGCTGGTTATAGTCCTTGTCCGAGATATTATGCCAATACACATTTTGACTAAATTTGGTGGTGATTGGACAAAGGCTTCTAAAGTTATTGAGCAAACAAGATCAATTTTAGGTAATTTCTATAATTAAAGTGCAATAACTCTAGTGACTATAGCGATATGGCTAGTTATTGAACTTGTATGAGATATTCTGCCAATTCACATTTTGACAAAATTTGATGATGATTGGACAAAAGCTTCTTAAGTTATTGGGCTGACAAGACCAATTTTAGGCAATTTCTATAATTAAAGGGCAATAACTCTTGATTGACTAAAAGCGATATGGCTAGTTATCAAACTTTATCAAGATATTATGCCAATACACATTCTGATAGGACAAAGGCTTCTAAAGTTATTTAGCTGACAAGCCCAATTTTAGGTAATTTCTATTATTAAAGGGTGATAACTCTTGAATGACTAAAGCGATATGGCTAGTCAAACTTGTCCATGATATTATGCCAATACACATTCTGTCCAAATTTGACGATGATGGGACAAAGGCTTCTCAAGTTATTTAGCTGACAACATACTGGACACCGCCCGCCCTTCTGCCCGCCCTTCCACCCGCCAGTACACTAGGAAAAAATACTTCAATTTGATTCATAAACATTGTTGTGTCATTACACATATGCACAAATTTAAAACAGGCAAGATATTCTTAGATTTTGATTTAGTAACATGATATTTGTTATAGGTTCTTAGGCTGGATTTATAATTTAGTTAAAACATAAGTATAATTATGGTAACCTTCTTCGGTATTATATTTTCTCACATTTGATGTAACCGTTTTTATTCTTACAAATTACTTAGTAAGTTATAGATAGAACTTAAAAAATATATTGATTATACAATAAGCGACCAGGCCAGTATCGATAATCTGATTTACCAGAATTAAGTTAAGTTTTAAGCCTTTCCCTCATACAACAATTCTGCAGCAGACAACTTTGAACGTATTTTGTCAAAAAATAGAAAATCTCCATAATTGAATGGATAACATATGACAAAAAGTGGAAAACATTGTGGCAAAAGGAGAAATTGCACGTTTTGTGCAATTTCTTCTTTTGTCACTATGTTTTCAAAA
Organism: Serripes groenlandicus; assembly: GCA_031761405.1. Lineage (NCBI taxonomy): Eukaryota > Metazoa > Mollusca > Bivalvia > Cardiida > Cardiidae > Serripes > Serripes groenlandicus. Next base: position 16,161,526 of record JASEVX010000005.1, on the reverse strand, counting down.
AGCCGACTGCTGCAGAGGCATCAGAAAGCGTCTATATGAGGGAAAGTTTTAAGCCTTATAAAAGCATATAAAAACAAAGCATATTTTTTTGTTTTTCAATGATAAATGGATGCATAACATGTCGAAACGGTTGCAGTACCACTTTAAATCTTTGAGAAGTTCACTGCTGTTTACACCCAATCTTTAGGTTGTTTTAAAACATTGGTTATCTCCTCCTGCTTTGACCCTGTTGGTACCTCATGACAATACTCCCACCTCTGTAAAAACAAACATGTGTTACTTTACTCTAACGCTTTCTGACGCCTCTGAAGCAGACGACATTTGAAAACACTGTTACAAAAGGAGAAATTGCTCATGATGAGCAATTTCCCCTTTTACCACATTGCTTTCCACACTTGCATCAATTATATTTTCATTTACAGAGATATTTCAATTTTTTGTGTAAATAGTTTCAAAGCTGTCTGCTGCAGATTTTTTGTATGTGGAATGAATGAATGTATATTGTTTTACGGCGCATCGACAGCTAAGGTCATTTAGCGCGCATTTATATCCGCGACTGGGGATCGAACCCGGGACACCCGGTTTTTGTTGTATGTGGGAAAGGGTTAATTGTAAATTTGCTTACATTTACAAGTAACCCTATCCCATATATAGACACTTTCTGAATCATTCAAACATTGGTTTGCAACTGTATTTAATAATAATATGTTCATTCATAGACTTTCAATATTTTGCCTAGATTTTTCAAAGTTATCTGCTGCAGATTTGTTGTATGTGGGAAAGGGTTAACGTAATACTGTAAGCTCTTTTATACAATTTAAATACATATGATAACATGAAGTCACAATGATACAATAGCAAACAGTATAAAGAAAGAGTGAGGGGTGATTTATAGTTTCGTTATTACTTGTTTTCAACGAGATTGTTCATTTTACAACTTTCAAAGGATGCCAGTTTCAGGTTGTGATCATCTTGATCTCTTCCAGAGATAAATAAGGACATCTCCAGGTAATCTACATGTTCTTCTAACCCTTTCCCACAAACGGATGCTTTCTGATACCTTCGCAGCAATGGACCTTTGAAAACCTCTTAACCCTTTCCCTCATACGACAATTCTGCAGCAGACGACTTTGAACATATTTTGTCAAAACATAGAATATCTCCATAATTGAATGGATAACCTATGACAAAAAGTGAAAAACATTGTGGAAAAAGGAGAAATTGAACGTTTTGTGCAATTTCTTCTTTTGTCACTATGTTTTCAAATAGCCGTCTGCTGCAGAGGCATCAGAAAGCGTCTATATGAGGGAAAGGGTTAAAATGAGCAATTTCCCCTTTTGCCACAATATTTTCAACCCTATCCAATAGTTTTACTTTCATATATAGAGAATTTTCATATTTTGTCCAGATGGTTTCCAGACCTTGAAAAGAAATATAAAACTCAACTACTTTTTCAGTAGAAACCCAAAATGTTGCATTATACTTACAGCATGTAGAGGTAGGGACATTAGTATACTCTCATATCTGGCCCCTGGGGTATTCATACCAAACTTGGTTCCTCTGTCGTACATCAGGTTAAATTCAACATATCGGCCTCGACGCAGTAATTGCCATTGTCTGGAAACATTCATTATTTGACAATATTAACCTACTTTTCCTGCCTGCAGATGACTTTTTGATATATTTGCAGCAGATGACTTTTGAAAACATAGTGGTAAAATGGGAAATTGCTCATATTGAGCAATTCCTCCTATTGCCACAATGAATTCAACTTGATTATATAGTTGTACTTTAATTCAGAGATTTTTCATATTTATACCTCTATGGTTTCAAAGCCATCTGCTGAAGATTTGTTGTATTCAGAAAAGTGTTAAACCTTTCCCATAAACAGACAATGTCTGCTGCCTCTTCAGCAGTGGTCTTTTGAAAACATTGTGGAAAAGGAGAAAATGCTATTTAACCCTTTCCCTCATGTAGACGCTTTCTGATGCCTCTGCAGCAGACGGCTATTTGAAAACATAGTGACAAAAGAAGAAATTGCACAAAACGTGCAATTTCTCCTTTTGCCACAATGTTTTCCACTTTTAGTCATAGGTTTATCCATTTAATTATAGATATTTTCTACTTGTTTACAAAATATATTCAAAGTCGTCTGCTGCAGAATTGTTGTATGAGGGAAAGGGTTAAATAATGAGCAAGTTCTTCTTTTGCCACAATGTTTTTTAACTCTATCTTATATGTATACTTTCATACATAGAGTTTTCATATTGTGGCCCAAATGGTTTTACAGTGGTCTGCTGCAGATTTGTTGTATTCAGGAAATGATTAACCCTTTCCCTCATATAGATGCTTTCTGAAACCTCTGCAGCAGACAGCTTTTTGAAAACATAGTGACAAAAGAAGAAATTGCTCAAAACGCCACAATGTTTTCCACTTTTAGTCATAGGTTATTCATTCAATTATAGAGCTTTTCTATTTTTTGACAAAATATGTTCAAAGTCGTCTGCTGCAGATTTGTTATATTCGGGAAATCATTAACCAGATTTTGACCAAAGATACGAAGATTCTGTCCATATTTTTGAGTTTTTACTATTTTGGCTACATTAGTGGTACCGCTGCTTATTTGGCTAAATCTTAACACATTCATTATAAATCACAGTATATTCTCTTTTTGCCACAAACTTTTCAATTCTTATCAATAATCAATAATAAGTTTTGCCCCCTGGCAGCGCCATGTTTTTCAAGGGATCTGAATAATTTAAACAATCTTGGTAAAGGCCGGTCACAAAAGGAACAGTTTTGCCGAATTATTTTCAAACTAGGACACTACTTAACTTTTGTACAAAAGGATTTTTAAAGTTTTGTAAATTTTCCCTCTTTCTGATGCCACAGCAAAGTTTCACCCATAATTTTATTATTTGAACAATTTTGAAAGAGGACCACTTAACCCTTTCCCTCATATAGATGCTTTCTGACGCCTCTGCAGCAGACAACCTTTTTGAAAACATAGTGACAAAAGAAGAAATTGCACAAAACGTGCAATTTCTCCTTTTGCCACCATGTTTTCCACTTTTTGTCATAGGTTATCCATTCAATTATGGAGATTTTCTATGTTCTGACGAAATACGTTCAAAGTCGTTTGCTGCAGAATTGTCGTATGAGGGAAAGGGTTAAGAAATATTCCTACGAAATCGTTTTGTAATTGGTCCATTGGTCCAGGAGGAGAATGGCGCCGCTTGTGCTGACTGACTGTGATTGATCACAATAGCTCAGATGACTCTTGAAAACAAAGTGACAAAAGGGTAAAATGGTTCGAAATGAGCAGTTTTTCCTTTTGCCACAACATTTTTAACCTTTTTTTCAGTAAAAATTCTTCAATTATATAGATATTTAATGCTTTTTGCCAAGATGATTTCAAATTCATCTGCTGCAGATTTGATGTATGTGAGAAAGGGTAATAGATTACTGACCTATCTGCCAGAGAATATCCTTTGTCCTTGTTTTTCTTCACCAGAGGTATATAACATGGAATGACTGCAGATGCACATGACTAGGCAAAACAATAAAACAAATTATATTCTGCAAATATTTATAAAAAATATCCAGGAATGTAAAAACTTATAATTTCCTAGTGAGAAATAATTCCCATGGAATATTGTCAGTCGCCGAATGCTATGAAATGACGTCGCCACCTCAGTCAAAATACACATTTGCATAAAGAAATGAATCTTCATTGGTCCTTTATGTAATATATAATTTATATACTATTGAATGCTTAATCCTTCCCCACATACAACAAATCTGCAGCAGAGGATTTTGAAAACATCTTTTTAATAATTTAATAGAGTTGAAAACATTGTGGCACAGTGTTTTCAAAAGTCGTCTGCTGCAGAGGCATCTAAAAGCGTCTATATGTGGGAAAAGGTCAATAAAATAATTATTATCCCTCAAGACTTTACCCTCCAATAACAAACTTGTGTATATCACTTGGGACATAATTTCCATATTAAAACGCAGAGCTGAGTTTGCTCAGTTGGTAGCGACGCAGGCTATAAATCCAGGGGTTGTGAGTTTGTATCCTAGCTCGGCCAACGTTCTTTTAGACTTTTGACAAAAATCACTGTGACAAGCCTCATTCGTCTTTTACCAATGGGCTAACAGCTTATGTGTGAGAAAGCTAGGAAACAGATGAGTAGGTGAATTGGCCGCAGTGATAAGACCGATTCTTTTTTGAAAATGGCATTATGCCCCAATCAATCAAACCATATCTAAAGTTCAATGGTAAATAAACTCTTTTTAACCCATTATTTGATATTGATGGCATCATGCTAAACAGTTACCAATTTGTACAGTGTTTTACGCTGCTTTAACCCTTTCACTAATACAACAATTCTGCAGCAGACGACTTTGAACATATTTTGTCAAAAGATAGAAAATCTCTATAATTGAATGGATAACCTATGACTAAAAGTGGAAAACATTGTGGCTAAAGGAGAAATTGCTTGTTTTGAGCAATTTCTTCTTTTGTCACTATGTTTTCAAAAAGCCATCTGCTGCAGAGGCGTCAGAAAGCATCTATATGAGGGAAAGGGTTAAACAATATACCTTCTACACCACTTGAAAAATCTCTTTATGTAAATGTTAAGTTTTAGAATAGAGTTGTGAAACATTGTGACATAATATGAAATTACTCATCATCAGCAAATTCTCCTTTTGCCACCATGTTTTATAAATCCATCTGCTGCAAAGGCATCAGAAAGCGTCTCTTTATTGGAAAGGGTTAAATCTAGATTATTTTCTACACTCACTCAATTTTTATCGTATTTCTCACATAAGAAAGTTTCAAGAAGGTTTTGACAAACATTCGGATCAGATATGGCAAATTTTTATCTAAAATTAAGTCCAAACCCTTCCAGACATAAAACAAATCTGCAGCAAACCATTTTATAAACATGGCAGCAAAATTTGTAAAATGTTCATAAATGAAAGTATCATAATTGAAGAGTATTACAAACATTGACGCCAAAGGAGAAACTGCTCATTACAAGCATTTTGTCCAATTTTGCCACAGTGTTTTCACAAGTTGTCTTCTGCAGATGCGTCTTCAGGTGAGAAAAGGTTAAATATACTAGGATTGGTTTTCCTGGAGCACAACTCAATTCTGCTCCATCAATTGTAATCAATATTCATACTTAACCCTTTCCCACATACAACAAAATTGCAGCAGATGACTTTGGACACAATTACTCAGAATGAAAGTTCAATTATTGAATAAAGTTGAAAATATTGTGTAAATTTCTCCTTATCCACAATGTTTTCAATGTCATCTGCTGCTGTATGTTGGAAAGGGTTAAGGTTAATTTAAATATCTCTGACTAAAAGTCAAAGCACAAGTAAATTCAAACGTACAAAACAGGAAACTTACAGATACGAAATCAAAAGAATAATCTGGACTAACTTCTTCAAAATCATCAAAGAAAATCCCTCCAACTCCTCTGCTCTCCTCTGAATCAAGAATTAATTGATTGAAGTTTTCAACAGTTATTCAATTATATCCCCCTTTTCTACATACAGATGTTTTCCCACACCTCTGCAACAGAACACTTTTGAGCATTTTGTGTCAAAAGGCGAAATTGTCCATAATTAGCAATTTCTACTTTTGCCAAAATGTTCAATCAATAAATGTTTGTAAATTTATAGTTTCCATATTTTTACTAAATGTTTTCAAAAATCAGCTGCAGATTTGTTGTATGTTGGAAAGTAAATTCCCCATTCCCGATTAGTCACTAATTTTTTAATAGTGCCCGGTAAGTGACCGGCAAAATAATATCACATTTTTGCTTTGATGCGTGCACGGTTCGGCAAAAATAATCCACAAAATCCGCATTTAAAACTTCCGTAATTCGTTTGACAAGGTGAAGGTCGTACATTATACAGCCAACAAAATAATTTTTTTTTTTTTTCGGTATAATAAAATAAATATCACATTGGGGAGTTCACCTAACCACACGTTCTTGCCTTTCTCGCTCCAATAGACTTCACTCAGAATTCTTTTCAGTTAATTGACTACCTTCCCAAATATACTTTTTACAGCAGACACTCAAATGAATGCATTTTAGGATAGGATTCCTGTATGAATAGTTCAATGGTTTATTCTATTTTATTTTATTAGTGTTTACGTTATTATTCAACGTTTTTTTACAGATCCCTAGGTAAATCACCCAGTATTAGACCAGGAATATTGCCTTAGCAAAGGGCACTCAACTATGACTGCAGCAAGCAGGGGTCAAACCTGGACCGCTGAGTTCCAAATCCCCTATGCTAACCACTCGCCCATGGCGGGTATAAAATTCAATGGCAAATACACTAGAATTTCTCTATGAAAAGTAGAAAGGTAAATATACTCTATACACTTACCCCTATGTCTGATATAGAAATACTCATCACACCACTTCTTAAACTTTGGATAATAGGATGTACCGTGTCTATCACATGCTGTCTTTAATGTCTTATGAAAATGTATAACATCCTGGAAATTTAGAGAAATACTATTAATCCCTTCCCTGCGTAATGTGCAGCAAATGACCTAGAAACATTTGAACCCTTTTCCTCATATGACAATTCTGCAGCAGACGACTTTCAACATATTTTGTCCAGAAATAGAAAATCTCTTAAAGTGAATGGATAACCTATGACTAAAAGTGGAAAACATTGTGGTAAAAGGAGAAATTGCTCGCTTTGAGCAATTTCTTCTTTTGTCACTATGTTTTCAAAAAGACATCTGCTGCAAAGGCATCAGAAAGTGTCTATATGAGGAAAAGTCAAAACTATGGAAATGCTCTATAAATGAAAGAACAATTATCCCTTTCCCACATACATCAAATTTGCAACAGACGTCTTTGAAATCATTTAGACAAAAATAGGGAATATTTCTATAATCTTAATTATTGAAAAGAGTTGAAAACGTTGTGGCAATGAGGAGAAATTGCGTTTTTTTAGCAATTTATTCTTTTGCCAAAATGCTTTCAAAAGTAGTCAGCTGAAAGGGCGTCAGAAAGCGTCTATGTGTGAGAAAGGGTTAATGAATAAAAATGAAAGCATTGTGACAAAACATGTTATTTTTTATCAATCTGTACTGCTTACTTCATATGACAACTTGAGAGATGTCTTCTTTGAAATAATCTTTTGTAAAATCTGGACAATTTCAAGCATGATTAATTGATTTTCACAAAAATATTCAAACGCTTTTCTCCTTTTCCAAAAATGTTTTCAAAGCGGCTTCAAAAGCCATCTGAATCAGGGAACCCACTGTAAGGAAAAAACAAGAGTGCCGCAAGCGAACGTCAAAAAGGACATTACTTAATAATTATTAAAATTAATGTTATGTGACCTGATGTAGACATACATATTGTTCTTAGGAACATGTGTACCAAGTTTGAAAATGTTGAACGTTTTTTACTTATGAGGTAAGGTTAAAGTTTTGTGATGATGCAGATGCCAAGGGTATCAACTTTTTTCCTTTGAAAAACAGACAAGCTTATAATGACGAAAAGGTATATGCATACTTCCTGCTCTAAATAGGTTGGGGTGAGATCTGTTCCGCCTCCAAACCACCAGTGTCTTTTACCAGAATCATCGACCACTTCAAAGTAACGATAGTTGAAATGGACAGTGGGAACAAAAGGATTTTTCTGTCCAAATAAAAACAGAACAAAGTTCTCAAGTAAACACATGTTTTGCCTACCAATAAATTAGATAAAGTGGAAGCATGATAGACAGACAACAAAGAATTGATCCATAAGGACCCTTCAAAGGCAATCACACATAAAACATCATTGAGTCAGAATGCTAGAACAGAAAAATAATTATTGGCATTTGTTTTGAATTATTCTTTCTTTTTATATGCACTTTAATCAATCTATGGAGTTTAAAATGGCTTTTCCAATGTTAGAGACATATTTTTATACCTCAGCAGCAAGCAGTTTCTCAAAACAATTTATCTAAATACTTCAATTTTTTACAGTACATTTTTTTTCACCTCAACACTTCCCCACATACAACATTTCTGTAGCAGATGACTTTGAAAACATTGAAGCAAAAACATGGAAACTCGCAATAATTGAAGGTATTAGAAGAGATGTTAGTCAAACATTATGCTCCCAGTGAGCTTAACATTGTCAGAAACATGTCGAAGATTGAAGCAAACTTCTGATCAATCAGACAGGCTCTTTGTTATCAAAGTCACTGTGACCTTTTGTCACAATGTTTTCAAAAGTCGTCTGTTGCAGAGGCATCACAAAGCATCTGTATGTGGGAAAGGGTTAATTGTAAAAGAGAATATGATTCTAACAAGAGCTGTCATAGGACAGTATGCTTTTCAATTTGAGTGCTGATCAAATAAAAATAAAAAGTTGGATTGACCTACTAAGACTACTTCTATTGGGACAGCGTGCGTACCACCACAGGGTAAAATGAAGTACCATTCAGCATCGTAAAAAGTCATATAAAAGTCAACCTGTTGTGACAGTGCCAAATGAAACTTTGATACTTCCTATGCTGATTTCCTATGTGAATGACTGCTGCCAAGCATGAGCTTTCAATGTCCAAGTAATCCCAATCTTTCATTGCATCTAGTACTTATAGAAATGTCAAAACTTAAAACCTGAATTTTGAGATCTTGTAGGGCCAAAAAGGTGCAAAATATTGCATGAGCCTTTCCCTCATACCACAATTCTGCAGCAGACGACTTTGAACATATTTTGTCAAAAAATAGAAAATCTTTATTATTGAATGGATAACCTATGATTAAAAGTGGAAAACATTGTGGCAAAAGGAGAAATTGCATGTTTTGTGCAATTTCTTCAAATAGCCGTCTGCTGCAGAGGCGTCAGAAAGCGTCTATATGAGGGAAAGGGTTAATTGCAGGCTAGTGAGCATAACTTATGTACACCAAGACACAAGAAGTAGTCAAGATAAACAATCATTAACAAACTTACAGGATGTATAACAGAGCTAATTCCAAGTGCGTAGAAGGGGAGTGTCTGACCTTGAAAATCTTTACCCCTGAAAATAAAATGAAAAAATATTGTGATTTAGGGAGCAATTTTGTCATGCAACTTAACATTTATTATTATTATGCTTGTTCTTCGTACAAATATACATTTATAAGTATGTATACTAAGGTTCTGCATATTGGTGAGGACATTGCGAGGATGCTTTCTGTGAAGAGTTGACCCACTGGTCACAGAGTAGAAGATACACACACAGAATCATGACGGACAATTCGTCATGACATAAGCTCGATAATGAGCAATTTCTCCTTTTGCCACAATGTTTTCAAAAGTCGTCTGCTGCAGATGAGTAAAAATGCAAGAGGAAAATGTTTAAAAAAACAAGATAAATCCAGAATGGTCTGATCAAGTAAACAGTAAACTACTGCTCACCTTGATTTCATTTGCTGCACGGCTGCTGGAGTTAGTTTACCATGGACAACGGATATGTTCACACCAGCTTTCTCAAACACTTCGCCATCTTGTAATACACAGGCGATTCCACCACCACCCTAATTGGTTTGTCAGATATAAAAGTGAATTAACCCTTTCCCACATACAACAAATCGGCAGCAGATGCCTTTGAAAACATCTTTGTAAAAATATGGTAAATCTCTACAAATGAAGTATTATAATTGAATTATATTGAAAACATTGTGGCAGAAGGAGAAATTGGTCATCATGTGCAATTTCTACTTTTTTAAAAAAGTAGTCTGCTGCAGATAAGTAAAAAAGCATCTGCAGGTGGGAAAGAGTTAAATGATCCACATTAGAAGAGATTGGTTATTGTTGAGAATGTAAACAGTGAAGACTCGCTCAGTCTCGCTAGAACTTTCAATGTAAAACAGTCCAACTTGGCTGGTCAAAACTCACATAGCCCAAAAACTACGAGTAGTTGGAGAGTACCATTTTTGTATGGAACAATTGCGAAGAAATGTTTATCCTGAGGCTTACACCATTAAAACTTCCATATCTATTCTACTGACCATAAGGTATAAGTGATGCAACTCTGAAGTGAATCTGCCAAATAGATACAAAAGTTATGACCAAATTCACCAATTATTGCAATTCCTTTGAGGTTAAAATTGGCCCAGTGGTTAGGGAAGAGACGTTATTTAAAGATCTTTTAACTTTTCCTGTCCATTGCAATGGCAATTTTGCATGGAATTTAATCATTTTAGCAATTCTTAAAGGGCATCTTCAAAGGAATATGTTGGTGAAATTTGGTCAAAGTTAGCCCAGTGGTTTGGGAGATGTCAATTAACCCTTTCCCACTTATAGACGCTTTCTGACGCCTCTGCAGCAGATGGCTTTTTGAAAATATAGTGACAAAAGAAGAAATTGCACAAAACGTGCAATTTCTCCTTTTGCCACAATGTTTTCCACTTTTTGTCATAGGTTATACATTCAATTATGGAGATTTTCTCTGTTTTGACAAAATACGTTCAAAGTCGTCTGCTGCAGAATTGCCGTATGAGGGAAAGGGTTAACCCTTTCCCACTTATAGACACATTCTGATGCATGTGCAGCAGACAACCTTTGCCACAATGTTTTCAACTCTTTTTAATAATTAAACCCTTATTTATGGAGTTATTCACATCTTTGCTAATATGTTTTCAAAAGTTGTTGCTGCAGATTTGTTGTATGTGGTAAAAAGTTAAGGAAATTGTTGAAGGACGAGGTCCTACAGACATCCAATGATGATGCTAAATGCTCACCATGAGCACTTCACGCTGAGGTGGGCTTTAAATACTGCTGCAGATTGGGCTCTTTGGGTTTGATATCATGCCATTTCTGGGGGGTTTCTATGATATAAGCAACATTTGATGTCTTTACAATACCGGTAAATGAATTTTAAAAACATTGTTGGATAGAAGAAATGAGCAATTTGCTTTCAACTCCAACTTTAGGTTTTCCAAATGTTACAATTCTTTTTCAAATTATTGATTCTGGTAAGCAGAATTAAATTACTAACCTCTGTTCTATTCCATTTATCAATTTTAAACTTCTTTCCGCCTTCTTGTTCTTCTAATGCTCTACATACTTCACCCTAAATAAAATAAACCAAGCAATCATTAAAATTTATAGCAGGCCTCTGTAAAACCAAAAATTTGCTTGTCCCGACCAGGGACACTATATTACAGGGATATGAAGCGAATCGATAAGCTCCGTTATCTTCGCCTCGCTGTAAGAAAAGCGGTCATTAGCCCCTCTGGTCATTATCCACTTCGTACATTCATTTCCGCGATGGCTATCGATGTAGATAGACGGATGTTTTATTAAAATTAATAAGTTTAAAAAGGAATAACCGAGAATGTAAGTACATAACATAATTTCTATCTTTTTTTCTTACATTTACGTTAACTTTGAGCTTGTATTTAAACAAAAAATGATAGTTATTGCAATGAGTTTTTGAAGTCGATATTTTCCACAAAATTGTGGTCAAAAAATTCAAAACGAAGAATATAGGCTATGTGGGGGACCGCCATGTGTTCTATATTGCCGTTAGAAACACATTTAAATGTTATATTATAAAAGATCATTGGCCAAACTGTGTCCTTATTATTTTAATATAGCTGATGTTTGCCGGAAATTTTCTAGAATTGTTTGTGAAAACTTGTGAAAAAATGCGATGAATTTTAAAAAAGATGACGACCATTTTGTCAAAATAACGAATCGGGGCTATGCAAAACACCATTTACTGTTCAATGTGGCCTTTGTAAATACATTGAAAGGTCAGATTGTAAAAGTTAAATGATCAATCTTGGTTTAAATTATTTTTACAAACCTGTTGTATGCAATGAAGAATCTAATATTGTCAGAGAAAAAATGATAAAAAATGCGATGAAATTTAACAAAATTGTGGTCAATAAAGTCAAAACGAAGAATATGGGCTATGTGGGGGACCGCCATGTGTTCTATATTGCCGTTATAAACACATTTCAATGTTATATTATAAAAGATCATTGGCCAAACTGTGTTCTTATTATTTTAATATAGCTGATGTTTGCCGGAAATTTTCTAGAATTGTTTGTGAAAACTTGTGAAAAAATGCGATGAATTTTAAAAAAGATGACGACCATTTTGTCAAAATAACGAATCGGGGCTATGCAAAACACCATTTACTGTTCAATGTGGCCTTTGTAAATACATTGAAAGGTCAGATTGTAAAAGTTAAATGATCAATCTTGGTTTAAATTATTTTTACAAATCTGTTGTATGCAATGAAGAATCTAATATTGTCAGAGAAAAAATGATAAAAAATGCGATGAAATTTAACAAAATTGTGGTCAATAAAGTCAAAACGAAGAATATAGGCTATGTGGGGGACCGCCATGTGTTCTATATTGCCGTTATAAACACATTTCAATTTTATATTATAAAAGATCATTGGTCAAACTGTGTCCTAATTATTTTAATATAGCTGATGTTTGCCGGAAATTTTCTAGAATTGTTTGTGAAAATCCGTGAAAAATGAGATGAATTTTAAAAAAGATGACGGCCATTTTGTCAAAATAACAAATAGGGGCTATGCAAAACATCAATTACTGTTAAATATTGCTGTTATAAACACATTGAAAGGTCAGATTGTAAAAGTTAAATGATCAATCTTGGTTTAAATTATTTGTACAAACCTGTTGTATGCAATGAAGAATCTAATATTGTCAGAGAAAAAATGATAAAAAATGCGATGAAATTTAACAAAATTGTGGTCAATAAAGTCAAAACGAAGAATATAGGCTATGTGGGGGACCGACATGTGTTCTATATTGCCGTTATAAACACATTTCAATGTTATATTATAAAAGATCATTGGTCAAACTTTGTTCTAATTATTTTAATATAGCTGATGTTTGCCGGAAATGTTCTAGAATTGTTTGTGAAAATCCGTGAAAAAATAAGATGAATTTTAAAAAAGATGACGGCCATTTTGTCTAAATAACAAATAGGGGCTATGCAAAACATCAATTACTGTTAAATAGAGATTCACCTAGAATTGTTTGAGAAAAACTGAGAAAAACGCGGATAAATTTTAACAAAGGGCGACCAATTAATGAAAATTATGGGTACCTAGATTTGTGTGTAACTTTCCAACAATTAATTCATGATATAAGGTTTTTAATCAATGAAATATATCCCTGTTTTAACAACGAAGGCAAAGTGTATAATCATTATTCAATGTTAATTTATTTCAGAATGGGCAAACTTCATGGCAGCAGAAGGGGACGAATTGGCAGGAGGCCAAAGAAAACGAAAAACAAATGCACTCCTTTAGCATAGAAAGCTAGGAAATCAATAATTATATGATATACAGTATAATATTAAAACATTGGTACATGTACATGAATGAATGTATATACGTAACATGTATTAAAATATTGGTATATGAATGAAAGTGAAAGTTAACCCTTTCTCACATAAAACAAATCTGCAGTAGACGACCTAGAACATCATAGACAAAATATCAAAGAACAAGTGTTGAATAAAGTTAAAAACATTGTGACAAAAGGAGCCATTATGAACAATTTCTCCTTTTGTTGTACTGTTTTCAAAAGTCGTGTGCTGCATCCAAAAATGATTGTCAAGATTCTTGAGCATTTTTTTTCCTTTAAAAAAATGGTTTGCCCTTTTTTATTAAATCATAATTACATTTACAATCTTAGATATATTTGCAAAATGAATGGCCAAGTATGAATTCGAATTTGTCTGCTGCAGATGTTTGAATGTTGAGAAGGGTTATTAATAAGAGTTTAATTACCAATTAGCCCATTTCCCTGTATGAACAATGAAAGGGTTATAAAACCAATTAATTAGTATGTAACCAACACATATGGAACACGACAGGAAATGATTGCATGATGTTACATAACATAAGTCACCCTGCCATCTGGTCAGTGTGATATTATAGACCTCTTTAGAATTGCATATATTTTATTGTTTTGGGCCACCTCAATCAAGAGATAATCTCATGTTTTCAATAACAATCTGTTTTTCCATCAAACGATTTTTTAATAAAAAAATAATGTATTGTAATAACCAGTTATTGTTTTTATTTTGAAAAGATTAAAATACCACTTGACTAAGACTTCTTGATAAAAGAATAAATTATTTTACACAAATTTGAATCTTTTGTCTATATTTTGTGTCCCTGGTTACTGTAAAGAGCGCTAGCAAATCAACGAAAACAGCCGTATTTGCACGCAAGTAACCGTTATCATACGCAAGTGAAGGTCGTTATCTATCGGAATGGGTAAATCAAAATGGCCGATACCTGTACGATGCGAGGCCAACATATTACTGATAAGGCTGATAAAACCGCACGCGTTTCATATCCCTGTAATATAGTGTCCCTGTCCCGACCGATTTCAATCTTAAAACTTCTAAAAAGATTTGTCCAGATATTTTCATAAATCTCACAAAAACTTAAGCTATATATCACTTTGTAAACGAGAACACAATGATCTGTAAACCTTCGAGAGAGTCACTTACTGTGACAAGATTATCAATCCAATTAACTTTGACAATCGTGTAATCTGATAGATAATGCCAATCGGAATACCTCGGTGATAAATGCTTCACCACTGATGGATGACGGAATTACCCGAGGAGTTCCAATTGAATGCATTGGGTAATGGTTTGTATGCATCTGATTGGCTGTTGGGGTTATAGGGAATTTTTGTGAATTTGAATAAATTTGCATAGATTACGTGACCTTTGTAACCCTTTCAAGATGGCGACAGTGGCATGGAAAAAGAGATATTTATGAAACGTTTTGTAAAAATAAATTATGACAAATATTTCAATTATGGTAATTCCAAAGATATTTTTTTAGTAAAAGGTTTATTTCTATGTAGACAAAATAATGTTTACTGTACAAACAGAGCAGTAAATTATAAAATAAGATAATTGTATGTTCTGTGCGTGACCAATCATTTTCTAGTAAGTACTATATTGGAGGAGGGGGCGAACAATTTTTAGTACGAACGAGCAATGTAAACATGCATGGTAATATTCGTCTGCAAATTTATGATTTGTAAAGTACTTCTACAATGACATTATTGAGCGATGATACTGTTATGCAACCATCTATGTAAGGTAACCTGAAAAAACCCCATGAAATTCTTGTATATTTTTTTAAAAGTGTTCTAATTTCATATTTTTTCAAAATTGAGGGGGGGGGGGGGAGGTGTAAAAATGTCCTAAACCCTGCTTTATAGTATATGAACCATATAGAGAGACTAGTCCATATAATTATTAAAGTATATGGACCATATAGATAGACTATTTGTAGTAACATGAATTGTGTGGGTTTATTCCCAATTTTCTCAAACGAAACTGGATCTAAACTGATGGAGCAGAGTCAGATCTCCACACAGAGGAAGTGCAGGTTAATCTGGATCTAAACTGATAGTGCAGAGTTAGATCTCTACACAGAGGAAGTGCAGGTTAATCTGGATCTAAACTGATAGTGAAGAGTTAGATCTCTACACAGAGGAAGTGCAGGTTAATCTGGATCTAAACTGATAGTGCAGAGTTAGATCTCTACACAGAGGAAGTGCAGGTTAATCTGGATCTAAACTGATGGAGCAGTCAGATCTCCACACAGAGGAAGTGGAGGTTAATCTGGATCTAAACTGATGGTGTAGAGTCAGATCTCCACATAAGGGAAGTGCAGGTAAATCTGGATCTAAACTGATAGTGCAGAGTTAGATCTCTTCACAGAGGAAGTGCAGGTAAAGCTGGATCTAAACTGATGGAGCAGAGTTAGATCTCTACACAGAGGAAGTGCAAGTTAATCTGGATCTGAACTGATAGTGCAGAGTTAGATCTCTACACAGAGGAAGTGAAGGTTAATCTGGATATAAACTGATGGTGTAGAGTCAGATCTCCACACAGAGGAAGTGCAGGTTAATCTGGATCTAAACTGATGGTGCAATCAGATCTCTACACAGGGGAAGTGCAGGTAAATCTGGATCTAAACTGATAGTGCAGAGTTAGATCTCTACACAGAGGAAGTGCAGGTTAATCTGGATCTAAACTGATGGTGTAGAGTTAGATCTCTACACAGAGGAAGTGCAGGTTAATCTGGATCTAAACTGATAGTGCAGAGTTAGATCTCTACACAGAGAAAGTGCAGGTTAATCTGGATCTAAACTGATGGTGCATAGTCCGATCTCCACACAGAGGAAGTGCAGGTTAATCTGGATCTAAACTGATAGTGCAGAGTTAGATCTCTACACAGAGGAAGTGCAGGTTCTAAACTGATGGTGCAATCAGATCTTTACACAGAGGAAGTGCAGGTAAATCTGGATCTAAACTGATGGTGTAGAGTCAGATCTCTACACAGAGGAAGTGCAGGTAAATCTGGACCTAAACTGGTGGTGCAGAGTCAGATCTCCACACAGAGGAAGTGGAGGTTAATCTGGATCTAAACTGATGGTGCATAGTCAGATCTCCACACAGATGAAGTGCAGGTTAAACTGGATCTAAACTGGTGGAGCAGAGTTAGATCTCCACACAGAGGAAGTGCAGGTTACTCTGGATCAAACGTGTGGCAAATGCACTATAGTAGCTTCGTTGATTTTTGATCAGTACAATTTATTTATTGATAACACCTTGCTTCACTGTATAGCTGCTTTATCTAGAAAATTAAGAAACTAAACTAGTATCTAAACGCATGACAGACAATCTGATTTACCAATTAAATGTTATAAACTTAAAGTAAGTTACCTAGCAAGATCTGTGTAATTAATGGTTAGTAATATCACTAATATGGCTGATCGTTTACAAGGAACTCTTATAACTTAAGCAAATATATTTAAGATATAATGGAATTTTCGCCACATTAATTTTCTCTTGAACCACTTCTAAGACAATGGCTCAGATGGCCAACAACAGCGCAAGCCCAAGTTACCTGTATTTTCATGATCATCATTTCCATCCTAGTTGCCATTTTGTCTTTTGTCTGAAAAAGATATCAGAAAATGTTTAGCTATACTCAGTGCTCTGGATATTTAATTTATTTCATAAACATAGGATAATAAATGAAGACTTAATCGTGTTCACAAGAAATTGTGGACAGACGACGGACGACAGACGACGGACAAAGGGCGATCACAAAAGCTAAAAATACAAGAATTACGCGTAATTAAATGTCTCGCTGTCCCCTGCTTTGACTATCAATGCAAGTGTAAAAGACAAAAAGTAAAATAACAAAACTTTAATGTTGAGCTAAAGACAATTGATAACATGACAAATGACCAAATTTACACAAATTCATAAAAAAAAATCCAAATGTATGACCCCAAAAACAATTTAATATTTTTAAAAACATTATTCATTAAATGTGTGTCCAAAATTTGTAGTAAATCTAATTTTTCACTTTAGCTGTATAAGCCCCGCCCCCTGGCGGCCATAGTTTCCGACCAATCATCTTGGCTTGAAGGGATCACCCTAGGAACATTTCTACAAAATTATTGAAAATCGGCTTGAAGATTTTTTAAGTTTTCACTATAGCCATATTTATAATGCAAAATAGCCCTGCCCACTGTCGGCCATGTTTTTCGACCAATCAACATGGCTTGAAGGAATCTGAAAGTGGGTCACTTAAGGAACATTTCTACAAAATTATTTGAAAATCGGCCAGACACTTTCG
The DNA here is from genome assembly GCA_031761405.1 of Serripes groenlandicus. Taxonomy (NCBI): domain Eukaryota; kingdom Metazoa; phylum Mollusca; class Bivalvia; order Cardiida; family Cardiidae; genus Serripes; species Serripes groenlandicus. The sequence goes on along the minus strand of JASEVX010000005.1, from coordinate 16,143,820 downwards.
GAGAAGAAGATTTTTTAAGTTTTCACTATAGCCATATAAGGCAAAATAGCCCCGCCCACCCTGGCAACCATGTTTTTCGACCAATCAACATGGCTTGAAGGAATCTGATAGAGGGTCACCCAATGAACATTTCTACAAAATTATTTGAAAATCGGCTGAACACTTTCGGAGAAGAAGATTTTTTAAGTTTTCACTATGGTCATATAAGGCAAAATAGCCCCGCCCTCTGGCGACCATGTTTTTCGACCAATCAACATTTCTTGAAGGAATCTAATAAAGGGTCACCCAAGGAACATTTCTACAAAATTATTTGAAAATCGGCCTGACACTTTCAGAGAAGAAGATTTTTTAAGTTTTCACTATTTTTTTCTTTTGGTTGCCATGGAAACCAGAATTATGGATGGATCAAAAAAAATTGAAGGAATTTAAGAGAGGACATTGAGAGGATGCTTCCTATGAAGTTTCAACCAAATTGGCCAAGTGGTTAGTGAGAAGAAGTCGTTTAAAGGAAAACGTTTACGCACGCACGCACGCACGACGGACAATTCGCCATGACATAAGCTCGACTGGCTTTCAGCCAGTGGAGCTAAAAACAAGAGACCCCGGTGGGGCCATTTTTGACCCAAGGGCTATAATTTGAACAATCTTGGTAGGGGTCCACTAGATGATGCTACATACTAAATATCAAAGGCCTCGGCCTTCTACTTTTAGACAAGATGATTTTTTAACTTTTTCCCTTTATGAGTCTTTGTAAAACAAGTGACCCACGGGGAGGGGTAATTTTTTACCCAAAGGCTGTAATTCGAACAATCTTGGTAGAGGTCCACTAGATGACGCTACATACCAAATATCAAAGGCCTTGCCCCTCTACTTTTAGACAAGAAGATTTTTAAAGTGTTTCCCCTATATGGGTCTATGTGAAACAAGTGACCCCCAGGGGAGGGGTCATTTTGACCCCAGGTTTATAATTTGAACAATCTTGATAGAGGTCCACTAGATGATGCTACATACCCAATATCAAAGGCCTGGGCCCTCTACTTTTAGACAAGAAGATTTTTAAAGTTTTTCCCCTATATGAGTCTATGTAAAACAATAGACCCCAGGGCTATAATTTGAACAATCTTGGTAGAGGTCCACTAGATGATGCTACATACCAAATATTAAAGGCCTGGGGCCTCTACTCTTAGACAAGAAGATTTTTTAAGTTTTTTCCCTATATGAGTCTATGAAAACCAAGTGACCCCCGTCATTTTTGACCCCAGGGCAATAATTTGAACAATCTTGGTAGAGGTTCACTAGATGATGCTACATACTAAATATCAAAGGCATGGGCCTTCTACTTTCAGATAAGAAGATTTTTTAAGTTTTGGTTAATTTCCCCTTTTTTTTTGCCGTGGCAACCAAAGAATAGAATTCTTTGAACAAGTTTGAAAGAGATCCAACCAAGGAACATTCCTGTAAAATTATTTTAAATTTGGTTAATTGGTTTAGGAGGAGAAGTCATTTGTAGGAAAATGTGAACGAACGGACGACGACGGACGACAGATGGTGAGCGATCACAAAAGCTCACCTATAGGTGAGCTAAAAACAAGCCCCGCCCCTGGCGGCCATGTTTTTCAATAGATCGGATTAATTTGAACAATCTTGGTAGAAAATTTGTATTTGTGCCAAATTATCTTTAAATCGGGCCAGTACTTTTGGACAAGAAGATTTTTAAAGATTTTACAATGCACATATAAGGAAAACAAGCTCCGGCCATGTTTTTCGATGGATCAGATTAATTTGAAAAATTTTGGTAGAAGGTTCCCCAAGGAACATTTGTGCCAAATTATCTTTAAATCGGGCCAGTACTTTTTATTTTTGTCAAGAAGATTTTTAAAGATTTTACAATGCACATATAAGGAAAACAAGCTAGGCGCCATGGCGGCCATGTTTTTCAATGGATCGGATTTATTTGAACAACCTTGATAGAAGGTCGCCTAAGGAACATTTGTGCCAAATAATTTTTAAATAAGGCACTGCTTTTGGACAAGAAGATTTTTAAAGATTTAACAATGCGACCATGTTTTTTATTGGATCAGATTAATTTGAACAATCTTGGTAGAAGGTCCCCCAAGGAACATTAGGGCCAAATTATCTCTAAATCGAGCCAGTACTTTTGAACAAGAAGATTTTTAAAGATTTTACAATGCACATAATATTATAAGGAAAACAAGCCTCGCCCCTGGCGGCCATGTATTTAAATGGAACGGATTAATTTGAACAATTTTGGTAGAAGGTCCCCCAAGGAACATTTGTGCCAAGTTATCTTTAAATCGGGCCAGTACTTTTGGACAAGAAGATTTTTAAAGATTTTACAATGCACACATATAAGGAAAACAAGCTCCGCCTCCTGGTGGCCATGTTTTTCAATGGATCATAAAAATTTGAACAACCATGGTAGAGGGTGCCCTAAGGAACATTTCTGCAAAAAAAATTTCAAATCAAGCCAGTACTTTTGGACAAGACGATTTTTAAAGTTTTGGCAATTTTCTCCTTTTCGGATGCCGCGGCAACCAAAGTTCTACTTGGAATTGAATTCTTTGAACAACTTTAAAAGAGGACCACCTAAGGAACATTCCTGTGAAATTATTTTGAAATCAGTCCATTGGTTTATTAGGAGAAGTCATTTGTAGGAAATTGTTAACAGACGGATGTACAGACGACGACGACGCTATAGTGAGCGATCACAAAAGCTACCTCGAACTTCATGCTTATGTGAGCCAAAAATTAGCTAAACGCATAGTTCAAAAATACTATTAAAAAAATAACAAAATACAAAAGTTTACCCTGAAACCTGTTTGATATGTTGAAGTACTTTATTTATGAAATGTGTGTTCACAATATGAAATGATTCCAACAAAATACAAGACGGATGTTTGATGCAAAGCATCAAAGAGAAGCCGCAATATTTCGTTTCACATGAAAAAATAAGAAAAAAGATCATTTAAATCCACAAACATTAGAACAATTTAATCTGTAGTCAGTAATGCTGATATTGGTTATTGAAGATATAAGTTTTATCTGGGACAACTAAAACGTATCAGTGGCCCAGGTTTTATGTAGGATATTTAACCTGGCAGGGTCTGTGTTTTAAGTGAATGAGATAATTTAGAGTTAAACTGATCATGAAAAGTGACATATAATACTAAAGATAAATGGACAAGAGGTTATAATAAATTTAAATTAGTACCAAAAACAATCAATTATTTGTATTGAACACACGTCCTGTTATGATAATGTTTTATCAAATAATGCTGACACACAGAAAATCTGTTTTTCGTTTGTATCGGTGACTTAAGTCATGATGGTGGATATGGGTTTCCCATATAAAACAAATCTGCAGTAGACGACTTTGAAATTATCAAGTAAAAAATATAAAAAATCTCTATAAATGATCGTATGATAATTGAAAAGTGTTGAAATTATTGTGGAAAATGCAGATATTGGTCATTATGAGCAAGTTCTCCTTTTGCCACAATGATTTCAATGATGTTTATATGCTGACAGACTTTAAAATCATCAAGTACAAAACATAGAAAATCTCTATAAATGATAGTAAGATAATTAAAAAGAGTTGAAATTATTGTGGCAAATTGAGCAATTGAAAATCAAAGCTGTTGGATTATAAACGAACAATCTCGAGTTGACGAAACTGATGTTCGTAAGAACCAGAAGATTTCATTTCATTTAAGTTTTCTGGATGTTCACATCGCATCCGTGATAAAACATGTTGTCGGCTAGGCAAAATACACCAATATCGTGTTTACCGTGAAATTCATGAATGTGAAACTGCAAAAGCGAAAAAAAACGAAATTGATCTTGAAACAGATATTTCTGTGGTTTAAATATTTTCATGTCTGCATTTTGCGGTGACAATTGTACTCAAAGTTAACTTTGAATCAAGTATGTACTGAACATGAAAGTCAGATTATTAAAAGCAAAGCAAATGAAAAATGTATGTGAAATTAAGATAAAAATTAAAATCTATAAATAGACTATAGATGAATGGTACTGTATTTTATTTTAGCTCCTAACTTGATTCGGGAACCAGAGTCGCTGCGCGGCTGCTTACGACATTTACAAACTAGACCAAATTGAGATCGGTTTAAAACGTGTTGGTGAATACGGATTAAACCTAAAACGTGGACTAAATATTAAGATTTATATTTAGTCAAAAACCTAAATTGAAAAGTTTAGTGAATACGGGACGTGGCTTCTTTGTCTAATTACCGCGTAATATATCATGGGATGTAAGGAACCAGACTACATTTACCAATTCAATAGAAGGGTTCTCTATTTTACTGTTTAGACTAGATACAGTATGAATTTCGCTAAAATAAAATTGTACATACATTCAATTAATATACTGGCCTTTGTCTTTTGTTTTTAATTTGTAAAACTCACACATGTATATAGAGTGTAAAAGGGATGTTTTAAAAGTCATAATATTAAATTAATGTACTTAGTAAGGACAAAGAGAAATCAAGATATGTGGTCACGCTGGCAGGTCTAAATATTCTCCTTGTCCGAAATTTCTAAGCATCCCTACAGGAAGCCGCCTCCTGGCAACTTCCAATGAAGAAACTATGTCCAGTTCTCAAAATCCATCAAAAATCAAGTGTTTTACCCCCAAAAAAGGTCACACTCAGCATCTTCAGCATACATTGTGCAGAAGGGTATTAGATGCAACTATATTCCAAATATGAAAGCCCAAGTACGAGTCCTTTTTGAGAAAAATTTAAAACAAGAGGCCCATGAGGGCCTATGCTCTACTGGCATTGATCTGGCTTATTTCAAAAGGAACCAATATGTCATCAATATTCAAATACCATCTAAGTTTGGTGAAGATCAGATAGTAAATGGAAGCTCTATTGTGTTCACAAGCTGTATTATAGCAATTTTGACAATTTCAAGGGCCATAATCCAGCCATGCATGGGTAGATCTGGCCGTTTTTAAGAAATGAACCAAACTCTCATGGATATCTAACTACTGTATAAGTTTGATTTAGATACAATAAAAAATAAGGACTGTATCATGTTAACAAGCCCTATTATAGCAATTTTGACAATTTCAAGGGCCATAATTCAGTCATGCATGGGGCGGATCTGGCTTGTTTTCGAAAGGAATCAAGCTCTCATGGATATCTAACTACTTTATAAGTTTGGTTGAGATACAATCAAAAATAAAGACTGTATCGTGTTAACAAGCTCTATTATAGCAATTTTGACCATTTCAAGGGCTATAATCCAGTCATGCATGGGCAGATCTGGCTGGTTTTCAAAAGGAACTGAGCTCTCATGGATATCTAACTACTGTATAAGTTTGGTTGAGATACAATCAAAAGTGAAGACTGTATCGTGTTAACAAGCTCTTTTATAGCAATTTTGACCATTTCAAGGGCCATAATCCAGTCATGCATGGGCGGATCTGTGGCTGGTTTTCGAAAGGAACAGAGCTCTCATGGATATCTAACTACTGTATAAGTTTGGTCAAGATACAATCAAAAGTGAAGACTGTATCGTGTTAACAAGCTCTTTCATAGCAATTTTGACCATTTCAAGGGCCATAATCCAGTCATGCATGGGCGGATCTGGCTGGTTTTCAAAAGGAACCGAGCTCTCATGGATATCTAACTACTGTATAAGTTTGGTTGAGATACAATCAAAAGTGAAGACTGTATCGTGTTAACAAGAAATTGTTTACGGACGGACGGACGGACACACTCACGGACGCACGCACGACGGACAAATCGCCACGACATAAGCCCTTCTGGCCTTTGGCCAGTAGAGCTAAAAAACGAAACTTTAACGTTGAGCTACATGTAAACGCAAAGTTAAAAGATTTAAGAAATGAAAAAGAAAAAAATCGAAATGTTTGACTCAAAATAGATTAAAATTGACTTGTACCTGTTCTAGGGTGTCTAGATCTGTGACAGGTTCTGCCATCCATCCTGTAGTTTCAATAGCACTGGCTGCATGAACAACACTAGGACCTAGGTTATATGCCAATACACTAGGTATGGTAACTATTCCAGCAGCTGCCAACAACTTCCTTGAAATAAAAACACATGCAACTTAAATAATAAAAGGGTGCACTGTATCGCTAACCTGAGATATAATGTTGTATGATTTTAGTAAGTAAGAAAATATAATGTTGTTTAAAGATGTTCTATTTTTAGCTCACCAGAGCACACAAAAAGCTCACAGTGACCTTTTAAGCATACCCTTTACCAAAAATGTTCACACCTTTCTGATCTGCTGCACAAGATGGCTGCCAGAGCTAAAAGTAGAAAACTCTTTTTTACAAAATCTTCTCCTAAAATACTGGCCTGATTTTAAACAAGAGGGCCATGACGCCCTGGATCGCTCACCTGAGAATGGGCTAATTAAGACTTAACTCTTCTAGCGCCAATGGCAATATCATCAAGACAAACTTTCTGACAAAATTTCAAACTGCTCAAGTCAAAAATGCGATCTCTAAAGTGTTAACTAGATTGTTCTACAATTTGGCCTAGTGACCCTAGTTTTTGAACTGACCAAACAACTTAGCCTAGATATCATAAAGACAATTATTCAGACAAAGTTTCAACAAACTTTTTTGACCGGACATGACCCGCATTCAAACTTGGCCAAGATATCACCAAGACAAACTTTCTGACGAAGTTTCAACATGCTCAAGCCAAAAATGTGGCTTCCAGAGTGTTAACAAGATTTTTCCTTAAATTTGGCCAAGTGACCTAGTTTTTTACCGGACATGACCCATATTCAAACTTGGCCTAGATATCATGAAGACAAACTTTCTGACAAAGTTTCAACATGCTCAAGTTTAAAATGCGGCTTCCAGAGTGTTAACAAGATTTTCCTTAAATTTAGTCTAGTGACCTAGTTTTTGACCAAACATGACCTATATTCGAACTTGGCCTAGATACCACTAAGACAAACTTTCTGACGAAGTTTTAACATGCTCAAGCCAAAAATATGGCTTCCAGAGTGTTAACAAGATTTTCCTTAAATTTGGCCTAGTGACCTAGTTTTTGACTGGACTTGACCCATAGTCAATCTTGTCCTAGATATTATCTAGACAAACTTTCTGACTAAGTTTCAACATGCTCAAGTTTAAAATGCGGCTTCCAGGGCGTTAACAAGATTTTCCTTAAATTTAGTCTAGTGATCTAGTTTTTGACCCAACATGACCTATATTCAAACTTGGCCTAGGTACCACTAAGACAAACATTCTGACTAAGTTTCAACATGCTCAAATGCTCAAGCCAAAAATGTGGCTTCCAGAGTGTTAACAAGATTTTCCTTAAGTTTGGCCTAATGACTTAGTTTTTGACCCATATTCGAACATGGCCTAGACAGGGATGTAGATATATCTTATCTACATCCCTGGCCTAGATATCATCAAGACAAACTTTTTGACAAAGTTTCAACATGCTCAAGTTTAAAATCAGACTTCAAGAGTGTTAACAAGATTTTCCGTCAATTTGGCCTAGTGACCTAGTTTTTGACCCAACATGACCTATATTCGAACTTGGCCTAGATATTACTAAGACAATCTTTCTGACAAAGTTTCAACATGCTCAAGTTTAAAATGCAGCTTCCATTGTGTTAACAAGATTATCATTTAATTTGATCTAGTGACCTAGTTTGTGACCCCACATGACCCAGTTTCGAACTTGGCCTAGATTTGATGGAGATATATGTCCTTTCATGAAGATTGGATGCAAAATGTTGCCTATAAAGTGTTAACAAGCAAATTCTGATGACGAACGATGGACGCCGGACAAAAGGCGATCAAAAAAACTCACCTTGAGCACTTCGTGCTCTGGTGAGCTAAAAAGAAAATCCTTTAAAAGTTCATTTAGCGCCCTAGTCCTCCATAATTGTTCAAATAGTTCCACTAAAGAGAACCAATAAAATAAAAATCTTTCAAACAACATCTAATATACATGTATAAACCCTAATTCTTTAAATAGCTTTGATCCGCTGCACAAGATGGAAAATATAATTCAAAAGCATGTACTCCTAAACCCCTGGCCCTATTCAAAATAAAGGTAACACAACTTTTCTAACTTTCTTTATTGGCCATCTACTAAAACATTTCAATCTGTTCTGTACATCTACATTTCCACCTGTAGACGCATTCAATTTTGAAATCATTTCTAATTTTGCCACAATGTCTTCAAATTTATTCAATAACAAGAAAACGCTGAAGATGGTAAGGCCGGATTGTCGGCAATTTGACCTTGAAAATTGACAAACCAAGGTCAAGGTCAAAGTAACCATAGAAATCAATAGAACTTGTTACTGGTTACCTTCTAGCAAAGTTTCAAGTTTGTAACCCTTTCCAGTGCTGAGATTTTGCCTCAACCTGAAACTTTAACCAAAATGTTCACGGACAGACAGACAGACGGACATCGCCAATCTATAAACCGGAATTGTTAGAGCAATCCGGCCAATTAAAATTTCAAAAGGGTAAAAGGAAGAACGAGGCAGCAAGGTAGATTGTCATACCTATACTTAGAGATGTTTCGACGACTTTCAAACCATACTAAACTTGACAGATTTCTGCATGTTTGACCCAGCAATCTAATCTTTGACAGCTGTACCATTTTATAATATAAAATACTGCAAAATAAAAAAAACACATTTGAATATAGTCAAGGTACAAGGGATACTTATACTTATCTTTTATTTGTTTTTAAATCAACTTCAGGTTGCTATGAACTAAATATGTTGACACATTCACTTTCAAGTTTCATAATTTCTGACATCACTACCCTTCATAAAGCCAGACAGGTAATTTTGCAGCGTGTTACGCAAGTGTCGCAATAGTTCAGCATATAATTATGGAGTGTCTCCTGCCACATACGTAGTAGGAGACAATAGCCTTGCTACCACGTATTGAAAAAATAAAATTACAGTTATTATATCACAATAACTGTTTCCATTTGCTTTTTAACATCTATATTAAAAATTGTATGCGCAATAAATCAATATATTAATGATGTATAAACCTGAAAATACATATTAATCCAACTTGAAACAAGATCGAGCGCACAATCAATTTTGACATTCAGCAATCAATTGTGTTAAATTTTGAAAAGAAAACTAAACAAAGCTAGTTTTCTGCATAAACTGATTTAATATTGAATTAAATCTTCCACTATTTTCCTAATTATCAGCTGAAATAATATAAGAAATAAATATGTAATATGACACAATTGAATCAAATTAAACTTGTTATAACTTAAAAATCGTATAAAATGTTGTATTTATTGCTTAATAATGACCAGACTCTACCAGTGTCCATGTTCATGCATATAATACAGGTAAACTAATCAACGGCATGGCCGGCGATGTTTCCCGTCAATAGGTAATGTGTATGAACTTTGCAAAACTTTGCTATACCTTCTTTCCAAAAATTGTGTCCGGAGTGGATTTTTCTATGCAGTCACGATTCTGCTACGTTTTGATTGGATGCAAAGTAAATATCGAAACAAACAAAAATTCTTGAGGATATATTTAAATATGATAATATGTACTCGAAAAGGGAACGAGCACAAGTAATTTTATGTGTCATCATTTCCGTTTAATATCACTCGTCGTTTATTTCTAAAACGAGTTCAAATAAAAACTCATAAGTTTTTTTTGACTTTCCGGAAGTTACAAATCAAAATTCCTGTAATATGACATCATTCTATTAGCGTAACGCAAATGATGAATAAATAACCAAAAGGAAAACGACAGAAATAATAGGAATTAGGGTTAGTTTGACTTGTCACAAATGTAGTTCCGTAAATTATGGAATCATTACATTTGAAGAACTTTATGAAGGGCAAGTTGATTATTTATTGTACCTGTCATCATAAATTCATGGATTTAAAATATTGGCCATATTTTAAAGTTAAATATAAGCTTAACCTGATGATGATTTTTATTTTCTTTGCTTAGGTCGGTAGGACTCGTAATTGATGTAAATAACTGATCGTGCTGCAAGCAAGGGGCTAACTGCAGTTCACACGGAATTATTTACCGATCACAAAAATTAATAAATGTTTACCCGAAATAGGTAGCATGCACCTATACACATATTATTAATTTATTTCTATATTCACTCGAAAATTAACTAAAATAGACAAATACATTTTTTTTTATTTATATGATACACTTACACTTTATTTTATTCATTTTAATACAAAAACACAACAAAACAGTGATATAATGGGATATGTGACCACCAGACCCTACCGGACTCTACCAGACTATGTTTAGTGACACCGCCCCGGGGGTGTCGGTCTATCTGGTATTCGATACGATCCGGTCCCTTTGAACAGCTTGTAACAAAATAGATTACCGTAAGTTGAATATTAAAGATGTGTACAGATGTAGAGGCAGAATCTAAAATTTAATAAACCAAAAATATTCCACTGACATAACGGACGTGACACTCTGCATTGATGGCTGAGGAGATGTCACGAGATACCGGAAGAGCAGGCAAAACCGGTTATTTGTCAAACATCTTTCTATACAAATAAAGTTTGAGTTGAGACGTATATATTGAAATAAACTTTGTTGAAAAACAAAATGAAATATGTAGTGTATACATACTGACACTAACACCTGGCTATTAAATCTTAGTATGTTAATAAATCGTCAAAATAAGCGTTTCATGGGCGCTGACATTTTGGTTGTCAATATAAACACAGTTTACGAATTGAAAAATCTTACAAAACAATATATGCTAATTTATGCATTACGCTGGCGCAAAATATCAGTTTGGGAAAAAAATAAAATCACTTTCGATAATTCAAGGGACATATGATTTTTTATAATGATGCTTGATAACAGTTTTCCCAAGCACCAAAATATTAAGGTTTTGAAAGATTTTTTAAACATAAAATATTCCGTCTAATTATTACAATTGATTCTGATTTTTTATATATTTTGCTAAGAATCTGGGATAATATCCGGGCATTCTTACAATTTTCCTACAAATAGAATATCTATCATATGTGTTCAAGTGACAGTTGTGAAAAGGAGCGTTATTATGCGTTTGAAATGGATATTATCTAAGCCGAAACGGTCTACATACGTGTTGATGAAATGAGCAACAAAATGAAGAAAGCGTTTAATATCCGGGGGATGCTGGATGGGCTACGTCAGTCTGTTGGCAGCTCCTCTCCGAAATCAGAAACGGAGATCGAAGAAACCCTTCGATCTGAAGATCTCCAGGTTTGCAAGGTCGAATATTAAAATATTTCTATTTAACAATAAAGTCTTATAAAAAATATATATGGAAGTTTTGATGGTGGATTCTAGGCAGATAATTAATGTGTAAGCGAACTGGATTAAATCATTGCATGCATAATGAGGTGTTTTCCTGAATAAGTGGAGTGCACTTGTCAGATTAACTCTTCATATGTAAATATGTCTTTTTGACCATTACCTGATGTGATACTCTTATGCTGTCTGCTATGAACACATCAGAGGGTAAAACTTATATATTTGGACGATTGGGATTATCTTTTTTTGACACAGATGTGAAATTATTTCAAGAGAAGGCTGAAACTACTCACAATGATTATTTTTTCCTTTTTCAACAATATTTTCATAAACCTTTCCCACAAACAGACTCATGTTGACACCTCTACTGCTGGCAACTTTTGAAAACATTGGGAGAAATTGCCTATATTATAATAATGATAAATTTTGTAGCAATGTTTTAAGCTCAGTTAAAGATAAATGCTTTCAACCTTACAACAATGCGCCTGCAGAGGATTTTGAAAACATCTAGACAAAACTGTAATAAATCACTATAAATTAATGTATAACTATCGAATAGTTATTAACATTGTGGGAGAAGGGGAAACTGCTTATTATGAGAAATTTCACCTTTTGCCACAATGTGTTCAAAATTGGCATGCTGCAGAGGCATCAGACAGCGTCTGTATTTTAGCAATGGTTCAACCTTCATTTATATAGAAAATGTTCATATTAATGCTTAGATAATTTCAAACTCATCTGATTTCTTGTTTGCAGTGTCCGATCTAGGAGGGGGAATCATGTTAATTCTCACACTGTTTTGAATATAACCATTAAATATGTCCCTTAAATATGTATGGAAGCGGGATTGTTTTACATATATAAAGAAGAAAAAATATCTCAATATGTTCAATTCAATTTTGAGACAAATTTCATCCTTTGGTTTCGAATCCTAGATTCCAACATACATTTTTCGTTGGAGAGAAACTCAGTTACTCGAAATTGAATTACAATAACAGCTCATAAGTACCGGAATAATCTGGTTCAAAACTCGTCAAGAATATGTTTTATTGAGACAATCTTTTAAGTTTTAGGAAGACGAATGTGGAACAGGTAGACTGAAATCAAGACATTAATTATCCCATTTCATAACAAAGCAAAGGCAATAATCAAGTTGTTGATAGTTTGGAAATTATAACCATTTTAAATAGTAAATAATTGTGTATCGGAGTACGTGTTATACTTATAGCATTCCCATGTATGTGCTCAGAACGAGGCTGACACACTCATTTTTTTCATTCCCCAAACTTGTAAGATGTGAAATCAATCGTCTATCACTACATGTTCAGGGCCTGCTCTGGGTTGAATTTTTCTTTCGCTACCACTTTCGCCACATTGAAATAAAGTTCGCCACTTTTAATTTTTAGGAGCCATTCATTTTTTTGACAAATTTTTTACCCATTTCTTCGCCACTTTTCTTTAATTTCAGGGATAAAGGAAGAGAAGAAATATTTATATGCAATCTCTCATCAATGGGTCCAATAATTGTTTGTACTCGCCCATAATTAAATAGATTTTTCCCAATCAAAAATGACAAACTTACATTGCCATTAAATCATGAAAGGCCTACGTTGATCGTCAAAACCTGCTTCAAAAAGCGTGCCTATATATTTAATGCATCTATAATTGCCAATTATCATATGTGCGGCCTTTAATGTATTAATATCGCTCAGAGTTGTTGGTCAGTCGGATTAAAAGGCTGAATTAACACTTCACAACAATAAGACAAGTGTGAAATACACAAGTTGTCAAAATGATAAAAACGGTGTCGTAAAAATGTCTTAAGTGGTCACTGGTTCCCGACATTGAATCAAATGGCGGTGCATTGTCTTAGATTAACGGAAACAGTCACTGTATGTCGTAAACTGATATCCAAAACAGGTAAATGTTGATGATAAAAACCTTTCGCCACTTATATTCGCCACACATAAAATAACTTCGCCACTTAATCTTCGCATTTGCTGAAAGTGGCGAACGACAGCGCGGGCCCTGCATGTTATTAAATGGTTTAACACATGTTTATCAATATGCCACGCTTCAATTATCGGTTTACACAACAACAAAAAATCACCTTGAGTATTTGCATTAAAGTGTCAAACATAAACTCCAAGCCAGGCTGGTACTACCTGGGTTTAAGAAAAAGGACGCATCAATTTGCTAAGGATTTACAAATTGGCGAAAACAAAACAGAAACCAGCTTTTTAACGTTGTATTCCCCTTAACACCAGACCCTGAAAATATGTCACTCAATTTCACGAATTCAAATAACTTTTGCCATTTTATTTATTTTTTCCGTATTTTGGCAATAATGGAGAATGACAGTGCGAGCCCTGACACTGTGTTTGTGCAGCAAGTATTCAAGTTGTCTGCTGCAGATAGCAGTGGAGGCACCAGAAAAGGAGTAAAAATACAAAACCTTTTTAGTGCGTGTTTAATTTCCAGATTTATTTGGCATTGCCCTAAAGCAGACTTCACAAAATCTTTTGAAACCACCCAACTGGTCCGAATGCTCATTTTTCATCTGTTTGCTTCTTTGTTCAACCAATAGCATGAACATTTGTCACTCTGAAGGAAGTTTTGTTGGTCAGTTTTATAAAAGTTCAATTACAGAATCAATTTAAATGAAAAGCGTTATGTTGCATTGAACAGAATAATTGAATATTTTGATCTCAGCTTTTTAAAAGAGTACATTCTTAGGTGAGCTATGCAGAGTAGGTCTCATTGTCCACTCGGGGTTTTTTCTGTCATTTTTTCAATTTTTCCTAAGTATATATAATTGCTTAGTGGGTAGCTTGTGACCTGCAGATGTGCACTGCATAGAAACCATAGCTCAGCATGCATATTGTTGGAGTTATCCCTGTGTGCATTGTTTTTGTCTGGTTATTTTCTCTCTTATATATAAATTATCCAACAGGTAACACATGTTCTGTGGAACGTTCTTTTTAGATATATATAATAAATAAATATTGTTTGAAAATGGGTTACAAATAACAATTGCAGTGTCCAATCTAGGATGTAAATTGTGGGGTTCACACTAAAATTCTCAAGATCCCGCATCTTTTTTAACCAAATGCAGGACTGGTACACATAATTTAGTTTTTACAAATGACTATTATTACTAATAAGATTTTAGGAACAAATATAACAAAAAAGAACTTGATTCCCGATGTCAATCTCCTTTGCAAGGACAGAGCCGAGCCCTGGTAGCTCAGTCGGTAACAACGCGGGCTGTCAATCCAGGGATTGTGAGTTTGAATCCCGGCTCGGCCAACTTTCTTTCCGACATTTGACAATTTAAGTCAATGTGTCATTCGTCTTCCACCAATGGGCTATGTGGAAAAGCAGCCAGTTGCTTGGGAAGATTGTTGTGTAGAGTACTGGTCTGAGAAAACCAGGAAATACATGTGTAGGTGAACTGGCCACCGTGATATGACTGAGAAATTGTTAAAAACGGTGTTAAACCCCAATCAATGCAAGGAAAGAAGGGAGTAGATAATGTAAGAAGAGAGTGTCCTCATCTATGATAATATTTCCGATAATGGGAGTTTACTGCACAATACGATTTTTATGCATTCTCTCTTTTAAATACACAACGTTAACAAATCGTTCCATGTGTAAACAAAATTTTATTTTGGGGATATTTTTATTTAATAAATTTCAATATACAATTTTTAAATATTCTTTTTTGAAAGAAATTATAATAATAATTCAATTTTGAAATACTATAAATTTGTTGATGTAATCGAACATTCAAGCAGGCAAATTTTATGACTCTTTTCTTGATCCTCATTTTGAATACCTTCGCTATTTTGGGAGGTCTTTTCTTTGCCTCAGTGGTGTAGTGGGAGAGCGTCCGCCTTGAGTGTGGGAGGTTGCGGGTTTGATCCCCGGTCAGGTCACACCAATTACTTAAAAATTGGTAGTAATTGCTGCCCTCCTTGGCGCTTAGGGTTGCGGGGATAGCATTACAACTGACTGGCTGGTGTCAGAATAAATGGACCAGTAGGGCTGGTAGCTTACCCAGGAAACGCTGTGATAAAATTGAAAATGGTTGAAGCGGCATAAAACACCAAACAATCAAACTTTTCTTTGCTGGATGCACCAAAAAAGTCAGTAAAATGTCTTTTCCCTCAGGGTTGATATTTTAGACATCCAAAATAGTGAAATTGTTCACAATGAGGAACAAAAACAAGCCAAATAGACATCAGAAGTTGATTAAATGAAATATGAGCATTGATAATGCAAACAATCATGTTTTTTAATTTATCAAATTCCTTCAAACAGTATGTATGTCTTTTTCGAATATCCACCCTGATCTCTTCGACTTCTAATTCGGCTATCTTCCCTCAGTCCCTGATGTTAAAAATTCAGTATTAACCCTTTCCCACATATAACAAATCTGCAGCAAACATCTTTGTAATTGTCTAGGTAAAAGCTCAGAAAATCCCTTTTAAGAAATGAAAGAACAATAATTGAATAGAGTTGAAAATATAGTGACAAAAGGAGAAATTGCTTGTATTGAGCTATTTCTTCTTTTGTTGCTATGTTTTCAAAAAGCGTCTTTATGAGGGAAAAAAGATCTGAGATTTTTTTTTATAACATTAACAGCTTGTTTTTGTTCTAGTAGATATATTGTCCCAAAAATAGTTAATATGCCTGTGTGAATTCATTTAACCCTTTCCCTTATATAGGCGGTTTCTGACGCCTCTGCAGCAGACAGCTTTTTTCGTGTCTTACACAATCATGCTTCAATGGATTTTGATATTACTTCACACAATTATCTCCATAGTGAGATGATGTGTCTTACACATCACCCAGCCACATACTCCCAAGGTCAAGGTCACAGTTTAGGCTCAAACATTGTCCGCAATTTTGTGTCCAGGTTGTATCTTCCACGAGCTTGAATGGATTTTGATGTATTCTAAATATTTTAATAACAAAATGATGTGTCATGCACATCACCCAGCAACCCACGGCAGTGCTTGCACTAACTTTTTGAAACAGGAAGTCCTGACTTCCTGGGTCTGAATTTTGGAAGTCCTGCTCATAATTCTTGGAAGTCCCAGGTGGCACGCTGGCTTTTTTCGCATCTTGCACATTCTATTGTGTTTCCCTTTATTTTATTTTTAAATACATTATTGGAAAAGAAGCTAATTAATACAGAAAGTGGATATTGCTCCTTTGTCAACAATGTTATTGTTGGTTCTATCATAACACTTTTAAACCAGTAGGTTTTTATGTGATATAGAATGCTTTTTTCCAGTCATGTGTCAAAAGCTATCCAGCATAAAATTCATCAAAAGATTGGCATGGCCCTGATTCATTTGATTCACATTAAACATGAATTATGTTCTTAAATCACATTCAGTATGGCAAAAGGAATGATTTCTGTTAATGAGTTATTGATTTTATTTTAAACACCAGTAAATAAAGTGTTCTGCAGTGAGACATATTACAAACACACATTAAGGGCACTAAACTTTCATAATAGTCATTTTTAAAACAAATAAGAATGAGTGTGAGTAATACTTTCTTGAATGGCATTTCCGATTTCCAAAATGCAGAAAATGCACGAAAACCCATTACAAATTTACAATATGTATTTTCACCTCCAGACTTCAGTTTCTTTTATATTTTAAAAAAATAATGAACTAAAATGGGCTTATATGCAATTTAATTCATAGGCAAGTCCTTTTTGACAGCTGGCTGTGATTTTGATAGATCTTCATGTCAACTTTGTTTTTAAAAAATCGGCAATTAAAAAGTGCTTCCTATGGATTCAGGCAAACAAAATAATAATCTTTAAACAGTTAAATTAATATAGGGACATTCTTTTATCATATCCTAGTATGTTTTTACATGGGTTATTGAAATTAATTACCCCTACGCTGTTTATAATGAAAAATATAATTGATTGGTGTGTAGTCGTTATCAAGTGTCAAATCTGGGGGTGGGTGGGGTACGCATTCTCGATCGTGATTGGCTTAAATCTACCAATTGATAACTCCCACTGTCCATACTTGACACTTCATAAAACACAATACACAGTGTCTTTAGATAATTACACACAATTTCTAGTGGACATATATACGTCCTGTGTTTTGATTGTCGGCGTATACCCTTAATTCATGGACGTACTTGGACGTCTCCCTTGTCAATTTTGGGCGTACGGGATCGATTTTCGGGCGTAAAAATGCCCAATATGTCCATTAACGTGAGCGATGCCACGGTCAAGGTCACAGTTTGTCCTCAAAGATTTTCCGTCAGCATTTTCTTGTCCGGCTGTATATACCACATACTTGAATGGATTTTGATATTACTTCACACAATTATTCTCCATAACAAGATGATTTGTCATGCACAATTGAACAACCAGATACCTTTTCTCAAGGTCAAGGTCATAATTTGGGCTCAAATATTTTCAGGCTTTTCTGACGTGTGCAGGCTGTGCCTTCCGCATGCTTGAATGGATTTTGATATAACTTCAAGAATTTATTCTTCATAGCTAAATGATGAGTCATGCACAACAATGACTGAATGAGCAACTAACTTCCAAGGTCAAGGTCAGACTTGAAGGCTTTCTTCCGCAATTTCATGTCTACAACTCTAGACCTTCACACATAATTTAATTAGGACCATTAGAAGACCATGTATGTCATGGGGTATTTCCAACTTTTAATTTTTTGAACTCTGTATAAACGGTCCCTCAGAATTCCCATTCACGTAAAGATGTATGTGGATTACATAGAAAAACAAATAATCACTTATCAATGTTCAACTACTCACGTGAAAACAAGTACAGAAACGAAAAATTTGAATTCTTTAGAATGTAATAATGTTTAAGATGATAAAAACTGAAATCGATCTGTAAATTTAGAGAGAAAACAGTATCAAACCAGATTTTCCCACTTCTAAATTTATATAGGCTACTATGCCATCTCTTGGTCAAAGTATCAGTTTATGTAGCTCTGACTGGTATTAATTTTATTTGTGTGGTAAATAATAATTGTTCAGTCCTTGTAAACAAGAAGCAGTCTAATTTTGTCTGAAACTGAAAATGTTGTAGAGGAAACTGTATGATTTTGTGGTTTTTCCCGTGTCCTGCATCATATACGCATGAATTTTTCTTGGAGATGCCTTCAAATCAATTATATACGCCAAGGAGATCTATGCCCAAAAAAATCCTACGAAGATCAATATGTTTTTTAGACCAATGAATTTAAAATAGGAACAGCTGGAGGTCAAAATCTACTAAGAAAAGGTTAAATTTGTAATTCACATTCTCATTGGTTAATAGTAATTTATAAACCAATCAAATTATTTTTTTTTTAAAATACAAGACAAGCTACATGTATTGTTAACACTTATGTCAAAAAATCAAAGACAGAGCTTTACAAACGTTCTTTTCATTATTCTGGGTCACTTTTATGGAACAATCTGCCTACCGAAATTAGGTCATCACCAAGTCTATACAGCTTCAAAAATAATCTAAAAAATTATCTTCTGAAACTTAATTCTTATAGTTGGAAATAAACTGTTTGATTGACGAATGATTGTAAGTATTTCAAAAGAAAAGTTTTTGTCATTGCATTTATAAACATTATGTGAATGCTCGTTTTATATTTTAATGTTTAATTACATTGTTGAATTTCATGTTCATTGTATGATTGTTGAGGGCCACAGGGAAGGATAGTGTAACTAACTGTGTTACCCTCATTAAATAAAGTATTATTATTATATTATTATTATTATTATTATTGCGGACAGTTTGGTAAAAAACTTTGTCACCTCTAGTACATGTATTACCTTCCCTGACCGCAAAATGAGTTTTGACTACTCAAGTGAGCGATCCAGGGCCATCATGGCCCTTTTGTAATGTGAGCTATTATGCTCTCTTCAAGAGTCTAATGTTATATTAGCTATCTATCTTGCATACACTTTAGCTTACCTGAGCTATAATTGTGATCACTCATCGTCCGTCGTTGTCTGTCTGTTAACATTTTCTTACAAATGACTTCTCCTCCTAAACCAATGAACCAAATTCAAAAGTATAATGTTTGATCATTATCTCTTGTTTAATTTATAATTATCATGCATTAATGATTTTAGTGCATGTCTTGGACAATATATCCTTTTTTCAATGTTTATAAGAAGACTGCTGCAGAAAAGTGTCTAATGTTGTCTTCAAATGGCTTATTATTGGATGTAAATCCCAAAGGGTCCTTTTTCAAGGTGTTATAGAAAGAATTTTTTTTTTTAAAAATCCTGAAATTTGGAGTTTCATTTTGGAATGAGCCCTTAATGAAAGCACTGAATTAATGAATACTGCCCCTGTCAGTACATTATAGGGTCAGGCATACACTAACATAGTCTAGCAAGCAAAGGACTACAGAGACAATTAACCTTTTACAGGACCAACCGGGTCAACCCTGTACCACTTACGGACGCTTCCTGGCGCCTCTGCAGCAGACAATTTCTGAAAGGAGAAATTGCTCATGATGGGTAGTTTCTCCTTTTACCAACTTTAATGTTTTCAATTTAATTTAATAATGAACTCGAATGAATTGAGATTTTTCGAGTTTTTACCTTAATGGTTTCTAAGTTGTCTGCTGCAGATTTGTTGTATGTGGGAAAGGGTTAACCTTACAATCCTAAAAGTAGTTTACTTCATATTTCATGTATGATTCCAAACACTAAGTTGTATTGGTTCACTGTGGAGTATACTAAAAAATCGATTGCATATTTACTAATTTACTATATATGCGATTGAGATATATAAGGGGACGTGACCAATCTTAAGTCCCAACTTTTGACAGTCCATGAATGTATATTGTTTTATGGCGCATCGACAGCTAAGGTCATTTAGCGCGCAATTAAATTTAATTATTCATGATCCCTGGGTAAACAAACCAGTACTAGGCTAGAAAATGCGCCTTGCCCAAGGGCACTCCACCATGACCGTAGTGCCGCGACTGGGGATCAAACCCGGTTTCGAAATCCCCGACGCTAACCACTCGACCACAGCAGTTTCCTTTTGACAGTCCATACCAGACATACTAATTTACTATAGTATGCCAGGTGCCAGGCTAATGTGAGTTGTGTTATAAACACACCTTTAGTGCAATTTACTTAACACGCAGACACATTTATTACATGTAACATATTAAATTGAGTGTGAATACTTTCTTCTATGAAATTACCGATTTTAAGAAAGTTGAAAATACATGTACTTGATAATGGATCAAATTCAAAATAATTTCATAAAGATATTCCTCATGTGGTCTTGTTTCAGATGTGTTCAGATAACGAAAAAAACTTCTTTACCAAAAGTACTGGTCCGACTTGAAAATAATTTGGCATAAAAGTTCCTTACCAGTTAAGAATGTTCATATTTTTTTCCAATCCATTGAAAATGATGGCTACTATGGGGCAGGGCTCTTTTTCCTTATATGAATTCATTAACATTAATCCTTTCCCACAAACAGCAATTCTACAGCAGGCAACTTTGAAAACACTGAGCAAATAGAGTAGAGTTGAAAACATTGTGGCAAATGGAGAAATAGCTCAACATGATCCATTTCTCCTTTCACCACATTTTTTTCAAAAGTCATCTGCTGCAGAGGCGTCTTTATGTGGGGAAAGGGATAAAGATCTTCTTGTCCAAAAAAAATATAGGCCTGATTTGATAATAATTTGGCACAATGGTCAATCTGACTAAAATGTAAGATCTGATGGCGATCCATTCGAATTCATCTTCCTGTTTTATCGGATTTCCAATATCGCTATTTTTAGATCCACCATGCTATGTTTTATTTGAACCAATCAGAGGACTCGTTTCAACAAACGTTTGGCTTTACCTTCTCAAAACGGGATCAATTGACGAAATTGAGCAAATTTAAAATAGACCATTTAAAACCAGAGCAAAAAACACTTTTCGATGCTGTATGGTCAGGACTGTATCGGTGTTTTGCCTCATTTCCGCATTTGTAGCCATGATGCGGTCTTCATAAGAACTATACACGCGTGTAAATCACTATGCACAACTTGGGATCCCATGCTAAATATAGATTTTTTTGATAAATATCGACTTTTACTTTCACTTTCAAAAAATGTGAAAGCAAGGTTCTGATTGGCTGGCGAAAAGGTCGTCTGAACGTCACCCTCTATCGGTTGTCCTCAGATCCTATGCGTAGCGTTAATAGGAGATGATTTTAATGAGATTGGCACAATGGTCTTTGGGTGACCCTCTACCAAAACTTTTGAAATTTATCTATTCCTTTGAAAAACATAGCAACCAGGAGGGCATGGCTGGTTTTCCTTAAGTTTATACAGTAAAACTATCAAAGTTTAGATAAATCGGGTGAAATATACAGGATCATTATCAACTCTTGTTTGTCAGACAGGTCCAAAGAGTTTTGGGAATTTACCTTCAATGTTTTTTTTTATTGATCTATGTTTATTTTAATTCTTGTCCCCTAGAGTTTGACATGATTAAGAGATGACGGGACGGTACTTTGAAATTCATGACCTAACTCGTCCTTCCACATATTTACTTTCATTTTTTCTTTGCATTAATTTACTATGGTGTTATGTTTGTTAAAACTTTTCTACTATGTTTTATTTTCATCTTGTTTTTCTGCTTTCAGACTGTGCGGCATGGCTTTCCCTTTCAACCAACAGCCCTTGCATATGACAGTGTTCAGCACTTACTTGCTGTAGGAACTAAAACAGGCTCATTAAGAATGTATCCTTTTCTTGTTTGTATGTTATATAAGTATATGAGAATTATACCCCAACAAACTAAGTTGTGGTTGGGACCTTGTTGATCATGATAGACTTGATGGATTTAACCCTTTCCCACATACAACAAATCTGCAGCAGACGACATTGAAAACATATTGGTAAAACCTTGGGAAATTTCTATAAATAAAGTTACAATTAATGAAAAAAGTTGAAAACATTGTGGCAAAAGGAGAAATTAAAACCATGAAATACAGGTCAAATTAGTTTTTGCTTACAAACCACTAACTTTTAAAGGATTTATTGACCATTGTTAACTTAGAATTTGCCAATAAATATGTCTTGTCAACAAGAAATGAAAGGGTTTTTGGTTTAATCAATATTTGGTATTATATATTTAACCCTTTCCCACATATAGACGATTTCTGATGCCTCTGCAGCAGACAGCTTTTTGAAAACATAGTGTTTTCTACTTTTCATAGGTTATTCGTTCAATTATAGAGACTTTCTATTTTTTGACAAAATATGTTCAAAGTCGTCTGCTGCTGAATTGTCGTATGAGGGAAAGGGTTAAGGCTAAAATATAGTTCAAGTATGATTTTGGTTACAACAACCTATTTTTAGCTCTACTGGCCAAAGGCCAGAAGAGCTTATGCCGTGGCGTGGTGTCCGTCGTCTGTGTGTGTGTGTGTCCGTAAACAATTGCTTGTGAACGCGATACAGTCTACAGTTTTGATTGCATCTCAATCAAACTTATACAGTAGTTAGATATCCATGAGAGCTTGGTTCCTTTCGCAAACCAGCCAGATCTGCCCATGCAAGACTGGATTATGGCCCTTGAAATTGTCAAAATTGCTATATTAGAGCTTGTGAACACAATAGAGGCTCCATTTGCTAGCTGATCTTCACCAAACTTACACAGTAGTTAAGTATCCATAAAAGCTTAGTTCCTTTTGCAAACCAGCCAGATCCGGCCATGCAAGACTGGATTATGGCCCTTGAAATTGTCAGAATTGCTTTAAGTATAATAGAGCTTGTGAACGCAATGAAAGTCTTCAGTTTTGATTGTATCTCAATCAAACTTATACAGTAGTTAGATATCTTATCCAAAGTTACACAGTAGTTAGGTATCCATTAGAGTTTGGTTCCTTCTGCAAACCAGCCAGATCCGCCCATGCAAGACTGGATTATGGCCCTTGAAATTGTCAAAATTGCTATACTAGAGCTTGTGAACGCGATACAGTCTACAGTTTTGATTGCATCTCAATCAAACTTATACAGTAGTTAGATATCCATGAGAGCTTGGTTCCTTTCGCAAACCAGCCAGATCTGCCCATGCAAGACTGGATTATGGCCCTTGAAATTGTCAAAATTGCTATATTAGAGCTTGTGAACACAATAGAGGCTCCATTTGCTAGCTGATCTTCACCAAACTTACACAGTAGTTAAGTATCCATAAAAGCTTAGTTCCTTTTGCAAACCAGCCAGATCCGGCCATGCAAGACTGGATTATGGCCCTTGAAATTGTCAGAATTGCTTTAAGTATAATAGAGCTTGTGAACGCAATAAAAGTCTTCAGTTTTGATTGTATCTCAATCAAACTTATACAGTAGTTAGATATCTTATCCAAAGTTACACAGTAGTTAGGTATCCATTAGAGTTTGGTTCCTTCTGCAAACCAGCCAGATCCGCCCATGCAAGACTGGATTATGGCCCTTGAAATTGTCAAAATTGCTATAATAGAGCTTGTGAACACGATAAAGACTACAGTTTTGATTGCTATAATAGAGCTTGTTATATTTTCAAGCCTTCTATTTTCTTCAATTTATTACATTTTTGATCCAGGTATACACAACTTATTAGAATTTAATTATACCCCCAAAAAACAAAGTTTTGGGGGGGTATATAGGAGTCACTGTGTCGGTCGGTCGGTCGGTCGGTCGGTCGGTATGTCGGTCGGTCGGTCGGAAGCCATATTTTGTCCGGACCATATCTTAACAATGCAACATAGGATTTGAACGAAACTTCATAGGATGATACAACACATTGAGAGGAAGTGCGGTGTACAGGAACCATAACTCTATTTTATCTAAATACAAAGTTATTGCCCTTTGTTACTTTTTCTTATTCGTAGAGTCTTGTCCGGAGCATAACTTTAAAACTAATTGTTGGAATTTAATAAAACTTCATAGGATGATACAACACATTGAGAGGAAGTGCAGTGTATAGGAACCATAACTCTATTTAATCTAAATAAAGAGTTATTGCCCTTTGTTACTTTTCCTTGTCCGGAGAATTACTTAATAACTAACAGATGGAATCTAATAAAACTGCATACAATGGTAGAGCATAATCAGAGGAAGTGCAGTGTACAAGAACCATAACTCTAATTTACATAATTACAGAGTTATTGCCCTTTCTTACTTTTTCTTATTCGTAGAGTCTTGTCCAGAGCATAACTTTAAAATTGATTCTTGGAATTGATTAAAACTTCATAGGATGATACCACACATTGAGAGGAAGTGCAGTGTACAGGAACCATAACTCTATTTAATCTAAATACCGAGTTATTGCCCTTTGTTACTTTTTCTTGTCCGGAGAATTACTTAATAACTAACAGATGGAATCTAATAAAACTGCATACAATGGTAGAGCATAATCAGAGGAAGTGCAGTGTACAAGAACCATAACTCTAATTTACATAATTACAGAGTTATTGCCCTTTGTTACTTTTTCTTATTCGTAGAGTCTTGTCCAGAGCATAACTTTAAAACAAATTGTTGGAATTTAATTAAACTTCATAGGATGATACAACACATTGAGAGGAAGTGCGGTGTACAGGAACCATAACTCTATTTTATCTAAATACAGAGTTATTGCCCTTTGTTACTTTTTCTTGTCCGTAGAATTACTTAATAACTAATAGATGGAATCTAATAAAACTACATATAATGGTAGAGCATAATCAGAGGAAGTGCAGTGTACAAGAAACATAACTCTACTTTACATAATGACAGAGTTATTGCCGTTTGTTACTTTTTCATATTCGTAGAGTCTTGTCCGGAGCATAACTTTAAAACTAATTGTTGGAATTTAATAAAACTTCATAGGATGATACAACACATTGAGAGAAAGTGCAGTGTACAGAAACCATAACTCTATTTAATCTAAATACAGAGTTATTGCCCTTTGTTACTTTTTTTTGTTTACAGAGTTATGGCCCTTTTGTTGGTCGGTCGTAAACCATATTTTGAGTCAAGGTGCTGTTTTGGGGGTATTTATCATCTTCAGTGATATTTCTAGTTCTATGTAAAACCAGAGTTGCTGCGTCATCAGAAAGAGGGTAAAATGCCTAAACTGGGTTAATTTCAGTGAAGCTTCACGGTGGTTGTCTTTCAAAGCCATATTGATTGGTTGGAAACATAGTCACCAGACGATATCAGCAATCATGGTTCAAGATTAGAGCTTTCCTAAAGCAAGTAAAAAATGGCTTTCAGGCTTTCAGAAAGATATTAAAATGACAAAACATTATAAAATAAATTCTCCTGAATCTGCTCATCTGATTTCTAGATAAATTGACAAAATGTTCCATAGGTGACTGACCCTCAACAAAAATATATCGAGCCATATTGATTGGTTGGAAAACATGGCCTTTAGATCAACCTTTCTTACAATGTCTACTCCTTCAGTTTCACTCCCCCTCTTGATAAAAATAATTCCCCGACATGACCCGATACACATTTGCTACTATATTTATCAATTTAGGGTCATATTGGCCGTCATGCTTTAACTCTTTCCCACATATATTAAATCTGAAGCAGACGACCTTGAAAACATACCAGCAAAAATATGAAAAAAGGTCTGTAAATGAAAGTAATATTATTGAATTAGGTTGAAATCATTGTGGCAAATGGAGAAATAACTCATCATGGGCAATTTTTCCATTTGCCACAATGTTTTTTAAAAGTTGTCTGTATGTGAACAAATTGTTAAATTTTCTCCCATGTTTTATCCTCAATGTGACATTCAAAACGAGTTTATATATGACACAGTTGCACTTTTGTGAAAACTGTGATAAGATCTTTTTTAAATCAAGGAAACTGAGATTAGCATCAATTATGCATTAGGCAATGTTGAGTCCTGTCTTTGACTTTAATTTACTCTGATAATTGATCTATAACTCATGTCAAAAGTCTATTACCTTTTCCCACTTGCAGACACATTTTAACCCTTTCCCTCATATAGACGCTTTCTGACACCTCTGCTGCAGACAGCATTTTGAAAACATAGTGACAAAAGAAGAAATTGCACAAAACGTGCAATTTCTCCTTTTGCCACAATGTTTTCCACTTTTTGTCATAGTAACATTATCCATTCAATTTTGGAGATTGTCTATGTTTTGACAAAATACGTCGTCTGCTGCAAAATTGTCGTATTAGGGAAAGGGTTAAAACGGCTGCAGGAATGATTTGAAAGTATTATAGCAAAGGATATATTGCACATGAGTAATTTCTCCTTTCATAACAATATATTTAACTCTTTTCAATAATTATACTTTCAATTATATACTTTCGATAAGTTTGCCTTATTGTGTTCAACGGTGTCTGCTGAAATTTTGTTGTATATGAGAAAGGGTTAAATTAGTTTGGAGGCAGATACATAAAGTGCAATACAGTGAATAAGCAAGATGTGTAGTCAAGTAAAACTATAAATATTTCTTTATTATATATATACCTGCACATTTTCCTGCAAATATATGCGCAGTTCAAACATGACAGATTGAAATTCTGTCATTGACTAGTTCAAATACGGTGCCAAATATGGTAATGGTACGTCACTGAGATATTATGTGATGTCATTGAAATATGCTTTTATGTCATTCAAAATGGTATTGGGGTTTGATGCACATGCCAATCATAAATTACATTTGATAAAGTTTCATTCTGATATCAAGATGATTTATCAAAAATGTTCCTTAATAGTGACCCTCTATATAAAAAAATTCAAATCATATTGATTGGTTGAACAACTGATCAAAGATTTTATGCCATATTACACAATTGTCCTTTACTTATAAGCTGTTTCTTTTACAGTGTCCACTCCTTTCAGTTTCATTTCCAATCTTGATCAAATTTTCACTGACATTTGCCACTATACCATCACTCGGGTGATGGCAATATAGGGCCATCTTGAACCTCTTGTTTATGAAATGTTTTCAAAACAGACCACTTTTGAAATAACATATCTTGGAAAGAATTAATCAATGGTTTGAAATGCAAGCCTAAAACTCTTTCAAAATGAAAGCATTGTAGCAAAATAATTGTGAGAAAATAAAATACAATTATAATTAAATTATGGGAAAAAATGTCCATTTCAGTCAGACACCTAAAACTGTGAGGAAGGGTTTAATTTAGGGTAATTACACAATAATTTAACACCTCTGTGGAGCAGCCCATTTTGGAAACATAATGTATTGAGCAATTTCTCCTTTTGCCACAATGTTTTAAACTCTACTTAATAATTATATATCTTTCATTTATAGAATTTTTTAAAGTTTATGCCTGAAAGCTTTCAAAGTCTTTTGCTGCAGATTTGTTGTATACATGTGGGAAACGGTGATGATACAACTAGAGCCTATATAATTATGTTTTGATACTCAATCCTTTTGAATTCTCACAGCATAGGGTTTGAGAGATTCAAATAACTATTTTAGAAAACACTAAATATGCACCTAATTCTGAATTCTGTCATTGAACTTGGTTTATCAGCTGTCAAAGCAGTCCCCCGATTAAGTTACGCCATTCTTTCCAAATCTTCCGTTCTGTGATTACTTCTATAATTTGATTGGCTACAGGGCATCAAGCTGTATGACGCATTATATGTGAACCCTTCATCGGACATGTTTTACGAGAATTTATGAAAGCACAAACTTTAATTTTTCAACAAATCTTCATCCTTTTTCTCCCCCTTGATGTATTGTGTTAATATTTTGTTGTTATTGTCAAGTTTTCTTTTTCATTCCAATCTTTTACAATTAAGGATAAATTGCATTGAAAGAAAGAAATTCTATAAAAAAAATACCGTTCGTCTTGAAACACCCATGAGCAATTTCACCTTTGGCCACAATGTTTTCAAAAGTCTTCTGCTGCTATTGCGTCAATATGCCTCTGCAGGCGGAAAAGGGTTAAATGATAATTGCTGATTTCTTTTGGGAGAAAAACCTGTTAAGTGCTCAAGTCCACAGACTTAAAATATACTTTTTTGTAGTAAATGGTAATTTTTACCAAGGTGGTCCCAAGCGTTCTTTGACAATTTTCCTTTTTGCAATAATTATATTAACTTGACATGTTTGCAATCAGGTCAAATCTACTGTATACAGATTCATAATTGGGAACTAATTTCCTGATTGCAATAAACCAAACTATATTGAACAATTTCTGGTAATGATGTTTGGGGTATACATTACATTTATTATGTGCTAGAAACAGCTGAATAAATTGTGTTATGTGTGTTTGAATTACCAGAATTCCTTCTGATTTTCAACTATTAGTTGTTGACTTGTTGGCAATGATTTCTTCCAATTTGGTTGCATCAGTAGAAAAGAACTGAAACCTTTCATTCAACAAATTTACAGCAGATAACTTTTGAAATATCTAGCCGAAAATTGAAAGAATGATGTTAAATAGAGTTGAAAAACATTGCAGATACTCCTTTTTCCAAACAAATTTAGAAACGTAATTAGCTGTATATCGATTGCATCAGTAGAAAAGGACTGAAACCTTTCCCACATTCATTCAACAAATTTACAGCAGATAATGAACTTTTGAAATATCTAGCCGAAAATTGAAAGAATGATGTTAAATAGAGTTGAAAAACATTGCAGATACTCCTTTTTCCAAACAAATTTAGAAACGTAATTAGCTGTATATCGATACATGAAATTTCATTTGCTTTAGAAAAGGGATTTAAAATGTCTCGAAAGTTGACATTTTCAGAGACTTCTGCTTTGAAAATGTTGCAGATAAAGTTTTGGGCAATTTGAAGCGTAAGTTTGACCCTGTCCAACTTTAACCCTTTCACTCATATAGACGCTTTCTGACGCCTCTGCTGCAAACAGCTTTTTGAAAACATAGTGACAAAAGAAGAAATTGTTCAAAATGAGCAATTTCTTCTTTTGCCACAATGTTTTCCACTTTTTGTCATAGGTTATCCATTCAGTTATAGAGATTTTCTATTTTTTGACAAAATATGTTCAAAGTCGTCTGCTGCAGAATTGCTTTTGAAATTATTGTGGCAAGAACAGAATAAGCTCATAAGGAGCAAATTTCTTTTTTTGCCACAATGTTTTTAACTCTTTTCAATAATGATACTTTTCATTCAAAGAAATTTTCCTTATTTATGCCCAGACATTTTCTGCTGTTATCTGCTGCAGATTTGTTGTGTGTGAGAAAGGGTTAACAGTGAGTTGAAAATCAATAAGAGCAATTTCTCTTATACCCACAATGTATATAAAAGATGTCTGCTGTAGAGGCATCAACCTAGTTGTCTACTTCAGGAATAGAGTTTATAATAATAATAATTATAATAATAATAATGGCTTTATTTATAGATGCTGCACAGTTGGGCATGCCCGGTCTTTGTAACCTGTGTTTGTTTAAAAAACAAACAGATCAAAATAAAATGCATTGGTTGTTCTAGATGACATAAAGTCAATATTACACAATAAATCAGTTCCATTTTCTACTACAATGTTTACAAATGCCATCTGCTGCAGATTATGGTAAAATTGCCTGGATATACAATATCAGGTCAAATTGGAGTTCAGAAGATAATTAGATTATGTTACTTTAATTGACTAGTTTCTGGATCACCCAAATACAGTACAAATTACACTGTACCTAATTATGAGAGATTTCTTCTTTTTAGCTCATCTGTGCACGAAGGTGAGCTATTGTGATCACATTTTGTCAGGCATCCCATCGTGGGTCGTCAACAATTGCCTTGTTAACTACTGACTGTAGAGGCTACATTTTGCATCCGATCTTCATGAAAGTTTATCAGAACATTCATCTCCTTCAAATCTTGGACAAGTTGGAAATTGGGCCATAATGAGGTAAAAAACTAGGTCACTAGGTCAAATTAAAGGACAATCTTGTTAACACTATGGAGGTCGCATTTTTAACTTGAACATGTTGAAACTTAATCAGAATGTTTGTCTGAATGATATGTAGGTCAAGTTCAAATATTGGTCATGTCTGGTTAAAAAGTAGGTCACTAGGCCAAATTGAAGGAAAATCTTGTTAACACTCTAGAGGCCGCAATATTTGCTTCATCACTTTGAAATTTTGTCAGAATGTTAGTCTTAATGATATCTAGGTCTAGTTCAAATATGGGTCATATTGGGTCAGAAACTTAAGGTCACTAGGCCAAATTGAAGGGAAATCTTGTTAACACTCTGGAGGCTGCTTTTTTAACTTTAGCATGTTTTTCTTAAATTGATATGTAAGCCAAGTTTGAATTTTGATCATGTTTGTTCAAAAACTAGGTCACTGGGCCAAATTGACGGAAAATCTTGTTAACACTGTAGAAGCGAATTTTTTTGCTTCAGCAGCTTAACATTTTGTCAGAATGTTTATCTTAAGTCCATTTCGAATATGGATCATACCAGGTTAAACAATTAATAGGTCACTAGGCCAAATGAAGGAAAATTTTGTCAACACTGGAGGTTGCATTTTCTATCTTTGTCAGAATAATTGTCTCAATGTGTTTTGCATTAGAAATCACATTGCATAATTTAGGTGAGCGATCTAGGGCCATCATGGCCCTCTTGTTTTTAGCTCTACTGGCCAAAGTCCAGATTGAAGGGCTTATGTCGTGGCGATTTGTCCGTCGTCCGTGTGTGCGTCCGTCCGTAAACAATTTCTTGTTAACACGATACAGTCTTCACTTTTGATTGTATCTCAACCAAACTTATACAGTAGTTAGATATCCATGAGAGCTCGGTTCCTTTCGAAAACCAGCCAGATCCGCCCATACATGACTGGATTATGGCCCTTGAAATGGTCAAAATTGCTATAAAAGAGCTTGTTAACACGATACAGTCTTCACTTTTGATTGTATCTCAACTAAACTTATACAGTAGTTAGCTATCCATGAGAGCTCGGTTCCTTTCGAAAACCAGCCACAGATCCGCCCATGCATGACTGGATTATGGCCCTTGAAATGGTCAAAATTGCTATAAAAGAGCTTGTTAACACGATACAGTCTTCACTTTTGATTGTATCTCAACCAAACTTATACAGTAGTTAGATATCCATGAAAGCTCGGTTCCTTTCGAAAACCAGCCAGATCTGCCCATGCATGACTGGATTATGGCCCTTGAAATGGTCAAAATTGCTATAATAGAGCTTGTTAACACGATACAGTCTTCACTTTTTATTGTATCTCAACCAAACTTATACAGTAGTTAGATATCCATGAGAGCTTGATTCCTTTCGAAAACAAGCCAGATCCGCCCCATGCATGACTGAATTATGGCCCTTGAAATTGTCAAAATTGCTAGAATATATAGGGCTTGCATGATACAGTCCTTATTTTTGATTGTATCTAAATCAAACTTATACAGTAGTTAGATATCCATGAGAGTTTGGTTCATTTCTAAAAAACGGCCAGATCTACCCATGCATGGCTGGATTATGGCCCTTGAAATTGTCAAAATTGCTATAATACAGCTTGTGAACACAATAGAGCTTCCATTTACTATCTGATCTTCACCAAACTTAGATGGTATAAAATTTTGAATACTGATGACATATTGGTTCCTTTTGAAACAAGCCAGATCAATCCCAGTAGAGCATTGGCCCTCATGGGCCTCTTGTTTATTGTATCTCAACCAAACTTATACAGTAGTTGGATATCCATGAGAGCTTGATTGCTTTCGAAAACAAGCCAGATCCGCCCCATGCATGACTGAATTATGGCCCTTGAAATTGTCAAAATTGCTATAATAGGACTTGTTAACATGATACAGTCCTTATTTTTGATTGTATCTCAATCAAACTTATACAGTAGTTAGATATCCATGAGAGTTTTGTTCATTTCTAAAAAACGGCCAGATCTACCCATGCATGGCTGGATTATGGCCCTTGAAATTGTCAAAATTGCTATAATACAGCTTGTGAACACAATAGAGCTTCCATTTACTATCTGATCTTCACCAAACTTAGATGGTATTTGAATATTGATGACATATTGGTTCCTTTTGAAACAAGCCAGATCAATGCCAGTAGAGCATAGGCCCTCATGGGCCTCTTGTTTCACAATGCTTGAAAAATTTGTCTTCAGCATTTAAGCATAAACGTTTGTCAGTATAGGAAAGAATGGCATTAAAATCTTTACCTATAGATAATTTAAATTGTTGGTTACTAACTTCAGTTGTTAAGTGAAAATCTCTTGCTTGAGCAATCATGTTGAAAGGTTGGTATATATATATTATTTTAACGCTTATTTATAGTTTATACCAATGGTAAATGCATGATATGATTTACAATAAAACATCCTGTCAGAAGCCTTGAATAAGGAGTAAAAAACTCGCTGTTGCCTTCAATATTCATATTAGCCCAATGTTCTGCAGCTTTTGCCTTCAATGTTCATATTAGCCCAATGTTCTGCAGCTTTTGCCTTCAATGTTCAAATACGGACTTGGTTCTGCATACTTAAAAACACCCAGGACATCCATTCCTTGAGTAAAAGAGGGCATGATGGAACATGAAGTATGCCCCCTTTCTCTGGTACTGATCTCATGTATGTGTGAAGTAGATTTCAACATACACATTCAGACAGCTAGATAAGGGGCATATTTCATTGTTTTAATATCTGATCTTCAAACTGTATGTTGTAGGTACTCAAAAGAACTATCTCGGTGAGACAATTATTTTTTGTACCTACAACATAATCTTTAAATGATTTACAAGAGAGATTTTGTGGAGCGAAAACCTGAATTTTCTCCATTATTATCTATGTCTTTTTTTTGCATTTCCGAATCCCGGCTCGGCCAACTTCCTTTCCGACGATTGACAAAAGTTGATGCGACATGCGTCATTCGTCTTCCACCAATGGGCTAAGTCTATGTGGAAAAGCAGCCAGTTGCTTAGGAAGATTGTTGTGTGGAGTACTGGTGTGAGAAAACCAGGAAATGCATGAGTAGTTGAACTTGCCGCCGTGATATAACTGAGAAATTGTTAAAAACGGCGTTACACCCCAATAAAAAAATAAAAAAATATATTTTTTGCATTTTCCCCTATCTCTGACAACTTTTTGTGTAGCCTTCGTTGGCAGCAATACATTGGGATCACTTTTCTATCATCAACCATCCGTCTGTATGTCAAGCCTTTACTTCCTTACATATTGGCAGGCAAAACATGTATTTGTTTGAACACTCTTTCAGAAACATAGTGGGAAATGAGAAATTGCTCATCATGGACATTTTCTCATTTTGCCACAATATTTTCAAATTTATCCTTCAATTTTTCCATATAGCATATTTCTTTCATCAGATATTTCAAAGCACTTTGCCTTTAACATTATCATATCATATTAGGTAATTATTAACACTTTTCAAAAGACCTGAGCAAAATACATATATATTTTGAATATTTTTATTTACTTAATGCTTCCCTTATAAAGTACTTAATAGTTTGTTAATTTGGAAAGTTTTGGTGAAAAAATTAAAGTAATTTCTCCTGTAATTGTCTTCTTCAAAAAGTATAAATATTGTGTTTTATATAGGGGAAAGGAGAGAAAGGGTAAAATGAGTTTTGATACTAATGATGATATCAGTATCTTTTAAAACCACTTATAAATGTTATTTTAGCTCAAAGGGAAGAGAACATTAAATATATACAGATTTTCTGTCCCTCTCCCACATACAGTTTTTTTAGTAACTGAGCAGTCTCTATATTTGAAACAATGTTTTCACCTTTATTCGATAATTGTGTTTTTTCATTTTTAGAGACTTTCCATATTTTGACTAATTGTTTTCAATGTCGTCTGCTGCAGATTTGTTGTATATGGGAAAGGTTTGCCCGGGTAAATACATGTATATCCTTTACATGAAGTGTGGGTTGATCAAGCTATTGTGAACATTTACAGTCACCTACTGTCCGTTCATATTTTCCAACAAAAAATATTTCTTTTACAGGAAATGTTTCTTATGTGGTCCTTCTTCAAAATTGTTCAAATAATTAAATTATATGTAGAACTTTGGTTGCTGTTGCATCAGAAAGACAGGGAATTGTCCAAACTTTAGAAATCTTCTAGTGCAAATGTATAGGTCCAATGTGAAAATAATTTGGCACAAATGTTCCTTTGGTGATTTTTTAGCAAGAATGTTGAAATTGATTGATTGATTGGGGTTTAACGCCGTTTTTAACAATTTCTCAGTTATATCACGGCGGCCAGTTCACCTACTCATGCATTTCCCGGTTTTCTCACACCAGTACTCCACACAACAATCTTCCCAAGCAACTGGCTGCTTTTCCACATAGACTTAGCCCAGTGGTGGAAGACGAATGACGCATGTCGCATTGACTTTTGTCAATCGTCGGAAAGAAAGTTAGCCGAGCCGGGATTCGAACTCACAACCCCTGGATTGACAGCCCGCGTCGCTTCCGACTGAGCTACCGGGGCTCGGCTGGATCTGTTGAAAACATGGCTACCAGGCTTGTTTTCCTTACATGCAACTATTTATTATTTATATATATTGTGAAAACTTTAAACTTTGAACTACTGTGATGAAATAATTCTGGCAAATTGAGAAATTGCTCATTATGAGCAATTTGTCTTATAGTTTGCCAGAATGTTTTCGAAAATCGTTTGCTGCAAAGGCGTTAGAAAGCATCTATATGGGGAAAGGGTTAAGATATCATGTAAGCGGTATAGTCTGGTTTGCTTCCAAACTAGGTATGCAATAAGGTCTCATTTGCTACCTTGCTGACCCAATTATGATGTTTATGCCAATTAGGCTGTCAAAATAAGACACTGGTACCTAACATAATTGTGCCACCCTAGTTGGGCCCATTTAAAGTGTTTACCTTTGAAACCAAATATTACATGGTGTAGCTACTGAAGCAACTTTGTCATATTTATCAACCCATTAACTTCATATTGTATTTTTCTTGAACAATCTGCTTACAAGAAATACAACTTGGAAAATATTGAGGCAGAATTTTTGAAAAACACTGTAAATAAAAGTATAATTAGTTATTGAATGGAGCTGAAGACATTATAGCTTCATATCAGGTGAAAATGTTTTCAAAAGTCATCTACTGCAAATGCATCAAATACATACAAAGTCATCTACTTTGTGGACAAGTCTTAACCCTTTCCCTCATATAGACGCTTTCTGATGCCTCTGCAGCAGACAGCTTTTTGAAAACATAGTGACAAAAGAAGAAATTGCACAAAACGTGCAATTTCTCCTTTTGCCACAATGCTTTCCACTTTTTGTCATAGTAACCATTCAATTATGGAGATGTTCTATTTTTTGAAAAAATACATTTAAAGTCATCTGCTGCAGAATTGCCATATGAGGGAAAGGGTTAAGCAGTATAACCTGAGGCAACTAAGAAAAGTTTAATACATGTAGAAGTCAATTGCAAATATCAATACCACTGGGAATCTAAATCTTACCATATAGAATCAGGTTGGCTGCTAAATAAAAGTTGCCAATTAGGAATAAAATTCCAACTGTATATAGCAGGTTATAACACAGGTTTTTAGCTCTACTGGCCAAAGGCCAGAAGGGCTTATGTCGTGGCGATGTGTCCGTCGTCCGTGCGTGCGTCCGTGCGTCCGTGCGTCCGTAAACAATTTCTTGTTAACACGATACAGTCTTCACTTTTGATTGTATCTCAACCAAACTTATACAGTAGTTAGATATCCATGAGAGCTCGGTTCCTTTCGAAAACCAGCCAGATCCGCCCATGCATGACTGGATTATGGCCCTTGAAATGGTCAAAATTGCTATAAAAGAGCTTGTTAACACGATACAGTCTTCACTTTTAATTGTATCTCAACCAAACTTATACAGTAGTTAGATATTCATGAGAGCTCGGTTCCTTTCGAAAACCAGCCAGATCCGCCCATGCAAGACTGGATTATGGCCCTTGAAATGGTCAAAATTGCTATAAAAGAGCTTGTTAACATGATACAGTCTTCACTTTTGATTGTATCTCAACTAAACTTATACAGTAGTTAGATATCTATGAGAGCTTGGTTCATTTTGAAAACCAGCCAGATGTGCCCTTGCATGACTGGATTATGGCCCTTGAAATGGTCAAAATTGCTATAAAAGAGCTTGTTAACACGATACAGTCTTTACGTTTGATTGTATCTCAACCAAACTTATACAGTAGTTAGATATCCATGAGAGCTCGGTTCCTTTTGAAAACCAGTCAGATCCGCCCATGCAAGACTGGATTATGGCCCTTGAAATGGTCAAAATTGCTATAAAAGAGCTTGTTAACACGATACAGTCGTCACGTTTGATTGTATCTCAACCAAACTTATACAGTAGTTAGATATCCATGAGAGCTCGGTTCCTTTCGAAAACCAGCCAGATCCGCCCATGCATGACTGGATTATGGCCCTTGAAATGGTCAAAATTGCTATAAAAGAACTTTTTAACACGATACAGTCTTCACTTTTGATTGTATCTCAACCAAACTTATACAGTAGTAAGATATCCATGAGAGCTCGGTTCCTTTCCTAAACCAGCCAGATCCGCCCATGCAAGACTGGATTATGGCCCTTGAAATTGTCCAAATTGCTATAATTGAGCATGTGAACACAATAGAGCCTCCATTTACTATCTGATCTTCACCAAACTTAGATAGTAGTTAAATATTGATGAGAGCTTGGTTCCTTTTGAAAACCAGCTAGATCCGCCCATGCAAGACTGGATTATGGCCCATGAAATTGTAAAAATTGCTATAATACAGCTTGTGAACACAAAAGAGCCTCCATTTACTATCCGATCTTCACCATACATACATGCTCTGGATTGAAAATGACCAAAGAACCATACCAGTAGAGCATAGGCCCTCATGGGCCTCTTGTTGACTGTACATAAACATGTTGATGTTTGAAGATTTGTTCCTTAACCTAATTGTTTAGCTTTGGCCAACCTGGGGTTGATCTACATTGCCATCATGGGACAGAGGTTGCGGTTCTGCAAGTCCTTTTTCTTGTAAATGAGGTAAGTTATGTAAATAAAGATAATATATTTATGTATATCAGAGGTCAAGATACAGCTCTCTGTATCTCTTTTTTCCCCACACTATATCTTTCATTATCCATCCAAACCCTGTGTTGATTCTCTTGAGTACCCACACAATAGGGTAAGAGTTTCAAATAAATTTTTAGATCATGAAATGTGCCCCTATCTAGAGCTCTGTATATAATCACCATGATTGCATTGTCTTCCAGCATTGTCTGCCATAAGATGCTTGGCTGAAACATGTTTACCTCTGATTTCTGTGTGGCCCACCTTGGCAAGATGACATGAAGGGCTCACTCTTCCTTCTCTGTCTTGACATTTTTAACTTAATGATAAATTGGCAAGCAGCACATGAGTTTCATTAACTCATACCCTCATACATGCTTCTTTTGCCTCCTCTGCAGCAGACAACTTTTGAAAACATTGTGACAATAGGAACAATTCCTCCTTTGTTTACAATGACCTCCTTCATGAAATTGAAAAACTGTTAAAAATGTCTTAAAACTCAAATCAAATCAATTAAAACCACTCCCAACAAAGTTGAGGAAGGTTTTCTGGTTTTAGTCTGAACATAAATTGTTTCTGGACTTTAAAGCCATTCATTGTTCAAGCTAGAATTGTGTTACCTCATTCATTTAAAGGAAGATTTCTATCAATATTTGGGGACAATAGGTCAATGATCAAGGGGATAATGGATGGGATCGGGTCCATTGGCCAGAAAAGTGTTCTAGTTTATGGAATTGCATTAAAGATGCAGTAAGTGTAGTTTCATACAGTTTAACAGTCGGACCAACAAATTATTGAGTTTTCTTCAGTACAGAAATGGCTAGAGCTATATCAGTGAGGATGTATATGAAAATGGCATGTTTTGTGATAATTGATGAATACTCAAGTAAGTATTTAGGCAAGAGAATTTCTCCAAAGATCTAATCCATTTTCTCTTAAATCTTCCTATTGTAGGTGTATTGGAATCGGATAAACCCAGACTTCCCATACATATTTGATGAGTTTCACATTATTGTGGAATCCTTGACTGGATTAATACT
This sequence comes from Serripes groenlandicus, assembly GCA_031761405.1. Classification (NCBI taxonomy): domain Eukaryota; kingdom Metazoa; phylum Mollusca; class Bivalvia; order Cardiida; family Cardiidae; genus Serripes; species Serripes groenlandicus. The sequence continues at coordinate 16,105,387 of JASEVX010000005.1, read as the reverse complement.
CACATTTTTGCCTTAAAACGAAACTAGAATTTTTGGTTTTGTCCTGAAATCCATTTTTTCCTGCTGTATGTGATCTTATATTTAAAGTTGGTTCAGTCTTTGGAAAGTATCAGAAATGGTTCTCTGATATTTTGCTCTATATATATTATTATTAGCTAATGCCCCGGTCACACATTCACGGATTGGACGCCGGATTAGCCACGGATACGATCCGGCATCATTCGTGGCAATCTGTAGTGGTCCGTAGCTGTCCGTATTGTATCATGGGTCAATCGTAGTAGTACTTGTATATCCGTGACAATTTTTGAACATGTTCAAAAATTCCCGACGGATCAGACAACCGTAGTACATCCTTACTGATCCGTATAAGAACGTACTCATCCGTTGTAATCCGTAATAAACCGTACTTATTCGTAGTATACATCCCCGGACTCGAGTCGCCTAGGATCGGTACGGTTAGGTACGGTTACACCACGGGTTAGCCAAGGATACAATACGGTTTGTTACGGATTTGTCACGGATCAGCACGGTCGCACTACGTTCTATTAGGGATAGGTAGGGATTACCAAGGTTTCTCAAGGATTCCTACGGGTTACAACGTGATACTACGGTCCACTACAGTTTATTACGGATTATGTCATATATGTATCACCACCGTTCTGTCACCAGACTTCTGTATACATATTTCCAGTGTATAGGGCTCTACTTCATATCTGTTTCATCCAAGAAGTCTACATCTAACAACAACCACCATGAACAACCAACAAATGAGGCTGGCACTTAACTGGCTGGACCTGGACATGTATATGGCACAAACTGCCAGGGCGATGGTTGACCAGGGACTGGCCCCTCCGACGACCCATCCACGGCCAGTAAAAATGCAGCTGCTTTCAAGAACTTTGTGAGAATAGACCTACAGATGTTCCAAGAACTTTTACAAGTAATGGGTCGCATGATTATGAAGAACGTTAACTGATACAGACAGTTCATCGAACCTGGAGTGATGCTAGCAGTCACCCTGCGATACCTGGCTACGGGGGACAGTTACCGGACCTTGATGTATGGCTTCAGGGTGGCGCACAATACCATCTCTGGTATTGTTCGGTACGTATGCGAGACCATAATTGTAACATATGCTGAGGATGTTATCGACTCTCCTACTGAGCATGAACAGTGGCAGGCAATAGCTGACCAGTTTTCTGCAAAATGGCAGTTCCCACATGCTCTCGGTACTCTAGATGGCAAACATGTTGCCATACGGTGTCCTAAGAACGGTGGTTCCCTAAACTACACCTATAAAGGATATCACTCAATAGTTCTGATGGCCCTTGTCGACGCCGATTACAAGTTCCGGTGGGTTAATATTGGTGCACAAGGTGGTAGCTCCGACGCTCAGAGTTGGAACCAGTGTGAGCTGAAAAACGCCTTTGAAAGGGGTGTAATCGGCATCCCACCAGCAGACGAGTTGTGGAAAATGCATTTGGTATCCTTGCAAACAGATTCCGGTGTTTGCTCTTCGTCATGTTGCAGGACCCTGATACAGTACATGCCATAGTCCTCGCCTGTGTGTGCCTTCACAACATCATGACAGTCAGATATCTTGGTGAACAGAACCCTCTCATGGATCAAGAGGATGTTAATCACAACGTCATCCCCGGCGCATCGATGTAAAATAAATAAAGTCTACACTTTAAGCACCCCTCCCACAACCGAAAAAGAATAAAACTGAATACATGTATATTTGTTTACTGACCGTCGCAGATACCTAGCTCTTGTGTTTTTTCTCTCCAGAGGGCGGTCTTTCTCTCAGTCAGCTTGTAGTCAGCATGGCCCTTGTTTTTATAGGAATTCATGTTCCTGGAACCATTGAATGACATCATGCAGGGGCTGTTGCCGGTTTTTCTCTTTCTTTTTTCTCGTACAGAAGAAGGGTGGGGTAAAGTCAACTCCCCAACATTACTCGCTTCATCAGACCGTGAATGTGTGGTTGTCTGGGCCTTGGCCTCATTTGTTGGACGCTTGACTGCTGCTCCTCTCTTTCGTGGTGGTATTTTGAAGTTGTGGACTGAACTAGCGAGCGAGGGAGTTTATGTATACGGATTGCTTATCGTGGCAGGTCCGTGGCGCTCCGCGAGAGTCCGTACTTATCCGTGCCAGACCGTTCTAATTCGTGCTAACCCGTACTAAAATCGTAGCGAACCGTTGTTAATCCGCAGTGCATACGCCGTGACACGTGTCATTCCGTACTAAACCGTACCGAACCGTAGCAATCCGTATCACTCCCCGTTGTCATCTAGCCCATTTCTTGGTTGATCAGTCAAAACCCGTAGTCAAACCGTGGTGCATCCGTAGCGGACCCCGGATATAGTCTTTTCCGGGGTCATCCGTGAGTTTCCATCCGTCGTGGATCCGGCAAGACGATCCGTGAATGTGTGACCGGGGCTTTACCTAAGCACGAAGTGCAAGGTGAGCTTTTGTGATCATCCGGCGTCGTCTGTACGTCTGTCTGTTAACAATTTCCTACAAATTACTTCGCTAAACCAATGGACTGATTTCGAAATAACATCACAGGAATGTTCCTTTGGTGGTCCTCTTTTAAAGTTGTTCAAAGAATTTAATTCCAAGTGGAACTTTGGTTGCTGCGGCATCAGAAAAGGGGAAAATTGCCAAAACTTTAAAAATCTTCTTGTCCAAAAATACTGGCCAGATTTGAAAATCAATTTGCACAAATGTTCGTTGGGGGACCAAGATTGTTCAAATTATTCTGATCCGTTGAAAAACATGGCCGCCAGGGGGCGGAGCTTGTTTTAATTATATGTGCATTGTAAAAACTTTAAAAATCTTCTTGTCCAAAAGTACCTGCCTGATTTAAAACTAATTTGGCACAATTGTTCCTTGGGTGACCCTCTACAAAGATTGTTGAAATTATTTCGATCTGATGAAAAACATGGCCTCCAGGGGGCGGGGCTTGTTTTCCTTATATGTAATGAGTAAAAACTTTCTATTAAATCAGGTGAGCGATATAGGGCCATCATGGCCCTCTTGTATCATATTAACCCTTTCCCACATACAACAAATCTGCAGCACACAACTTTAAAAACATATAACCATTAAAAAAAAAAAAAATTTTAACATTGTGGCAAAAGGAGAAGTTGCTCATTGAGAGCAATTTTTTCTTTTTCCTCATTGTTTTCAAAAGGCATTTGCTGCAGAAGTGTTAAAAATGCGCCTTTATATGGAAAAGGGTTAATACATCAAAGATGTATATGAATTGAAAGAATTTATCAAAACATCTCACTTACAATAGATTTTAGTGACCCATTGTATTCTGAAACAACAGGGGAATTAGATATTATCAGATGGGTTAACACTTTCCCCTCATACGACAATTCTGCAGCAAACGACTTCGAACATATTTTGTCAAAATATGGAAAATCTCTATAACTGAATGGATAACCTATGACTAAAAGTGGAAAACATTGTGTCAAAAGGAGAAATTGCTCGTTTTGAGCAATTTCTTCTTTTGTCACTATGTTTTCAAAAAGCTGTCTGCTGCAGAGGCGTCAGAAAGCGTCTATATTAGGGAAAGGGTTAAAACATGACATTCTGTGAAGAGAATTTTTTATCCAGAGGAATATAATTATTAATTTTTTAAATTTTCTTCATATACACAAGCTTTCTTATGCCTCTGCAGATGACTATTCCTGAAAACATTATGACTAAAGGTGAAATTGCTTATAAGAACAATTTCTCCTTTGGCCACAATGTTTCCATCTCTATTCTAAAACTAACTTTTCTATAATTAGATTTTCTGGTGTTTTTTTTTGCGCAGGAAACATATGTGGAAAAAATGTTCCAAGTCATGAAAATTGAAAGTAAGTTGGTTGAAGATAAAGCTTTGTTTAAACATGGTGGGAAATCTAAAAGTTGCTCATGTTGGGCAATTTTTAGTTTTCCCATAATATTCTCTTGAAGTTTTCTGCTGCCAGCAAGGCAACAAAATTAAACCGGGGAAAGGGTTTACCCATCACCACACATGCTATAGACTTTTCAAATTAAACAAAGAGAATTTTGGAAACGAAATCTGTTCAAGTAATATAACCCTCTCCCACAGCAAACAACTTTTGAGTACTTATATAGTGGCAAAATGAGATATTGCACATAAAATGCAATTTCTCCTTTAACCCTTTCCTTCATATAGACGCTTTCTGACGCCCCTGCAGCAGACAGTTTTTTGAAAACATAGTGACAAAGAAGAAATTGCTCAAAACGAGCAATTTCTCCTTTAATTTGCCACAAGGTTAGCCATTTAAGTATAGAAATTTTATATTTTTTGACAAATTATGTCAAAGTCGTCTGCTGCAGAATAGTCATATGAATTTTCATATAATTGCCAGTTTTTAACCCTTCCCAACATACAACAAATCTGGAGGGGGATGACTTTGAAAACATCTTGACAGAAATGTGAAAATCCTCTGAACATAAATGTATAATTTTATAATTCAGTTGAAAATATTGTGGCAAAAGGTGAAATTGCTTGTTATGAGCAAATTCATCTTTTGCCTAAATATTTTCAAAAAGTCAACTGCTTCAGAGGGGTCAAAATGGATATATGTGGTAAAGGGTTAAACACAACAAGCTACAGACAAAAAGCGTCATGGGAAAAGAAGTAATTGCTTGTGCTTTTAAAAGTTGTCTGCTGATGATTTGTCAAAATGTGAGTGACAGGGTATACTTGGGAGTGAGAGAAAAAGTAATCAATATTAAAGTGTAATATGTAATCACTGGTTTTATTTCTCTCTAGGGTGCTTTGGTAACTTCCTGTTCAGACGACAATTTACACTTATGGAATTTCCGACAAAAACGGCCTGAAATAGTTCATTCACTAAAATTTCAAAGAGAAAGGTAAGTCATATGCTCTTACTTATATGCATATATGTTTTGTATCTTGTTTATGGGCCAATGGCCTACATAATAGTTTTGAATAAACTTATGTGCATAACCTAATATGAGTAATGGACCGTAGCAACCCTTTCCCACAAACAACAAATCTGCAGCATACGACATCAAAATGTCTACTCAAAAATATGGAAAATCTCTATAATTGTAGGTATAATTACTGAAAAAAGTTTAAAACATCGTGGCAAAATTCGTCTGCTTCAGAGGCGTCAAAATGCGTCTACAGGTGGGAAAGGGTTAAAATTAATGTCAAGAATTAAGTTTAATCAGGTATATATACACATGGACAAAAGTTAAGCAGTATCTTATATGTTTGGTTTCATCAAATAACTACGGTCAGACTACAGTCACATCCTCATAAGACATTTCTGCAGCAGACGACTTTGAACATATTTTGTCAAAAAATAGAAAATCTCTATAATTGAATGGATAACCTATAACTAAAAGTGGAAAACATTGTGGCAAAAGGAGAAATTGCTTGTTCTGAGCAATTTCTTCTTTTGTCACTATGTTTTCAAAAAGTCATCTGCTGCAGAGGCGTCAAAAAGAGTCTACATGAGGGAAAGGGTTAAAGATGAGTTGTTTGATGCATCTATTAACAAACAAAATGACTTTGACCAATATTCTAATTTCTATCATCACTTTTCAAAAACCTGACAGTATCAACTTTTTAATTATGAGCCAATTTATTGGCACATCTTAATTAATAAGTAAGGTGAAGGTACCATTTTATCAGCAAAAAAAATCCATTGATATGTTCAATATCGCCTATTGAGTGTAAGCACCTAGCCCCAATTACGTCATCCTCATGCCTGTTCACTAAAGAGATCTGTTAAACCTTTCCAACCTGCAGACGCATTTTGTCGCAATGAAGGCAGACGACTTTTTAAGGTCGTGATGAGCAATTTCTCCTTTGTCTACTATGTTTTCAACTTTATTTTACAATTAAGCAATCTTTTATAGAGATTTTTCAGGTGTTTGTCACTATGTTTTCAAAGTTGTCTGCTGCAGATTTGTTGTATGTGGGAAAGAAAGGGCTAATACATTCAGCATTTTGGAAATGTCCCAATTTTCGTGTCAAACGAACAGCAGGGTTTCTAAGTTGAATCCTGCACCATAATCATCCCAAAAGTGCTCTATTTACTTTATGAAAGAAAAAATGTGCTTAATTTTTGCCAATGTGTATATATTATATATAGAGACAGACACTTATCCCCTGTCTTAGGACTGATGTAGCTTTAGTAGTGATGTTGTAGAGTTTGTTAATTCAAGCAATACAGGTTCAAAGTTCAAACCTTGGTCAAGGAAGCAGGACTGTTACAATGATGCCCAGTATATGGGACTATGAAGAAAAAAGCTTGTAAACCATTTTTCACAATAGTTTCTGGAAAATCCAAGGATAAACTATTTATACTTTATGGCCAAGTATAGGTATATACTTTTCCTACACATAGACACTTTCTGTAAGCTCTGCAGCAGACGGCTTTTGAAAACATTATGGCAATAGGAGAAATTGCTCATCATGAGCAATTTCTCCTTATGCCACAATGTTTTCAACTCTTTTTAGGCTCAAGATGAGCTATTCTGATCACTTTTTGTCCGTCATCCGTCGTCTGTCCGTCGTCTGTCCGTCGTCCGTCGTCGTTAACTTTTAGCTTTAAACATCATCTCCTCCTGAACCACAGAACCAATTGCATCCAAACTTCACAGGAATGTTCCTTAGGTGGCCCTCTTTCAAAATTGTTCAAAGATTTAAATTTCATTGAGAACTTTGGTTGCTGCGGCATCAGAAAGGGGGCAAAATGTCCGAACTTTAAAAATCTTCTCCTCTGAATCTGCATGTCAGATTCCAATATAGTTTGGTAGAAATGTTCCTTGGGTGACCCTCTACAAAGATTGCTCAAGGCATACTGTTTGGTTGAAAACATGGTTAAGTCCTTGTCTAATATTAAGAAAATTGAATAGGAATCTTACTTCAGTGATCCTCTACTTGATTTTTTCAAGCCGTATTGATTGGTTACAAAATCATAGCAACCTCGCGTCATCACAAAAGGGGTAAATTGAACTTTTAGCTACAAATGACATCTCCTACCATTCCACTCTACCAATTTCAACGTTACTTCACAGGAATGTTCCTTTGATAGTCCTCTTTCAAAATTGTTCAAATACTTGCATTCTGTGTAGAACTTTTGTTGCTCCGGCATCAGAAATTGAGAAAAATACCCAAACTTTAAAAACCTCCATCTCCATAATCCATTTGTCAGATTCCAAGATAATTTGACAGAAATGTTCTTTGAGTGACTCTCTACAAAAACTGTTCAAGCCATATTGATTTTGTTGACAAACAGGGCAGCAAAGCCGCATCAGGAAAGGTGCAAAATGACAAAACTTTATAATTCCATTCTTATTAAAGTTCTTTTTAGATTTCAAGATACAAATGGCTTTTACTGATAAACTATTTCTTTAACTGAGTGTCCACTCCTTGCAGTTTCATTTGAACTCCTGATTAAATTTTCACAGATATTTGCAGTTAAATATTTGCTTCTAATTTACTATCATTCAGGTGATCGATTTAGGGCCATCTTGGCCCTCTTGTTGTTAATTGAGCTCTCATTTTTGAAGATTTGTCAGGTTTTTGCTTTTATGCTTATATGTTTTCAAAGTCATCTGCTTCAGATTTGTTGTATGTGGGAATGGTTTAAAGAGATGCTTACACTGCTCTGCAACATGATTGAGCATTTATCTTTTGATCAAAAGGTCCTGGGCTCAATCCAAAGTTCCAATGTTTGAGCCTTGGTTGCATTGGATCTTTTAGTACTTGAACATAAACAAAATCGTGTAATAAAATTGAGAGACCTTAGTCTGTTACATGACCGATTTTTAGCTGAGTAATTGTGATCATCCTTTGTCCAGCGTGCATCAACATTGTCTCCCCTGTAACAAGCTGTTTTTGCCTTAAGTTATACATATAGTGCTTTAGTGAAAACTTTAAAAATTTTCTTCTCTAAAAGTATTGTCCGATTTCCAAATGATTTTGTAGAATGTTCCTTGGGTGACCCTCTTTCAGATTCCTTCAAGTCATGTTGATTGTTCCAAAAACATAGCCAGGGTACGGAGCTGTTTTGCCTTATTGTGTGGTGATTGGAGTTTGATTAAACTGGTTCTGGTTTTGATTACTGGATCTTTATAGATGTTTATGAAATACATCATTACAAAATGTAAATACAGTGACTATCCCAAATAGTGCTTTGGTGATATAACCCAAATAAAGAGGATTACAATTAACCTAAAATAGACAACATTGAACATTATCTGGGCTAAAATGAGCCGAATTACAAGAAAACTCTGCGTAATGTATTGATAAAGATCAGCCTGCACAGTCCGCGCAGGCTAATCCGGGCTGACCCAATCCATCTCAGGGGTATAGAGGTATAGAGTAATGATTCCTGAAACAGAAAATCCACATGTGAAAAGTGTCTGTTCGAGATGGTCTGCGCGTCATGCGAAAGCTGATCCGGGTCGATACTTTATGCAGTATTGGTATTCTCGTGGGTCAGCTCAAATATCGAAAGTCTCTGCAAATGAAAGTTTAATAATTGAATTAAGTTGAAATAGTTTTGTCAAAAGGAGAAATTACTGATTATAATCAATTTCTCCTTTTGTTACACATTTTTCAAAAGTCGTCTGCCCCAGATGCTTCGAAATCTGTCTGCAAATGGTAAAAAATTTAATGAGACATTCAATGAATGTATGTTGATATTTCCAAAGTCGGCTGCTGCAAAGAGTTAACAAAGCAGATGTTTCTGAAAATATTCTCGTTATAGGTAAATGGCTTTGAAGTGTAAATGTCCATCAAAGTACTTTACAGGTTAGGGAATAATTGTATCTGATTATATTTCTACAGCAGATGAATTTTGAAAACATTGTAGAGAAAAAAAAGAAATTGCTTAACCCTGTAACACTTACAGATGCATTTTGACGCATCTGCAGCAGTTGACTTGAAAACATTGCGGCAAAAAGATAACTTGTCATAACATTTCCAACTAAATTCAGTACAGAGAATTTCCATTCTTTTGCCTAGATATTTTTTTAAAGTGGGCTCTAGCAGATATATATTATGAAATGGGTTAAGCAAGTAATTTCTCCTTTTGCAAAAATGTTTTCAAATCAATTCAATATTGTTCTATCAATTCAGATAGATTTTTCGAAATTTTTTGTTTAAACTTTTTAAAGTTGTCTGCTGCAGATTTATTTGTCATGGGAAATGGACTTAAACAGTTTATCTACTGTTTGACTATGAAAAAGCAAATTTGTAAAAGTTTGTGGTATGTTGGGCGTATTTGGCCTTTTTCCTGAATAAAATCTATCTATCTATCTGATGGATTTACTCTTGTCTCATTTCAGGATTACCCATTGTCAGCTGTCATTCCAAAGTAAATGGTTATATGTGGGGACAGAGAGAGGAAATGTTCATATAGTTAATATAGAGTCTTTCATTTTATCTGGCTACGTCATCAACTGGAACAAAGCTATTGAATTGTGAGTATCCTCTCCATCTTTAAACCTTAAAATCTTTTGAAAACATTTTGGCATAAGGAGAAATCATTGGTCATAATGAGCATTTTCTCCTTTTGTCACAATATTTTCAACTCTATTCATTCATTGTACTTTCATTAGAAGAAACATTTACTATTTTTACAGATATCTTTTTTGATTGTTAGCTTACCTGTGCACGAAGTGCAAGGTGAGCTATTGTGATCACATTCTGTCCAGCGTCCATCCGTCGTCCGCCTTGCGTCGTCAACAATTGCCCTTGTTAACACTCAACAGGCTGCATTTTGCATCCAATCTTCATGAAAGTTTATCAGAACATTCATCTCCATCAAATCTTTGACAAGTTCCAAACTGTGCCATATGATGTCAAAAGGTAGATCACTAGGTCAAATTGAAGGAAAATCTTGTTAACACTCTAGAGGCCACATTTCAACTTCAGCATGTTGAAAATTTATCAAATGTTTGGCTTCATGGCATGTAAGTCAAGTTAGAATATTAGTCATGTTGGGTCAAAAAGTAGGTCACTAGGTCAAATTGAAGGCAAATCTTGTTAACACTCTAGAGGCCGCAAATTTTGCTTCAACATAATGAGGTCAAAAACTAGGTCACTAGGTTAAATTAAAGGACAATCTTGTTAACACTATGGAGGTCGCATTTTTAACCTGAACATGTTGAAACTTAATCAGAATATTTGTCTTTATGATATGTAGGTCAAGTTCAAATATGGGTCACATCTGGTCAAAAAGTAGGTCACTAGGCCAAATTAAAGGAAAACCTTGTTAACACTAAGAGGCTGCTTCATCACTTTGAAATTTTGTCAGAATGTTAGTCTTAATGATATCTAGGTCGAGTTCAAATATGGGTCATATTGGGACAGAAACTAGGTCACTAGTTCAAATTGAAGGGAAATCTTGTTAACACTCTGGTGGCTGCATTTTTGCGCTTCAGCAGCTTGAAAATGTTTCAGAATGTTTGTCTGAATGATATCTAGGTCAAGTTCAAATATGGGTCATATTGGATCAGAAACTAGGTCTCTAGGCTAAATTGAAGAGGAATCTCTTATTAACACTCTGGATGCTGCATTTTCAACTTGAGCATGTTGAAACTTAATCAGATTGGTTCTCTTGATGATATGTAGGTCGAGTTTGAGAACATGGGTCATGTAGGTTCAAAAAGTAGGTCACTAGGTCAAATTGAAGGAAAATCTTGTTAACACTGTAGAAGGCGCATTTTTTGCTTCAGCAGCTTCAAATTTGGTCCAGAGTATTTATCTTAATGATATCTAGGCCACATTTGAATATGGGTCATGCTGGGTCAAAAACTATGTCACTAGGCCAAACTGATGGAAAACCTTGTTAACGCTCTGGAGTTCAGCTGCGTAAAATTTATTCAGAATGTTTCTCTGAATTATGTCTAGGTCAAGTTCAAATACGGGTCATGTCTGTTTTAAAACTAGGTCACCTGGCCAAGTTGAAGGAAAATCTTGTTAACACTTCAGAAGCCGCAATCCCTTTTAAAATTCTTCTCTTAATCAGCTTATTTATTTCCAAGATAATAAGATGGAAATGTTCATTCCGTTATCCTATACAGTCGAACCTCGTTAAACCAGACTACGTTTATCTGGAAAATTCGAGATCCGGACATAAAATTCAAGGAACGGATTTGTTATACTTAATTATTCTCCATTAATACTGAAATTCGCCTTCCGGATCCGTTCAAAAAATATTGGGAACCGTTCAACGGAGCGACCATTTACTCATAAAATCCGTTTCATTAGTCCGGAAGTCCAAACAGTAATGTACATGTATATGTTTTTTATTCTCTCAAATAGTCAGGACTAGACTGATTGTGTAAATCTTGTTGATTGTCATTGTTTTCTATTATGTCTGTTTGTCCTAATAGGTGTTAAAAGCTGTGTACTATATAAAATGTAATGGGTCTGTTCCATAATCGGCTAGTGTGTGTCATTGTTTACTTAGATTAGCAGTCATAAAATAGCAGCCAATCATGTGTTAATTTTGTCAAAATGATCTAAACTGATTTTGAGATCAAAATTTTGACATTTTGACCCAGAGACAAGTGCAGATCTAACACAATTAAAAAGCTGTTCCATATTTGTATATTTTGATGTTTATTTTTCAATTTATAATATTGTTTACATATGGGTTATCCAGTCGTTGTGTATCGCTTTGCTTACGACGAACGATGCAATCTAGAGGTAAATAAAACTTAAAGATATGAAATCATACCAATCTAGAGGTAAATAAAACTTAAAGATATGAAATCATACCGACAGTTTGCAAAACTTTTTTGATTGAATTTAGCTAAAAACACCTCAATTATAATCATGTATCTGCAGGATATCTTGGGAAATATTGGGTCCGATTCTTTGACTCCTATTTTCAGGCTAAGATGACATTTTTGCCTTGGTAAAATTTCTATCCAAAATCGTTAATCCGGTGGTTCACAATCCGGTCTTTTTCTCTGGTAACCAAAGTGTCCGGATTAACGAGGTTCGACTGTAGTTATGAAACTTAGCAAATATGAACACATGCATAACCTCTTGTACAAGTTTGCATTTAACAAACCGAGGTCAAAGGTCAAGATTTCAGTGACTATTAGTGTCCCAACGATCTCATTGCTCTAGTGCCTTTATTTTTAGCTCGACTTTTTTGTATCAAAGGCTCAAGGTGAGCTATTCTCATCACTTTTTGTCCGTCGTCCATCGTCTGTCGTCCGTCGTTAACATTTAGACATTTAGATCATCTCCTCCTTAACCACTTGACCAATTTCAACCAAACTTCACAGGAATGTTCCTTTGGTGGACCTCTTTCAAAATTGTTCAAAGATTTAAATTCCATCGAGAACTTTGGTTGCTGCGGCAACAGAAAAGGGGAAAATTGCCAAATTTTAAAAAATCTTCTTGTCCAAAAGTACTGGCCCGATTTAAAAATTATTTTGCACAAATGTTCCTTGGGGTACCCTCTACCAAGATTGTTCAAATATTTCCGATCCGTTGAAAAACATGGCCGCCAGGGGGGCGGAGCTTATTTTCCTTATATGTGCATTGTTAAAACTTTAAAAATCTTCTTGTCCAAAAGTACTGGCCCGATTTGAAAATTATTTTGCACAAATGTTCCTTGGGGCACCCTTTACCAAGATTGTTCAAATATTTCCAATCCGTTGAAAAACATGGCCGCCAGGGGGCGGAGCCTGTTTTCCTTATATGTGCATTGTTAAAACTTTAAAAATCTTCTTGTCCAAAAGTACTGGCCCGATTTGAAAATGATTTGGCACAAATGTTCCTTGGGGCACCCTTTACCAAGATTGTTCAAATATTTCCAATCTGTTGAAAAACATGGCCGCCAGGGGGCGGAGCCTGTTTTAATTATATGTGCATTGTAAAAACTTTAAAAATCTTCTTGTCCAAAAGTACCTGCCTGATTTAAAACTAATTTGGCACAATTGTTCCTTGGGTGACCCTCTACAAAGATTGTTGAAATTATTTCGATCGGTTGAAAAACATGGCCACCAGGGGGCGGAGCTTGTTTTCCTTATATGTGCATTGTTAAAACTTTAAAAATCTTCTTGTCCAAAGCTATTAGCCCAATTTGAAAATTATTTTGCACAAATGTTCCTTGGGGCACCCTTTACCAAATTGTTCAAATATTTCCGATCCGTTGAAAAACATAGCCGCCAGGTGGTGGAGCTTGTTTTCTTTATATTTCCATTGCCTCTCACCTCTGATCTATGTGAGAAAGTAGTCTGTGGCTTCGAAAGAATGTTGTGTAAGTACTGGTGTGGGAAAGCCAGGAAAACATTGGTAGGTGCACTGACCGCCGTGATATGACCAAAGCTGTTGAAAGCGGCGTTAAACTCCAAACAAACAAATTGTTTTCTTTATATGTGCATTGTTAAAACTTTAAAAATCTTCTTGTCCAAAAGTACTGGCCCGATTTGAAAATTATTTTGCACAAATGTTTCTTGGGGCCCCTTTTACCAAGATTGTTCAAATATTTCCGATCCATTGAAAAAACATGGCCGCCAGGGGGCGAAGCTTGTTTTCCTTATATGTGCATTGTTAAAACTTTAAAAAACTTCTTGTCCAAAAGTATTAGCCCGATTTGAAAATTATTTTTCAAGAATGTTCCTTGGGGCACCCTCTACCAAGATTGTTCAAATATGTCAGATCCGTTGAAAAACATGGCCGCCAGGTTGCTACGGCATCAGAAAGGGGGCAAATTGTCGAAACTTAAAAATCTTCTCCTCTGAATCTGCATGTCAGATTCCAATATAGTTTGGTAGAAATGTTCCTTAGGTGAGCCTCTACAAAGATCGTTCAAGGCATACTGTTTGGTTGAAAAACATGGCAGTCAAGAGGCATCAGAAAAGGGGCAATGACAAAATTTGGAAATACCATTTTTAGCTCGACTTTTGAAAAAAACGAGAGCTATTGTCATGACCCTGGCGTCGTAGTCGGCGGCGGCATGGTCGTCCGGTTAAGTTTTTTTGTTTAGCTCATTTTTTTTTTTTTTTTTTTCTCCCTATCAGTCGAGCGTCTGTGCCGGACGCGGTGCTCTTGTTTTAAGTTCTTGTCTGATATTAAGGAAATTGAATAGGAATCCTACTTCAGTGATCCTCTACTTAATTTGTTCAAGCCGTTTTGATTGGTTATAAAATCATAGCAACCTCGCGTCATCACAAAAGGGGTAAATTGAACTTTTAGCTACAAATGACAACTCCTACCATTCCACTCGACCAATTTCAACGTTCTTCACAGGAATGTTCCTTTGATGGTCCTCTTTCAAAATTGTTTAAAGACTTGCATTCTGTGTAGAACCTTTGTTGCTGCGACATCAGAAATTGAGAAAAATACCCAAACTTTAAAAACCTCCCATCTCCATAATCCATTTGTCAGATTCCAATATAATTTAGCAGAAATGTTCTTTGGGTGACTCTACAAAAACTGTTCAAGCCATATTGATTTCGTTGACAAACAGGGCAGCAAAGCGGCATCAGGAAAGGTGCAAAATGACAAAACTTTATAATTCCATTCTTATTAAAGTTCTTGTTAGATTTCAAGATACAAATGGCTTTTACAGATAAACTGTTTCTTTTACTGAGTGTCCACTCCTTGCATTTTCATTTGAACTCCTGATTAAATTTTCACAGATATTTGCAGCTAAATATTTGCTTCTAATTTACTATCATTCAGGTGATCGATTTAGGGCCATCTTGGCCCTCTTGTTTACTTAGAATTTTGGTTAAGTTTTTTGTACCATTACAGATATGCTTCGAAACTTACAACACTTATTCACCATCATTACTTCTATCAACAGACAAGAGTACATAACTCTGTCAACATTTTTGTAATAAATACATTTGTATCCCTTTTCGACTTAACATTTTGGGTAGGTTTTTTGTTCCAATTTACTTTTTAGATCACCTAGAGCCAAAGGCTCAAGGTGAGCTATTCTGATCACTTTTTGTCCGTCTTACGTCGTCCGTCGTCGTCCGTCGTCCGTCGTTAACATTTAGATCATCTCCTCCTTAACCACTTGACCAATTTCAACCAAACTTCACAGGAATGTTCCTTTGGTGAACCTCTTTAAAAATTGTTCAAAGATTTAAATTCCATCGAGAACTTTGGTTGCCGCGGCAACAGAAAAGGGGAAAATTGCCAAATCTTAAAAAATCTTCTTGTCCAAAAGTACTGGCCCGATTTAAAAATTATTTTGCACAAATGTTCCTTGGGGTACCCTCTACCAAGATTGTTCAAATATTTCCGATCCGTTGAAAAACATGGCCGCCAGGGGGCGGAGCTTATTTTCCTTATATGTGCATTGTTAAAACTTTAAAAATCTTCTTGTCCAGAAGTACTGGCCCGATTTGACAATTATTTTGCACAAATGTACATTGGGGCACCCTTTACCAAGATTGTTCAAAAATTTCCGATCGGTTGAAAAACATGGCCGCCAGGGGGCGGAGCCTGTTTTCCTTATATGTGCATTGTTAAAATTTTAAAAATCTTCTTGTCAAAAAGTACTGGCCCGATTTGAAAATTGTTTTGCACAAATGTTCCTTGGGGCACCCTTTACGAAGATTGTTCAAATATTTCCGATCCGTTGAAAAACATGGCCGCCAGGGCGTGGAACTTGTTTTCCTTATATGTGCATTGTTAAAACTTAAAAAATCTTCTTGTCCAAAAGTACTGGCCCGATTTGAAAATTATTTTCCACAAATGTTGATTGGGGCACCCTTTACCAAGATTGTTCAAATATTTCCGATCGATTGAAAAACATGGCCGCCAGGGGGTGGAGCCTGTTTTCCTTATATGTGCATTGTTAAAATTTTAAAAATCTTCTTGTCAAAAAGTACTGGCCCAATTTGAAAATTATTTTGCACAAATGTTCCTTGGGGCACCCTTTACCAAGATTGTTCAAATATTCCCGATCCGTTGAAAAACATGGCCGCCAGGGCGCGGAGCTTGTTTTCCTTATACGTGCATTGTTAAAACTTAAAAAAACTTCTTGTCCAAAAGTACTGGCCCGATTTGAAAATTATTTTCCACAAATGTTCATTGGGGCACCCTTTACCTAGATTGTTCAAATATTTCCGATCGGTTGAAAAACATGGCCGCCAGGGGGCGGAGCCTGTTTTCCTTATATGTGCATTGTTAAAATTTTAAAAATCTTCTTGACCAAAAGTACTGGCCCGATTTGAAAATTATTTTGCACAAATGTTCCTTGGGGCACCCTTTACCAAGATTGTTCAAATATTTCCGATCCGTTGAAAAACATGGCCGCCAGGGGGCGAAGCTTGTTTTCCTTCTACGTGCATTGTTAAAACTTAAAAAATCTTCTTGTCCAAAAGTACTTGCCCGATTTGAAAATTATTTTCCACAAATGTTCATTGGGGCACCCTTTACCAAGATTGTTCAAATATTTCCGATCGGTTGAAAAACATGGCCGCCAGGGGGCGGAGCCTGTTTTCCTTATATGTGCATTGTTAAAATTTTAAAAATCTTCTTGACCAAAAGTACTGGCCCGATTTGAAAATTATTTTGCACAAATGTTCCTTGGGGCACCCTTTACCAAGATTGTTCAAATATTTCCGATCGGTTGAAAAACATGGCCGCCAGGAGGAGGAGCTTGGTTTTTTTTTGTTAAAATTTTAAAAATCTTCTTGTCCAAAAGTACTGGCCCAATTTGAAAATTATTTTGCACAAATGTTTCTTGGGGCACCCTTTACCAAGATTGTTCAAATATTTCCGATCGGTTGAAAAACATGGCCGCCAGGGTTGCTGCAGCATCAGAAAGGGGGCAAAATGTCCAAGCTTTAAAAGTTCTTGTCTGATATTAAGGAAATTGAATATAAATCCTACTTCAGTGATCCTCTACATTTAATTTGTTCAAGCTGTTTTGATTAGTTACAAAATCATAGCAACCTCGCGTCATCACAAAAGGGGTAAATTGAACTTTTAGCTACAAATGACAACTCCTACCATTCCACTTGACCAATTTCAATGTTACTTCACAGGAATGTTCCTTTGATGGTCCTCTTTCAAAATTGTTCAAATACTTGAATTCTGTGTAGAACCTTTGTTGCTGCAGCATCAGAAATTGAGAAAGCTCTTGTTAGATTTCAAGATAAAAATGGACTATTTCCACTCCTTGCAGTTTCATTTGAACTCCTGATCAAATTTTCACAGATATTTGCAGTTAAATATTTGCTTCTAATTAACTATCATTCAGGTGATCGATTTTAGGGCCATCTTGGCCCTCTTGTTTTCAAAAACCATTACAGATATGGCTTTGAAACTTACAACACTTATTTACCATTATTAACTCCATCAACAGAGAAGAGTACATAACTCTGTCAACATTTTTTAGCTCACCTGTGCACGAAGTGCTCAGGGTGAGTTATTGTGATCGCCCTATGTCCGGCGTCCGGCGGTCGTCGTCCGTCAACATTTTCTCCTCTGTAACCGGTGGGTCAACTGGGATGAAACTTCACAGAAAGCATCCTCTCAATGACCTCACCAGAATTCCTTAAATTTTTTGGGATCCATGCAGAATTCTGGTTTCCATGGCAACGAAATGAAAAAAACTTCAAAATTCTTAAAAAATCTTCTCCTCCGAAAGTGTCAGGCCGATTTTCAAATTATTTTGTAGAAATGATCCTTGGGTGACCCTCTATCAGATTCCTTCAAGCCATGTTGATTGGTCGAAAAACATGGCCGCCAGGGGGGGGGGGGGGGGGGGGGGGGCTATTTTGCCTTATATGGCTATAGTGCAAACTTAAAAAATCTTCTCCTCCAAAAGTGTCAGGCCGATTTTCAAATAATTTTGTAGAAATGTTCCTTGGGTGACCCTCTATCAGATTCCTTCAAGCCATGTTGATTGGTTGAAAAACATGGCCGCCAGGGGGCGGGGTTATTTTGCGTTTTATGGTTATAGTGAAAACTTAAAAAATCTTCAACATCTTCTCCTCAGTAACCAGTGGGTCAATTGGGATGAAACTTCACAGAAAGCATCCTCTCAATGACCTCACCAGAATTCCTTCAAATTTTTGGGATCCATGCAGAATTCTGGTTTCCATGGCAACGAAACGAAAAAAACTTCAAAATTCTTCTCCTCCCAAATTGGTTGGCAGATTTTGAACTTATTTTGTAGAAATGTTCCTTGGGTGACTCTCTATCAGATTCCTTGAAGCCATGTTGATTGGTCGAAAAACATGGCCGCCAGAGGGGCGGGGCTTTTTTGCCTTATACGGCTATAGTGAAAACTTAAAAAATCTTCTCCTCCAAAAGTGTCAGGCCGATTTTCAAATAATTTTGTAGAAATGTTCCTTGGATGACCCTCTATCAGATTCCTTTAAGCCATGTTGATTGGTCAAAAATTATGGCCGCCAGGGGGGGCGGGGCTATTTTGCCTTATATCTATAGTGCAAACTTAAAAAATCTTCTTCTCCGAAAGTGTCAGGCCGATTTTCAAATAATTTTGTAGAAATGTTCCTTGGATGACCCTCTATCAGATTCCTTCAAGCCATGTTGATTGGTCAAAAAACATGGCCGCAAGGGGTCGGGGCTATTTTGTCTTTTATGGCTATAGTGAAAACTTAAAAATCTTCTCCTCCAAAAGTGTCAGGCCGATTTTCAAATAATTTTGTAGAAATGTTCCTAGGGTGACCCTCTATCAGATTCCTTCAAGCCAAGTCGATTGGTCGGAAACTATGTTTGCCAGATGGCGGGGCTTATATAGCTAAAGTGAAAAAAAAAATCAGGTGAGCGATTCCAGGGCCATCATGGCCCTCTTGTTTGTAAGTATTATGGCCCTTTTTCGACTTTATAGAATTTTGGTTAAGTTTTTTGTACCAATTTACTTTTTTTCAAAACCATTACAGATATTGCTTTGAAACTTACAACACTTTTTCACCATTATTACCTCCAATAACAGACAAGAGTACAACAAGGTTTTTGTAAGGATTATTGCCCTTTTTATGCCCCCGGAATCACCGATTCGGTGGGCATCTAGTTTTTGGCCTGTCTGTATGTCTGTCGAAAAAAACTTTAACCTTGACCACTACTTTTGAACCATAACAGGTACGGCTACCATATTTCACATGTGTATTCCTTGTGACATTACCTTTCTGTCAGTACCAAATTTTTTGACCTAGATGTTGCCATTCGGGGGCATCATTGTTTCACAAACACATCTTGTTTTACTTAGAATTTGGTAAGTTTTTTGCACCAATTTACTTTTTAGCTCACCTATGCACGAAGTGCAAGGTGAGCTATTGTGATCACATTTTGTCCGGCGTCCGTTGTGCGGCGTGCGGCGTCAACATTTGAGCTTGTTAACACTCTACGGGCTACATTTTGCATCCAATCTTCATGAAAGTTTATCAGAACGTTCATCTCCATAAAATCTTGGACAAGTTCGAAACTGGGCCATATGAGGTCAAAAACTAGGTCACTAGGTCGAATTGAAGGGAAATCTTGTTAACACTCTTGAGGCCACATTTTCAACTTGAGCATGTTGAAACTTTATCAGAATGTTTGTCTTGATGATATGTAGGTCAAGTTTGAACATGGGTCACGTCCGGTCAAAAAGTAGGTCACTAGGTCAAATTGAAGGAAAATCTTGTTAACACTCCAGAGGCTTCAGCAGTTTGAAATTTTGTCAGAATGTTTGTCTTAAAGATATCTAGGTCAAGTTCAAATATGGGTCATATTGGATCAGAAACTAGGTCACTAGGCCAAATTGAGGGAAAATCTTGATAACTCTGTAGAAGCAGCATTTTTTGCTTCAGCGGCTTGATATCTAGGCCAAGTTCGAATATGGGTCATGCCGGGTCAAAAACTAGGTCACTAGGTCAAATTGAAGGAATATCTTGTTAACACTTTGGATGCCACATTTTTTGCTTCAGCAGCTTGAAATTTGGTCAGAATGTTTGTCTAAATGATATCTAGGCCAAGTTCGGATATGGGTCATGCCGGGTTAAAAACTAGGTCACTAGGCCAAATTGAAGGGTAATCTTGTTAACACTCTGGATACTGCATTTTTAGCTCACCTGAGCTTTGCTCAAGGTGAGTTATTGTGATCGCCTTTTGTCTGGCGTCCGTCGTGCGTCGTCCGTCGTGCGTCGTGCGTCAACTTCTTCTCCTCAGTAACCAGTGGGTCAATTGGGATGAAACTTCACAGAAAGCATCCTCTCAATGACCTCACCAGATTTCCTTCAAATTTTTGGAATCCATGCAGAATTCTGGTTTCCATGGCAACGAAACGAAAAAAACTTCAAAATTCTTCTTCTCCCAAACTGGTTGGCAGATTTTCAAATAATTTTGTAGAAATGGTCCTTGGATGATCCTCTATCAGATTCCTTCAAGCCGTATTGATTGGTCGAAAAACATGGCTGCCAGGGGGGGGCGGGGCTATTTTGCCTTATATGGCTATAGTGAAAACTTAAAAAATCTTCTCCTCCGAAAGTGTGAGGCCGATTTTCAAATAATTTTGTAGAAATGTACCTTGGGTGACCCTCTATCAGATTCCTTCAAGCCATGTTGATTGGTCGAAAAACATGGCCGCCGGGGGGGGGGGGGGGGGGGCGGGCTATTTTGCCTTATATGGCTATAGTGCAAATTAAAAAATCTTCTCCACCAGAAGTGTCAGGCCGATTTTCCAATAATTTTGTAGAAATGTTCCTTGGGTGATCATCTATCAGATTCCTTCAAGCCATGTTGATTTGTCAAAAAACATGGCCGCCAGGGGGCGGGGCTATTTTGCCTTTTATGGCTATAGTGAAAACTTAAAAAATCTTCTCCTCCATAAGTGTCAAGCCGATTTTCAAATAATTTTGTAGAAATGTTCCTTGGGTGACCCTTTATCAGATTCCTTCAAGCAATGTTAATTAGTCGAAAAACATGGCCGCCAGGGGGCGGGGGCTATTTTGCCTTACATGGCCAAAGTGAAAACTTAAAATATCTTCAACATCTTCTCCTCAGTAACCAGTAGGTCAATTGGGATGAAACTTCACAGAAAGCATCCTCTCAATGACCTCACCAGAATTCCTTCAAATTTTTGGGATCCATGCAGAATTCTGGTTTCCATGGCAACGAAACGAAAAAAACTTCAAAATTCTTCATCTCCCAAACTACTTGGCAGATTTTCAAATAATTTTGTAGAAATGTTCCTTGGATGACCCTCTACCAGATTCCTTCAAGCCATGTTGATTGGTCGAAAAACACGGCCGCCAGGGGGGCGGGGCTATTTTGCCTTATATGGCTATAGTGCAAACTTAAAAAATCTTCTCCTCCAAAAGTGTCAGCCCGATTTTCAAATAATTTTGTAGAAATGTTCCTTGGATGACCCACTTTCAGATTCCTTCAAGCCATGTTGATTGGTCAAAAAACATGGCCGCCAGTGGGCAGGGCTATTTTGCATTATATGGCTATAGTGAAAACTTAAAAAATCTTCTCCTCCAAAAGTATCTGGCCGATTTTCAAATACTTTTGTAGAAATGTTCCTAGGGTGACCCTGTATCAGATTCCTTCAACCAAGTTGATTGGTCGGAAACTATGGCTGCCAGGGGGCGGGGCTTATATAGCTAAAGTGAAAAAAAAATAAAAAATCAGGTGAGCGATTCAAGGGCCATCATGGCCCTCTTGTTAATTTCAGCATGATGAAACTTTATCAGAATGTTTTTCTTGATGATATGTAGGCCAAGTACGAATATGGGTCATGCTGGGTCAAAAACTAGGTCACTAGATCAAATTGAAGGAAAATCTTGTGAACACTTTGGATGCCGCATTTTTTGCTTCAGCAGCTTGGAATTTGGTCAGAATGTTTGTATGAATTATATCTAGGTCAAGTTTGAATATGGGTCATATTGGATTAGAAACTAGGTCAATAAAGGAAAATATTGTTCAAACTCCGGAAGCCGCATTTTTACTTTGAGCAAGTTGAAACTTTGTCAGAATGTTGTTTTGATGATATCTAGTCCATGTTGGAATATGGGTCATATCAGGTAAAAAAATATAGATCACTAGGCCAATTGAAGGAAAATCTTGTTAACACTGTGGAGGTTGCATTGCAGTACATTGTATAATTAAGGTGAGCGATCCAGGGCCATCATGGCCCTCTTGTTTTCAAAACCATTACAGATATTGTTTCGAGACTTACAACACTTATTCACCATAATTACTTCTATCAACAGACAAGAGTACATAACTCTGTCAACATTTTTGTAAGAATTATGTCCCTTTTTAAATTAAAATTTTGTTTATGTTTTTTGTACCAATTTTACTTATTTTCAAAACTATTACAGATACGATTCGAAACTTACAACACTTATTCACCACAATTAATTCCATCAACAGACAAGAGTTCATAACTCTGTCAAGGTTTTTGTAAGAATTATGGCCATTTTTTGCCTTAGAATTTTTTCATACCAACCCACTTTTTTTCAAAAAGATTTAGTGATTTAGCTTATACGCTTACAATACTTATTTATCATCATTACTTCCATCAACAGACAAGGGTACATAACTCTGTCAAGTTTTGTTTAAGAATTATGGCCCTTCTCGATTAATAATTTTGGTTAAGTTATTCATACCAAATCAAATTTTTTCAAAACAATTAGAGATATAGCTTAAACACTTACAAAAATATTTTTACCATCATTACCTCTACCAACAGCCAAGAGATCTTCTTGTTTTATTGGCAAGCACAAAAAATTTGAGCGTGCTGTCCTCCGACAGCTCTTGTTAATCAGATTGTTCACAAGCATTGCTTCTTGTACAAGTTTTTGTTTCACAGACCTATGTAAAAGGTCCAGGTCATTGTTCTAGCACTTTAATCTGTCGACGGAATACCTTCATAGATCATACAAAAGTCGGTATTAAGAGAACTTGGACAGGATCCCATTTCACTAACCTAGGTCAAAGGTCAAGGTCACAATGACTGATACGTCTGTACACAAATATGTCATCTCTCGAGCACTCATTTTTGAACACAATTCCTTCATAATCCATACACAGGTTCAGTGTAAGTAGAGCTTTGACATGTTTTACTTGCCCAGGGCAAAGATCAAGGTCACCTTGACTATGATTTGTCTGTGTGAGGCAATGTTATTGATCTAGCACTTTCATTTGTGGACGGAATTCCTTCTTACTGTATACACAGGTTCAGTGTCAGGAGACTAGTATGGGTTCATGTTTAAGAGACCTAGGTTAAAGGTCATGGTTACAGTGACTATGTTATGACTGTACAAAACGACATCATCGCTCTTGCACTTTTTTTTGTGGGCCGAGTTTCTTCATACTTCATACACAGGCTCAGTGTCAAGAGAACTTGGTCACAGTCGCCATAATACATATGTACAAAAATAACACTGTGAGAGGATTTGTATCTTCGGCAATGATCTTATTTCTTTTATTACCCAACCAAGAAGCCCTATGTTGTGCAACTGGAAGGAATCATCTAACTTGGACCATTCTATTGAATACCACAACTTGAGGTTTGAGAGTCAAATAAGGATTTAAGAACATGAAATGCACATCTTATCTGGAACTACATGTATTGGGTTTACTTTATTTAAAAAAAGAGAAAAAGACACAGCTTGTAAACAAACATTAATCTGGTTGATGTCCCATCAACTGTTAGTTGTAAATGGGTTTTACCAATTGAGAGAGTAGATAAAAGAAATAGGGTCTGAAAAAGTGCCAGTAGTTACCATCAATTGAGAACCATTAGTGTCAGTGAGATTAACCAAAGGTTTTACTTGGTTAATTAATTGCTATAATGTAATTAAGTACAGTCTGTAGTAAACTTTTCTTATTGTTTAGCTGTTTATCTGATACAGTGTTTAAGAGTCTTCTGCTTAAACCTTTGAAAAAAACTGTAATATCAGTTAGGAATTTGGATGGATAGTTGAAAAGATTTAGGACGCCGGGAAAATTGCTAATGACACTGTTCTGGATAGGTGTCAACTGTTGTGTGTTTTAGACACAGTGTAAGATAAAAATAATGAAACTAAAACTCTTATTTATCATGTTTCTGGAAAGCCTGATTCACATCTTCAAATATTGAGCAATAATACGGACAACTTTCATGTGTGTTTTGGGCGAAGAATCAAGTTTTTGTCATCACCTTAAAACTTAAATTCCAAGGGCATAGCTAATGGTAATCAAGAAGCCCAAACTTCAACATCAACTTCGAATAGATACCTCTTTGCCCTTCTCTTCTGCTTTCCCACAGAAAAGACTTTTCATATTAACCCAGTTCCTGGCTATGCCATTGATTTCCTATTTTCACATGTGTGTAGCCTTTGTGAAAATATTTCAAAACTTGCATTACAAACACTTTACAATGTAACAATTTATGACTCATTATTTGTCTGATGCAAAGGCGTCAAAAGTCCCCATATTATCACTTTTCCACATACATTTTGCACTACAAATATGCAGCAGAAAAAATCTTTGCTAAAATATGGTAAACCTCTATAACTGAGAGTGTAATTACTGAAAAGAATTGAATACACTATAGCAAAAGGAGAAATTGCTCATTATTATTGGCTACAATGTTTTCAAAAGTCATCTGCTGCATAGGCGTAAAAAAGCTTCTTTATATGGGAAAAAATAGGCAATAGTTTGTGCTGTTTCTTCGTAATACTTTGATGATTTTAAATATAGCCCGATGGGACATTTACCAAGTTGTGTGTCAAATTGCATCTGCTTACCCATTTTGGCGACTGCAGCAGGCGACTTTTGAAAACAATGATTGTAGCAGAAGAATTTTTTTAACATTGACAAAAGGTGAAATTGCTCATAATGAGTAATTTCACCTTTTGCCACAATGTTTTAAACTCGAGACAAGTATTAAACTTTCATTTACAGAGATTGTTCATATTTTTTCCAAGATATTTTTGAATTTTTCTTCTGCAGATGTGTTGTATGGGGGAAAGTGTTATACTAAAATGATTTTAAATATTTCCAGATTTTCAAAGTTGTGTGCAACAAATATAAAAAAAAAAAAAAGGTATCAAATGATATAAACAGTTGAACCTATTTCATTGAAATCAGACCGAAATACTTTGTTGCGCATTTATTGGATCTGACGACACTACATAAAAGGCCGTCTCCAATTAACCCGAAATATTCATGATCAGGTGTTCGTTTTTCTGTCTAATGCAATTGCATGATGCAACCAACTCTTCTATCAAAATGGTTACTGTACTATGGGAACACTGCCATCACCGCTTCTTTATCTTGTTTATTTATATTGATTAACTCCCCTGTTGATACCTAGCAATGTTATAGGCAAAACTTTTGATTGGCTGATGCAAAGGTCAATCTGAGACGACCTGTAATAGGCAGTCATCAGATCTATACAAGTGTTTACTACTGCAGCAAAGTTTAAGTCTGGTTAAGAGTGTCCATTAATCTACTTTCAGATCAAGAAAAACACATCCAGGCCCAGTGATACATTTAAGTGACAACCCTTTAGATCCTAATAAGGTAAGAAAGTATTTTTTTTTTTTTTACCTAATATGGTATGATCAATATTGTATCCTTAAACACTTGGGAGGAAAAATTGGTTACATTTGCAAAAGTGGAAGCATTATTAACTTGGCATACTTGTTCCCCATTATGAGAAGATTAGCACTTGATTTTCAGGGTTAAATGTCAAAAGTACCTGCAGGTCAAAAATCAAACATGTTGGAAGAGGATACACTGCTTTGTGGTGCCCTTGTTCTATAATGTTTTCAAAGGGAATCAACTGTTGTATAGATCAGGGAAAGGATGAATTGCCGACCAAATGAAAAAGAAAAGTCGATGAGAGAGGCCCAGGTTAAGGAGTGTCAACTAGTCTTTGCCCCACAATATCTCTATTTATCAATACTTTGATAAGAAAAACTTCTTTACTGCTGTAAAAGTGGTTAGGGTATGGAAATGTTTCAAGATTTCCACTATGCTAAAAAAAATCAGGTCAAAAATTGTAAAAATGAAAAAAATCTGGAACAAATACAACTTAATCACGAGATCCTGTCAAGAATTCTTATTCATCATAATTTGAACTGTTGAATGTGAAACCTCTACGGAGAAAATCAATTTAATTTCATAAAGGCATCAACAAGATTGGGACTTTTTATCTTGAAATTGCATCCGTCTGTTCTTCCATCCAACCTTGTCTGAGGCATATCTGCTATGCCATTTCACTTAGAGTTAACCAATTTCCAAATTTTGTATGCATATGTATCTTGGGCAGACAGTGAGTCACCTTGACTTTGATCTTTGACAACATTTAAACAATTCCTTGTGATATTGCACCTAGAGTTACAAAATGTAGTATAAAGATGCTGTTGAGAAGACAATGTTTTACATACCACAATTTGGTCACTGTGACATTGATCTTAAGCTTTGACATGATTTAAAGAAAATTCTTGTACAGGCTATATTTCCAAAGCTAGCTAGTGTTACCAAATTCAGTATGTAATCAAAGTACTGAAAGTACTAGTAACAAATTATTTTGAAAATGTAATTAATAATTGCATTTGATCATGTTTTTTGTTTGTTTTAAACTTGCTTTAAAACTTAGTAGTTTTTTTAGCTCGACTATTCGAAGAATATGAGAGCTATAACAGTCACTTGTGCGTCGGCGTTGGCGTTGCAACTTTGGTTAAATTTTGAAACTTCACTCAATTATTGGACATCATCAAATGACCTTGCAGGACAAGTCCCATAACTCTATATCAGATTTTGACACAATTATGCGCCTTTTCTAACTTAAAATTTTAGTTAGAGTTGTGCATGCATATTGACCTTCCTTATTGTGGGATGATGGGCTTACTGCAGTGATTCACTCTTTAATAATTATACCCCCAAAAAACAAAGTTTTGGGGGGGTATATAGGAGTCACTGTGGCGGTCGGTCGGTCGGTCGGTCGGTCGGTCGGAAGCCATATTTTGTCCGGACCATATCTTAACAATGCAACATAGGATTTGAATGAAACTTCATAGGATGATACAACACATTGAGAGGAAGTGCGGTGTACAGGAACCATAACTCTATTTTATCTAAATACAGAGTTATTGCCCTTTGTTACTTTTTCTTATTCGTAGAGTCTTGTCCGGAGCATAACTTTAAAACTAATTGTTGGAATTTAATAAAACTTCATAGGATGATACAACACATTGAGAGGAAGTGCAGTGTATAGGAACCATAACTCTATTTAATCTAAATAAAGAGTTATTGCCCTTTGTTACTTTTTCTTGTCCGGAGAATTACTTAATAACTAACAGATGAAATCTAATAAAACTGCATACAATGGTAGAACATAATCAGAGGAAGTGCAGTGTACAAGAACCATAACTCTAATTTACATAATTACAGAGTTATTGCCCTTTGTTACTTTTTCTTATTCGTAGAGTCTTGTCCAGAGCATAACTTTAAAACTGATTCTTGGAATTTATTAAAACTTCATAGGATGATACAACACATTGAGAGGAAGTGCAGTGTACAGGAACCATAACTCTATTTAATCTAAATACCGAGTTATTGCCCTTTGTTACTTTTTCTTGTCCGGAGAATTACTTAATAACTAACAGATGGAATCTAATAAAACTGCATACAATGGTAGAGCATAATCAGAGGAAGTGCAGTGTACAAGAACCATAACTCTAATTTACATAATTACAGAGTTATTGCCCTTTGTTACTTTTTCTTATTCGTAGAGTCTTGTCCAGAGCATAACTTTAAAACAAATTGTTGGAATTTAATTAAACTTCATAGGATGATACAACACATTGAGAGAAAGTGATGTGTACAGGAACCATAACTCTATTTTATCTAAATACAGAGTTATTGCCCTTTGTTACTTTTTCTTGTCCGTACAATTACTTAATAACTAATAGATGGAATCTAATAAAACTACATATAATGGTAGAGCATAATCAGAGGAAATGCAGTGTACAAGAAACATAACTCTACTTTACATAATGACAGAGTTATTGCCCTTTGTTACTTTTTCATATTCGTAGAGTCTTGTCCGGAGCATAACTTTAAAACTAATTGTTGGAATTTAATAAAACTTCATAGGATGATACAACACATTGAGAGGAAGTGCAGTGTATAGGAACCATAACTCTATTTAATCTAAATAAAGAGTTATTGCCCTTTGTTACTTTTTCTTGTCCGGAGAATTACTTAATAACTAACAGATGAAATCTAATAAAACTGCATACAATGGTAGAGCATAATCAGAGGAAGTGCAGTGTACAAAAACCATAACTCTAATTTACATAATTACAGAGTTATTGCCCTTTGTTACTTTTTCTTATTCGTAGAGTCTTGTCCAGAGCATAACTTTAAAACTGATTCTTGGAATTTATTAAAACTTCATAGGATGATACAACACATTGAGAGGAAGTGCAGTGTACAGGAACCATAACTCTATTTAATCTAAATACCGAGTTATTGCCCTTTGTTACTTTTTCTTGTCCGAAGAATTACTTAATAACTAACAGATGGAATCTAATAAAACTGCATACAATGGTAGAGCATAATCAGAGGAAGTGCAGTGTACAAGAACCATAACTCTAATTTACATAATTACAGAGTTATTGCCCTTTGTTACTTTTTCTTATTCGTAGAGTCTTGTCCAGAGCATAACTTTAAAACAAATTGTTGGAATTTAATTAAACTTCATAGGATGATACAACACATTGAGAGAAAGTGATGTGTACAGGAACCATAACTCTATTTTATCTAAATACAGAGTTATTGCCCTTTGTTACTTTTTCTTGTCCGTACAATTACTTAATAACTAATAGATGGAATCTAATAAAACTACATATAATGGTAGAGCATAATCAGAGGAAATGCAGTGTACAAGAAACATAACTCTACTTTACATAATGACAGAGTTATTGCCCTTTGTTACTTTTTCATATTCGTAGAGTCTTGTCCGGAGCATAACTTTAAAACTAATTGTTGGAATTTAATAAAACTTCATAGGATGATACAACACATTGAGAGGAAGTGCAGTGTACACAAACCATAACTCTATTTAATCTAAATACAGAGTTATTGCCCTTTGTTACCTTTTCTTGTTTACAGAGTTATGGCCCTTTTGTTGGTCGGTCGTAAGCCATTTTTGAGTCAAGGTGCTGTTTTGGGGGTATTTATCATCTTCAGTGATATTTCTAGTTATTTTAGGGATTGAAACATATTTGACCCAAGTAATTATCTGGAGCTCTGTATCACAGAGATGCCAACAGATTTGTGGAAGTATCGTTGTGCAATTCTATTTGTTTCCTTAAGATGATAGAAGAAAAATAAAATGACAAATAACACTTAAAAGCACACAGGGAAATCTCACCGTTTTGTCTCCGTTTCTAACTTGAAAACGATGTTCTAATTATGGACCATTAATTTATATTTATCAGCCATTCGGGCAAAGGTGCGCGTCAAAATGCTTGTTTTATCAAGAAAAGCGTCTATTTGTGGGAAAGAGTTAAGTATGCTTGTCATTATCTATTTTTGTTACCATTTGCAACATGTTTGTCATGATGCATTTGATTTATCAGGGTATTCATACCATTACAGTATTGTCTATTCTCACTTGAACACATTTAACCCTTCCGATGGATTAAAGTCAGGTCTCCAGAATGATTCATTGGTATGCGAATTAAATATTAAATAATATTCATAAATCACTTAATCTTGATGAACTTTATTATTTGAGGGACACATTGTGTATAACTAGGGGAGAAAAAAACAAAATACATCACTGCATCAGTCAAAATCATCCACGGGAACTCCCGTATGCAAAGATCGATTGTTTTTGGGGGAACTTTTTCATGATGTTTTCTTTAAATTGGCCGTTGTTTATTTACCATGTCATCGATTAAATTATTAAAAACGTATTCTGCTATTGCAGAACTCAGCAGTTCTTCCATTTTGATATATTTTAAGAACGAACCAGGTTTAATTGGTTGTGCAGACGGATCTTTTTCGCTTGGAGCAGACATTATTTGTGTATAAATTCCGAAGCGTGAGAACTCGTTGT
Organism: Serripes groenlandicus; assembly: GCA_031761405.1. NCBI lineage: Eukaryota > Metazoa > Mollusca > Bivalvia > Cardiida > Cardiidae > Serripes > Serripes groenlandicus. The sequence continues at coordinate 16,075,304 of JASEVX010000005.1, read as the reverse complement.
TCCGTAAAAACTGCACATACCGGTGAAGTAGGCGAATTACGTACAGTGTTAGGGTAATTAATCGACCGCAATTATATTTAACGATCGGGATTTCTCTGGAAAATACGTCACTTTCATTTTGTCTTATGATTAAAACAACGCACAGAAAATGTTTTATATTCGTTATTCCGGATTTAAATGCGTGATACGACGAACAGGAAATATTTTCATTCGTTTTTCCTGCATTTCAATGCGGTGATAATGTTTTCACGCACCTTATCTGGAGCTCTGCAGATACATGCTCTACAACGTTGGGTCGAAGGTCAGGTTTGATAGCGTTACATAATGGGCACCTGTTAACTACGTCACTCACTAGTCAATGGGCGTACAACGCAAAATTCATACATGCCTGCAGACACATAAATATATGCCTTTATTATTAAATTGATATTCTCTTGAGAATTGATTCTCTGTGTTGATTCGGCAAATCTGTGAGATTTACATGGTTCTTCAGCATGGGTTCGACTTCCGTTAACTACGTCACTCACTAGTGAATGGGCATATAACTAAAAATTCATACGCTTGCCGACAAATGAAATGTACATGCATTTACTGTTAATTTGATATTTTCTAGAGAATTGATTATCTATGTTGATTCGATAGTATAAATATGTCTTCACTGTATTGAAAAAACACGTAGAAGTCATTTTAATATCGAAAAAAATACTAGGACTATTTAGGTGCAGCTAATGTGTATTCTAAGCGGAAGTGTAGTTTAACCGTGACTTCCGCAAAGCAACACAATCGCATTAACCGCATTATTTTTTGAGAAAAAATAATTCGTTAAAAATGATGTGTAGCATACCAAAAGTTTGTTAGTATGATGTTGTCCTTGACCTCAGACCATGTTTAAAGAAAACTTATCAATGCTGTATCTTGTATGCTGTGTCGCACATAGAGTTACCATAGAGTTAACAAATGTGTATGTGTAGTGAATCAAATCAAGAATATTGTGACCTTGACCTTTGACTGACACAATAGTCAAACAGTAGTACAGGCATATGATTCAGTTTGAAACATTTCAAGTGTAAATGTGGTTTGCCTTAAAAGTTAAAACTGTCCAATTTTCTTTGTTATGACTTCTTTAATGTAAGTTTGTTGTTGTTTAACCCTTTCCCTCATACGGCAATTCTGCAGCAGACGATTTTTAACGTATTTTGTCAAAACATAGAAAATCTCCATAATTGAATGGATAACCTATGATAAAAAGTGGAAAACATTGTGGCAAAAGGAGAAATTGCACGTTTTGTGCAATTTCTTCTTTTGTCACTATGTTTTCAAAAAGCCGTCTGCTGCAGAGGTGTCAGAAAGCGTCTATATAAGATTTACAGTTTATTACACCTTTATCAGCAGAATATGTTGAAGCAAGTTTTTCATAGCCTAGAGTCTTGTGATACTTCCTAATTTACTCCAATCTAGTGTTTTCACCAAGTACACAATTAAAAATACCATGGCAGGTATATTGTTATGAGGCAGAAACAATACAAACACCTGAGACAATCTTAAAAATATTGAATGAATCAAACTCGGACTGCAAACCCAATGAATTATTTGATTAAACCATTCCCACATACAACAAATCTGAAGCAGACAACTTTGAAAACAGCTATTTATAAAAGTTGTAAATATCTATTTAAAAATAAAAGTATATTTATAGAGTTGAAAACATTTGGGCAATGTTGGAAATTGCTCATCATGAGCTGTCTGCTCTGTCTGTCTGCTGTCTGCTCCATAAGCATCACAATATTTCTGTAAATGGGAAAGGGTTATGGCAATAATAAATTACTCTAATAAAACAATTTACCAGCCACAATCATGGAAACATTTGTGTAAAGTTGCAGATAACAAAGTTCATTTTGATAGCCTAGAATCAATACTAACACAATCTGATTCACAAGAAAGTTCCACAAGTTTGTTGCAAATAATAGTTTGCTGGGGAGTTACTTGAACAGTTTCGTGCAAGCTTTTCTGATTGTTACTCTGAACCCCTGTTGTATGATTTGGGTTAACACCATTTTCAACAAATATTCGGTCATGTCATGGTAGCCTGATTTCACCTACCTGTGTTTTTCCTGGCTATCTCACACCAGTACTCCTGGCTATATCACACCAGTACTCCAAGCAACTGACTGCCTTGCCAAATAGACAGTTAGCTCCAATTGGTGGAAGAAGAATGATGTTTGTCTCATTGACTTTTGTCAAGCATCTGAAAGAATGTTTGCCGAGCTGGGGTTTAAAAAAACAACCCCTGCAATGACAGCCAACGTCGCTTCCGAAAGAGCTTACTGGACCTTATGTTCATGACTTTATTAACCCTTTCCCACATATAGAAGCTTTCTGACGCCTATGCAGCAGACGACTTTTGAAAACATTGTGGCACAATATTTTCAACTGTATTTAATTATTGAACTCTCATTTATGGTAATTCTTCATGTTTTTGTCTATGTGTTTTCTATGTCGTCTGCTGCGGATTTGTTGTATTTGGGAAAGGGTTAAGGTCCTTCTCTTGAGTACCCACACTGAAGGAGTGAACAGAGAAAAAAAACGTTTTTGTGTTATAAATGAATGAATTATCAGGACTGTTGTTGCTGCGGCAAATTGATGAATGGCAATATGATTTTGAAGCCTGTTTACTGAAGGAATATAATGAACAATCACTATGTACAGAACCATTTAATGAGGAACTTCAGTCAGCTTTTATCTTTTCCCGCATTTGGATGTGTTTTGATGCATCTGCAGCAAATGATTTATGATTATTTTTTAAGCAAAAGACAAAATTGCTGATGATGAGCAATTTCCCCCTTTGCCACAATATTTTCAACTTTATTCAATCATTTTATAGTTTTCTTTTTTTATCCTAGATGTTTTAAAATTAGTTTGTTTTTGTATGAGGTAAAGGGTTAACAAGACTTATTATCTTGATTTATCCCTTTACTATTGTATAAGGACAGCAGGGCTCTAGATATTATATAAAATAGTGTATTTGACCTCCAACCACTATGTTGTTGGTACTCATTAAACTGACTAATCAAGTTGATTCTTAAATGAGAGGTCTTTTTCGTGTTCTGTATTTTTAGCTCACCTATGCACGAAGTGCAAGGTGATCTATTGTGATCACATTTTGTCCGGCGTTCGTCCGGCGTGCGTTTTGAGTCGTCAACATTTGCCCTTGTTAACACTCGACTTCATGAGAGTTTATCAGAACATTCATCTCCATCACATCTTAGACAAGTTCGAAACTGGGCCATATGAGGTCAAAAGCTAGGTCACTAGGTCAAATTGAAGGGAAATCTTGTTAACACTCTGGAGGCCACATTTTCAACTTGAGCATGTTGAAACTTTATCAGAATGTTTGTTTTGATGATATGCGAGTCAAGTTTGAACATGGGTCATGTTGGGTCAAAAAGTAGGGTCACTAGGTCAAATTGAAGGACAATCTTGTTAACACTCTAGAGGCCGTGTTTTTTGCTTCAGCAGTTTGAAATTTTGAAAAAATGTTTGTCTTAAAGATATGTAGGCCAAGTTCGAGTAAGGGTCATATTGGGTCAGAAACTAGGTCACTAGGCCAAATTAAAGGGGAATCTTGTTAACACTGTAGAAGACGCATTTTTTGCTTCAGCAGCTTGACAATTGATCAGAATGTTTATCTAAATGATATCTAAATCAAGTTCGAATATGGGTCATGTAGGGTCAAAAACTTGGCTCAATAAAGGAAAATATTGTTCAAACTCCGAAGGCCTCAATTTTTACTTTGAGCCAGTTGAAACTTTGTCAGAATGTTGTCTTGATGATATCTAGGTCAAGTTTGAATATGGATCATATTGGGTCAGAAACTAGGTCAATTAAGGAAAATATAGATCACTAGGCCAAATGAAGGCAAATCTTGATTACACTGGAGGTTACATTCAGAATAATTGTCTGGATGTGTTTTGCATTGCAGTACATTGTATAATGCAGGTGAGTGAACTAGGGCCATCATGGCCCTCTTGTTTATTTGACCTTCAACCACAATGCTGTTGGTACTTACAAAACTGACACATCAGTCTTAAATGAGAGGTCTATTTCATGTTCTGTATTCTTTATTTGACCTTCAACCACAATGTTGTTGGTACTCATTAAACTGACACATCAAGTTGATTCTTAAATGAGAGGTCTATTTCATGTTCTGTATACTTTATTTGACCTTCAACCACAATGTTGTTGGTACTCATAAAACTGACACACCAAGATGATTCTTAAATGAGAGGTCTATTTCATGTTCTTCTGTATTCTTTATTTGACCTTCAACCACAATGTTGTTGGTACTCATAAAACTGACACATCAGTCTTAAATGAGAGGTCTATTTCATGTTCTGTTTTCTTTATTTGACCTTCAACCACAATGTTGTTGGTACTCATTAAACTGACACATCAAGTTGATTCCTTAATGAGAGGTCTATTTCATGTTCTGTATACTTTATTTGACCTTCAACCACAATGTCGTTGGTACTCATTACACTGACACATCAAAATGAGTCTTAAATGAGAGGTCTATTTCATGTTTTATATTCTTTATTTGACCACAATGTTGTTGGTATTCATTAAATTGTCCTTATTTATGTAGTTGGTACTTACAGTTATGAAAATCATGAAATTTACAATTTGTGTGTGTGATTGGATTCATGAAGTTTTGTATTGAATTTTAGCGCTCTGAGTGAAACTATTATAATTTTAAAGTTTTTTGTATTGGTTATTCTGAATAATTTATCAAGTTTAATTATGGATGTTTCATTGATAGGCTCTGTGTGTCCAACTTGTTATATTGAAATAATATGAATTATCTGAAAGTTTTGAAAACTAATATCATAACAAGATAAAAACAATGTGAGAAAAGGGTGAACTGGTAATTTAACCTTTGATATTTCCGACTTTATTAATACATTATAGACATTTTTCATAATTTTACGTACAAGTTTTCAAAGACCTGCTGCAATTTGTTTTATGATGGTCAGTATTATATTCATCAATATTGATAATGAAAAAGAAACTGTTGGCCTTAATGAATGTTTATGTTTATCATAAAACTGAGAATGACATGATAACCCTTTTCCTCATATTGACGCTTTCTGATGCCTCTGCAGCAGACAGCTTTTTGAAAACATAGTGACAAAAGAAGAAATTGCACAAAACGTGCAATTTCTCCTTTTGCCACAATGTTTTCCACTTTTTGTCATAGGTTATCCATTCAATTATGGAGATTTTCTATTTTTTGACAAAATACGTTCAAAGTCGTCTGCTGCAGAATTGCTGTATGAGGGAAAGGGATAATCAAGTTGACATTCTGAGTCATATTTACCCTTTTTTACCAAATCTCATTGAAATCAGACCAAAATAGATTGATTTATTAATATTTGATTTGAGGACATAGCATAAGAGTTTGCTAGAATTGACCCTTTACATTTAACCCTTTCCCTCATACGACAATTCTGCAGCAGACGACTTTGAACATATTTTGTCAAAAGATGGAATATCTCTATAATTGAATGGATAACCTATGACTAAAAGTGGAAAACATTGTGGCAAAAGGAGAAATTGCTTGGTTTAAGCAATTTCTTCTTTTGTCACTATGTTTTCAAAAAGCCGTCCGCTGCATAGGCGTCAGAAAGTGTCTATATGAGGGAAAGGGTTAAATATTCCTTGTTTCTATTATATCGAAACACTTGACAATCACTGAGTCTCAATCTCATTTATGTAGATAGGTTATCTCCCCTGTTGATGCCTAACGATTTTGTTGACGAAAATTTGGTTGGCTGCCACAAAGGTCAATCTGAGATGACATGTAACTGGCAGCCATTAGATCTATACAAGCATTGCTACTGCAGTGAAGTTAAGGTCTGGTTTTAACCCTTTCCCTTATATAGACGCTTTCCGACGCCTATGCAGCAGACGACTTTTTGAAAACATTGTGACAAAAGAAGAAATTGCTCAAAATGAGCAATTTCTCCTATTGCCACAATATTTTCAACTCTATTCAATATAATATTTTTATTTATAGAGACTTTCCATATTTTTGTCAAGATGACTTCAAAGTCGTCTGCTGCCGATTTATTGTATGTGGGAAAGGGTTAATGAGTTTGCCTTTCTCCCATACAGATACTATACATGCCCCAGCAGTTGAAATGATTTTGGGAGGATGAGCAAATTTCCATTTCTCACAATAATTTTTACTCAAGATTTACTTTTTTGTGTTCACAGCCTTGGGTGGCCCTTGAGCAGGAAGCCATTAAAATTTGCAACGATAACAACACAACCTAAACTTGACTGTTTAGGTAATGCATATATAGATTTAGTGGAAACTGTTCAAAGTTCATGGACTTATTTCTGCATTTCGACAAAATTTAATTGGTTTATATACATAAACCCTTTCCCACATGCAGAAACATTTTGACATTTAAGTATTAAAGCCAACCTGGGGGTTCTTTAGCAAAAGGCTGACATTTATTGTGAGAAAAAGAGTTATAGTTTGACACATTGTTTTCAAAAGTTAATACATATATTATTGCTAGCTAGATAGTTATCAGAAGTTGGATGGGATATTGTTTTGGCATTTGCTCCATCTGTCCATCTGGAGCCATAGCTGAGGCATGGTTTGATGGATTTGATTAAAACTATATTTAAATATTAACCATTGTAGGAAAACAACGGAAGGCTAATTTCAGTTTCCCCAATAAAGGTCAAATTTTATTGTATAATCAGGCGCACCTGATACAAGTAATTAACATATACACAAATAAATTAAGTAATTGTATAAAGAGGTACAAATTGTATCATTTTATCATGAAGTTATACATAATGCGCTAACTAACTGTAACAACATGACCTGTCCTGATTCCTCATTACGGGCAACCAGAACCATTACTAAACTTACTATAGTCCCATCAAACTTATTCATTACTGGAAGTGTGAGAGGAATCCATGAGATAAAGTGATATCAATAACATATATTCAAAATTTATGGAAAATACAAATAGTTTCTTGTTTATAACACGACCAGTCCAACAACCCCTGTCCATAGAACCACATTCTTTTTCCGCACTCTTTATACAAGACCTTTGAAAATAGCGCAGAAAAAGTCCAGATTGCTAGTAACGAGCAATCCTAGCTCTTCATGCACCACTCTCCATTATGCCAGTAATTTAAACACAGGTTACACATCTCTGATCTCTGATGCCAATGCCAATACCTTTAAATTAAATACAATACAATGTTATGAAGCAAAGGGTCAAACAACAAAGATTAAGATAAAAAATGCATTGTATAATCCGGTTCATACACACAAACAATTTACAAATACACAAATAAACATTACATAATTATATAAGGAGGTACAAAATGCATCATTGTATTGTGAAGTTATTCACAATGACTAGCAAGATGCGCCTCAAATTGTATATTTTTTGTGAGTATTGTTGGTACTCAAATTAATATACACAGTCGATCCACAACAACCAAAACTTTTACAAGTTACCGTTGAATGTACATAAATGATAGAAAGATAGTACATCAAACATATTGTTCATTCATGTATTCTCCTTTTTTTTTGAAATGCTTAAACCTTTCCCTCTTACGGCAATTCTGCAGCAGACGACTTTGAATGTATTTGTCAAAAAATAGAAAATCTCCATAATTGAAGGGATAACCTATGTCAAAAAGTGGAAAATATTGTGACAAAAGGAGAAATTGCACGTTTTGTGCAATTTCTTCTATTGTCACTATGTTTTCAAAAAGCTGTCTGCTGCAGAGGCGTCAGAAAGCGTCTATATGAGGGAAAGGGTTAATACAAGAACATTGCCAAATTACGGACTACAGTTTCATTTGTATATGACACTATATTTAAAAGGACCTTTCATTAGGAATATTCAAAAATCTTTTATTTATGTAAGATTCGCGTAGATTTGCATATAATGGACAGAAAAATAAGAAATGCAACTCATCTTCTATAAAACCTTCATTTTAGGAAAACGTGAATATATAGGGGCAACATTTTTTCATCCAATCTTCATCAAAAAATCATCCTTAACTTGTTTGACTTGTCATGCTACTGTCAACAACATTTTGCTCATCATGTTATAGATTCCCTTGGTGGTGTAGTGGTAGATTTTTATCCCCCACTTTTTCGAAGAAAAAAGGGGGGTTATTAATTTGGGTTTGTCCGTCTGTCTGTCACACTTTGTTTCCGTGCAATAACTGCCACAAATGTGAACCTTTTTTTTTTCAAACTTAGTAACAAGGTTAAATGCCTTAAGGGCTAGGCCAAGTTCGATCATCACTTTCGGCGGACTTTATTCGGTGGAGTTATGGCCCCTTATTTAACAAAAAATGTCATTTGTTGCTGTTTCCGTGCTCTTCAATTTCGGCGGACTTTATTCGGTTGAGTTATGGCCCCTTAATTAACAAAAAAATGGCGTTTGTTGCTTTTCCGTGCAATAACTACCACAAATGTGAATCGTTTTTTTTTTCAAACTTGGTAACAAGGTTAAATGCCTTAAGGGCTAGACAAAGTTCGATCGTCACTTTCGGTGGAGTTATGGCCCCTTAATTAACCAAAAATGTCGTTTGTTATGTTTCCGTGCAATAACTGCCACAAATTTGAACTGTTTTTTTCCAAACTTGGTAACAACCAAGGCCAAGTTCGATCGTCACTTTCGGCGGACTTTTTTTGGTGGAGTTATGGCCCCTTAATTAACCAAAAATGTCTTTTGTTGCTGTTTCCGTACAATAACTGCCACAAATGTGAACAGTTTTTTTTTCAAACTTGATAACAAGGTTAAATGCCTTAAGGGCTAGGCCAAGTTCGAGCGTCACTTTCGGCGGACTTTATTCGGTGGAGTTAATTGCTGTTTCCGTGCAATAACTGCCACAAATGGGAACCTTTTTTTTTCAAACTTGGTAACAACTTAAAATGCCTTAAGGGCTAGGCCAAGTTCTACCTTTATTCGGTGGAGTTATGGCCCCTTGATTAACAAAAAATGTCATTTGATGCTGTTTCCGTGTAATTACTGCCACAAATGTGAACCGTTTTTTTTTCAAACTTGGTAACTTGAAAAAAATCAGATATGATGATACCAGGATTTCAGAAGGATAAGGGATAAACCCTTTCCTACATGACATCCATTAACCCTTTCCCTCATACAACAATTCTGCAGCAGACGACTTAAAACAAATTTTGTCAAAACATAGGTTATCCATTCAATTAATTGAATGGATAACCTATGACGAAATGTTGAAAACATTGTGGCAAAAGGAGAAATTGCTTGTTTTGAGCAATTTCTTCTTTTGTCACTATGTTTTCAAAAAGCCGTCTGCTGCAGAGGCATCAGAAAGCGTCTATATGAGGGAAAGGGTTAAGAAGATGAATTCGGAAAATGTTGCGTTAAATTGCTCATAATGAGTAATAAAATTTCTCCTTTTGTCACAAAGATTTCAACTTTTTTCAATAATTATGCTTTCATTAATATAGATATTCCATGTTTTTACCTAGATTTTTTCAAAGTTGTCTGTTACAGATTTTTTTCTAAATGGGAAAGGGTTAAGAGACTGAGGGTTAAGAGACTGGTAGAATCCAGGAAAGAAAATAGTCCAAGCTTTGAACTTGGAGGCAGGATAATTACATGGCATTGCATAGTTTAGGGGGAAATGTTGTATTGATAAACAGCTGTGGAGGAGTTCAGTGGGTGGCTACTGGTTTGAGTGGAGACTTTAACTCTTTCCCACATACAGACACTTTCTGGCGCTTCCACTGCAGATGCCTTTTAGTGGCATATTGAGAAATTTCTCATTTTGCCACAATGTTTTGAATATTATGTTGTTATTTACAGAATTTCAATATTTTTGACCCAATGTTTACAAAGTCATCTGCAAATTTGTTGTTTGTGGAAAGGGGTTTACCAAATTGACCTTTATCATCTTAGCCCTTTTAAACATTCACTTAACCCATTACTTCATACAGACGACATTTGACGCCTGCTGCTGCAGACGACTTTCGAAAACATTGCAATAAAAGGTGAAATTGCTCAAAACATGCAATATTTTCAACTCTTTATCAATAGAATTCTTTCAGTTTTCTAGATTGGTGAATTTGTTCGTTTGATGATTGTAAAGCAGACGACTTATGAAAATCCATGTGAAGTAATGGGTTAACCTCAGAAGATGACTTTTGAAATTGTTTTGGCAAAAGGAGAAACAATGTTGACAACTCTATTTATTTAAAATGTTTTAAAATTTGTTTATACTTTAATTAAGAAAGTTGCTGTATGTTGGAAAAGGATGTGTCAAAAGTTGTCTGCAAAAAAAATCACAGGAATATTCATTAGTTGGCCTACTACAAAATTGTTCAAACCGTTTCTGTTCAACTGCACAAGAAGGTCGCAAAAGCTAAAAATCTCTAAATGAAATTAACCACTGCCAATATTATAGAATAAATTCACATAAAGTTTCATTAACCCTTTCCCTCATACAACAATTCTGCAGCAGACGACTTTGAACATATTTTGTGAAAAAATAGAAAATCTCTATAATTGAATGGATAACCTATGACTAAAAGTCACTATGTTTTCAGAAAGCGTCTATATGAGGGAAAGGGTTAATGATCCTTTACCAATATTGTTTTAACAGTTTAGCTTCTCTATACAAGATGGCTGCAAGAGCCCAATATAGAACAGTCTTTGAATATCATGTCCTAAACCACTGACCCAATTTCAAAATAAATTTACGTAAATCTTCCTTAATTGACTATCTGAAAGTACCTTTGACAACCCCCCCCCAAACACCACCGCCTTTTCAAATATCTTATTTAAGAAAATAAAGAAAGCAAATATTAAGAATTTAATTCAAGATGTTGTAATGATCAATTGTGAATAATATCATGAAACAATAAAGTTAATTAAGTATAACTGACATTACATGGGGAGTGCAGTGACCGGCTCTTGCTTCAATGTATTCAGAACAATAGCATCTCATTGAACAGATTATTTTCTCTGAATAACATGTTTGGAAATGTTTTTCTACTATTCAGATAGAACCTGTATGATCTAATGTTGTGGGTTTCTGTGGGCAATTACTGACACATTGCTCTGATTCGTCCCATACATGTTCAATTGGCACAAGGTTCAGTGACATGGAGGGCCAAGGCAAAACTGGAATGTTGGCATGGTTTTGAAAAGTCATTGATGCCCTTGCAATGTGAGGGCATGCACTGTTTGGCTGAATCAACGTTAATTCTGAATGATTCCCGATTGTTGGTACAACATGCAGTGCAAATATTTTGTCTGTGTACTGCAGAGCGTTCATTGAGTTCTCACAAAAATATTTAGATAATAAAGAGATACAGCTGCCCAGATCATGATACTGTCAACTTCCTGTACGCAGCATTGGGCAAATCTTTTCCCAGACCGTCTCAAAATCCCCGCCCCCGCAAGTAACTCAATAAAAAAACGACTCGCCACAACAGAAAGAAACAAAAGGCTGCCGGGACTGTGACATGTCATCTACTCAGGTGCTCAATGCACGGCCATTGTCATGCTCTCATTTGGTATAAATGTTAAAGCACAAAATTGATGACACCTAAATAAAAGAAGTTAAGGCTTAAAAATATACATCTCATTTAGTGATCTGAAACCTACTGTTGATGTAATTTATTATGCCCCTTTCAAAGAAGAGGGGTATATAGCTTTGCACATGTCTGTCCGTCTGTAGACCAAAGCTTGTCCGAGTGATAACTCAACAATGCCTGGACCTATGGTCCTCAAACTTGACTTGGGGGTTGGGCCTGACCAGTAGATGGACCCTATTTATTTTGAGGTCATTGGGTCAAAGGTCAAGGTCAAGGTCACAGTGACCTTGAACACAAACAACATTTTTAAGCTTGTCTGAGTGATAACTCAACAATGCCTAAACCTATGGTTCTCAAACTTGACTTGGAGGTTGGGCCTGACCAGTAGATGAACCCTATTTATTTTGAGGTAATTGGGTCAAAGGTCAAGGTCACAGTGACCTTGAACACAAAAACCCTTTTTAAGCTTGTCCGAGTGATAACTCAACAATGCCTGGACTTATGGACCTCAAACTTGACTTGTGGGTTGGGCCTGACCAGTAGATGAACCCTATCTATTTTTAGGTCATTGGGTCAAAGGTCAAGGTCCCTTTTTAAGCTTGTCCGAGTGATAACTGAACAATGCCTGGACCTATGGTCCTAAAACTTGACTAGGAGGTTGGGCCTGGCCAGTAGATGAACCCTATTTAATTTGAGGTCATTGGGTCAAAGGTCAAGGTCACCTTTAACACAAAAACCCTTTTTAAGCTTGTCCGAGTGATAACTCAACAATGCCTGGACCTGGAGGATACACAATATCTGCAAATATCAGTCATCATCACAATGGGATTAAGAACTGTACCTACCATCCTCAAACTTTGAATGAACATTGTTCATAATCTTAAAACTGACTCATAGACATCCAATGTAAAATGACAAATCAACTGGCATTTCGGTCCATGCAAATTTTACTCAAAATGTCCTAATATTCCTGACAACATGGCGCTCAGGGGGGGCATAATGTTTGACAAACATCTCTTGTTAAAATAGTGTTTAATTTGACACAGTTTTTCAAGAACTCTTCTGCCTATTTACTGCAGTTTCAGGATGTGGTATGAACCAACTTCTGTGGTTGAGCTGGAGTATTCTAGAAATATAAAATCCCAAACTCACAATTAAAAAATCCCACATTCCCTTGATTCTATGAATAATGTCTTTGGTAAAGGATTGGTTATTGCAAATCTACTAATTTGAAATAACTTGCAATTATTTTGTCTTTATTGTCAAGCTGATAGGTTTTTATGTTCAGGTTTAACAAATGCAACATATGAAGTAATTGCTTGATAGTTTTAAAGAATAGACAAAAAACATTGAATGAAGAAACCAGCTCAGAAAAAGGGTAATACTATGCATCAACCTCTTATCAAACCCTTTCCAACAGCAGAAGTGTTAGAAGATTTTTGATGTCTAAAGATTCATTTAGTCCTTGTCAGCATAATTCTCTGAATACTTTAATGGGACACAAACTTCGAAGATGCAAGTATATATAACTTGAACATGGCCAACTCAAAGACTGATGCAGTGTTGGGATTGAGCCAAATGTCTATTGGGGAAAAAAAAAGTGGTTTTAGACAGAGACAATGTCACATCATGTTATGACAATAAAACATTCAGAGAATGATATTGGTGTGGATAGACACAACTATGATTCTACTGTATATGCAGGTCTAGATTGGAAACAGTTCATTTATTTAAATATACCTTAGCAAGATCAACTGGTTCCGGTCGAGAACTGGTCTAGAGAGGTAGTGTTAGCTATATTAAAGGCCTAGATTAGAGGGCCTACCCTAGTATTTACACAAATAGATTAATCTCATGACCAAACCCTATGTTGTAGATACTCAAAAGAATTGGCTTAGTACCTATAACATAGGATTTAAGGCCATAAGATAAGCTGTGAACAAACCACAGTTGTTTCATATCAAAATGTGTTTCTCGCAGAGGTCAGTCATTGTCATCTAAGTATAGTAAACCCATTCCCACAAAACATTGAGACAAAAGGAAAACTGCTCCTCCTTTTTAGCTCCACTAGCTGAAAGCCAGTCAAGCTTATGTCATGGTGAATTGGCGAAATTTCCCGTTGTACGTCTGCGTGCGTGCCAATTTTCAAATAATTTTATAGAAATGTTCTTTGGGTGACCCTCTATCAGATTCCTTCAAGCCATGTTGATTGGTCGTAAAACATGGCCACCAGAGCTATTTTACGTTATATGTCTAGTGAAAACTTTAAAAAAAACTTCGAAAGTGTCGGGCCAATTTTCAAATAATTATGTAGAAATGTTCCTTGGGTGACTCTCTATCAGATTCCTTCAAACCATATTGATTGGTTGAAAAACATGGCCGCCTGGGGGCAGGGCTGTTTTGCCTTATATGGCTATAGTGAAAACTTAAAATATCTTCTCCGACGAATCTTCAAATAATTGTGTAGAAATGTTCCTTGGGTTAGTCTCTGTCAGATTCCACCATGCCATGTTGATTGGTCTTAAAATATGGCTGCCATAGGACTGTTTGCCTTATATTGGCTTTAGTGAAAACTTTAAAAATCTTCTGCTCCCAATCTATTTGGCCGATTTTCAAATAATTTTGCAGAAATGTTCCTTGGGTGACCGGTCATGGTGGAGTGCCCTTGGGCAAGGCACATTTTCTAGCCTAGTACTGGTTTGTTTACCCAGGGATCATGAATAATTAAAATTAATTGCGCGCTAAATGACCTTAGCTGTCGATGCGCCATAAAACAATATACATTCATTCCTTGCGTGACACTCTACGAGGCTGTTTGGAGATTTAATTATTGCCTAATGTCAGTGGAGCGATACTGGCCCTCTTGGGCCTCTTGTTCCTCAATGTTTTCAAAAGTACTCTGTTGCAGAGTTGTCAGAAAGTGTATATATATGAGTTAAAAGTGATATGAAATTCCCTGTGACAGTACCAAATTCAATATTACTTCTAACGTACTTAGATGGTACTCCACTTTATATATTAATCTCTGTCGCCTGACTGATATTACTTGGGAGAGAATCTGCCAAATAGACATTTTGTAAATGAAAAATAAAACTTCTATTTCAATGAAATTATGCAATCCCATTGGACTAGAATGTAGGACACCATCTAAATCAAGAAATGGGTCATAGAAATAAGTTCCCTACATGAGGTTGATACCGACATAGATTTAACCCGTGCTCACATGCAGCAGCAATTTTATACCTTTGCAGCACACAGTTTTTAAAAACATTGTGGATAGAGGGGAAATTGCAAATGACGAGCAATTTCTCCTTTTGCCACAAATTTTTAAACTCTATTCAATAATTATATTGATAGTCTTTTGCTACAGATGCACCAAAATGCTTCTGCTTGTTGAAAAGGGTGAGGACCACTGTGTTTAGAGGCTCGATCAGAGCTTATAGTACAGCTGCCTTGGTGGTGTAATGGTTAGAATGCTGCCTTGAGAAGAGGAGACATGAGTTTGTAGATTGGAAAGGGTTAAAGGATATGTAGGACTTGAGAATACTTGAAATGTTCTATGTCCTTAGTGTTGAATTGGGTGCAAGACATTAAAGGTAGTCTGGAATATTTACAGTTAAAACTATTTACGTCCCACATTTACCTTTAAAACTATATATATACACCCCATATTTACAGATGAAAATATATACACGCAATATTTACTGTTAAAACTATATACACCCCATATTTACAGATGAAAATATATACACGCAATATTTACTGTTAAAACTATATACACCCCATATTTACAGATGAAAATATATACACGCAATATTTACTGTTAAAACTATATACACCCCATATTTACAGATGAAAATATATACACGCAATATTTACTGTTAAAACTATATACACCCCAATTTACAGTTACAACTTTAAACACCCCATATTTACAGTTACAACTTTGCAGACCCCATATTTACAGTTAAAACTATATACATCCCATATTTACAGTTGAAACTATATACAACCCATATTTACAGTTAAAAAACTATATTATATCCCAATATTTATAGTCAAAACTTTATACACCCCATATTAACAGTTAAAAAACTATATACACCCCATATATACAGTTAAAAAGCTATATACACCCCATATTAACAGTTAAAAAACTATATACACCCCATATATGTACAGTTAAAAAACTATACACCCCATATTTACAGTTTAAAAACTATATACACCCGGCATATTTACAGTTAAAAAAAAAATACATACACCCCATATTTACAGTTAAAAAACTATATTATACTCCCAATATTTACAGTCAAAACTTTATGCACCCCATATTTACAGTTGAAAACTATAATATAAACCCCATATTTACAGTCAAAGCTTTATACATCCCATATTAACAGTTAAAAAACCATATACACCCCATATTTACAGTTGAAACTTTATACACCTATGTCAACAACACAGAGGGTTGCAGGGCTAGTATTACTACTGACTGGCTGGTTTCAGGATAAATGGACCAGTTAAGTATAGGTAGTGCAGTGATATAACTGAAATATTGTTGTAAGTGGTGTAAAACACCAATAAATCAACAGAACAGAGGACAGTGGTTGGGCTGTTACTCTGATACGAAGTGCTGCCTTGAAGTGAAGACCCCCACACCACCACCACCACACACACACACACACACACACACACACATCCACATAGACCTAGATAAGGAGGAGTCATTTCTTGTCTTTTCCACATAGTTTCTCTCTTACTACCCACCCTAACCCTATCATGATGTACTAAAAAGAATTGTCTTGGTTAGTATATTTTTTTGAGTACCACAACATGTGTGACAATAGCCCTTTTCCACAGACACTTTCTGACTCCCCTGCAGCAGACTACTTTTGAAAATATTGTGGCAAAAGGAGAAATTGCTCATGATGAGCAATTTCCCTTTTGCCACAATGTTTTCAACTCTTCTAAAAAATTATCCTTTCACTTACAGAGATATTTCCTATTTTTAGCCTAGATGTTTTAAAAGTCATCTGCTACAGATTTGCTCTATAAGGGGAAGGGATTGAGTCTAGGGCGAAGGAAAACAAGATTTTTTTTTTAGCTAGAGAGAGATATTGATTTCTCTCTTCACTGTCCTCTTGTCCACTAAGCTGAACAGTAATTCATTAAATGAATGGCGGTATCAGAATATGGGCCAGATTCCAAGATTAACATTTTCCCACCATACAATAATTCTGCAGCAGACGACTTGGAAAACATCTGATAAAAAAATATGAAAGTATAATTGTTGAATAGAATTGAAAACATTGTGGCATAAGAAGAAATTGCTAATCATATTTTTGAAAGCCGTCTGGTGCGTCTCTTTTCGAGGAAGGGTTTACGCAATATTTTCTTATGACCAATAACAACAATATTCTTTAACCCTTTCCCATATACAACAAATCTGCAGCAGACGACTTTGAAAACAAAGTGACAAAAACCTGAAAAATCTCCATGCTTAATTGTTAGATAAAGTTGAAAACATTGTGGCCCAAAGAAAAATTGCTCATCATGAGCAATATTACCTTTGGCCACAATGTTTTCAAAAGTCGTCTTCTGCTATTGTTCAGGTGGGAAAGGGTTAAATATATCAATGGTGTAGATACTCATTAGATGAATTCTATTTAGTAGATCGGAACAATATTGACGGATTATAAATCTGTCTATTTGTAATAAAATTGTTGTATATATCCTAAACTGACCAGTTAATGAATGAGGGTATGAGAAAATAAGCCACATTCCAAGATATGTTGTACGCTAACCCTTTCCCAGGTACAGACATTACATGATGCCTTTGTATCCGACGTATTTTGAAAACATGAATTCTCTCTTCTCTGATAATGTTTTCAATTCTATCAAAATGGTTACTTATGTTTTCCTCTGATGATTGCTGGGCAACCACCTCGAAATATCAGGCTAAATGTTTTTAAGTTGTAAAATCTTTGCCACATCTACTTCTTTGCAAAAGTCAAGATAAATTGAAATTGAGATTATTGGATAGAGTTGAAAACTTTGTGGCAAAAGTAGAAATTATAAACTATATAATATTATGTAAATGAGTTTCCCTTTTCCCACCCTATTTTCAAAATTCATCTGCTGCCAATACACCTCGGGGTTTCTCACTAAACCGTTGTTACTCCATCTTGAAGAAGATGTAGTTGCAACCTTTTTGCATGAAGTCCATAAATTTTGTATGTGAGAATGGGTTACGAATTTGATTGGTTAGTGAGATATTGCCAAGTTTATATTGCCTTCTTATTGGCTATTCATTAACTGAACCATTGACCTGATTAATTGTGTTGTCTTCTGCTTTAACCCATTACTTCACACAGACGACATTTGACACCTGCCATTGAACATGACTTTTGAAAACATTGCAATAAAAGGTGTGAAATTGCTCAAAACGAGCAATTTCACCATTTATTGCAATATTTTCAACTCTTTATCAATATAAATCTTTTAAGTTTTCTAGATCGTTGAAATTGTTTGTCTGATGATTGTAAAGCACACAACCTTTGAAAAGTCATGTGAAGTAATGGGTTAAGTACATTCTTGGAAAAACTGTTTGTCTGGAAAATTGAAAAGTTCAATTTTGAAAAGACTTGGAAACAGCGGAGGTAAAGGAGAAACTGCTTGTTTTGATCCATTTCTCCTTTTCATAAAACTGTTTAAGATATGCTGTGTGTTGCATATGCATTCAATGATGTTTTTATCAGGGTAAAGGTTGACTCAAAACAGGTGTTACTGACCTTTTCCTGTTTTTTCAGGGTGACCAAGGAATCCTAACTTTGATGCCTGTCCATCCATCAGTCCGTTTGTCTGCATGTTTATGAATCAGCAGCTGATGACTGTTGCAACTATTGTGGCATAAGGATGAATTGCTCATGATGATTAATTTTTCCTTTTGCTACAATGTTTCACCTCAATTCAATAATTATGCATTCATTTGTAGATAATTTATAGCTCACTTTAACAGAAAATAAAGTGTCAACTATTGTGATCACTCACCTGCGGAATGGGTTCAGGGAAACTCAAAACAGTTATTATCAAGAACTGATTTAACAAATATATGCAATTTGATCATACCTGCCTTTAATTTCAAAATCTCCGATTGTCATTTTTTGATTGGCTTGGGCCATATGATGATCCTCTCGCCACTAGGTTGTCGAGGGGATATGAATATGTACGTGTCCCAACGACTTAATTGCTCTTGCGATTTCATTTTTTATCAGATTGTTATGAAACGTAATACATATGTTCACAAGCATCATCTCTTAATGAGATTGACCTAGGTCAAAGGTTAAGGTCATTGTGACTATAATAAGTCTGTATGAAACTTGTCATAGCTCTAGCACTTTTCTAGCACTTTCATTTGTGGACAGAATTCCTTCATACTGCATACACAGGTTCATTATCAAGAGAGAATGGACTGGTTTGCATTTTACCGAACTAGGTTAAGGTCACAATGACTTTAATACATCTATATGAAATGACGTCATCACTAGCACTTTCATTTATGGAAGGAATTCCTTCATACTTCATACACAGGTTCAGTGTTGAAAGCTTGTACAGCTTGTTGTTTCAGCGACCTAGGTCAAAGGTCAAGGTCACAGATTATATGATACATCTGTATAAAACAACTTCAATGCTCTAGCAACTTCATTTTTTATCTGATTGTTATGAACTTTAACACACGTTTACATCTTGTATGAGCTTGTGTTTCACCAACCTTTGGTCAAAGGTCAATGTAAAATTGACTGTAATATATCTGTATGAAACAATGTAATTGCTCTAGCACTTTCATTTGTGGATGGAGATTCCTTAATAATTCATACATAGGCTCAATGTCAAGCGAGCTTAGACATGTTCATGTTTTACTGACTTGGGTCAAAGATACAGACATAAGATTGACTATGATATGTCTGATATGTCTGTATGAAACAACATCATAGCTCTAGCACTCTCATTTGTTGACATAATTCCTCCATACTTCATACACAGGTTCAGTGTCAAGCGCCTTGGGCAGGACTGCGTTTCACTGACCTAAGTCAAAGGTCAAGGTCACAATGAATATAATACAACACTGCGAGGGAATGTGTTTTGTCGGCGATGCTCTTGCTATTATAAGGTACTCTGCGTAATTTAATTTGATAATTTTGTCAGTTTCTGTTATATCTTTGTAGCTGTGTCTGTAAAATTTTATTTTTTCTCTTTTCAGTTACTGATAGGTTTTGAATCTGGCGCTATAGCAATGTGGGATTTGAGAACTAAAGTAGCAGAATGTCGGTTCGAGTCTCCTGAGGTAAGTTTGCCAGCTAGTTAACCCTTTCCCAATTTGACAAATTTGTAGCAGACATAAAACACCTTAGCAAATATATATTGAAAATCTCTGTTTATAAAGATTTAACAGTTGAAAAGAGTTAAAAACATTGTTACAAAAGAAGCAATTAATGAGCATTTTGTCCTTTAACCACAATGTTTCTATAATTCATCTCCTGCAGATGTGTGTAAATGCATCTAAAAGTGGGAAAGGGTAACACTTTCAATTACCCTGGTGGCTACTTATGAAGCAGACAATATAATTATGCATCTATTTAACCCTTTCTCACATATAACAAACCTGCAGCAGACAACTTTGAAAGCATGCTGGCAAAACCCCAGAAAATTGCTCAAAACGAGCAATTTTTATACGCCGCCAGAGGCGGTCGTATATTGGCGTCGTCTTCTCCGTCTGTCAGTACGTCCATTTCTTGTGAATGCAACTCCTCCTATGTTTCTGACCGAATCTTTGCAAAACTTGGTCAATGTCATTACTATAATGGGTAGATGTGCATGAAGCGGTGATTTTCCAGTTCATTGATTTTTGCAAGATTTTTGACCCTTGAAACTTAGTCTCTGTAGCTGATTGATATTGCAGCCTTGTGAACGCAACTCTTCCTATGTTTCTGACCAATTCTTTTCAAAACTTGGTCAATGTCATGACTATAATGGGTAGATGTGCATGAAGCGGCGATTTTCCGGTTCATATTTGCAAGATTTATGTCCCTTGTAACTTAGTCTCTGTAGCTGATTGATATTGCGGCTTGTGAACGCAACTCTTCCTACGTTTCTGACTGAATCTTTTCAAAACTTGGTCAATATCATTACTATAATGGGTAGATGTGCATGAAGCAGGGCATTATCCGGTTCAGCAATTTTTGCAATAGTTATGCCTTTCGAAACTTGAACTCTATAGCATATTCACTTGAGAACGCAACTCAAGTTTCCAAACAGGTAGAAGTGCATAAAACAGGGATTATCCGGTAGAGTGATTTTTACAAGAGTTATGCTCAGAAGGAAAAAAGGATACATATCGACACTGCCATTTGACCTACTTTCATATAGGATGCCTCTATAGGGTTCTATCTCTGTTTATATGTATCCTATTTTCTTTAGTTAATACCAAAGTCAGCTAGGCTGATAAGCAGAGTAAGACTTTCAACTCTGAACAAGTGTGGATAAACTGTTTTGCTCAAGGAAACACCCGGCTGCCCCTGCAGGGATTGAACCTACTACCCAGGCAACCATGATCTCAGGTCCCTGTCTCTTCCAGCTAAGCTAACTGGTCTCACAGACTTCATTTTGAGCTTATGTATATAGACATGTTAAAAGCAATAATTAAAAGGACCAATCTTGATCTTTATATTTTGTGGCGGCACTGGCACTCTTTGTTTCTTTTGCCACAATGTTTTCAGAAGTTGTCTGCTGCAAAGGCGTCAGAAAGCGTCTATAAGTGGGAAAGGGCTAAACAATGTGAAATTGTTAGAAAGTGCATTTCCTATTTTGCAGTCTAAACATATTTTTTCTTGGTTGCTTTCAAAGCAGACAGCACTTAAAACTGCATATTTATCAATATGATCAACGAAAAATTAAACTATTCACCTGATATGTTAATTTCAGAACTTTGAAAAACTGAGGCAAAACACAAATATCTGAAAAATACCTGTAAAATCTACTTAGCTATTTTCAAAGCAAATGATTCTATAATGTAACTTTAATGCAAATAACAGGTTTATTCTAATAATTGAAATATTTGCATTAACCCTTTCCCACATACAACAAACCAAAGCAGACGACTTTGAAAAGCTATATACAAAAATGTGAAGCTATATACATAAATGAGAGTAATGAGTTTAAAAACATTGTGGCAAAAGGAGAAATTGCTTGTTCTGAGCAATTTCTTCTTTTGCCACAATGCTTTCAAAAGTCACCTGCTGCAGATGCGTGAAAATGTGTCTACAGGTGGGAAAGGGTTACGGTCCGAATCAAGTCAATACTGTATACTTATTAGCCAGTGACAATGATTCTGATCTAATTAATGTAACATCTGTCAAAGCGAACTGCTGACATTTAAATATTGAACGCCATCCTACACTTTATTGACGGGGATACTCCAACCGGCATTTATTGCTATTTACACTGGCTTAGCTTTGGGAATGGAGTTTATGCTAATTATTAGGTACATATTTACCCTGTCCCAGATGCAGAAATCTTTGACACATCTGCAGCAGACTACTTCTAAAAATATGTCAACAAACAGAGAAATTGCTTATGATGAGGAATGTCTTCTTTGCCACAATGTGTTCTACTTTATTCAATAATAGTGCTTACCTGTATAGAGACTTTCCATATTTTTCCTAGATGTTTTGAAAGTTGTCTGCCGAAGATTTGTTGTATGTGTGAAAGAGTAAATTTTGTTTCCAGATATTTAGTCAAGCTTGATGTTTTTGAGTATGAATAATTTCTGTTGACATTAAAATGTTATGAAATCAAAATGGAATAATTGATTGATATCTGTGTATTGATATGGTTAAAACGTTTTAGCTTACCATGCTCAGAATTCTCGTTGCCATGGCAATCAAAAGAATTTTTTAGGTGACCTGTTTAACATAGATATATGTAGATGGACATTTTTTTGAAATCTTCTTGTTTGAAACTTAGGGCCTAAAGCTTAGTATTTGATGTATTGTGTTGTCTCTTGGTCCTCTACCAAGATTGTACAAATTATGCCCCTGGGATCAAAATTGGCCTGCCCCAAGGATCACCGGTTTTACTAAGAGATTATTAGTGAACTTTAAAAATCTTCTTATCTGAAACAAAAAGGCCTTTCGCTTAGATATTTGGTATGTAGCATTGTCTAGCGGTCCTCTTCCAAGACTGTTCAGATAATGCCCCGGTCAAAATTGCCCCCCTGCCCCTTGGTTCACCTGTGTTACATAGTGAGTTATAGGAAAACCTAGCAGTTTCCTCATGTCATATTAATTTAACTAAAGATTATTTTTCCTTGTGGCAAGTGGAGCTATACTTTTACATTGGGCCTGATCTAGAATTAGCTTACATTACCGCATTTCAAACTAAGGTGAGCAATAGAGGGCCATCATTGCCCTCTTGTTATGTTTTCTGACTATGTAAGTTTGTGTTGCCTGCATTGGTAGGTTGACCTGTCTGTCTGCCTGTCACAATTCCTGGACCTATTGGTGGACAACATATGACTGTTCCTTTGAATACTCTTTTGTAGATTTACGTAAAACATGTACACACTAAACAATTGTTTACTGTTAGGGGTTTAAAAGCTGTTGCCATCTTACTTTATACTACTCAATTAGCTCTTAAATGAAACCTAGTTTTACCCTTTCAATAAAAGAATCCATTTCCGACAGAGCTATCTAATGAGTATATCACACAAACGTTCGTTCCACAGGTAGTCTTGTTTCAAAAAATTTCAAACTTTTCTGCTTTGCTCCATTACACAAGATTGAGTTAACAACTGGAAGATAACAAATCACCTAAAACATAGGCATAATGACAAAATAGATTCAGAAGTTAAGTATCCATGAGAGCTTGGTTCCTTTCGCAAACCAGCCAGATACACCCATGCAAGACTGGAGTATGGCCCCTGAAATTGTCAGAATTGCTATGATAGAGCTTGTGAACGCAATAAAGTCTTCAGTTTTGATTGTATCTCAATCAAACTTATACAGTAGTTAGATATCCATGAGAGCTCAGTTCCTTTTCGCAAACATGCCAGATCTGCCCATGCAAGACTGGATTTTGGTCCTTGGAATTGTCAAAATTCTTATAATAGAGCTTGTGAACACAATAGAGGCTCCATTTAGTATCTGATCTTCACCAAAGTTACACAGTTGTTAGGTATCCATGAGAGTTTGGTTCCTTTCGCAAACCAGCTAGATTTGCCCATGCAAGACTGGATTATGGCCCATGAAATTGTCAAAACTGCTATAATACAGCTTGTGAACACAATAGAGCCTCCATTTCCTTTCCGATCTTCACCAAACTTAGAAAGTAGTTAAATATTGATGAGAGCCCAGTTTCTTTCGCAAACCAGCCAGATCTGCCCATGCAAGACTGGATTATGGCCCTTGAAATTGTCAAAATTGCTATAATAGAGCTTGTGAACACAATAGAGCCTCCATTTACTATCCGATCTTCACCATACATACATGCTCTGGATTGAAAATGACCAAAGAACCATACCAGTAGAGCATAGGCCCTCATGGGCCTCTTGTGTTACCTGTCCAACTGTTTGTCCATCTTTTACACTTCAATTTTGAAGCTCAAAGGTTACGGTTGTATGGGCCATAAAGGTCAAATCTATTTCTTCTCTATATCTCAAAAGCCCTTTGTTCTAGAGTCTTAGACTTCACAGAATGACCCTATTGTTTTGGAGGTCAAAGGTCAAGATCACAGGGGCCATAACGGTCAAATTTGCTCGCTCAATATTTAAAAAAAAAAAATTGTAACAGTCATCAAACCTTCACAGGATGATTGGTCGCCTTGAGTAGGTGACTCCTATTACTTTTAGGGGGTTACTTGGTCAAAGCTTATATAGTTAAAACATTGTAAGCTAAAAAGGGTAATGGAAAACAACATTAAACCCCAATCAAATGAAATTAAGATTTAATAGATGCAATGACTGTTTATTCCTATAACCTTTTTCCACATGCAGACAACTTCCCCTCAATGTGCCAAAATATCTTCAACTCGATTCAACAATTTAACCTGTTAGAGCTTTTCCATATTTTTTTCTAGATGTTTTCAAAGTCATCTGATGCAGAATTGTAGTATGTGGGAAAGCAGTAACTGGATGATGGTTAGTTATTCCACACAAGCTGTTTCCCTGACTTACATGTACTTATTGCTTTTATCCTTCTATAAATATACTAGTGCATAATGGAGGCTTAAATATGAACTTTAATGTGAACAACTATATACACTGTTTGGTGATCAGCAGACTTCATTCACATTTTACTTCTGATGCCTCTGCAGCTGACAACTTAGGAAAACTTTGTGGAAAAAAAGAAAAAAATATTTTAAATGAGTTTGTTTTTTCTACAGGACTTTCAGCTTAACCATTTCCCTTTCCCACCAACGGATGCATTTTGACGCATCTGCAGTAGATGACCTTTGAAAAAATAAATATTTTAAACTCTTTTCAACAATTAGTCTTTCATTTATAGAGCAGACAACCCAAATACTACGAATTTTCCCATATAGAACAAATATACAGCAGACAAATTTGAAAACATATTGGCGAAACTGTAAAAAAAACCTTAAATGAGAGTTTAATTATTGAATAGAGTTGAAAACATTGTGAGTAAAGGAGAAATTGTGATGAAACTTAATTAATAGCGAGCATCCTCTCGAGACAAATTATTTCATATCTTTATGATCATATCGCTATGATAAAATGAGGTTTTAAGAACAGAAACATCAAAATTTTGTACCCAGAAAGCACTTGCCAAATTTGAAATAATTTCACAGTGATGTTCCTTGAGTGACTTATCAAATTTCTTGATTTGTCATAAAAAAAGGCTGGCAGTAGGTTGGGCATTTTTGTCCTATATGGCCATCGTAAGAAAACTCTCTGAAGAAACTACTTGCCCAATTTTGATATTATTATGTCTCCCTGTGTATACAGGGGAGATATATTGTTTTTGTCCTTGATGTCTGTCTGTCTGTCTGTCTGTCTGTCTGTCTGTCTGTTCGTCCCCAAAATCTTGTCCGATCCATATCTCCCAGACGGCTTGAAGGATTATCATGAAACTTGGGTCACATGTTCACCTCATCAAGGCGACGTGCAGAACCCGCGTCTCGACAATATAGGGTCAAGGTCAAGGTCACGCTTGAAGGTCAAAGGTTTGAGGCTTTATTTTGTGTCCGCTCCATATCTCCCAGACGGCTTGAAGGATTTTCATGAAACTTGGGTCACATGTTCACCTCATCAAGGCGACGTGCAGAACCCGCGTCTCGACAATATAGGGTCAAGGTCACGCTTGAAGGTCAAAGGTTTGAGGCTTTATTTCGTGTCCGCTCCATATCTCCGAGACGGCTTGAAGGATTTTCATGAAACTTGGGTCACATGTTCACCTCATCAAGGCGACGTGCAGAACCTGCGTCTCGACAATATAGGGTCAAGGTCACGCTTGAAGGTCAAAGGTTTGAGGCTTTATTTCGTGTCCGCTCCATATCTCCGAGACGGCTTGAAGGATTTTCATGAAACTTGGGTCACATGTTCACCTCATCAAGGCGACGTGCAGAACCCGCGTCTCGACAATATAGGGTCAATGTCAAGGTCACGCTTGAAGGTCAAAGGTTTGAGGCTTTATTTCGTGTCCGCTCCATATCTCCGAGACGGCTTGAAGGATTTTCATGAAACTTGGGTCACATGTTCACCTCATCAAGGTGACGTGCAGAACTTGCGTCTCGACAATATAGGGTCAATGTCAAGGTCACGCTTGAAGGTCAAAGGTTTGAGGCTTTATTTCGTGTCCGCTCCATATCTCCCAGACGGCTTGAAGGATTTTCATGAAACTTGGGTCACATGTTCACCTCATCAAGGCGACGTGCAGAACCCGCGTCTCGACAATATAGGGTCAAGGTCACGCTTGAAGGTCAAAGGTTTGAGGCTTTATTTCGTGTCCGCTCCATATTTCCGAGACGGCTTGAAGGATTTTCATGAAACTTAGGTCACATGTTCACCTCATCAAGGCGACGTGCAGAACCTGCGTCTCGACAATATAGGGTCAAGGTCACGCTTGAAGGTCAAAGGTTTGAGGCTTTATTTCGTGTCCGCTCCATATCTCCGAGACGGCTTGAAGGATTTTCATGAAACTTGGGTCACATGTTCACCTCATCAAGGCGATGTGCAGAACCCGCGTCTCGACAATATAGGGTCAATGTCAAGGTCACGCTTGAAGGTCAAAGGTTTGAGGCTTTATTTCGTGTCCGCTCCATATCTCCGAGACGGCTTGAAGGATTTTCATGAAACTTGGGTCACATGTTCACCTCATCAAGGTGACGTGCAGAACTTGCGTCTCGACAATATAGGGTCAATGTCAAGGTCACGCTCGAAGGTCAAAGGTTTGAGGCTTTATTTTGTGTCCGCTCCATATCTCCCAGACGGCTTGAAGGATTTTAATGAAACTTTGGTCACATGTTCACCTCATCAAGGCGACGTGCAGAACCCGTGTCTCGACAATATAGGGTCAAGGTCAAGGTCACGCTTGAAGGTCAAAGGTTTGAGGCTTTATTTCGTGTCCGCTCCATATCTCCAAGACGGCTTGAAAGATTTTCATGAAACTTGGGTCACATGTTCACCTCATCAAGGCAACGTGCATAACCCGCGTCTCGACCATACCGGGTCAAGGTCAAGGTCACGTTTGAAGGTCAAAGGTTTGAGGCTTTATTTTGTGTCAACTCCATATGCTTATGTTTAGCAACAGTTGTTAACTGTTTTGAAGAATACTTCAGTCTTGAATGTTACAGCTGCAGTAAAAATATGTGTTTCTGTAAACCATTTGAAATCATGTCCACTTTGTACCAGGTCAAGACAAAACATTAGTAATTAAAAATTGAGTACTGTCCAACTTGGTCAAATTTTTGTTTGTCTGCTTTATAGGTTGGAATGTTTTGAGAGATTTTGACAGATATTTGAGGGGGAGACATATGTTTTTGTCAAAACAATTCTAGTTTCACATGAATATTCCTTTGGTGTCACAACCAGATTTCATGGCTAGAACAGAGCTTCTTTTTCTTTCTTTTTTCAAAGATTTGAAACATTTGAAAGATAATGTAAATTTGATGTATATGGTGAAGGTTAATCCTGTGAAACACTTGTTTGTGAGATTTTTCCTGTATCTGATGTCATTTCTTTGTGGAAAGGTAAAGGATTTTATTCACTTTGTCTTAGAGATGTTTCTTATATTTACAGGCAATACGATCCATATCTTGGCACCATGAAGGGAAACAGTTTATGGGAAGTCACACTGATGGAAGTTTGACCACATGGAACATTAAAGCTAGCAAGCCTGCAAGTATTATCACACCACATGGTAAGTCCCTTTTCTTAGTCATATAGGAAACAATTTTAGTTTGTGAACATGTTAACCATTGACAGGATAAGATATTTTTAGCTCACCAGAGGACAAAGTGCTCAAGATGAGTTTTTGTGATCACCCTTTATCCGTCATTCGTCGTCAACATTTGCTTGTTAACACTCTAGAGGCAACATTTTGCATCCAATCTTCTTGAAAGTTTATCAGAACATATATCTCCATCAAATCTAGACCAAGTTCGAAACGGGGTCATGCCGGGTCAAAAACTAGGTCACTAGGCCAAATTTAATGAATATCTTGTTAACACTCTGGAAGCTGCATTTTTGGCTTGAGCATGTTGTCAGAATGTTTATCTTAGTGATATCTAGACAAAAGTCGAATATAGGTCATTTCAGGTCAAAAACTAGGTCACTAGGCTAAATTGAAGGAAAATCTTGTTAACAGAAAGTTTGTCTTGATGATATCTAGGCCAAGTTCGAATATGGGTCATATCCAGTCAAAAACTAGGTCACTAGGCCAAATTTAAGGAAAATCTTCTCAACACTCTTTAAGTCAAATTTTTGGCTTGAGCATGTTGAAACTATGTCAGAGTGTTTGTCTTCGTGATTCTATGCCAAGTTTGAATATGGGTCATGTCCGGTCAAAAACTAGGTCACTAGGCCAAATTTAAGGAAAATCTTTTTAACACTCTTGAAACTGATATTTTAAACTTGAGCATGTTTAAACTTTATCAGAAAGCTTGTCCTGATGATATCTAGGCCAAGTTCAAATATGGGTCATGTCAGCTCAAAAACTAGGTCACTAGGCCATATTCAAGGAAAATCTTGTTAACACTCTTTAAGCCGCGTTTTAAACTTGAGCATGTTGAAACTCTATCAGAAAGTTTGTCCTGATGATATCTAGGCTAAGTTCGAATATAGGTCATGTCTGGTCAAAAACTAGGTCACTAGGTTAAATTTGAGGAAAACCATGTTAACGTAGATGGAAGCTGCATTTTAAACTTGAGCATGTTGAAATTCTATCAGAAAGTTTGTCCTGATGATATCTAGGCCAAGTTCGAATATAGGTCATGTGAGGTCAAAAACTAGGTCACTAGGCCAAAGTTAAGGAAAATCTGGTTAACGCTCTGGACCACATTTTTGGTTGAGGATTTTGAAACTTTGTCAGAATATTTGTCTTGATGATATCTAGGCTAACTTCGAATATGGGTTTGGTCGGATCAAAAACTAGGTCACTAGGCCATATTGTAGAAATATATTGTTAACACTATAGAGATCAAATTTGTTACTTGAGCAGCTTCAAACTTTGTCGGAATATTTGTCTTGATGATATCTAGGCCAGGTTTGAATATGGGTCATATCAGGTCAATAACTACGTCACTAGGCCAAATTATAGAACAATCTAGTTGACACTATAGAGATCGCATTTTTGAGCAGCTTGAAATTTTGTCAGGAAGTTTGTCTTGATGATATTGCCATTGGCGCTGAAAGAGTTAAGTCTTTTAAAAATAGCCCATAATCAGGTGAGCGGTTCCAGGGCCCTCTTGGTTTGTTTTCAACTGCTTTGAAAATATATAATATCTAGAAATTTGGAAATTAAATTTTTGAGCAAGAGTTATTGAGTATATTATGTATTGTGAAAAAAAAGAGAAATATCTCATGCTGAGCAATTTTTGCTCCACAATAATTGTTTTAGATCACCTGAGCCGAAGGGCTGTACATTGTGTCTGTCTGTCACACTTTGATTTACAGACAGGTGACATGTGTGTTCCTTTGAACCCTCTCGTTCATGCATGGTTTTTGTCTCGCCCCAACAAAGTAGCGAACACTTTTATGGCAGCAACAGCGGCGTCAAACAATTGCACTTAGCTCAACTTAAATGAAAAAAAAATAAACAAAATCTCAAAAAGTGCAAGTGCAAGAGCTTTTAAACTAGGTTCCTAGTTACACAGTGTACGTTGTTGATGACGAGAATTGGACATTTCTTTCTTTTTAGATTGAAATCAAATTTTGCACACACATTTTGTTGTTGTCTTTTACCCTTGTATAGATAGTCAAAGCAGGGAAAATGCAAGACATTTAATTACGCGTTATTCTTGTTCTTCTCTCTTCCAGCCAAGATTGGTAAAGAAGGAAAACCTGATCCCTGTAAGCCTATAACCAAAGTTGAATGGAGTTCTGTTCGAAATAGGTAGGTTACTACAACTCTCAATAGAGCAAAGCTGAGGAAAAATCCACATTCTGAAATGTGGGAGCTGGCAAGATCATGATCAGTATTTGTTGCCACACACCCAGATCTGGCCCCAAAACTATAAAACATTTTTTATGCTCCAAATAAGACTTCTCATTTGACAGTTTCCAGTATGAATTTACTTCTGGGTAGTCAAGATACATGAGCACAAACTCTTGAGAGTTAAGTAAACATTAATATTTTTTCAGCCAGGGTCTTTAGCCATCTAGTCATATTACTACACAACATTGACCTGGGCCTGATTTCTGCAAAAATGTTTAGTTCTATGATGTACATTTATTTTTTATAAAAGTTTGGTTTTATCCCTTTCCCACTTACAACAAATCTGCAGCGGACAACTTTTTAGACTTTAAGGCAAAAATGTACAAAATCTCTTTATATGTAAACATTATTTTTGAATAAGGGTTGAAAAGATGTTAGATATCAGAGAGAATTATATTGTTGTTGCCGTGTCCGTCCTTCCGTCTGTCCGTCACACTTGTTTCCGCTCAATAACTGAAGAATGCTTGGGCGTAGGAACTTTATACTTGGTATGCAGGTTGGTCATGACCAGTATATGACCCTTATTGATTTTGAGGTCACAGTGACCTTGAGCTGAAAGGTCACAGTGACAATGAACTGAAAAATTGTTTTTGCTTAATAACTGTATAATGCTTTGGCGATGGAAGTCAATACTTAATGTGCAGGTTGGTCACCACCAGAAGATGATCCCTATTGATTTTGAGGTCGCTAGGTCAAAGGTCAAGGTCATGGTAACCTTCAGCTGAAAAATGGTTTCTGCTCAATAACTGAAGAATGCTTATGTCGAGGAACTTCATACCTGGTGTGCAGGTTGGTTCTAACCAGTAGATGACCCTTATTGACTTTGGTTGATTTTGAGGTCACAAGGTCAAAGTACCAATGAGCTGAAAAATTGTTTTTGCTTAATAACTGTAGAATGCTTTGGCCATGGAAGTTAAAACTTGGTGTGCAGGTTGGTCACCACCAGCAGATGACCCCTATTGATTTTGAGGTCACTAGGTCAAAGGTCAAGGTCATGGTAACCTTCAGCTGAAAAATGGTTTCTGCTCAATGGGGAGACAAGCGCTTTTTCAAAAAAGCAATCTCGAGTTTGAAAGAGTGTAGCTAAGGATGAAGCTGTGCATTAAGCACATCAGATCTGATTTACCAAAAGTTTTTTGATTCCTTCCCAATTACAACAAATCTGGAACAGACAACTATCTAGCCAAAAATATGAAAATTCTCCATAATTATATGAAAGAATAATTATTTAATAATTTTGAAAACATTGTGACATACGAGAAATTGCTCAATATGAACAATTTCTTCTTTTGCTACAATCTATTTTAAAATTTGTCTGCTGCAGCGGTATCAGAGAGTGTCTGTTTCTGAGAAAGGGTAAAGAGTGCAGACTAGACCTAACACCAAAATCCTACATTGTGGGTACTCAAAAGAATCATCTTACTGAGACAATTCAGTACCACATCATTAATTGGGTAATGAGAGAAATATTGTTTCAGAAAAGACCCATTTACTCTTCCATCTCTAGGCCTTTGTCACATAAAGGTGAAGATTATCTGGTAGTAGTTAAGAAATGTTGCTGGCTATATGATATGATAGATTGTAGTTTGACAGGATGTTTGTATGTTTTACCAGATACAGATGACCTGTGATACCTATACATGCTGCATGTTTTACTTGTTTATAAAATTACTTCTTTAAGTATTATTTATTAACACCTTATCATACAGAGCCATGGTACAGGGCCACCTAGACCCTCTTGTTTAGTTTTATCTCACCTGAGCATGATGTGCAAGGTGAGCTATTGTGATCACTCAACATATGTCATCAGTTGTCCGTCTTTTCCACAATTTCTTTTAAGCAGCATCTTCTCTGAAACTGCTAGGTCAAATGTCATGAAACTTCACAGGAATGTTCCTTGAATGGTCTTCATTCAGAATTTAATTCTCTGTAGAACAATGGCTGCTGAAGCATCAGAAAGAGGGGATAATGTCCCAAACTTTAACAAAATTATTGTCCAAAAGTACATAGCCAGATTTGAAATCAGAATTTGGCACAAATATTCCTTGGATGACCCTCTACCAAGTTTTGTAAAAATCTCCTTATTCAAAAGTGCTGGCCAATTTTGAAAAGAAAAAGAAAATTGCACAAATGTTCCTTAGGTGACCCTCTACTAAGATTGTTCAAAAACATGGCTACCATGAGGTGGTACTTGTTAACTTCATATTGTATAAAGTAAGATTGATTGATTTGGGTTTTAACACTATTTTCAACAATTTTTCTGTCATATAATGGCAGCCAGTTTCATTGATTCATTGATTCTCATACCAATTCTCCACACAACAGTCTTTCCAAGCATCTATCTGCTTTTCGGAAAGAATGTTGGCCGGAATCAGTTTCAAACTCACAACCCCTTAATTGACAGCCCATGTTGCTACCAGGACTCTGCCAATTTATAGAGTAAGAACATTGGAAATTACTTTTAAAAATTCTACTGAACGAGGTGAGCAATATAGGGCCAGCATGGTCCTCTTGTTTCTTTTTCCCCTGAATATTTTCAAAATATATTTTTTGGAAGGTTTAGAATTGTTTCAGGGTCACAATTATGTAAACGAGATATCGAAACCAAGTTAACCTGACACATTTCCATTTTAATTTGCATAAGGATATGTCACATGAATTACTGGTTCTTCTCTCTAAGACAAGACATATTTAAACCTATCCCACATACAACAAATCTGCAGCGGACAACATTGAAAATAGTCTCAATAACTGAAAGAACAATTATTGAACAAAGTTGAAAACATTGTGGCAAAAGAAGAAATTACTTTTGCCATAAAGTCATCCGCTGCAGAAAGCGTTTGTATGTGGGAAAGGGTTAAGTCAATTTATGATGATTGTGGGACATTAACCCTTTACCTCATATGGATGACTTAAGACACCTGCAATCAGACTTGAACAAACTGTGGAACAAGTGTACCAATTTAACTGCCACCATATTAACCCTTTCCCTTATACGACAATTCTGCAGCAGACAACTTTGAACATATTTTGTCAAAACATAGAAAATCTCTATAATTGAATGGATAACCTATGACTAAAAGTGGAAAACATTGTGGCAAAAGGAGAAATTGCTCGTTTTGAGCAATTTCTTCTTTTGTCACTATGTTTTCAAAAAGCCTCTGCTGCAGAGGCATCAGAAAGCATCTATATGAGGGAAAGGGTTAACCATTGAGGAGCCATAAAACTTTTTAGAGTTAAGAGAATGAACTTCACATGTTGAAGCTGCACACCACAACCATTCCCAAGTTTATAAGTTTCTCTTTTTTCCACCATGTTTTTTTTACTCTGTATTTCTACTTAATATTACATTTACATTATCCATATATTACAATTTATCCTCGAATGTCTTCAGAGCAGTCTTTAAAAGTCTTCACTCATGGATTTGAAGATTCAGAACAACATAATAGTATTTATGTATTCATGGAATCTTCACTGTTGACTCTTCAAAAAGTTCACTTCTAAATTTTATATTGTTCGCCCATCCTTGAGGAAAGTCTAGCCTTAGGTTTTGGTAAATTGGAAGTTTAACCCTTTTCTGTGGTTAAAAGATCTGCAGCAAATGGGGGAATAAAATGGTGAAATTTCTATAAATGAAATTATAATTTCAGAATGAACAAGAAAACGTTGTGGGAAATGGTGAAATTGCTCATGATGAGCAATTTCTCCATCTTCCCACAATCTTTTTAAAAGTTGTCTGTTGATATATGTGTCTGTATATTGGAAAGGGTTTATCCAATTCTACAAGTTTGGTGAATGTGGAGACAATTTTACACCATTGAGTCTGTTATAAAAGGTCAATTTCCCCTCACTTTTTCACATGTTCTAGACATTCTCGTTAACAGTAGAACAGGTTTCTTGGAACACTGAATACATCCTAGCCATGTCACGCAAAGTTAGTTTTTGTTGCATTTTGGTTTAGATTACCCTTTGCCACGCATTTTGACGCAATAGCAGCAGACGAGATTTGAAAACATTGTGGCCAAAGGTGAATTGCTTATGATGAGCAATTTCTCCTTTGGCCACAATGTTTTCAACTTTATTTAACAATTAAGCTATCATTTATGGAGATTTTTCAGATTTTTGTCACAATGTTTTCAAAGTCGTCTGCTGCAGATTTTTTACATTCAGGTTGAGATAAGGTAGGATAAACGGGCCTTTTATCCAGAAATACTCTCTTACACCTCAATTCCTATATACTTACAACAAATTTGCAGCAGACGACTGTAAAATAACTAGGCAAAAATGCGACCATGAACAATTGTTGAAAACATTGTTGCAAACGGAGAAATAACTCATAGTAATTATACCCCCGCAAACGTAGTTTGAAGGGGGTATACTGGAATCAGCCTGTCGGTCGGTCTGTCCGCAAAATCTGTTCCGTTGTACTCCTCCTTCAGTTTCTACCTGATTTACTTGATACTTGGCAAGGAATCCGCTGTGGTCGAGTGGTTAGCATCGGGGATTTCGAAACCGGGTGTCCCGGGTTCGATCCCCAGTCGCGGCAATTCGGTCATGGTGGAGTGCCCTTGGGCAAGGCACATTTTCTAGCCTAGTACTGGTTTGTTCACCCAGGGAACATGAATAATAAAATTTAAATGCGCGCTAAATGACCTTAGCTGTCGATGCGCCATAAAACAATATACATTCATTCATTCATTGATACTTGGCATAAATGTTAATCAGGAGTAGTAGATGTGCAAGACGCAAATTTCATGTCCCTGTGACCTTCACTTTGACCTCTGACCTTGAAATAGGATTTTTATGCCCCCGGAATCTCCGATTCGGTGGGCATCTAGTTTTTGGCCTGTCTGCACGTCTGTCTGCACGTCTGTCTGTCTGCACGAAAAAAACTTTAACCTTGACCACTTCTTTTGAACCATAACAGGTACGGCTACCATATTTCACATGTGTATTCCTTGTGACATGACCTTTCTGTCAGTACCAAATTTTTTGACCTTGCGACCTTGACCTTTGACCTAGATGTTGCCATTCTCGAAAAAAACTTTAACCTTGGCCATTACTTTTGAACCATAACAGGTACGGCTACCGTATTTCACATGTGTATTCCTTGTGACATGACCTTTCTGTCAGTACCAACATTTTTGACCTTGCGACCTTGACCTTTGACCTAGATGTTGCCATTCTCGAAAAAAACTTTAACCTTGGCCATTACTTTTGAACCATAACAGGTACGGCTACCATATTTCACATGTGTATTCCTTGTGACATGACCTTTCTCTCAGTACCAACATTTTTTACCTTGCGACCTTGACCTTTGACCTAGATGTTGCCATTCTCGATAAAAACTTTAACCTTGACGACTACTTTTCAACCATAACAGGTTTGGCTACCATATTTCACATGTGTATACCTTGTGACATGACCTTTCTGTCAGTACCAAAATTTTCACCTTGTGACCTTGACCTTTGACCTAGATGTTGCCATTCTCGAAAAAAAAATTGAACCTTGACCACTACTTTTGAACCATAACAGGTACGGCTACCATATTTCACATGTGTATATCTTGTGACATGACCTTTCTGTCAGTACCAAAATTGTTCACCTTGCGACCTTGACCTTTGACCTAGATGTTGCCATTCTCGAAAAAAACTTTAACCTTGACCACTTCTTATGAACCATAACAGGTACGGCTACCATATTTCACATGTGTATTCCTTGTAACATGACCTTTCTGTCAGTACCAACATTTTTGACCTGGCGACCTTGACCTTTGACCTAGATGTTGCCATTCAGGGGCATCAGTGTTTCACAAACACATCTTGTTTTTTGTTAAAATCTTATCTAATCTGTTCCGTTGTACTCCTCCTTCAGTTTCTACCTGATTTACTTGATACTTGGCATAAATGTTAATCAGGAGTAGTAGATGTGCAAGACGCAAATTTCATGTCCCTGTGACCTTCACCTTGACCTCTGACCTTGAAATAGGATTTTTTTTTTTGTTAAAATCTAATCTGTTGTACTCCTCCTTCAGTTTCAACCTGATTTACTTCATACTTGGCATAAATGTTAATCAGGAGTAGTAGATGTGCAACACGCAAATTTCATGTCCCTGTGACATTCACCTCTGACCTTGAAATAGGATTTTTTTTTTGTTAAAATCTAATCTGTTGTACTCCTCCTTCAGTTTCAACCTGATTTACTTCATACTTGGCATAAATGTTAATCAGGAGTAGTAGATGTGCAAGACACAAATTTCATGTCCCTGTGCCCTCCACCTTGACGTCTGACCTTGAAATAGGATTTTTTTTTGTTAAAATCTAATCTCTTGTACTCCTCCTTCAGTTTCAACCTGATTTACTTCATACTTGGCATTCATACTTGGCATAAATGTTAATCAGGAGTAGTAGATGTGCAAGACACAAATTTCATGTCCCTGTGACCTTCACCTTGACCTCTGACCTTGAAATAGGATTTTTTTTTTTGTTAAAATCTAATCTGTTGTACTCCTCCTTCAGTTTCAATTTGATTTACTTCATACTTGGCATAAATGTTAATCAGGAGTAGTAGATGTGCAACACGCAAATTTCATGTCCCTGTGACATTGACCTCTGACCTTGAAATAGGATTTTTTTTTTGTTAAAATCTAATCTGTTGTACTCCTCCTTCAGTTTCAACCTGATTTACTTGATACTTGGCATAAATGTTAATCAGGAGTAGTAGATGTGCAAGACGCAAATTTCATGTCCCTGTGACCTTGACCTCTGACCTTGAAATAGGATTTTTTTTTTTGTTAAAATCTAATCTGTTGTACTCCTCCTTCAGTTTCAACCTGATTTACTTTATACTTGGCATAAATGTTAATCAGGAATAGTAGATGTGCAACACGCAAATTTCATGTCCCTGTGACCTTCACCTCAGACCTTGAAATAGGATTTTTTTTTCTTAAAATCTAATCTGGTGCGACATACTCCTCCTTCAATTTCAACCGGATTTACTTGAAACATGGCAAAATGTCAAGAGGTAGAACATGATATTATATTACATTATAGCTACTGTAAACTACCTAAATTACGTAAGGATTTTATATTTCCTAATATTCGCAAGCTGACCTCCTCGCGAAATTAATACCTTGCGAAAATATATCGATCAGAAGAGAAATTTAAACTTCTGCTACTTATTCTCAAAATTAAAATATCAAAATATCAAAATTAAAAAAATATCGAAAATAGGTCCTCGTGAATATTCAGTAGTTTACAGTAAAAACCTTGTTACTCTTTGAATAAAGAATGTGGTTCATTTTCTTCTTGTTTGTTTGTTTTCTGAAACTAGAAAACTAAATAAAAACTTATTTCATGAGGAAATAGTACTTTGTGCAGATTGTATTTTATGCATTAGAAAATGTTCTTGACAAAATTTCTTTAAAATTAGATTTGTATATTGCTTTTTGATATCATCTTAGTATTTCTTTTTGATACTGATATTCAAATTGTCTGAGTCAAAGATAATACTGTGAGATATAATATGTGTCAGGGGTTGGGGCCAGGATATTAATCACCTTTAGTGATAGTTCTAGTTTCCTCTTTCACCATATTATTTTCAAATGTTGCCTGCTACAGATGCTTCAAAATGTGTCTACAGATTGCGGCTACCAAAGCGGATGGCATAGTTGTCATGATATTTAAATATATGGGTCAACACATATAGTTTTTCCTTACAAGTGACATTTACATGTAGGCTTTTTCTAAACCTTGTCTAATATACTGATGCTTTCTGACTCCTCTACATCCTACGACTTTTGAAAACATTGTGGCAAAAGGAGTAATTGTTTTTCGAAATTTTGTAAATTTCTGAATTGATATTTTGACAGTTGTCTGCTGGACATTTGATGTATGTGAGAAATGGTTAACCTTTTCCCACACACAACAAATCTAAAACATATCTGGTCAAAATGGAAAAACAAATGAAAGTGAAATTTTAGAATAGAGAAGAGAAACCATTAAGGTTAAAGGAAATGCTGCAGTTTATGTGCAATTGTCTGCTGCAGATTTGTCAAAAATGTGTCTGTATGTGGGAAAGCTTTAAAACCGCAGAGATACAAAGTTGAATGTGTTTAAGCATAATCATCCTTGTTCTCCCAGGCAGCCAGACTAACCCCCCAACCCCCCCTTTTTTCCTGCCACAGCTTGTATCAAGAGTAAAGATGTCTAACCTGTGGTAGATTTTATCCCCTATATTAGTACATATTCTTTCACTGTAGTGTTTATGTTTGTCTGATAAGAACGGATGAAACTGTTTTTTCCAAAAGGAGGGGAAACGAGACTTTATAGTGAAAACACTTTATCCAGATAGGTTAATACGTTCTTTTTTACCTTTTCCCACATACAGATGCTTTCTGGTCCCCTTTGCAGCAGACGACTTTTGAAAACATTGTGACAAAGGGAGAAATTGCTCATAATGAGCAATATCTCCTTTTATCACAATGTTTTCAATTCTACTAAAAATAATTTTTTCATCTATGGAAATTTTCCCTATTTTTGCTTAGATATCTATATAGTTGTCTGCTGCAAATTTTTTGTATGTTGAAAAATGTTATCCCATTTCCCCATACTATAA
The DNA here is from genome assembly GCA_031761405.1 of Serripes groenlandicus. Classification (NCBI taxonomy): domain Eukaryota; kingdom Metazoa; phylum Mollusca; class Bivalvia; order Cardiida; family Cardiidae; genus Serripes; species Serripes groenlandicus. The sequence goes on along the minus strand of JASEVX010000005.1, from coordinate 16,036,328 downwards.
ATCTACAGCAGACGACTCTGAACTGATTTATGCTAGGTATACATTATGTTCCCGGCGGCCACATCAATCACGTTTCGGGCCAAGTGGACAAAACGGGATGGACTTGAGACAACGCGGGGGACGGAATGGGCAAACGTGACAGGCGGTGATTGCTGTGGATGCTGGGCCGGATTTTAAAACTGTCAAACAATTTGCCAAGGTAGTCACGGTGCGGATCAAAGACCTAGTAGGCCGAAGTAAAACAAGGTGAATACAACAAATATTGACAGTACCTATTAGGCCGTAACACAACTTGGAGGCAGTCCGTAGTGGGACAGGAAGCATGTGTATTCCCCGGCATCTCACAGTCCTTTCAAGTTTTGTCACGTTCAATAACGGCGCATCACGGCATGTGATGCTTTATGGGCCTGGCCTACTACAGTCAGACGGGTTCAATCACGGCGCATGTGACTGTTTACGGCCCCTGCGCGCTATGACGCGTTGCCTTCTACTACGGTCTGACACGGCGGGCGCGGTCTGGGAGGGAGTATATAAAAGCCGGGCCAGGCAGGGGAGCTTCATTCGAGTCGGAGCAATCAACGACACATAACTGCATATACACTACAAAGAGAGAAGACCAAGCTTTAAAGAAAGAAGGCCAAGACATAGCACCGAAGAAGCCAAGACGTAGGAAGGCCCCCAGTCCTGCACCACCAGTAGAGGAGCAGGAGCAGCCTGAAGATCCTCGCCGTTCACTGCCGCCAGATGAAGAGAGGCATGCTGCTGCTGACCCGGTCCCTAAACTGGAACCTGAACCTGAGGCTCAGGAGGCTGAATAAGACGCACCTGCTAGGAGGAGAATGAGAAGGAGCTCATCATTGACTTCCTCCAGCAGAATCCCATGCTGTACTCCAAGAGCCTGGCTGGTTACAAAGACGCTGCGATGAAAGACAGACTGTGGACGGAGCGAGCCCTTCATCCTTGAAGGCTTCCAAGATGGTTTTGCACACTTCTGGCACCATATGTCAGATGGCTGCTTTACTGCACTAGAATGCATAGGAGAGTGACGAGTACTTGTCCCCAGTGGCCAGATGTCTAAAAGTCACTGACAGCTTCAGTCCAGGTGGTAGGGCAGAGCAAAACTTGGTGTCTTGTCTTTCGATGGCTGGTGTTACTCTTTCCAGGATCTCGTCAAAGAGCTCTGGAGGCATCCTCTGGTAGTTCTGGAAGGTGTTGACATTTTGGGTGCGGAGCCCTCTGTTGAGAAATGTTGAGTAGTGGCCCAGCTGCTGCCTTCTGTCTCCTGATAACCATTTGTGCACCCACATGGATCTTAACCTTCTCATCCGCCTTCTTCCTGACTGCTGCACTCTGGCATTCCCCCTCTGCAACTGCCTTCTTCTTGCTGACGCAAAGACTGAGTGTATGCACCCAGCAAACATGCAAACACAAAATCTTCTTCAGCTTAGGCATTCATGATGTTGTCTCTTCGAAATGCCAGGATACAATCATTGCTATTGCTTGGGAGGCCTTCTTTTTATACCGTGGGCACAAAAGTGATCAAAGCTGCCCAGCTTCCATGTTTCATCCGTAGACAGCCTTGACAGAACGTGAAGAACATGTTAGATGTGAGAAACATGAGGGACTCCATCTGAACTTGACGGGCCGGGAGGGGACGTACTGGCATCCGTGGTAGACCGTAGGCCGAACCGTATTGCGCCTTCGAGTCTCCGGGAATCAGCCCAAGTGTTTGCCTGGTTTCATGATAACTTAAGGAAAATGCTCTCTCGGTGATAATTGTCTGCTGCAAATGCGTCAGAATATGGTAAAGGGTATATTATATCATGTAAACAGCTCAACTCAAACCAATTGAAATGCAGTTTAGATTTGAACTGTATCAAATAGATTGTTTGATGCTGTAGAAATTTGATTGATTTCACTGGCTGCATTCTTAGGGCCCTCACAAAGATTCAATGTAATTTGCATACAATAAGTTACACAATCAAAGTACATTTAGTACTGTAACCCTGTACTGAAAAGACCTCGAAATGAAGGGCATTTTTCATGTCCTTTACCCTTTCCCACATACAATAGAATTGCGAGACAAATTTGAAAGGATGTAGGCAATAATATGGAAAATCTTTAGTAATATTAAAAGTTATGTTGTTGAATGAAGTTGAAAGCATTTCGACAAATGGAGAAATTGCTCATGATGAGCAATTTCTCCATTTGCCACACTGTTTTCAATAGTTGTGTTCTTCAGATACCTCACAATGCTTCTGGAAGTGGGAAAGGGTTAAATCCTCATCCAAACTTTTTGTGTTGTTGATACTCCAAAGCCTCATATCAACGAGGCAATTCTTTTGAGTTCCCACAACATAATTTAGTAACATTTGAGATATAAAACTTCAAAGACCTATGGACTCGTCTTTATTAGGCTCTGCTGATTTATCTTACACAATACATGTGTTTTAACTCTTTTCCCACATACAGCAAATTTGCAGCAGATGACCTTAAAAAAGATCTAGGCAAAAACACAGAAAATCTCTATAAATGAAGATATATTTACTGGAAAAAGTTGAAAACTATTGTGGCAAAAGTAGAAATTGCTCGTTTTGAGTAATTTCTCCTTTTGTCACAATGTTTTCAAAAGCGGTCTGTTGCAGAGGCGTCAGACAGCGTCTATATGAGGGAAAGGGTTAAAACTCCAAGGAGAAGGTATTCTTGCCATTATGGGAATAGATGCATTTACACCATTGTAAAGGTGGACTGATCACAGCTTAAAGTTTTTCCTCAGGTATTTTCAAAAGCAGATGACTCATGAAATATGATTTAACCCTTTCCCACATACAACAAATCTGCAGCAGACGACTTTGAACATATTTTGTCAAAAAATGGAAAATCTCTATAATTGAATGCCGATAACCAATGACTTAAAGTGGAAAACATTGTGGCAAAAGAAGAAATTGCTTGTTTTGAGCAATTTCTTCTCTTGTCACTATGTTTTTAAAAAGCCGTCTGCTGCAGAGGCGCCAGAAAGCGTCTAAATGAGGGGGTTAAGGTAAATTTTTACCAATATCTTGAAGAAATTTCCGCCCAACCCCACCCCACACAAACTGTTTTTCTAAAGACTTTGTAGATTTAAATTACTGAAAGAATTCTTTGCATGCACTGGTCTATGGTTTATATTGAATAATATAACAATTATACATATCTGAAGGATTGATCTACTATTTATGGTTGCTTATTATAAATCGTTGTTTAACCCTTAAAACCCGCTTTCTGATGCTTCTGTAGCAGACGACTTTTGAAAACATGGTTAGGCAATATCTCCCATTGCCACAGTGTTTTCAATTCTATTTAATAATTAAACTCTTATTTATAGATATAATTATTTTTCACGCTTTTGCAAATATGTTATCGAAAGAGGTCTGCGGAGATTTGCTGTATGTGGAAAGTGTTAATGGAAGTATATGATTTCATTGAAATACCAGATTTTACGGGATCATCCCATGGTGAGTATGTGTCTTGAAGAATGCAGAAATGAAATATAAAGGACTCTTGCAACGTTTCTAAAATTTCTCACTGATCAATATTGATTCCCCTGACAAGTATAGTGCATTGTATAACCCTTTCCCTCATACAACAAACCTGCAGCAGACGACTTTGAACATATTTTGTCAAAAAATAGAAAATCTCTATAATTGATTGGATAACCTATGACTAAAAGTGGAAAAAAATTGTGGCAAAAGGAGAAATTGCTTGTTTTGAGCAATTTTTTCTTTTGTCACTATGTTTTCAAACAGCCGTCTGCTGCAGAGGCATCAGAAAGCGTCAATATGAGGGAATGGGTTAAAGTGAGGGATTGGTGCATGAACCACAGGAATGACTACAAGTTTTGCAGCAAAAACACAACAGATCTTGATAAAAAAAAAACCAGATGTGTTTGTTTAGGAAAACCTTTCCTCTTTATTAACATCAATTACATTTAAGAACATCATGAAATTGACACTTATTGGATCATGAGTGTGATTATAACCACAATTGAAGGCTTTGTGAGCAGATTGGAATTTATCGCTCTTATTGAAACAATTCAACCTAATGAGTTTTTAAAACAATGCAAATAAGTTCATGCTAGCAGCTATTACATGTAAGTGTAACGATGATCTATGATTAATTAAAATGTTTGATTCTTATATTTAAAGAAATTCTGTCCAGGCAGTATGGAAAAGGAGCGAAATGGATTGGAACTTAAACAGAAAAAAATGTCAATTACATGATTTTCATAATTGTGTTCTGACTTGGCATTTTGACTCATTTCTTGCAAAGTGGCCTTGACCGTGACACATATATTTGTCAAGGACAAAAAGGCATGTTTGCGAAGGTTAATGCATGACCCTGTAGGTCAGTCTCTGCTTTGTTGCCCTTGCACTTGGCTGTATATATATATAGTGATTTGGCGAGCATAAGAGTACTTGGTCTGGTCTGGGTTTGTTTTCTGTTCCACACGGCTAACCAGCCATTTGGCGAGCAACAGAGTACTTGGTCAGTCTCTGAGTTTGTTTACAGTTACACTTGGCTAAGGAGCCATTTTGGCAAGCATAGGAGTACTTAGTCAGTCTCTTGCTTTGTTTACAGTCACATTTGGCGAGCATAAGAGTACTAGATTGGTGGGTTTATTTACCCTTGCAATGGACTATGCAGCCATTTGGCGAGCACATGACTATGCTACATGTTTCCATTGGATTTATATGGAAATATTTAGTAGGCCAAACAACTGTGAAGAGTGCTTGATGATACAGCTCTACTTTGAGAGTTCTTTACTGTTTCTGTATGTTATCAAACACTGTGAAAATGAACATAGGAGGGGAGTGGCATGAACCAAATTGCCACAGGTGCATGAAGGGAATTGTAGCATGATATGACCTGCTAAGGTTAAAGGCTTTACAAACTTAACCCTTTCCCACTTGCAGACACATATTACACATATTACACATCTACAGCAGATGACTATTGAAAACATTGTGGCAAAAGGAGAAATTACTAATAATGAGGAATTACCCTATTTGCCACAATGTTTCAACTATATTCAAATATTAAGCTTTCCTTTATAGAGAATTTTTCATCTTTATGCACAGATCTTTTCAAAGTTGACGTCTGTAGATTCGTTGGAAAGGGTTACGTGCTTCATGTAAAACAGTAATGCAACTACTAAATTATTACAAGACATGGTAACAACTCTTTTTGAATAATGCCCTCAATGTTCTAGATAATATTGCATTGCTGCCTAGAAAGATTTTCTGCTACATGTTTTCTCCATGTATATTTATTAGCTCCACTGGCTGAAAGCCAGTTAATCCTATGTCATGGCTAAGCCTTATTTTGCTATTGTCAAAACTTTAAAAAGTATCCTGTCGATATCTGAATAATTTTGTAAGAATGTTTCTTTGGTGACCGACCCTTTATAAGATTCCTTAAAGCCATGTTGATTTGTTGAAAAATATGGCTAATTTCCAAATAATTTTGTAGAAATGTTCCTTGGGTAAACTTTAAGCTAATTCCTTCATGCAATGTTGATTGGTAGAAAAACATGGTGCTGTTAAGCCTTATATGGCTATAGTGAAAACTTCAAAATCTTCTTCTTTGAAAGTATTTAGCCAATTTCAAAATCATTTTCTAGAAATGTTCCTTGTGTGACCCTCTATGAGATTACTTCAAGCCATGTTGATTAGTAAAAAAAGATAAGTTATTGTGGTTGGCATGACAAATCATATTTCATTACCAAGGTGTGCGATCCAGAGGCATCATGGCCCTCTTACTAAATAATTATGTAGAACTGTTCCTTTTGTGACTCACTGAGATTCCTTCAAGCACATCTTGATTGGTCGAAAAACATACTTTATCTCGGATAGACAAAGTGTCACAATTAACCCTTTCCCTTATATAGATACTTTCTGACGTATCAGCAGACTTTTGAAAACATTGTGCCAAACGGAGAAATTGCTCATTTGTTTGGCACAATGTTTTCAACTCTTTTCAGTAATATAACATTCATTTACAGAGACGTTACATTGTTTTGTTTAGATTATCTCAAAGTCGTCTGCTGCCGAATTGTTGTTTGTGGGAAAGGGTTAAGTTGACTACTCTTTTACAAATGTAACAATATTTTTCTTAGATGTTTTTCAAAGCTTTCCACATATGATGAATCTGCATGCAGCAGACAATGTTGAAAAAACATCCAGGCAAAATAAGTTTAAATGTTTTAAAAAATTGTCTGCTACTGATGGGTCAAAATGCAAGCGGGAAAGGATTAATAAACTGTTAACACTTTCCCAGATACGACTAATCTGCAGCAGACGACATTGATAAAAACTTTGCACAAATGTGAAAAATCCCTATTAAAGAAAATATAATTATTGAATCGAGTTCATTGTGGCGGCAAATGGAGAAATTGCTCATTATGGTGAAAGGCACCAGGAAGTGTCTGTATGTGGGAGCAGGTTAACCCTTTCCCTCATATAGATGCTTTCTGATGCCTTTGCAGCAGACGACTTTTTGAAAACATAATGACAAAAGAATCCTTTAGCCACAATGTTTTCCACTTTTAGTCATAGGTTATCCATTCAATTATAGAGATTTTCTATTTTTTGACAAAATATGTTCAAAGTCGTCTGCTGCAGAATTGTTGTATGTGGGAAAGGGTTATACCACAAGGGGAATGAAGGTAAGACTGTATTGAATGTTCAGCAGGTATCATTCTGTTACATAATATGCAATTTTAGATTCATATAATAGAAGAACCAATTGTGTAACAGCTTTGTGTATATAACAAGACAGAAAACTGTCAATTGATATGTATGGGAGACAGATTTACATTTGAGCTATGCCTTAACCGTTTCCCTAATACGACAATTCTGCAGCAGACGACTTTGAACGTATTTTGTCAAAACATAGAAAATCTCCATAATTGAATGGATAACCTATGACAAAAAGTGGAAAACATTGTGGCAAAAGGAGAAATTGCACGTTCTGTGCAATTTCTTCTTTTGTCATTATGTTTTCAAAAAGCCATCTGCTGCAGAGGCGTCAGAAATAATCTATATGAGGGAAAGGGTTAATTTAACCCTTTCCGACGTTTAACAAATCTGCAGCAGACAACTCAGAAAACATCTTGTCAAAATTATAGAAACACTTGATGAAAGAACAATTATTGAATTAAGTTGAAAACATCATGGCAAATGGAGAAGTTGCCACAATGTTTTCATAAGTCGTCTGCTGCAAATACGTCCGATTGCGTCGGTTAGACCTGCTTTAACTCTTAAGACACCTTTTGATGTCTCTACAGTAGACTACTTTTGTGTGTTAATAGTGTAAAAACTTTTCTTTATGCCTTTTCAAAGTATACAAACAAATAGCATTAACCCTTTTCCACATACAACAAATCTGCAGCAGACCACTCTGAAATCATTGTGACAAAAACCTGAAAATTCCAATAAAAGATAGCTTAATTGTTGAATAAATTTGAAAACATCATGAGCAATTTCACCTTTGGCTGCAATGTTTTCAAAAGTCGTCTGCTGCTATTGCGTCAAAATGTGTCTGCAGGTGGGAAAGGGTTAACCTTTTCCCTCATATAAACGCTTTCCGACGCCTCTGCAGCAGACGGCTATTTGAAAACATAGTGACAAAAGAAGAAATTGCACAAAACGTGCAATTTCTCCTTTTGCCACAATGTTTTCCACTTTTTGTCATAGGTTATCCATTCAATTATGGAGATTTTCTATGTTTTGACAAAATACGTTCAAAGTCGTCTGCTGCAGAATTGTCGTATGAGGGAAAGGGTTAAAGAGAAAGAGTGAAGACTTGAGTTCCTCCAAAAGTATCAGGCATACAGTATATTATTTAGAAATATTCCTTTGAGTCATCTTGATAGAAAAAAAAAAAATGGCCACCAGGGGATTTTACAGTTTTGCCTTATATGGATGGCTATAGTGAAAACTTAAAAAAAATATTCCCCTCAGAAAGTATGAGGCTGATTTTCAAATAATTTTTAGGAATGATCCCTGTACAAAATTCTTTCAAATCATGTTGATTGTTCTTAATACATGGCCACCAGATGGCAGGGCTGTTTTGCTTAATATGGCTTGAGTGAAAAACCTTCTCGGACGAAAGTATGTTTTCAAAATTAATTTTGAAGAAACATTCACTGTATGACCCTCTACAAAATTCCTTCAAGTCATGTAAATTGTTCTAAAATCATAGCTGCCAGTTGGTGAGGCTATTTTGCCTTATATGGTAAAAGTTATAACAAAGAATCTTCTTTGAGAAAGTACATGGTCGATTTTCAAATGATTTTGTAGAAAATTTGCTTGGGTCACCCTCTTCCAGTTTGCTTCAAGCCATGTTGATTGGTCAATAAACATGACCTCCAGGGTTTTTAGCTTTTAAGCTCATCTGAGCAGAAAAAGTGCTTGATACAAGGTATTATGATCAATCATCATCCAGTGTCCTTCCGCTCGCCATCCGGTGTCTGTCGTATGTTCAAATCATCTACTCTGAAACCACTGGTCCAATTTCAAAGTAATTTCAAAGTAAGGTTCCCTAGGTGGCCCTAATCAAAAATTGTTCAAAGAAATTAATTGAGCTTTGGTTGCTGTGGTTTCATATAAGGGGAAAATGACAAAACTTTAAAAATCTTCTTGTCAAAAAGTACGGTCCGATTTGAAATAATTTTGCACAAATGTTCCTTAGGTGTCCGATCCTCTATCAAGATTGTTCAAGTTATTCCGATCTGTTAAAAAACATGTCTACCAAACTTGCCTTCCTTAAGTTATATTTATATATTGTGCAACTTGAAAAAAATCTTATCATATATATATAAAAATTCTGGGTTGATTAAAAAATAATTTGGCACAAATGTTCCTCTACCAATTTTTTTCAATTTTTCTGGTTCATCGAAAAAAAACAAAAACAGGGGAAGGACTTAAATGTGTTCCTTTTAGTTATATATATTGAAACTTAAAAAATCTGCTTGTACAAATATATAGGCTTGTTTTCCTTGTATGCATATCTTTAGAACATTGCAAACTGATTTATATTAATTAGGAAATATAGGACCATCATGGTCCTCTTACTTAACCTTTATGTTCAAAGTATATTTGGTTATTTTGCCTTATGCAAGTGGAGCCATACTGGCCAAATTGGGCCTCTTGTTCCTTTTTCTACAATGTTTACAAAAGTCATCCTGTGCCGGCATGTCAAATGTGTCTGCATGTGGGGAAGGGTGTAAGTAGTTGATTCTAAGAAATATCATATCAAGTGAACAGTAAGAGAAATTCAATAGTAGGGCTGTCGTATTTCAAGGCTTTGGTTGCATTTTAATGGGGTTTATGCAAATTCCATGTCTGCCATAGCTTGTTTGATTATTGTAAGGCCGATTTTCATGCTTTTTTAATAGACTTAAGATACAGTCAAACTACATCAGACAATGAATTGTGTTTTCATTGTTTCCTTATATACGAGCCACTCCATTCGAAAACTGACGATCATGATTGTGATAATTAGGCCTGTCCCAAACACATCTGCAGCCGCCATTTTTAGCTCGACTATTCGAAGAATATGAGAGCTATACTACTCACCCTGGCGTCGGCGTCGGCGTCCACGTCACACTTTGGTTAAGGTTTTGCATGCAAGTTCTTAAATACTACATGTATTGCATTGAAACTTTCTACAACCCTACCAAACTATCACACCAATGTAGATTATCAAGTTAGATAACTCTATCCTGCATTTTATGCAAGTTATGGCCCTTTTTTACTTAGAAATTCTGGTTAAAGTTTTGCGTGCAACTAAAGTAAGAGTCCATATCTCAGTATTTAATTGATGCATTGCATTGAAACTTTATACAGCACTACCCAACTATCACACCTATGTAGATTATCAAGTTAGATAACTCTATCCTGCATTTTATGCAAGTTATGGCCCTTTTTTTACTTAGAAATTCTGGTTAAAGATTTGCGTGCAACTAAATTAAGAGTCCATATCTCAGTATTTACTTGATGCATTGCATTGAAACTTTCTACAACCCTACCCAACTATCACACCTGTGTAGATTATCATCTAAGATAACTCTATCCTGCATTTTATGCAAGTTATGGCCCTTTTTTTACTTAGAAATTCTGGTTAAGGTTTTGCATGCAACTAAATTAAGAGTCCATATCTCAGTATATACTTGATGCATTGCATTGAACCTTTATACAACCCTACCCAACTATTACACCTATGTAGATTAACAAGTTAGATAACTCTATCCTGCATTTTAGGCAAGTTATGGCACTTTTTTTTACTTAGAAATTCTGGTTAAAGTTTTGCGTGCTACTAAATTAAGAGTCCATATCTCAGTATTTACTTGCTGCATTGCATTGAAACTTTCTACAACCCTACCCAACTATTACACCTGTGTAGATTATCAAGTATGATAGCTCTATTCTGCATTTTATGCAAGTTATGGCCCTTTTTTTACATAGAAATACTGGTTAAAGTTTTGCGTGCAACTAAATTAAGAGTCCACGTCTCAGTATATACTTGATGCATTGCATTGAACCTTTATACAACCCTACCCAACTATCACACCTATGTAGATTATCAAGTATGATAACTCTATCCTGCATTTTATGCAAGTTATGGCCTTTTTGGACTTATAAATTCTGGTTAAAGTTTTGCATGCAACTACATAAAGAGACCATCTCTTAGTAACTACTTGATGCATTGCATTGAAACGTTATACAGCCCTTACCAACCAGCATTTTATGCAAGTTATGGACCTTTTTGGACTTAGAAATTCTGGTTAAAGTTTTGCAACTACATTTAGAGTGTAATCTCAGTAACAACTTGAACAATTGTATTGAAACTTTATACAACCTTTCCCAATTGTACAACTATTAACACAACCAATTAAGATAACTCTATCCTGTATATGGTGCAAATTGTTGCCCTTTTTTTACTTAGAAATTATGGTTAAAGGTTTGCGTGCAACTACATTAAGAGTCCATATCTTAGTAACTACTTGATGCATTCCATTGAAAGGTTATACAACCCTATCTAACCATCAAACCTATGAAAATAATCATGTTAAATAACACTATCCTGCATATAATGCAAATTATCACCCACTAAGAAATTGTGGTTAATGTTTTGCATGCAACTACATTAGAGTCCATTATCTCGGTAACTTAAATAAGCGGTGGAATAGTCGAGCGCGCTGTCCTCCGACAGCTCTTGTTTTATATATAATGGCAAAAATGAGCAATTTCTCTTTTTGCTACAACTCAATTTAATAATTAGATTGTCACTCATAGAGATTTTCCCTGTTTGTCCTAAATGTTTTGAAAGTCATCAGCTGCAGATTTATTGTATGTGGGAAAGGGGAAATAGCAATAGCAAGTGGATTCCATATCTGCACAGATTGTTCCTACATACACGTACTCATGTACTGATGTTTTCTGATGCCTTCTGAAAACACTGTGGCAAAAGCAGATTAGTTCCTCATAATGAGCAATTGCCCCCTTTTGCAACAATTTTTTCAATCCTTTTAAATAATAATAATTTCATATATGATTATAGAGATTTTTCATATTTTAACCCAGATGTGTTCAAAGTTGTCTGCTGAAGAAACAGTTAAGAGGTGCAGGTTGAGCAGCAGAAAAGGGGTAAAAGAAACTTTTAAGCTTGAAACAACATTTCCTATGGACTGATATCAACCAAACTTCAAGGGATTGTTCCTCTTTCAAATTGTTCAAAGATTAATTGCATTATTACAAATCTCCTTTACTGATAAATTGTTGTACCCCCGACAAACAAAGTTTAGAGGGGGTATATTGGAGTCGCCCTGTGGTTGATTGGTCGGTTGGTTGGTTGCGCGGTCGGTCAGTTGGTTGGTAAGTTGTGATTTTCCTTGTCCGGTACATAACTTTAAAACTAATTGTTGGAATTTAATAAAACTTCATATGATGATACAACACATTGAGAGGAAGTGCGGTGTACAGGAACCATAACTCTACTTTACCTAATTACAGAGTAATTGCCCTTTGTTACTTTTTCTTGTTTGTAGAGTTGTCCATAGCATAACTTAAAAACTGATTGTTGGAATTTAATAAAACTTCATATGATGATACAATACATTGAGAGGAAGTGCGGTGTACAGGAACCATAACCCTACTTTACCTAATTACAGAGTTATTGCCCTTTGTTACTTTTTCTTGTCCGGAGAATTACTTGATAATTACTAATTGGTGGAATCTAATAAAACTTCATACAATGGTAGAGCACAATGAGAGGAAGTGCAGTGTACAAGAACCATAACTCTAATTTACCTAATTACAGTGTTATAGCCCTTTGTTACTTTTTAGCTTGACTATTCGAAGAATAAGGGGAGCTATTGTAGTCACGTTGCCGTCACCATTGGTTAAACGTTTTTGTGCAAGCTAGCATTTACCCTTATAACTTACATACGCCTAGGCCAATGATCTTAAAACTTGGTAGGGACATACTTCATAGCAAGTTGGTGATGCCTACACAGTTTGGCGTCAGTAGGTCAAAGGTCAAGGTCACTGTAGCTTTCTGATGCCTCTTCAGCACACAACCTCTGAAAAACATTGTGACATAAGGAGAAATTGCTCAAAATGAACTTATTTCAGTAATTGCACCTTCATTTTCAAAGATTTTCCATAATTGTTTCAACTGTACTTAAAGTCGTCGGCTGGAGATTTCCTGTATGTGGGAAAGGGTTAAATAGATAAATCAATTTGAGACAACCTGTTATGAAGTGTTGTCAGATCCAAATATATGCTCAGCATATTGGTTTGTTTTCAATGAGATTAGGTGAATGAATTTTTAAAATTGCATAATAGATTTAACCCTTCCCCTCATATAGGCGCTTTCTTAAACCTCTGCAGCAGACAGCTTTTTGAAAACATAGTAGCAGAAGAAGAAATTACTCAAAACAAGCAATTTCTCCTTTTGCCACAATGTTTTCCACTTTTAGTCATAGGTTATCCATTCAATTATAGAGATTTTCTATTTGTTGACAAAATATGTTCAAAGGCGTCTGCTGCAGATTTAATGTTTGTTGGAAAGGGTTAACCCTTTCCCTCATGTAAACGCTTTCGGACGCCTCTGCAGCAGACGGCTTTTACAAAACATAGTGACAAAAGAAGAAATTGCACATTTCACTACAACCACCGTGATAGGGGATCAAACCGGGGTTCCTAAATCCCCAACTTCAACCTCTCAGCCACAGTGCATTATGGGTAACTTCCAAACTCAAGAGTAAAAAGAGATTTCTGTTTGCAAAAACAAAAGAGGTTTTTCCATAATTTCCCATGACATCATTTTATGAAATGCTTGTTTGTAGGATCTGACATATGAGTGATAGATAGAATTGTCACAGACTACTCGCTAGGGACTTGCTTTTATGGGAAATGTTCCAATATGATTCACATGTTTTTAGAAAACCCAGGGGATGAGCTATTGTGATCACCCTATGTCCAGTACAATTCATTGATCATGCATTTCTTTACTCAACATCTCCTGTTTAACCACTGGGTCCATTGCATCAAAACTACACAGGAGCATTCCCCCTGTTGTCCTCTTTCAAAATTGTTTGAAGAATTAAATTCAGTTCATAACTGGTTGATGCAGCAGAAGAAATAGGGTAAAATGGCAAAACTTTAAAAACTCGCCTTCTTTGAAATTCCTTGGCTATCTCTATACTAAAAGTGTTCAAGCCATATTGTAAGGTTAACCCTTTCCTACTTGCTGACTCGTTTGGACACATTTGCAGCAGACGACTTTTGGAAACATTGTGACAAAAGGAGCAATTGCTCATTATTATGAGCAATTTCTCCATTTGCCACAATGTTTTCAACTCTACTGGATAATTACACTTTCATTTCGAGACATTTTCCCAATTTCTGTCTATGTGTTTTAAAAGTCTTCTGCTGCAGATTTGTTGTATGTGGGAAAGGATTAACAAACATGGTAACTGGCTGTCATCTTAAATGAGGTTTTTAGGCTTTGAAAGTGCTTGTCTCATTATATCTTGTCTGCTGCTGATATGGCATATCCGGTCAAGGGTTATAAACTTATAATCTATGGCTTTGAGACTTCCAACATCTGCTCCTCTTATGCACTATATATATTTTTGTGCCCATTTTCTAAGATCATTAATACATATTGCATGTCTACTTTTCTCATGCACTGTAAATGTTATAGCTGTACAACTTAGAACACTCGTCCCTCATCATGAATCTCTCGAGTGCAAGGACTAGTACTATTGACATGAATCTTATATGAATTAAGACTTTTTGATTTTGGTTCCTTTAACCCTTTCTCTTATACAACAAATTTGCAACGGTTAAACATCTGATAAGCTTGCTTGTGCTTTTGTTAGAAGATTCTAATGGAATTTCCCTGATAAACTTTGACACATATGCAAACACTACCTCATTCACGTTTGCTGTTATAGTTTATACATGTACTTAGTTTGATCGTTACATCTTAGCCAGAGCTGCCAATGAACTGTATGCTCTTTCAGCTGCTTTCCTACAGCACGGTCCGCTCTTTTCCTGTTCTTACAATTCACTTGTATTAAAAAACTTTATTTTATATTTTCTAGTGATCCCTTGGTGATATTTTCCGGTGGGATGTCATATGACAGAGCAGGACGGACCCCTTGTATCACAGTGATGACAGGAAAGACGACGACGGTCCTCGAGATGGAACACAATGTGGTTGACTTTGTTGTTCTTTGTGAAACCCCATGGAAAAATGGTAATATTAAGGTTTACATACGTATTATCCTGGCCATCTCACACACAAAAAAAACCACACAAACCTTCTGGAATTTATGACCATCAAAGATCCAGAAAAGCCTGAAATCTCTCTTCAGTGTAATCAGGTTGGTTGCCATATGGTTGCAAAACATCAAAGAATTTGACAACAAACGGCCAACAACCAACTTACATTATGCTATTTGTTGATAAATGCATGCATCATTTGGCACATCTGCAGCAGACAATTTTTGTAAACAAATTTCTCCTATTCCCACAAAGTATTGCACTCTATTAGAAAACTATTATTTCTTTCCGAAAGATTTCCACATTTCCCTCCAGATATTTTCAATATTGCTACTGCAGATTCCTTTAAAAAAAAGTTAAGTGTCAGAATAGAGTTGAAAAGATTATGAGCAAAAATTATGATTAAAAAACTTATTTATTTTACATCAATTGCGAAACAAGCTATTATTTTATATTTATCACTCTGGATGTCTGCAATGTTTTCAAAGGGGTTGTCTGCTACAGAGGCATCAGAAAGCGTCTGTATGTTGGAAAGGGTTAAACATTATCCAACAATGACAGCTCAGATGACTGCAGATGCATAGTACTATCAGAACCTTCACTCTTTGTATGTTAATCAATCCTTTCCCACATGCAATAAATCTACAGAAGGTGACTTTGAAAATGTTTTTAGAAAAATCTCTAAATATGAAGACATATTGTTATCAGATAGATTTGAAAACGTGTGGCAAAAGAATGAATTGCTCATTAAGAGCAATTTTTCCTTTCGCTACAATGTTTTAAAAAGGCAAATGCTGTAGATACATCAAAATGAAGACTTTAAAATTGTAATAATGGCTTTCCCTCCTTGGCGCTCAGGATTGTAAGGTAAGCATAATGTCAGGATGAATTAACCAGGAGAACTGGTAACTTACCTTCTATAGGAAATGCAAATATATATTGGATCTGACATGAGTTGTCATTTTATATAAAGTGTAATTAAACATGTTCAAGAAATTTGTTATTAAGCGAGCCTTTGGCGAGCTTAATAACAAATGTCTTGGACGAGTTGAATAAAACTTTATGAAATGACAACGAATGTCAGATTCTTTTTATCACATGACGAAACACAAAAATCAAAATTGTTTTTTCCCTGTCAGAAAATAGTCCCAACATGTAATACTTAATAGACTGTTAACTACTGTAATCACACAAAAATATATTTTTATGACCGATAATGGTCCCGTTACCTTGTCCATCTATTGTGACGTTTGTGTTTACGATACACGTTAGCAGCCATTTTGTAAACATTCACAGATGAATACACAAATAGTGATTCGGTCATGTTATATTACACGTGTCATATATAAAGAAATACATAATGGGTAGATTACATCGGATACAAGCATTGTCATGTGATAAATATAACTTGGACATTGTTGAAACATCAAACAAAAAATAAATACTTCAAAATGCATCTTATATATGGTAAAAGTTAAACGTTCTTTATACAGATTATTTTGTGAATGCCCCTGCAGGGACAACTGTATCATAATTACACCCCCCATATTTAAGATGAAACACTTTCTGTCTCTTACGTTATCAAAGCAGATGGCCATGCAGAATAACCGCAAAATAACAGTTGACAATGTCAGGAAACCGTCTAGAGCAGAATAATGACCTTTGTAAACGTTGCTGGATAGAGAGAAATTGCAGCAATAACCCTTGCCTACATACAACAAATCTGCAGCAGACGACTTTGAAAGCATATCAACAATAGCGTGGAAAATCTCCCAAAATGAAGACATACTTATCATCATGAGCAATTTCTCATTTTGCCACGATGTTTTCAAAAGCCGTGTACAGCAGATGCCTGAAAATGCATCTGTAGGTGGGAAGGGATAAACATTTGCTTGAAGTACATAATAATCAATTTGTATTTTTCTCACATTGTTTTCTTCTCCGTCTTAAACCTGTACTACTGTAGGTTTATTAAGTTTGTCTATTCTTTTCTACAAATGCTTTCCAATTTGTAGAGCCTAATATTAGCAGGTAAGAGGTTAAACTACATGAGTTTTATTTTACTTTCAGATTATCAAGATCCTTATGCAATAGTTGTGTTACTCCAAAATGATCTTGTTGTTATTGATCTCACATCCCCTGGGTAAGTAAAATCTCACTGTTATTATCTCAACTGAGCACTACACGTTTGAGATGAGCTACTGTGAATACCCTGTGTCAGTCGCCGGCCATCGTGGTCAACAATTTCTACAAACAGCATTTATCTTATCACAGGGTCAATTGCAGCTAAACTTCAAAAGAATTTTCCTTCAAGGAAATTTATTTCATAACTTTGCTTGCTGCATCATCAGAATGGTGGTGCAGATGCATTTGAAACATCTGCAGCAGATGTGTATTAAAAACATCGTGGCAAAAGGAGTAATGGGGAGAAATTTCTCATAATGAAATTTTCTACTTTGGCCTCAATGTTTTTAACCCTTTCCCTCATATAGACGCTTTCTGACGCCTCTGCAGCAGACGGCTTTTTGAAAACATAGTGACAAAAGAAGAAATTGCTCAAAACGAGGAATTTCTCCTTTTGCCACAATGTTTTCCACTTTTAGTCATAGGTTATCCATTCAATTACAGAGATTTTCTATCTTTTGACAAAGTATGTTCAAAGTCGTCTGCTGCAGAATTGTTGTATGAGGGAAAGGGTTAATGGTCATCTTTCTGCAGATGTGTCGAATTCATCTGCATGTGGGAAAGAAATCTTTCCTACTTTATAGATTTTCAATATTTTTGGCCTGGATGTCACCAAAGTCATCTGCAGCAGATTTGTTGTATTTAAGAAGGGTTAAAATTCTCCCACATGAAACAAATACGAACTAGACAACTTTGAATATATATAGCTATAATTATTCAAAATCTCTATGAATGAAAGTATAATGATTGAATAGTGTTGAAAACATTATAGCATGGTTAAATTGCAATTTCTTCTTTTGTCCCAAAGTTTTCAAAATACGTCTGCTGCAGTCACATCAGAAAGCGTGTATAATGAAAAGGGTTAATTTCTCAGGAAATTGGGTTCCATGGTTTTCCTACAAGGAAACTGAGACAAGTTTATTAAATATTCAGATGTTAATTTTAAGCTTGTGAGGAGGTTATAAAGATATTAGCGAAGAAATGTTCACATTATCCTGTAGTTCTCTCAGTACATGTTATCCATTACAAATAAAAATTGCCCTGTCTCTCTGATTTTTACCCTTTACCTGCCAGACTTTTGACCCTTTCCCACTTATAAAAATCTTTTTTGTCGCTTCTGCAGCAGACGACTTTTGAAAACACTGCGCGAAAAGGAGAAATTGCTTAACCCTTTCCCTCATACGGCAATTCTGCAGCAGACGACTTTGAATGTATTTTGTCAAAAAATAGAAAATCTCCATAATTGAATGGATAACCTATGACAAAAAGTGGAAACATTGTGGCAAAAGGAGAAATTGCACGTTTTGTGTTTTCAAAGTTTTTGTCACTGTTTTCAAAAAGCCGTCTGCTGCAGAGGCGTCAGAAAGCGTCTATATGAGGGAAAGGGTTAAGATGAGCAATTTCTCTTTTTGCCACAGGGTTATCAACTCTTAAATATTCATTTATAAAGATTTTCTTAATTTTGTCCTAAATGTTTTCAAAGTCGTCTGCTGCAAAATTTGTTGTATGTGGGAAAGAGTTAAAAGACTAAACATCAGCAGCCAACTAAGCCAACATCTAGGCAAAAAGATGGACACGTGTTATAAATCAAAGTATAATTCTTCACTAGGTCTAGAATTGTTGTGGCAAACATGGGAGTTGCTCATTATGAGCAATTTCTCCTTTTGTCAATGTTTTCAAAAGTCTAATTCTGCCTAAGATCAGATTAGATGCATTTTGATAAGGTTTAACCTTTAACCTTATTGGATGGATAACCTATGACTAAAAGTGGAAAACATTGCGGCAAAAGGAGAAATTGCTCGTTTTGAGCAATTTCTCCTTTTGTCACTATGTTTTCAAAAAGCCGTCTACTGCAGAGGCGTCAGAAAGGGTTAACCAAATACAACAAATCCGCTGCATACGACTTAAAAAAACATCTTGGCTAAAATATTGAAAATCTCTAAATGAAAGTATAATTAATGAATGTAGTCTTAAAATTTGGGGCAAAAGGAGAAATTGCTCATGATCTTGCCCTTTGCCATAATCTTTTTCAAAAGTAGTCTGCAGCAATTGAGTTAAAATGTGTCCGTATGTAGGTAAGGGTTAATCCGTTTCCTGATACAGACACCTTTGAGACCTTTTGCAGCTTATGAAGATACTGCTATGAAAGTAAAAATTTCACAAATACGTTTAGATATTTACATCGTTACCTTTTTATACTTTCAAAGTAGACACCTTTAACCCTTTCCCACATACGACAATTCTGCAGCAGACGACTTTGAACATATTTTGTCAAAAGATAGAAAATCTCGATAATTGAATGAATAACCAATGAACAAATGTTGAAGACATTGTGGCAAAAGGAGAAATTGCTCGTTTTGAGCAATTTCTTCTTTTGTCACTATGTTTTCAAAAAGCTGTCTACTGTAGAGGCGTCAAAAAGCGTCTATCTGAGGGAAAGGGTTAAACACTACATATCAGGTACCCGGTTAAACTTACAAACAATGAAACTCTGCAGCAATAAGTTTCGGAAAAAGAAATTGTACAAAGAAACCTTTTTTTCTCCCTTTCCCTTAATGTCTTTTTTCTCTGTCTACTCATCATATCATTGCCAATATTTCCCCTGTTTTTCTTTATGTTTGACAAGAACATAGTCATGATGGTACCAGCTGTTCTGGTCTCCCTTTCATGTGCAAAGCATACCTCTGAGAGTATTGAACCTTTCCCATTTACAACAAATTTGCTACAAATGACTTCGAAATGATCTCAGCATACATATGGAAAATGCCTATAAATGAAAGTATATAGAACAAAACAGCCGAAGTTTATTCGTATGACTTGAACACATATGGTTTCATTGACAGAATATTTACAATATACATGTGCATACGAAAAAAATAGACATACATTGAAAACATTTTGAAAATGGCTTATTATGAGCAATTTATTCCTTTGCCAAAACATTTTCAAAAGTTGTCTGCTCAGTAGATGCATCAAACTATTTTTGCATGTGGGAAAGAGTAAACCCTTTTCCGGATAGAGACAACTTTGCATGATAAGAAACAACTTTGTAGCTAAAAAATTTAAGCAAAAAGAAAATCATGAAAAGGAGAAATTGCTTGTTTTGAGCAATTTGTCCCTTTCCCTCAATGTCTGTCATTGTCATCTGTCTGTTCACATTTTCTTCTACTCCTAAACCATTGAACCAAATTCAAAATTATTTTACAGGAATGTTGCTTAGATATTCCTCTATCAAAGTTGTTCAAAGATTTCCTTGCAGAACTTTGGTTGCCCTGGCATTATAAAGAGGGAGAAATGCCTTTTTTTTTTAAATCTTCTTGTACTTGCCAGATTTGAAAATTATTTAGCACAAAGGTTCCTTGGGTGACCCCCTACCAAGATTTTTAAATATTCCCGATCTGATGAAAAACATAGCCGCGAGGGGGTAGGGCTTGTTTTCCTAATATGTTTATAGATCTCTGATCTGTCAAAAAAACATGGCTGCCAGAGTATAGGGCTGGTGATAGGATCACATTACAGATCTGGGGAATATGGGACCAGGTGTTTCGTTTAGTCTCTGTTGTGTCACCCAGTATTCATGAATAACTGTTTGGCTGCTGTGATATGACTTCAATATTGTTAAAAATGGTTTAATCCTTTCCCTCATACGACAATTCTGCAGCAGACGACTTTGAACATATTTTGTCAAAATATAGATAATCTTTGTAATTAGAAAACCTTGTGGCAAAAGGAGAAATTGCTCGTTTTGAGCAATTTCTTCTTTTTTTCACTATGTTTTCAAAATGTCATCTGCTGCAGAGGCGTCAGAAAGTGTCAATATGAGGAAAAGGGTTAAAACCCCAGTAAAAGCAAAAAAGCACGAAATTTTAAGCCTCCAAAGGTTGTTATTTTATGTAACTTGGCTCTATTGCTGTTTTGTGTGTGTTACAGATATCCATGTTTTGTGGGTGTTACAGATATCCATGTTTTGTGTAACTTGGCTCTATTGCTATTTTGTGTGTGTTACAGATATTCATGTTTTGTGGGTGTTTCAGATATTCATGTTTTGTGTAACTTGGCTCTATTGCTGTTTTGTGTGTGCTATTGCTGTTTTGTGTGTGTTACAGATATCCATGTTTTGTTTAACTTGGCTCTATTGCTATTTTGTGTGTGTTACAGATATTCATGTTTTGTGGGTGTTTCAGATATTCATGTTTTGTGTAACTTGGCTCTATTGCTATTTTGTGTGTGTTACAGATATTCATGTTTTGTGGGGGGTGTTACAGATATTTATGTTTTGTGTAACTTGACTCTATTGCTATTTTGTGTGTGTTACAGATATCCATGTTGTGTGTGTGTGTTACAGATATCCATGTTTTGTGTGTGTTACAGATATCCATGTTTTGTGGGTGTTACAGATATCCATGTTTTGTGTAACTTGGCTCTAATGCTATTTTGTGTGTGTTACAGATATCCATGTTTTGAGAACCCATATCCAATGGACATCCATGAGTCGCCAGTCACAGCATGCCAATATTTTGCTGATTGTCCAACAGATCTTATACCAGCGTTATATTCTGTAGGTTCGAAACAAAAACGAACAGGCTTCAGTGACAAGGTAGGCAGCTTAATATTCATTTTAAGTAGTTCAACAATTTATTATCCCCGACGCTAAAAAAGTTTGCGAGGGGATATAGTAACGGGACTGTCTGTTTGTTTGTTTGTTCGTTCATTTATGTGTCCGTTCGTAACAACCTTGTGACCACTCTACACTGAACATCCTTTGACCGATCTTAACCAAACTTAACCAAACTTGGTATACAGTAAGTATATGGCAAGGTATAGAAGCAGATTTTTTTTCATGGTCATAGGTTAAAGGTCAAGGTCAAAATTGGACTTTGACTATTTTCCCATATCAACAACCTTGTGACCACTCTACACTGAACATCCTTCGACAGATCTTAACCAAACTTGGTATACAGTTAGTATATGGCAAGGTCTAGAAGCTTTTCAAGGTCATAGTTTAAAGGTCAAGGTCAAAATTGGACTGACTATTCCATATCGACAACCTTGTGACCACTTTACACTGAACATCCTTTGACCGATCTTAACCAAACTTGATATACAGTTAGTATATGGCAAGGTCTAGAAGCCTATTTATTTTCAAGGTCATAGGTTAAAGGTCAAGGTCAAAATTGGACTGACTATTTTCCCATATCAACAACCTTGTGACCACTCTACACTGAACATCCTTCGACCGATATTAACCAATAGTATATGGCAAGGTCTAGAAGCCTATTTATTTTCAAAGTCATAGGTTAAAGGTCAAGGTCAAAATTTGACTTTTTTGTATGTGGGAAAGGGTTAATCTCTTCCCAGATAGACAACGTTAGATATCTGTGTTGCAGTCAAGGTTTTCAAAATGGCCTAGAAGAAGAAGAAATCTCATTTCTTTTAGTACTTTTCTTTTATTTCAAGTTAAGCCTTTCCTGCTTATAAAATTCTGCAGCAGATGACTGTGAAAATACATATACAAACATTTTGAAAATTTCTTTTATTGATAGTTTGATTATTTAATAAAACAGAAAATATATTGGCAAAGGGAGGAAAAGTCGTCTGGTGCAAGTGGGAAAAGGTTGGCCTCAAATTTCCAGATGTTGAACCTTTTCCCTCCTATTTGTTCAAAAGCAATGTTTTCAAAATTATTCTGTATGTGGGAAAGCCTTAATACAACTCTTGTGTTTATTTCAGCGTTGGCCAATCAAGGGAGGACAATGGGGTACTACAACCTGTAGCTATCCAGAGATTATTGTGACAGGGTAAATTTTATTTTTGATAAATTTATCACATCAGTCGAATAAAGGTCTTGTTGCATTTGATAAGACTGCTGCGTATGCACAGGTGTGCCTAATTGATTGATTTGAGTTTAATACTGTTTTTAAGGTATTTCATATATATCACGGCGACCAGTTCACCTCTCATGTGTTTCCTTTCTTTTTCACACCAGTACTCTGCACAAAGTTCTACCCAGGCAGCTGGCTAGCTTTGCACATAGCCTATTTGTCCCATTGGTGGAAGACGAACGACGATTGAGGCTAGTCACAATGACTTGTCAATCATCAGAAAGAATCAATGGCTGAATCAGGGTTCGAACTCAGGACCACTATTATAGCCATCATCATTACAGACTAAGCTATCGTGACTCAACGCACAGGTGTGCCTGAGTAATTACTGGTCAGAAATATCTGCTTTTTGCCAAGTGCAGCTCATTCTTTTAAACTTGTCTACATTCTTGGCTGAAAACCGGAAAAGTGTTTGATTTTAAGAAATTTTTCTATGACATGAAATGTGCTAATTATACTGATAGACTAGACATATATTTATTTATGTGTTTTTTTTGACAAATTGTTGTTGAAAAGAAGGTGAAGAATTTAGATAAAGATAAGACATAAGATATATTGAGGTTGATTTTGGTCTTAACTGTTCATCAAATTTGACACATCAGAATATATCTGTGGGGGAAAGGGTTCAGATGAAATTCCTCAATCAATTCTATGTTTTATTATGTTTCAGTCATGCAGATGGTTCCTTAAAGTTCTGGGATGCATCAGCAGGTACAGTTAATATTTCATTTCATTTGAGCAGCAGTCATAGGTCCTGACCTGTCTGATAATTACATATGTTTAATTCTTTCTCATATGCAGATGCATTTATAGCAAACAGCTTTTGTTTAAACTGCGGCAATAGGTGAAATCTTAGATAATTTCCACTTTTGGTTACAGAAAAGGGTTATTATCATAAATTTTAAATCAGATTTGGCCTATAAACCCTATGTTGTGAATACTCCAAAGAATCAACTCACTACTCACCAATGAATTTTGTTTATAGAAAATCCTGTACTGATTGGTCTCTGGTAACAGATTGATTGAAGTTAAACACTGTTTTCAGTTATATACCACCTACCAAATCACCAAAACCATGTGTTTCCTGAGTTTCTCACACTGGTACTCCATACAGCCTTCTTCCCAATCGAGGAGTAACTTACCCGTATAATTATTAGCCCATTGTTGGATTGGAATGTTGCTAGTCACAATGACTTTTGTTATCAGATAATATGAATGACCAAGCCTACATTCAAACTCATGATTCCTGGATTGATATTCCTTATCGTTACTGTTTGAGCGCTAGCTGTTTTGACACATGAGGAATAGCAGGAGTACAGATTTAAGTAAAGTATATTCATGTTGTAATTCAATGATGATATGAAATTTCTTGCTATTTTTCCTGAATTTTCAAAAATATGTCATGTAAAAAAATTTACTTACTCCCTTTTCAGTGACGTTACAAGTGTTATATAAGTTAAAAACTGCCAAAATCTTTGAAAAACCTAAGAACAAGACATTAGAGGGTCAGGAAGATGACCCATTTGCAATATACCTGATGTTCTTGGACGAAGAGAGTCGATATTTGGTGCTTGCTGGGGCCACTCATGTCATGTTGTTCAAATTTTCGAAACAGGAACAGACATTAGAAGTTCCGGTAAGTGTAAACTGTGACATAAGTGTTTTAACCCTTTCTCGTTTTTTAAACATTGTGGAAAATGGAATAAATGCTCATAATGCGCAATAAATTCTCCTTTTAACACAATATTTTCAAATCTATTTAAGAATTACAGTATTTTTGTTAAGATATTTTCAAATCTTTTTGTTTTGCTGCAGATTTTCTGTATGTTGGAAAAGGGTAAATTGTTTTATTGCAGTGCCTGCTCTGGTAGGATGATACATAGGTATCACCTCCCCATTGTTTGTCCATATGTCTGTCATGCTTTCATTTACTGAGTTACTGGCCGGCGGGCGACATATCTTATTCCTGTGGTTACAAGTGAAAAATATAGTGTTGCTTCATGCTCAAATTCAACTAATATATTGTAATGATAATCCATACACAAGCCAAGGGGGACAATTGTCATTCGTATCAGGGATATGGTTAATTAAGGACCTTGCTGTAGCTGTTGTTGTTAGACCCTCCCTTTCCCTCTTATAGATACTTGTTGACACATCTACAGCAGACAACATTTTTGTATTTTTGGAGTTTTATACCATTTTCAACAATATTCTAGTGATATAACAGTGACAGTTCACTTATTCATGAACCCTGGGTAAACAAACTAATACTAGGAAATGTGCCTTTTCCATGGGCACTCCAGCATGACCACCACGACTTGGGATTGAACCCTGGAAGATTCACTATATTTTGGAGTTGATAGTTTCAAAGATGTCTACTGCAGATTTATTGTATGTGGGAAAGGTTGAGCTGTTGTTATCCCCCTTTGTCCTTTGTTTGTCCATTTATCACCAACAACTTTCTTGAGGACATTCCAGAGGCCACAGTTTTCATTGAAACTTCATCAAACTTTTTATCCAAAGCCATATTATAGCATAGTTGCATGAATTTAATTAATAATATATGGAAATGTTAACAACTATATGGAACTTTGATGGAACACCCAATGTATGTCCCATACAACTTATAAATAACACACAGGATCTAATTTTAATTTACATGCAAAATGTGATAACAGGTTATCTCCCTTTTATCATGGTTTATTTCACAATTGTTTGTGAACACTCTAGGCCACATTTAAGATCCAATCAAAGTTCATCTCCATTAACTCTTGGTCAAGCTGAAAAGTGGGTTATAAGGGGGTTAAAAACTAGCTCACTAGGTCAAATTGAACACTGTAAAGGCATGCATGCACATAGTCCTCAAATTTTGAAAAAGATTTTTAAGATCACCTGAGCACGAAATGCTCATGGTGAGCTATTTTGTTGGCCTGATGTGCATCGTCTGTCGTCAACAATTTTTTTAATGAATTCTCATCATGAACACCTTTTTGGGTTTTGACTAAACTTGGTAGGAATGATTCTTGGGTGATCCTCTTTCGAATTAATCAAAGAAATTAATTTCATTCTGAACTTATGCTCCCATGGCAACCAAAAGGAAAATATTTAAAAAAAGCTTGAAAATCTTCTTGTCTGAAATGGAAAGGCAAGAGATATTACAGCTTAGATATTTGGTGTGTAGCTTTGTCTTGTGGTTCTCTACCAAGATTGGCCTTTGGGGCCACCTGTTTTGCATAGAGGTATAATGGGATCAACTTTGAAATTCTTCTTGTCTGATACCAAAAGGCCTAGAGCTTAGATATTTGGTGTATAGCATTGTATGCGGTCCTCTACCAAGATTGTTCAAATTATGCCTCTGGGTTCAAAATTGGCCCCACCCTTAGGTCACCTGTTTTACATAAAGATGTATAGGGAATAACTTTGAAGATATTCTTGTCTGAATCAGAAAGGTCTAGAGCTTATATATATCTTGGTCCTCTACCAAGATTGTTCTAATTATGCCCCTAGGGTCAAAATTGGCCCCTGCCCCTTGCGGCACCTGATTAATATAGAGATATAGAGGGGAAAACTTGTTAAAGCTATGCCAGTTGGTAAAAACAACACATTACCGTCAGGGGTGCGGAAATCCACTGCCCCACTCGTCCAACATGGGTAATGTTATGGTCGGGCAAGTAGGATTTCCCTGTTGACTTGTCTGCAGGCAAGTTCAAATAAAAAGAAATGCTCCACTGTATATATCCACCAAATCATTTTAACTCTGAATATGTAGCCAAAATATACATGCATGCCTTATATTAATAACTCGCAAACTCGATAAATTACGACCCCAAAATCACCGATTGCATCGTGTGTGTACTTTCACTTTTAGCATGGAAGTAAACAAATCTCAGGTTATTGCTTTTCATTTTCATTGCGAATAAAACAAGGAACCAGAATATGTGCATAATTATGGTGAGGTAAAAAACGGAGTTGAATTGTGGGTTCGTTTTCATTAATTGAAGGGAGCCCTGTTTGTCTTTGTTTGACAGATGTAAATTTACAATGAGTAAATTATATTGTATGCAACTGATACACGATAACTGAAGTGTAACTAGTCCCTACACATGTATTACAAGACATATATTAATCCAATAATCAATTGAAGAAAGAAGAATATTCGCAGTAGAAATTGTATCGGTGAAAAACTGGGTCACTCAAACTCAGGGTACTTTTATAGATCGATCTGCTACAGTACAAAATTACCAACTTATTTTTATAACACTTTCATATTTTTTCTTAGATTTCGCGCATACCTGTCTATGAACAATACGAAGGTTGTTATATGATAATTTAAATCAGAAAAACAAATATTTTGTAGGGTTTTCATTTTTGAAATCGAGTCAATTTCAATAGAGAAATACAAAGGACCCCGTATGTTATGAACCCCATCATTCAGCATTCTTGGTTCTTATCGCTCGGCCCAAACCAAAACTGCAAGCTTTTATTAATGCTTGCAGCAAGCTTGCAGGAAAAGCTTGCCGTAAGCTCAGAATTGGAACCTTGCGGCAAGCTGAAGCTGATCAAAAAAGCATGTGCAAGCTTGCAGTTTATTAGGCTTGCAAGCTTATTGTTCATTGAACTTGCAAGCTTGTGCAAGCCTGCGCAAACTTGTGATTCATTAAACTGGAAAGCTCGCGCGAGCTTGCACTTACCAGTTGAATCACAAGTAAATAACAATTCTAGAATTTTCTTGAAACTCTTGCCTGAAATTTAGCTCAGCCTGTGCGATATAGTGACAATAACAACAAATGATAAATGTTTAATTTACAAAGATAATTATTAAATTTCATAAATGGTTTTTAATAACAAATTGTAGCAAGTTTTGTTTCTAAACATCTTGTTCCTCTTTCCTTGCCCCGGCTCAGGATTTCTTGCTTGATCCATTATGCAAGTGCATGCCAACAATAATGTACATAACAGCATATGGAAGTAAAAGTAAGAAAAAAGAGTTTTAAATTTTGCTATTAATCAAAATACTAATTTTACCCCTTTCTCATTTGCAGACAACTTTTGAAAACATTGTGACAAAAGAATGAGCTATTTCTCTTTTTTCCACAATGTTTTCAAGGTTTCTTGTTCGAGTACTATGCTAGTTGCCATGCAAGCTTCCGATTTCTGGTTTAGAAAAACGTGTTTAAAGGTGAAAATATTGAATATTAAGAACAGAATAACGTAAGATTATATTTGAAAGGTATTTTTCCACAGATAATCAGATCTATTAGAATTATAAACCAAAAACTACAATCAAGATTTAAATATAACGCTCACAGATTTCCCCCAGAAAGACCGATGTAAGACGATCGTGAAAATATATCTTTTGAAGATTGATAAAGTATAAATTTCATTAGAAAGATAATATATTATTGTTTTAACACATATTATTTTGAGGTATTTATTGAGTCAATTGGACTTTAAATCCGACTCGTCACTGTGTTGACAAATAAAAAAAAAAGGCCAAAATTCACCTAGCATGTGTTTCGTACTAGAATTGCTATGACATTGCTATGTCAATTTCAGACCGATTTCAAAAATTTAAATATTAAAATAAAGCTCAGATTATAAGGTTGAATACGATATTAATCGAAAAATAATATACCTCATAGTTATGATGCTATCACCGCACAAACAAGTTCACTGAATCACCGATTTCAAATTCTAAACAAATTGCATATTCTCATCTGATTGGATGTCAATGTGACCGTTATAAACACAGGTTCATAAGAGTGACCCACTAAAATATCACCCGTCCTAATTTGTAGCAAGTAAAACACAAAAACTATAGAAGATATGAAAATAACGAAGATATTTTCTGGAAGTTTAAACATTGTTCTGTTGCAATAGATAACAATATTTTAATATGCTACACTTTTTGATAATATTTTATCCTTATGAATAATGTCAGTCTATCAATTTTTGAAACAAAATTAATAAAATTCAGAAATCACAATACCTGTGTCTTTTTAACCAGTCATTATTCAAAATACAAAGAAATTCCAGTTGTTCAATGTATTTCTAACTTTAAATCTACAAATCTTGTAGAGAGTGATTTAACTAATTTAGTAGTAATTAACCCTTTCCCTCATATAGACGCTTTCCAACGCCTCTGCAGCAGACGGCTATTTGAAAACATAGTGACAAAAGAAGAAATTGCACAAAACGTGCAATTTCTCCTTTTGCCACAATGTTTTCACTTTTAGTCATGGGTTATCCATTCAATTATATAGATTTTCTACTTTTTGACAAAATATGTTCAAAGTCGTCTGCTGCAAAACAAAGGATTAAGAAGGTCAAATTCATTGCCCATATTTAGATTTTTTTTTTAGAATTAAAATATTCAAGCAGTTAGATTCTCTATTTTATACAATTTAATTTGAATCCCAATATAGTAGGGGGGGAAATAGAGATCATCAAGCAATGATATTAACCTTTTTCATATATTGTGGACTTAAAATATTTCGGGATTAACAAATCATATATGCATATGCTTGCAACTAACAAAGCTTGTGCAAGCTTGCAAATCCATCACAAGCTTGCAGAATTTGACTTTGAAAATGCATGCATGCTTGCGCAAGCTTGCAACAAACTTGCAGACATCTTAAAAAGCCTGTAGAAGCTTGTCGCAAGCTTGCTGCAACCATTCATTTTGGATATGACTCGGCACTAAAAGTCATTGATTTCAAATAGAAGACAATTTGTTATTTAAAACGAATCAAAGTTCAACCACTGATTGTTAGCTAATTTATTCTTTAAATTCAATAAGAGCAAGCATTTTCCAACGTCTACATTTTGACCGGGTTTTATTGTTTACCTCGCATTATAATTTTGTTTTGTTCACGTCTGCATGACATTAAGATTTGCATTGTCTGCAAGTAGTACGGATCGGGGTATTTTTTATCAAAAAATGGCAGTAATAAGCCAGAAAAAAAAAAGAAAATGAACTGAATAAAGAATATGATATGAAAGTAAAAAAACCTGGCAATTTGACAGACTGTTGCTTGCAATATCAGCTCATTTATAGCAAGTCTATCACTCAAAATAAGAAAATATGGAAAAATGTGGACAAGTTAACTGTGTTGGCGGACAAGTATATTTTCTTATCTTACTTGCCCATGGACAAGTAGATTTGTTTATACATTTCAACAACCCTGACCATAAAGGGCAGGGTAAGTTTTCACTATATACTTATATTGAAATGTTTTATAAGTACTAGTGTGGTTTTGACTTGAGTAAGATGCAAGAATATAATATTCCTTTCCAGTATTCATCATCATCTTCATTATGGTCATTTTGTGCTGACCTCCATTTCTCACTCCTATCCTAATTGATCGTTTGTGTTGCAGTACTGTAAAACCCAACTCATTCAATCTCTAACAAAATGATAGGTATAAATAGTTCAGGTGAGCGATCCAGGGCCATGATCATGGCCTTCTTGTTTAGTAACTGGTATCCCAAGATGGTGCAACGGTTGTTTTACAATCTGCTCTTTGGTGAAGGACCTCAATTAAACAACTCAACTATTCAGTTTGTTGGTCTTGATGATACCTAGGCTAAGTTTGAATATGGGTAATTTTAGGTCAAAATCTAGGTCACTTGGCCAAATTTTTATAAAATCTTGAGGGCACATTTTTATACCCCCAGATACATGTACATAGTATATGGGGGCTATATAGGAGTCACGCTTGTCGGTTGGTTTGTCGGTCGGTTGGTCTGTGGACATTTCTTGTGAACACTATTTCTCAGCAACCCTTGATCAGAATTCAATATAACTTCACAAGAATGATTGATACCAAGCCTAGTTGTTGATATTGTCGGCATGTTGCACTGGATATATTTTTAAATGAGTTATGTCCCCTTGAATTTCTCATACATATGTATATTGTGAGGCACCAGCTGGGGGTATTCATCTCCTTAAGTGATATTTCTAGTTTAATTGGGCATATTGATACTTTGTCAGAATGTTTATCTTGTTGATATGTCTAAGTCTTAGAGTTCAAAGACGGATTATAGGTCAGAAACTAGGTCACTCGGCCAAATTGAAGAAAAGTCTTGTTGACAATAGAGAGGCCTCAGTTTTTACTCAAGAAAGATGAAACTTAAAATTGTTATTTGTTGTCAGGTTACCTTTTGTAAGATTAAGATCAATACACTTTTAAAGTTCTTTACATTACTAAGTAGTTTGTTAGAAACTGAGGACAAATCATAACATTTTCATTTTGATACAGATTTTAAATGTTATGTGATGAGAGATTTCTTGTTCTTAGCAATTTTTCATTCTCAAAAGTCATCTACTGCAAAGAGGTCAAAATGTGTCTGTATCAGGGAAAGGGTTAACTTGTCAATACTAGTCTGAAAGAAAAAATAAATGGAATGAAAACAGTTTTTATTAAGTCTTCATTTGTTTCAACTTGACATTTAATTACATTTTGTAATCATATATTAACCCTGTCCCACAAACAACAACTATGCGGCAGACAACTTTGAAAACATCTACGCAAAATTATGAAAAAGTCTTTGAAAATGAAAGTATAATTATGGAAATATAATATTATACAACAATTATCTCTGCAGATGACTTTGAATATGTCTGGACAAAAACATTGAAAACCTCTTTATATGAAAGAGTAAATTTTTAGAAAAGTTGTAAACATTGTGGCAAAAAGAGAAATTCCTCCTTATGAGCAATTTCTGCTTTTGCCATAATACTTTAATAAGTAGTCTGCATAAAGTGTCTGTATGTTTAGAAATGGTTTGTGTTTAAATTGTTGTTTAAAAATAATAATTGGGGGTTTCTTTTTCTGAGATTGTATTTGATGAATTATTTTGAGAATAATTCTTAGTTCAATCATAGATTATGTAGTAACTGTAATATCTGATTAGTTGCATCCTTTAAATCCCAGTCAATCAGAAAGTACTTGCAAATTAATAATGAGTGAAAAATGGTAAAAAATTACCATTAATCATTTCCCTCGTACGGCAATATTGCATCAGACGGCTTTGAACATATTTCGACAAAATATGGAAAATCTCTATAATTGAATGGATAACCTATGACTAAAAGTGGAAAACATTGTGGCAAAAGGATAAATTGCTCGTCTTGAGCAATTTCTATGTTTGTCACTGTTTTCAAAAAGCTGTCTGCTGCAGAGGCTTCAGAAAGTGTCTATATGAGGGAAAGGGTTAATTATATTTTTACAAACTTGTGTCAAAATTTTAGAAAAATTTCAATAAGAATAAAGTATTTCTGTTTCAGGTTAAGTTACTACTGAAAAATATCTGTATCAAATTTTGGGGGTCGTAAAGTTTATGAGAAAATTTGCTCACAGAGAAAGATTAATGTCCCTTGAACATTAAATCAATATTAGAACGCAAAACTCGAGGAAATTCTAAACCTTTTACCTGATATGTTGTTTTAACCCTCTCCCTCTTATAGATGCTTTCTGACGCCTCTGCAGCAGACGGCTTTTTGAAAAAAATGTGACAAAAGAAGAAATTGCTCAAAACAAGCAATTTCTCCTTTTGCCACTATGTTTTCCACGTTTAGTCATAGGTTATCCATTCAATTATAGAGATTTTCTATTTTTTGACAAAATATGTTCAAAGTCGTCTGCTTCAAAAATGCTATATGAGGGAAAGGGTTAAGAGTCTTCAGAAAAGAAGAAATTGCTCACTTTGAGCTCTTTCTCCTTTTTCCTATAATGTTTTAACCATTTCCCACATACAACAATTCTGCAGCAGATGACTTTTTTGAAAACATATTGGCAAAAATGTGAAATATCTCATAAATGAGTTTAATCATTTACCCTTTCCCTCATATAGACGCTTTCTGATGCCTCTGCAGCAGACAGCTTTTTGAAAACATAGTGACAAAAGAAGAAATTGCACAAAACGTGCAATTTCTCCTTTTGCCACAATGTTTTCCACTTTTTGTCATGGGTTATCCATTCAATTATGGAGATTCTCTATGTTTTGACAAAATACGTTCAAAGTCATCTGCTGCAGAATTGTCGTATGAGGAAAAGGGTTAAATAGAGTTGAAAACATTGTAGCAAAAGAGGAAATTGCTCATCATGAGCAATTTCTCCCTTTGCGACAATGCTTTCAGAAGTTGCCTGCTGCAAACTTGTCGGAATGCATCTGCAAGTGGGAAGGATTAATCAGCCGTCTGCTACAAAAGGCGGCAAACTATCTGTATTTGGGAAAGGTTTAAGTTTTTCTTACAATTTTGAAAACTTTCTGTATGATTAATGTAGGTATAAATCTGCTTACGTGCCAGTTCTATCAGGTCTACATTGATTGGTTAACCCTTTCTCACATACAGCAAATTTGCAGCAGACGACTTTGAAATGATCAAGTCCAATATATTGAAAAATTATGATTATTGAATAAAGTTGAAATCATTGTGGCAAATGGAGAAATTAATCATTATGAGCAATTTCTCCTTTTGCCAGAATTATTTCAAAAATCATCTCCTGCAGAGGCGTCAGAAAGCGTCAACAAGTGGGAAAGGGTTAACCCTTTCCCTCATATAGACGCTTTCTGATGCCTCTGCAGCAGACGGCTTTTTAAAAACATAGTGACAAAAGAAGAAATTGCACAAAACGTGCAATTTCTCCTTTTGCCACAATGTTTTCCACTGTTTGTCATAGGTTATCCATTCAACTATGGAGATTTTTTATGTTTTGACAAAATAAGTTCAAAGTCGTCTGCTGCAGAATTGTCGTATGAGGGAAAGGGTTAAGATACACAGGATTAAACCTTTTCCCACTGACACAGTTAAACATATCTGCAGCAGATTACTTTTGAAAACATTGTGGCAAAAGTATAAAATGCTCTCAATGTTTTAACTCCTTATAACAAAATATTACCTTATATTCAGTCTCCAACATTATGGCTGAAATTTCTGCAAATTTGAGGAACGATAAACAGTTAGCATTTAGGCTATTAAAAGCCAGCATCAATTACCCATGGGTCATTAGACTATTAATTTTCTTGATAGGGTGATTAAATTGCCAAGATGTTTGTCTGACTGGTATATGACTGTGGGCTGTGTTCTCAGGGCATGCACATTGCATTTGTTAAAGAAAAAAGACAAGAGAAAGTTCAATGTCGCCGTAAATCCATACTGCAGTTATGCATAACACTTACATTATAGTAGTTGAAAAAACAAACAGTTATCAACTAAAGGGCATTTTGGAACATCAGGGGTGGGGTCAAGTGAAAATGTATCATAACCTGCATTTTTTTGTCAACGAAGTCAATGTCCTTCATTGAAATATAATTAAAGCCTTTCATTGTTTATGATCAATCTCAATTCTAAGGTAGGTTGACCCATTGACATATAAACATTTATATACATGTTTATATAATAACTCAGCCAACTAATTATTGATAATAAACAGGAAATGAGTAATCCTCCCAATCATTCTACTCATGTTTTAAAATGATATAATGATGAGCGCCCTTGTGTCAATGAAGCATAACAATACGCAGATCGCAAGCAAAATGCGTGTAGGGAATTAAATAACACATTTAAATTTGTCAAGGACGAAATAAATTTGTACAAAATACCCGATTCGTTTCTTCTTCGCATAATTGTCGTTTTTACACTCTCTCTATAGGCAGAGAGTGTTCATTCAAAGTAATTATGTCTCCCCCTGTATACAGGGGAGATATATTGTTTTTGTCCTCGGCGTCTGTCTGTCTGTCTGTCTGTCCTTCTGTCTGTCTGTCCGAAATCGTGTCCGCTCCATATCTCCAAGACGGCTTGAAGGATTTTCATGAAACTTGGCTCACATGTTCACCTCATCAAGGCGACGTGCAGAACCCGCGTCTCGACAATATAGGGTCAAGGTCAAGGTCACGCTTGAAGGTCAAAGGTTTGAGGCTTTATTTCGTGTCCGCTCCATATCTCCCAGACGGCTTGAAGGATTTTCATGAAACTTGGGTCACATGTTCACCTCATCAAGGCGACGTGCAGAACCCGCGTCTCGACAATATAGGGTCAAGGTCAAGGTCACACTTGAAGGTCAAAGGTTTGAGGCTTTATTTCGTGTCCGCTCCATATCTCCGAGACGGCTTGAAGGATTTTCATGAAACTTGGGTCACATGTTCACCTCATCAAGGCGACGTGCAGAACCTGCGTCTCGACAATATAGGGTCAAGGTCAAGGTCACGCTTGAATGTCAAAGGTTTGAGGCTTTATTTCGTGTCCGCTCCATATCTCCCAGACGGCTTGAAGGATTTTCATGAAACTTGGGTCACATGTTTACCTCATCAAGGCGACGTGCAGAACCCGCGTCTCGACAATATAGGGTCAATGTCAAGGTCACGCTTGAAGGTCAAAGGTTTGAGGCTTTATTTCGTGTCCGCTCCATATCTGTCCCAAATTTATAGGTTGGAATGTTTTGAGAGATTTTGACAGATATTTGAGGGGAGACATCTGTTTTTTGCAAAAACAATTCTAGTTTTTATATTAAAACCAGTCTTATCTCAGTTTGTTCTTTTCGTCATTTGTTTCGAACCAAATAAATATTTTAAATCACCTATAATTAACTATTTGTAAGTGAGTGTAAAGAACGGCTCTCTGCAAAGGAGATTTATCTTTGCAGTCGGTATTCAACATTTTTAGCTTAGAAACAGTTCCTATTTTAGATATTCATGGATTAACATTATTAAATTAATTCTACATAAATCAAGACATCTCTTTGAACATGAAAATAACATTCAGTAAGTTAAAATTGCTACTAAAAGGAAAATTCGACGTGATTTTTATCTCGATATTGACACATAACAGTCTGCAGCAAGTCTAGCAGGGACTCCTTTGTCTTCGTAAATAAGACAAAAAAACACAATTGCGAGTCAAAATAAAGAAACTGCAAATACTTAAAACATCGGATTATTGATTTCATTTTAGATGTGTCATAACTAAGTGTTTTTAAACTATCACAATTGTAATATGTTCAAGACATTTAAATTTGTATTTTTCTAATAATAACTCTCATCCCATGTCATTTCCGAAAAGCTATTAAAAATAGAAGTGCCCGGCGACTAATAACAATAAGGGCTGTACCTCATACACTATCTTTCTGAAGCACATAGTGCAGTTACAATCCATCTTAACAGTTGATCAGCTAATAATATGTACACATTTTATATGATCTTTTAAAACATTGTGAGCAAAATTAGTTATTATAATATTGGATGTTGTCACTCTGAAGGTTAAACAAGCTACAGTACATACATGTATATAAATACACATATCTTGATTAAATTATGTTCAAAATACTAAAATGTTATACCTCATTTATTCTTAATACTCAATGTGAATCATTGTAGGAAAATGTGAAATTAATTGCTTAATCCCCTCTCCCAAATGCAGACACATTTTAATACGTTTCCAGCAGGTGCAGTGTGTCAAAAACATTGTGAGAAAAAGAGAAATTGCTCAATGGAGTAATTTTCTGTTTTCCAACAATGTTTTCTTTTCTTTTCTATTATCTAACTTTCATTCATAGAGGCTCCCCATGTTTTAACCCTTTCCCACCTGCAGAAGCAATTTGACGCACTAGCAGCAGACGACTTTTGAAAACATTGTGGCCAAAGGTGAGTTGCTTATGATGGCCACAATGTTTTCAACTTTATTTAACAATTAAGCTATATTTGATGGAGATAAGCTATATTTATGTCTCCCCCATTACATGGGGGTGACATATTGTTTTTGCCCGTTCCGTCCGTCCTTCCGTCTGTCACACTTGTTTCCGCTCAATAACTGAAGAACGCTTGGGCGTAGGAACTTCATACTTGGTATGCAGGTTGGTCATGACCAGCAGCTGACCCCTATTGATTTTGATAACAGAAGGTCAAAGGTCAAGGTCATGGTGACCTTGTGAGGTAAAAAATGGTTTCCGCTCAATAACTGAAGAACGCTTTGGCTGAGGAACTCCATACTTGGTATTCAGTTTGGCCATGCCTAGTAGAAGACCCCTATTGATTTTGAGGTCAGTACGTCTAAAGTCAAGGTCACAGTGACCATGAGCTTGAAAGGTCACAGTGACAATGAGCTGATAAATAGTTTTTGCTTGGGCCCAGGAACTTCATACTTGATGTGCAGGTTGGTCACCACCAGCAAATGACCCCTATTAATTTTAAGGTCACTAGGTCAAAGGTCAAGGTCACAGTGGTCAACGCTTGGGTATAGGATCTTCATACTTGGTCGGTTGGTCATGACCAGTAGATGACTTCTATTGATTTTGATGTAAGAAGGTCAAAGGTCAAGGTCATGGTGACCTTGTGAGGTAAAAAATGGTTTCCGCTCAATAACTGAAGAACGCTTGGGCCGAGGAATTTCATACTTGGTATGCAGGTTGGCCATGCCCAGTAGAAGACCCTATTAATTTTGAGGTCAAAGTCAAGGTCACAGTGACAATGAGCTGAAACATTGTTTTTGCTAAATAACTGTAGAATGCTTTGGCCATGGAAGTTAATACTTGGTGTGCAGGTTGGTCACCACCAGTAGATGACCCCTATTGATTTTGAGGTCACTAGCTTAAAGGTCAAGGTCATGGTAACCTTCAGCTGAAAAATGGTTTCCTCTCAATAACTAAAGAATGCTTATGTTGAGGAACTTCATACCTGGTGTGCAGGTTGGTCCTAACCAGTAAATGACCTTTATTGAATTTGTTTGATTTTGAGGTCAAGGTCAAATGTCGAAGGTCACGGTAACCTTCAGCTGAAAAATGTGTTTTACTCAAGAACGCTTATACCAAGGAACTTCATACTTGGTGTGCAGCTTGGTCCTAACCTGTAGATGACCCCTATTGATTTTGATGTCAGTAGGTCAGAGGTCAAG
The DNA here is from genome assembly GCA_031761405.1 of Serripes groenlandicus. Lineage (NCBI taxonomy): Eukaryota > Metazoa > Mollusca > Bivalvia > Cardiida > Cardiidae > Serripes > Serripes groenlandicus. The sequence continues at coordinate 15,998,541 of JASEVX010000005.1, read as the reverse complement.
GTCGCGGTAACCTTTGGCCGAAAAATGGTTTCCGCACAATAACTGAAGATTGCTTTGGCCCAGGAACTTCATACTTGGTGTGCAGGTTGGTCACCAGCAGCAAATGACCCCTATTGATTTTGAGGTCACTAGGTCAAAGACCAAGGCCATGGTAACCCTCAGCTGAAAAATGGTTTCCGCTCAATAACTGAGGATTGTCACTGTTGCTTCATCTCCAGTCCAAAACTAAAAAATTCATCTCCATCATTTCTTTTCCTCCCCTACGACCACACAAATGGGGAGACAAGCGCTTTTTCAAAAAGCAATCTCTAGTTTCAGGTTTTTGTCACTAGGTTTTCAAAGTCGTCTCCTGCAGATTTGCTGTATGTGGGAAAGGGTTCATTTTATTGTTGGAAACAGGGATTACATGGCTACTTTTCCTGCGATTGTTTCTATATACATATGCAGCTTGTTCAGTCATGAACAGCTTTCTGTATCATGAAATAGTGAAGTAACTTAGTTTTCCTTTCCACATTGTTTTCCTCTGGTTCAGAAGCTTGCATTGGGACACAGGTCATATTCTACCTTCACTTCAACTTGGTTCTGTACAAGTTTCAAAAGTGAAATAGCTGGTCTAACAACAAAATTGAGATTAATGTCTCGACACAGATGTGGTTTCTCTGGTCATGTGATAACATTTCAACGGGGCTTTCACTGAAATAGGGGTCAGATGCTGGGCAGTAAATGACTCCTGCAGAGGTGTTAGAACTGTGTACCGTTAAATTTTCTTGGAGATTTTTGGAGATTCAGGCATAATGTGGGAGACTGTATTGGTTTGATATTATATTTTGTAACAATTCATCGCAGGTATATTGTTGACCTCTCTCACATGCAGATGAAATTTGCCACACCTGCAGCCGATGACTTTTTAACACATCCTAGGAATAGGAGGAATTGTTCATATGATAGCGAGCAATTTCTCTTTCTCTTGCAAGCTATCTGTATTGATAACTACCTTCCATATTTTGCTGATGTCACATTTTCTTGTCCAATATTTTTATAGCTGATAATTATGATAATATAAGATGAATTGTTCATGACTGTGATAGTAAAACAGATGCTCTTCATACTTCAAACTTTTAAGCATGAATTGGTATGGTGACATTTAGGGATCGTTTCTCTGTATACTGTTGGTCAAACCATTTCCAACATGCCACAACTCAACAGCAAACTGACCTGAAGATTTTTGGAAACTCTCTTAAATTGGAAGTTCACATATTGAAGAGAGTTGAAAACATGGTGACAAAAGGAGAAATTGCTCGTTTTGAGCAATTTCTCCTTTTGTCACCATGTTTTCAAAAAAGCTGTCTGCTACAGTGGCGTCAGAATGCGTCTATAGGTGGGAAAGGGTTAACTGGGGTTTGAAATATTGGAGGGCGACACATGTATTTCCTCAAACAGTTTTTGTTGTTTCTTGTTTTTCAGTCACTGGAGGTGTCCATTGTGTATGAAGTGTGTGATGACCTTGACTCGCCCGAGCTCGACTACCCGAAACCCAGTCTGGCTGTGGTGGGTCAGCATCAGAGTGGAAGTATCGGTTCACATTCAAGTAACACGTCAGACAGCACACGGGTAAGCAACAAGGTGTTTTTCATACTTAACCCTTTCCCTGATGCAGATGAATAACAATGCCTTTTGCAGCAGACAACATTTCATAACAGTGTGGGAAAATAAGATGAATTGCTCTTAACGAGCTATTTAATCTTTTTCCCACAACCCTTTCAATGTTTTGATATGTTGCATATTTTTTCCAAATCAGATGACCATTAGCCCTTTCCCACATATGCCAAATCTGCAGCAGATGACTTAAAATATTTATGCAAAAAATATATAGAAAATCCATAAAAAAATGAAAATTTTATTACTTGATAGTGTAATCATTTTGCTCATTATGAGCAATATCTCCATTTATCACTTTGATTTCGAAAGTCGTCAAAATGCAACTGTTAGCGCGAAAGGGTTAACTGGAATATTCAGGAAAAACAGGAATGTTTAGACAGTACAAAGGTAAGGGCCACACGGTTTACATACAGTAATAGGAACATAGAATGACAATCGGTTGCTGAGACCTAGATTAGGAGTAAACAGGCCTTTCTCCAGCAATATCTCTCTTATACTTCTGAATCGACCCTTTCCCTCATACAACACATCTGCAGCAGACAACTTTGAAAACATCTAGGCAAAAATATGAATAAATCTGTATATGTGAAAGTATAATTATTGAATAGGGTTGAAAACATTGTGACAAAAGTAGAAATTGCTCATTGTGATCTGATTCCTTTTAATACCTACAACATAAAACTTTGAGATTGATTACTTTAAGAAATGGAAATATGCTTCTAATCTAGAGTTCTTAGTTGTTCTCTTTTGTACATTTTGTTTCGTTATCATTTTGTATTAATACTAACAGATTGTTAATGGTTTCGGTGTGGTTTTTAGCTCCACTGGCTGAACGCCAGTTGAGCTTATGTCATGGCGATTTGTCCTTCGTGCAACTTTTCCTCCCTAACCACTTGGCCAATTCATTGTAAGCATCCTCTCAATGTCCTCTCCTAAATTCCTTCAAATTTTTTGATTCATGCAAAATTCTGGTTTCCATGGCAACCACAAGGAAAAAATAGTGTAAACTTAAAAAATCTTCTCCTGAAAGTGTCAGGCCGATTTTCAAATATATTTGTAGAAATATGTGGCTATTTTGGGTTATATGGCTTTAGTGAAAACTTAAAAAATCTTCTCCTGAAATTGTTGGGCCGCTATTCAATTCCTTTTGTAGAAATGTTCCTAGGTTGACCCTCTATCAGATTCCTTCAAGCCATGTTGATTGGTAAAAAAAACATGGCCACAAAGGGGCGGGGCTGTTTGGAGATTTAATTTTTGCCTAATAGCAGTAGAGCGATACTGGCCCTCTTGGGCCTCTTGTTTGTATTTGTTTATTCTGTTTCAGTATATTTGTCCTTTGTTAACCCTTTTCATGATATAGACAAAGTATTGCACCTGTGCTGCAGATGACGTGAAAATATTGATAATTGTGGTGGATGAAGGAATAGCCTAAAGTCTTCAAATACCACAATGTTTTCATCTCAGTATCAAAACTTTACTTCATTTTGTCTAGTGTTAAGAAGTTATTTTCTCAGATATTTTCAATAGAGATGAAAATTCCATACCAGTTATTACATGGAATGTTGTAGTTCAGAATGTAATCTGTAAGAAGTCTTCATCCTTTTGCCATGGCTCAGTGGTTAGCATTCTGCATTTGAGACTTGGCATCCCAGTTTCTTTCTCTGCCCCCTGCACTTATGATGATGAAGCATGATTTCTTGGTGACTAACCTGTATATTGCCAAAGGTCACTCTACCATAACTGCCTCAACTGAATTAATAAAATAAATCTAATCTATAACTGTCAACCTGATTTGATATTTATAAACTCTTCTGCTCTTTCAGCTAAAATCTTCCTTTCCCCATAATATTTTCAAAAATTAAAGAAACAAAAGTCTTGATCTGTGCATGTGAAACAGTTTATTTTAGGTGCAATGATAAATGTTCACCCTTTCACATATTTTGAAGTATCTTCAGCAGACAACTTTTGAAAATATTGTGTACAAATTTCTCCTTTTGCCACAATGCTTTCAAATCTTTTCTATAAGTATACATTCTTTTAAAAATCAGCAGCCGAAAACTTTGAAAACATTTAAATCAAAATATGGAAAATTTCTCTCAATGAAAGTGTAATTATTGAAAAGAGATCATGAGCAGTTTCTCTATTTGCCACAAAAAATTCAAAAGTTGTCTTCTCCAGACGCGTCAAATTTGTGTTGGAAATGGTTTAATGACCAGACCAATAGTGAAGAAATTAATATTGTAGTTATTTGTATTTTTTATGGTTTCTGAATTATGATTCATTTAAGTTTGGGATTTATTTGTTTTTTGGGATGTCACATTTTGACCTTAGAAATAGACCGCTTTGCACCAAACTTAGTACATGTTATTATTTCAGCCCTCAAAACCTAGTTTAGGGTTAGTTGCTCAGCAACAAAAATCTGCTGGAAGCTATGGTTCTTATTCTTCAGACAGTACGAAAGTAAGGGTTCATTCATATCTGTGTTGTTGACGACTTTCTTGTCATTTTTTATGCCTCACATATCTATAAAACTCCTGGGAATTAAATGCTCTATGTAGAATTGTTGTGATCTCCATGTGCCTGATTTCCCTTTTCCCCATACAACAAATCCGCAGCAGAAGACTTTGAAGATATCTTGGCAAAAACACGGAAGATCCTCATAAATAAAGGTATAATTACTGAAAAAATATGACAACATTGTGGCAAAAGGAGAAATTGCTTGTTTTGAGCAATATCTCCATTTGTCAAGATGTTTTCAAAAGTCTTCTGCTGCAGATGCGTCAAAATGTGTTTATAGGTGGGAAAGGGTGTAGTCAGAGTTAGTGTTGACAAACTTGGATACTACCGCAGAGACAAGATAAGGAGGTACAACCTTTTCCCACATGCAGACACATTTTGAGCATCTGCAGCAGAAGACTTTTATAGTCACAATGTTTTTCAAAGTCATCTGCTGCAGAACGTCTGTAAGTGGAAACGGATTAGATGAGTTATGAAGACTCACCATTTTATCTATTCAACATAACCTCTTTGTGAATGTGTTTGAACTATTATACCACACCATTCTTCCTGCCTAGCCGAATCTATCCACTCTTATGGGCATCACAATAAGAAAACCTTCCTGCAGGACATTTTAGTCAAGAAAGATGCAGCTGTTCAGCCAATGTGTTCATGGAATGATTTCTCGATTTAATCTCAAAACAGGGATAGAGGGCTAAGTAGAGATTAAATCCAGTAGCATTTCATGGAATTAACCTATCAGTCTGATCAATGCCATAAAATCATTCAAACATTCTTCTGATCATTTCAAAGTTTCGCTGTGCTGAATGTTTCTAATGAACCTGCAGAAGCTTTTTGACGCAATAGCAGCAGACGACTTTTGAAAACATTGTGGCCAAAGGTGAAATTGCTCATGATGAGCAATTCTCCTTTGGCCACAATGTTTCCAACTTTATATAAAAATTTAAGCTATCTTTTATTGAGATTTTTCGGGTTATTGTCACTATGTTTCCAGAGTCGTCTACTGCAGATTTGTTGTATGTGGGAAAGGGTTAACAAATACATTTCAATCTATTTATACATTTCTTTAGACTGATTAGACAGGGACCTTGAATGAACTAAGATACTCCTCAAGGTGGCTAACTTGTCAGTAAATGTCTATCAAGGTTTAACTCTTACCCAATAATCTGTAGCACCTCCTTTGAAAACATAATAAGGAATATATGAGAGATCTCCCTAAATGAAAGTACCTTTCAGAATAGAATAGAAAACAATGTAGGAAAAGGAGAAATTATTGCTCAATATTTCATTTACCATGAAATATTCAAAAGTTGTCTGCTACAGATACATCAAAATGAGTCTGCATATGGGAAAGGATTAAATCTGAATTTCAAATTATGTTTTCATGCCACAGTTCAATGTGAGTTATTCAGGCTTGTTTTCTCTTAGATTTATTATTAGTCTTCACCAGACTTGTTTTCATGTTCCACTTTCCCAATCACCTGAGCTCATGGTGAACTACTCTGATCACTCTCTGTCTGCAGTCCCTCGTTAACTTTTAGCTTCAGACAACATCTCCTTCTTAACCATTAGGCCAACTTCCACCAAACTTCACAGGAATGTTTATTTTTGTGGTCCTCTTTCAATGATTTTAATTCTATGTAGAACTTTGGTTGCTGCAGCATCAGAAATGCCACTTCTTTCTTCTTCAATGAATCCACTTGTTTGATTCCAAGATAATTTGGTGGAAATGTTCCTTTGGTGACCCACTACAACAACAAAAATTCAAATTGAAAAGGAGCAAAATGAAAAAAAATTAAAAATTCTTTTCTTATAAAAGTTATTTTCTGATTTTAAGATAATTGAAAAGAAATGTTTCTACGTAATTTGTTTAAGCCATATTAAGCGGTTAAAAAACATAAACCCCATGATACATCAGAAAAGGGGTAACATGAAATTTAACCTTCAAACAGCATCTCCTCCTAACTCACTGGACCAATATCAACCAAACTTCAAGGAAAGGTGAAATTTGTGGTTCTATTGCAAAGATTGAATGCCTTATTTTAAATGTCCTTTACTAATTAGCTGTTCATAAGAAGTTAAACATTTGCTTTTCTCCCATCACTGAGGTGATCAATTTAGGGCCGTCTTGGATCTCTTGAAAGTTGTTATTATTTGACTAAATTATTTTCGTTCCAATTTGGAAGGGTATTAAAATGGTATAGTCATGAATTGGTTAGTGTTTGTGACGTCAGACCCTGTGTTATGTGTTTGTTTGTGTATTTGTGCTTTTATTACTGACTCCGTTTTTAAGATCACCTGAGTACAAAGTCCTCAAGGTGAGCTATTGTGATAGCCCTTTGTCCATCATTCATCGATCATCCATTGTAAACAATATACCTGAGAACACTCACAAAATAATGAGCAATTTTTCCTTTTGTCACAATGTTTTCAACTCTATTCAATCATTTCACAGTCATTTATAGAAATAATTTTGTTTGTGTAGATAACAGATGTTTTCAAAAGTTGTCTGTTTCAGATTTGTCACGTGTGGGAATGGGTTGAAAAGAAAGGATAAAGATTTGACTGACAATTGATCTCATGGCTGTAGTTATGATGAATTATGATTTGTCTGTTGTCGATATTGATTTTTCACGCTAATAAATTTAATTTTAGCTTTATATACGGTGTGTAAAACAAATGGATGCAGGATCCTTCTTTGATCTATTTGTCTGGTTTGTGTGGGTGTTCCAAATATGGAAACATTATTCAATGATTGAAATCTATGTAAGATCTGTATGGTGGAATTTTAACTAATAATTTGTTTAAACCTTTTCCCTCATATAGACGCTTTCTGACGCCTCGGCAGCAGACGGCGTTTTGAAAACATAGTGACAAAAGAAGAAATTTCTCCTTTTGACACAATGTTTTCCACTTTTAGTCATAGGTTATCCATTCAATTATAGAGATATTCCATTTTTTGACAAAATATGTTCAAAGTCGTCTACTGCAGAATTGTCGTATGAGGGAAAGGGTTAACACTCTTGCTTCTGCTGATATAATGGAAGTTCTAAACCGTTAACCTGATATTTATTTTAACAATTTTTCTGCTTTCTTCTAGATAATTGGAAGTATTATGTTTGAAAAGTGTAAATTGCATGTTTTTAGAACTTCTTTTCTCACAATATTTTAAAAAGTCGTCCGTTTTAGTCTTTTAGAAAAAAATATTCCTTATATATTAATTTAGTGACTTCTTTGTTCATGATCTTTTCCCCTTTTCTAATTGTTCAAAAAGCTCTTAAACACCAATCAATCAATCAATCTTACCCTTTTCTTTAACCCTTTCCCTCATATAGACACTTTCTGACACCTCTACAGCAGACAGCTTTTTAAAAACATAGTGACAAAAGAAGAAATTGCTCAAAACGAGCAATTTCTTCTTTTGCCACAAAATTGCCACTTTTAGTCATAGGTTATCCATTCAATTATAGAGATCTTCTTCCATTTTTGACAAAATATGTTCAAAGTCGTCTGCTGCAGAATTTTGGTATGAGGGAAAGGGTTAATCGCAGTCCACTGAGAAGTGATGAAATGTTTTCTGATGTCTAAAGATTCATTTAGTTTTTGGCAACATAGTTCTTTGAATGCTTAGCCTCACATACACTTAGGATACACAAGAATATATAATGTTATAAAGACCCTACCAGGAAAACATCCATCTTTCTGATAGTAGCTATTATGAAAAATAGACATCAAAACTCTCTGTCTATCAGTCACACTGCAGAAGACAACTGTTGAAAACATTGTGGGAAGAGAATAAATGTCTCCTTTTGTCACAATATTTTCATTACAGTTGAATAATTATACTTTCATTTTGAGATTTTTCATATTTGTGCCAAGATGTCTATTGCAGATTTGCTGTATATGGGAAAGGGTTAATTTTACATGATCCAAGTATTTTGGAGTTTTTTCAAATAAATTATGATTATGATCTTATTGCATGCTTTATTATAGTTACGAATATTCTCCTGATCCTTTCAGGATGCTTGCAAGATAAAATGGTCTGAACTATTGTCAGTGTTAATTGAATATGACAAAAGCGGGCTGTCAAGCCAGAGGCTGTGAGTTTGAAACCCAAGCTCAACCAACATTCATTCCGGCATTTGACAAAAGTGAATGTGCTAAGGGTCTTCCACCAATGGGCATACAATCTATGTGGAGCAAATTTGTTCTAAAAGCTATTGTGTGGTGTACTGGTGTGAGAAAACAGGAAACACATGGGTTGGTGAACTGGCTTGTTGAAAACATCTTTTAGCATCAATCAATCATTCAACAAACATGACAACAAGGTCAGATTAACCCTTTCCTGCACATAGATACTTTCTGAAGCCTTTGCAGCAGACGACTTTTGAAATCATTGTCGCAAAAGGAGAAATTGCTCATAATGACAAATTTCACCATTTGCACCAATGATTTCAACTCTATTTAATAATAATACTATCATTTAAAGAGTTTTTTTAAATTTTGGACTTGATAGTTTCAAAGTCGTCTGCTGCAGATTTATTGTATGTTGGAAATGGTTAAAAGAAATTGTTATGTTTTCATTATGCATCAGTGCAGTTTTCACAGACAATAATTCTATTTAAAATGGTGTAAGAGCACCATATAAATAATCAATTGAAATTGAAGATAATAACTTGACAACTAATCTTATATGTTTACACATATTTATTTCACTTATAGCCTTTTACAGACAACATCTTTAATCCTTACCCATATGCAGACATGTTTTGATGCATCTGCATCAGACGGCATTTGAAATGATTGTAGCAAAATGTTTTTTTCAAACTCTATTCATTCATAATGCTTTAATTACGACGACTTTTAAAAATAATGTGACAAAAGAAGAACAAGCTCAATACGAGCAATTTCTCCTTTTTGCCACAATGTTTTCAACTCTATTTAATAGTAGATTTATTGAGATTTTTCATGTATTTGTCAATAAGTTTTGAAAGTCGTCTGCTGCAAAATTGTTGACTGTGGGAAAGTGTTATACTCCCCACAAACAAAGTTTAATGGGAGGTATATATCAGAGTGAGCCTGTCAGTGTGGCCATGGTCAGGTCTTCTGTTGGTTTTGGCTTTGTCAGGAGGTTAACTTGAAAATGGGTTTATGAATTGAACCCTTTCCCACTTGTAGATGCATTCTGACGCATCTGCAGCAGACGACTTTTGAAAACATTGTGACAAAAGAAGAAATTGCTCAAAACGAGCAATTTCACCTTTTGCCACTATGTTTTCTACTTCTTTCAGTCAATACCTACAATTATAAAGATTTTCCATATTTTTAGTAGACATTTTCAATGTCGTCTAGATCTGCTGTATGTGGGAAAGGGTTAAATAATATTTTGGTACACTGGTTTATAACTACAGGTCAGGGTTAATTTTGATTACAATCCACCAATATTGATGGAGTTATGGCCCATTTTCATTGTTTTCAAAATCATGCTAAAATATGGGAAAGGGTTAATATTATATTTATTCTGCTTACAGCCTGAACAGACAACCGCTTTAAAGGTGCGTCAAGGTGCGAAAAAGTGGGGCCCTGGATACCAGCCAGACCTTGTGTGCCTGTTGACATGGATGGACAATGAACATCCTGGCAATATAACTAGTGTTTCTATCAATTCTTCATATGGCCTGTAAGTCCAAGTTCTCACATTCAAGTCACATCAAATAAAAACCAATCCTGAGAGATTTTACCATTATTGGCAATTGCCATCAAATTGCACACTTCAATACTTGATTTCAGCCCCCAAAACTATAAACGTTCTCTGGGCGCAGTTATGAACTCAATATAAGACTTCTGATTGGTCAGATTTTAGAATAAACTTGCATCAGATTCTTGAACACTAATTCTGAGTACAGAGTCAACTTTTATTTGCTCACTTGAGCACAAAGTGCAGGTTGAGCTATTGTGATCACTCATCATCCGGCATTTTAGATTTTCTTTAAATGACATCTCCATCTAAACAGCCATTTTGATTTTGACTACACTTGGAGGCGAAAAGTGTCTGCTGGATTAGCCTGCATGGTATGCTTATGCTGATCAGGGTCGATACTTTACGCAGAGTCCATAATGTTGGTTTTCTCGTGGAACGGCTCATGTGATATAGCCCATTTGAGCCTCACCATAAGAAAGCCATTGTTCCAGTCCTCTAACAAAGAGATAAAGATCCAGATCAGCCTGAGTTCTCTTGCAGTCTGATCAGGCTCTTTCATCTTTGCAGTGACGTTATTGGTGTATTTTTAGCTCATATTTTCCGAACATCATAAAACACAAAGTAATTTCAAAGTGGCTAACAACTTTATTTATTTTCATTGTTTTGAAAATGCCCACAGACTAAAATAAGAAGTTGGTTCATAATCAAAACAAATTAATCCTTTTAACTCTTAGCACGCTAGCGGCGGGTTTTGTCAGCCGTTGATGACATTTGCAAACAGTTTGGATCCAGATCAGTCCCCACAAAACGTGGGGACTGATCTGAGATCCAAACTGTTTGTCACTCCGATTCAATTTCAGTAAACATTTGGGGAAAATAAATATTTTTTTCAAAACTTTGCAGACGACAATATAGTAGACGAAAATAATTTAGCATGCAAAGAGTTAATGCCAAATGCAATTGAAGGCATTTGCAAACAATGCCGATTCAGGAGAGACAGCTGATAATGATGAATTATGTGAAATTCGGCAGTGAAAGGGTTAACAATAATCAAGTTATGATGAGCAAAGGTATGTTGTGATCTTTATTTCAGGTTAGCATTTGGCAATGAATCTGGTTTGGCGATAGTTGATATTATTCAGAAATCCTGCCTTCTTAACCTTGGAACTCCTGACTTATATGGTAAGTATTATCCCTTTCCCTCATACGACAAATCTGCAGCAGACGACTTTGAACGTATTTTGTCAAAAAATAGAAAATCTCCATAATTAAATGGATAACCTATGGTAAAAAGTTGAAAACATTGTGGCAAAAGGAGAAATTGCACGTTTTGTGCAATTTCTTCTTTTGTCACTATGTTTTCAAAAATCCGTCTGCTGCAGAGGCGTCAGAAAGCGTCTATATGAGGGAAAGGGTTAAGATACATTGAAGATAATGAATAAATGGATATAATCTGACTCACTGCACAAGATAGCCACCAGAGCAATGCATAGAACAATCTCTACCCAAATTGATGCAATCTTTCTGCCTTGTTGCACTACATTGCTGCTAAAGCTACTAGTAATTTGGCTTCTTTTTAAAAGTTCTTGTGCGTCAAATGAGTAATATAGGACCATTATGGACCTATTGTTTGGTACTTGTTAGGTTGCATTACAAAGAAGTACTTTACCAATATATTAAAAATCGTAGTAATGGCATTCCCTCCTTGGTGCTCAGGATTGTAGGGTAAGCATTACAACTGACAAGCTGGTGTCAGGTTACATCGACCAGTAGTACTGGTAACTTGCCTAGGAAAAGCTGTGGTATAAATGAAAAAAAATGTTGAAGAAGGTGTACAACACCAACAAATTTACCAGTTTAATTCAGATAATGTCTATGGGTAAAAACAAAGCTTAATCCTGGTGCCACATGTTTTACATAGAAAATATATTGTACATGTATATAGTTAATATAGCTTAAGGTTGAGTCATTCCTTACTATATCAAGTAAATATGAGACTTACTAAGTACAGTAGTTTATAATATTCTTACATTGAACTATGCTACTTCTATTGTTTATTTAGTTTTAGATGAGAAATAAAGGACGACCTCTTGTTTGTCATATTAAGGCTTTAAAGTTATTAAGAAATTAAAACAAGAAACCTTAATCCTTTCCCTCATACCTCAATTCTGCAGCAGACGACTTTGAACGTATTTTGTCAAAACATAGAAAATCTCCATAATTGAATGGATAACCTATGACAAAAAGTGGAAATCATTGAGGCAAATAGAGAAATTGCACATTTTGTGCAATTTCTTCTTTTGTCACTATGTTTTCAAAAAGCTGTCTGCTGCAGAGGCGTCAGAAAGTGTCTATATAAGGGAGAGGGTTAAATGATATTTTCTTATAAGAGCTATACATGAATTGGACATCATGGCCCGTTTGTCTTGCTTTCAATAGTTATTGGGAAATAATATTTGATTATGCCCAAAACATCTTGAGAAATTGATAGGGAATATTGCTTTGCATTTGATTGTTTGTTTGTCATACTTTTCTGAACCATATCACCATATCACCCATTCTATCCCACCACAAATATATTAGCTACCTAATTTGGTATGAATATGCATCTTGGTTAGATGGCGAGTCCTGTACTGATATTGGGTCACTGTCACTGTCACCTTGACCTTTGATCAAATTTAAAGTAAAATCTTGCCTGTGTCACAAGTTTACTTAGAGTTATCAAATTTGCTCTGCTATCATGCATCTAGACTAAGTGATGATTGTGTACCAATATTAGATTGATGTGACCTTGACCTTTGACCCGACTTAACATAAAGTACTATTTGGACTATATCTCTTGCATTGTTATACCTCTAGAAATTAAAGTTGATGTATGAATACATCTTGGGAAGATGATGTGTTGCATATCAAAATAATGTTAAATTCATAGGCTGTTTTATGGCCATCCATTTGGTTTCAAGGTAGATTGTTCTTCTTTTTAGCTAACCTGGGCAGAAATTGCTCAAGATGCGCTATTATTGTCACCTTTTGTTGGTCCTGCATCATCAACAATTTCCTTAGAAGACATCTCCTAAACCACTTAGACAAATTTGATGAAAGATCTACTCCCAATATTAGCAGCTGCACATTTGCTATACTTACTACTCAGGCCGTCTTAGCCCTCTTGTTTTTTGAATTGGGCAATTGACTTGAATTGGATGTGATTGTATTAATTGTCTAATATGCCAATATATAATCTGAATGTAAGACATACAATGTGATCCTTAAACCTGTTGTTTATTTAGGTTCAATGGATCCATATCAGCGGGCTCCACGCTCACCAAGGGGTAAGAAAGCACAACAGCCTTTTGATGGAAGTAACCCAACACTTTATACCAATCTAAACGATGAAGGGGCGCGGTCACCCACAAGTGATCAAGTATGTATACAAGTTTGCTTTGATATATTTCTTTCTATGCAAATCTTCCAAGGTAACGCATTCCTACATACAAGAAATCTGAAACAGACGACTTTCAAAAAGAAGGATTTAAAGTATAGTCTCAAGTAGATGAGGTTGATTAATAAGTGTGATATTAAAGTACAAATACCTTTCCAAGATGCAGAATCACCAGATAACTGTTGAAAACATTGTAGCAAGAGGGTAAATATATAGTTATTTTCCATATTTTTGCCTAGAGGCTGCTGCAGATTTGTTGTATGTGGGTAAATGTTTATCCTCTATCTAGACGGTTGGGTTTGCTCCTCCGTATCTAGACGGTTGGGTTTGCTCCTCCATATCTAGACAGTTTGGTTTGCTCCTCCATATCTAGACGGTTGGGTTTGCTCCTCCATATCTAGACAGTTGGGTTTGCTCCTCCATATCTAGACAGTTGGGTTTGCTCCTCCATATCTAGACGGTTGGGTTTGCTCCTCCATATCTAGACGGTTGGGTTTGCTCCTCCATATCTAGACAGTTGGGTTTGCTCCTCCATATCTAGACAGTTGGGTTTGCTCCTCCATATCTAGACGGTTGGGTTTGCTCCTCTGTATCTAGACAGTTGGGTTTGCTCCTCTGTATCTAGACAGTTGGGTCTGATCCTCCATATCTAGACGGTTGAGTTTGCTCCTTTGTATCTAGACGGTTGAGTTTGCTCCTCTGTATTTAGATGGTTGGGTTTCCTCAAGCTGCTATAGTAAATGGTTCAAACATTATATGAGCTAGTGCATAAGAAAATGTGCAAGTTTGCAAGAACAGTATATATCCACAAGATCAGCCTGTGCAGTCAAGCAATCTGATAAATATCTACACTGTTCACATATTACTTACACAAGCTTGTTAGAATATTCTGTCAACTTGTGTAGATGCTGATAAGACTGAGCAGGTGGACAAGATGATCTGAACATGCACACTTTTCTCATGCAATGGCTCAATTATATTATTGGTCCTTGCAGTATAGTTAGGTAATCATACTAAACTTCTGTAGTATGGTGTAAGGGATTACATTGGGATAATTTTTTGATTGATTTTTATTGTAGTTGATTGAACATATGTTGATTTTAATGTAGATCAAACTGACTGCTTCTTTTTCAGCTAGTGTTTCATCAATGAAGATTAATATTTTTTTTTTTCCTGTTTTAGATACAATGTCCTCACTGTACTAGAACTAAGATTATATGAGGATTGTTCCAGAAAATCAACGTTATACAATTTATGACGAGTTAAACACATACAGCAAATCTGTAGACGACGACTTGGAAAATTTCCATAAATAAAAATATGATATTTCAATGGAATTGAAAATATTGTGGCAAAGGGAGAAATAGCTCGTTATGATCAATGTCTCCTTTTTTCACCATATTTGATATGTTGGTTAATCTGTATCTTCACTGGTAAAAAATGTTCTTTTGTTAGTTTACCTTGAGCTAGTCTCATACGTTTATTTCTCAGATTTCAGATGTTCAGTGCCAATGTCTTCTGTCTGCTGTCTTTTGTCTGTCTATTAGATATATGAAAATATGTATACTTCATTTTAACCTTTCATCACACTGTGTCCAAGGTCTGTCGGTGTCCGTCGTTCACAACACTTTCTTTAAACAATATCTCTTAAAACACTTGGTCAATTTCAACTAAACTTCACATGAGTCTTCCTTAGTTTATCCTCTTTAGAAGAAGTTCAAAGAATTAAATTGTATAGGGAAAAATGAGAAAACTGAGATGTTTCAACTTTGAAACTGCTGATCTTATTGAAAGATAATTTTGCAAAATTGTTCCTTAAGTGACCCTCCCCACACTACACATACACACACACAAATGTTCAAGCCATGTTGATTGGTTGAAAAACATAGGTCATTAGAATATTTGACAAATAGATATGATGTGGTGAGACCGCAGTTTAACCCTTTTCCTGCATACAACATATCTGCAGCAGACAACTTTGAAAACATTTTGGAAACTGTGAAGATCTCTTTAAGTGAAAGTATTCACTTATAGAATAAAGAAAAAAGCAGGATGACTAAAGCAGAAATTGCTCATTTTGAGCAATTTCCCCTTTTGATTTATGTTTTGAGAAGTCATCTGCTGCTGAGGCGTTAGAGAGTGACTGTATTTGGGAATGGTCTGTACAATCACTAAATGTAGGTGCATCAAGAAGCGCCTTTTACCTGTTGCAGCCCAAAGTTTTACAAAATCATCTACTGATATACATGTATATATATATAAGCACTTTTTATTTTCGCAGTAGTTATTGGCATGGATATGTTTAATTGAACATCATTGCACAGTTTAGTTATTTTAATTTTAATTTTTGTCATTTATACCTTATTTAACTTAGGCATATATTCTATTCTGTACCCCCATCTGGCAAATCTGTACAATAAGTAACTTAGCTATGGTTATAACACCTCTTTCCTACATACAATAAAATCTGCTGAAGACATCTTTAAAAACATCTAAACAAAAATATGGAAAATCTTGATGAGTTAAAGTATAACTATTGAATAGGTTTGAATTCATTCTTGTAAAAGAACGAAATTGTTCATAAAGATCATTTTGCTCTTTTTTCCACAATTTATAAAAATGTGTATGTATGTGGGGAATAATTTATAAAGTATAGCTTCTTTTTATACAGCTTCTTCTGAGTTATGTTGAAAGTGTAATAATTATTGTATTTCTGTTTGTATTTTTGCTTGTATACAATGTCTGTGAGGCATTTGGTAAAAAACATATTGCTTAACCCTTTCCCTCATATAGACGCTTTCTGACGCCTCTGAAGCAGACAGCTTTTTGAAAACATAGTGACAAAAGAAGAAATTGCACAGAACGTGCAATTTCTCCTTTTGCCACAATGTTTTCCACTTTTTGTCATTCAATTAAAGAGATTTTCTATGTTTTGACAAAATACGTTCTAAGTCGTCTGCTGCAGAATTGCCGTATGAGGGAAAGGGTTAAGTTATCCCCTTCCCACATTCAGACACGTTCTGACGCCTCTGCTGCAGACGACTTTTGAAAACATTGTGACCGAAGGAGAAATTGCTTATAATGAGGAATTTCTCCTTTGGCCACAATGTTTTCCACTCCATTCAATGATTAAACTTTCATTTATAGAGGTGTACCATATTTTTAACCAAATGATTTCAAAGTAATCTGCTGCAGATTTGTTGTATGTGGGAAAGGGTTATAAAACGAGAAATATCATGAACTCTGTACCTGTAATATAGTAAGAGTAATCTGCTTTGAAAAAATCCAGTGCACAATGATAGTGATTTGAAGCTGTATAATTAAGATTCAGAACTGAAACATTATGGGCAAGATAGAAATTGCTCAGTATAAGCAATTTCTCCTGTTTCCGCAATGTTTCTTAAAAATCCTCTGATGACATAGTCATAACTCAACATTTATGTTTAGCATGAAATGACCAGCTTTAGTATAATAGAAGGATAAAGCAGGGTTTCCATTTTTTCTAGTAAACTTGTAAAGTGCTTGAATTTAAGAATTCTTTTAACCCTTTCCTACATACATGTACAAGAATACTGCTGTAGATGAATTTGATAGCATCTAGAAAAAATTATAGAATATCTCTATAATTGAAGGAATAGTTATTGAAAAAAAGTTGAAAAAATTGTGGCAAAAAGAAAAATTGTTCCTTTTGTCATAATTTGTTCAAAAATCTTCTGCAGCAGTGGCATCAGAAAGCATCAGTATGTGGGAAAAGATTAAGGCCTTGAAAGGTCCTGGTCAATTTAAATGAATATGAAGATAAACTTGGAAACATCCAAATATTCTTGTGCTATTTAGATAAATAAGTAAAATTTTACTTATTCCCACAATCAAAACTGTGCTGCAGACAACCTTGAAGCAAATTGGCAGAAAACTATGGAAGAATGTAGGCATATTGAATGGAGTTGAAAATACTGTGAGAAAATGTGTCTTATGTTGATGCGTTCAAAATAAGCAAACAATGTTGACCAAGATTTCACTGCACATAAATGCAAGCCAAACTTGGTTTAGAATGTTTAACCCTTTCCAACTTGCAAACACATTTTGACACATCTGCAGCAGACGACATTTGAAAACATTCTGACGTAAGAAGAAATTACTCATGTTGAGCACTTTTTCTCCCTTTGTCGCAATGTTTTCACCTCTATTCAGTAATTAAACTTTCAGTGACAAGAGATACTTTTCCATACTTTTGCTTAGATGTTTTCAATGTCGTCTGCTGGAGATTTGTTGTATGTGGAAATAAATCAACTATTTAATCCTCCCATTGTTGTAAATAACTGAAGATAGTTTTCTTAACCCTTTCCCACATACAGACGCTTTCTGATGCAATAACAGCAGACAACTTTTGAAAAAAAAGTGACAAAAACCTGAAAAATCTCCATAAAAGATAGCTAAATTGTTAAATAAAGTTAAACATTGTGGCCAAAGGAGAAATTGCTCATCATGAGCAATTTCACCTTTGGCCACAATGTTTTCAAAATTCGTTTGCTGTTATTGCGTCAGAAAACGTCTGTATGTGGGAAACGGTTAAGAAAATTATCTTCAGTTATTTAAAACATGGAGAGGATTTATTCTTCTACGGTCCTTGAAAGATTTTCAAAAATATCCTTCAAAAGTTCTTGAATTTCATCTTGGAAATAGAATGGAAACCCTGTTGTATAGTCAATTGCTTATTATCCTTTAACCTAGGTTTTTAATGGTGAACCCAATTTGTTTCAGTTCTGTTTCATTTTCATTTCATTTCATATTAGATTGATCTCAGGGCTGTTGTTGAAAAAGAGTCAAATAAGAATTTTTTGCAAACAAATTTCTCAGTATTGCTTCACCACGGATACTTAACCCTTCCACACCTGCGGGAGCATTTTGACGCAATAGCAGCAGACGACTTTTGAAAACATTGTGGCCAAAGGTGAAATTGCTCATGATGTTTTTCAAAGTCGTCTGCTGTAGATATTTGTTGTATGTTGGAAAGGGTTAAACTATACAAGTGGTTGTTGTCATGCGCTGAAAGATAAGTGATTTTGAAAATCCAGTCTTTTAGCATGTTGGCAAATATTGGCGAAATTGCTGATTTCTAAGTCTGGTTATATTTTTCATGTTGACTTGGTTGATAGTTACACTTTCCGAAATAATAACAAATTTGGTCATTTGTTCAACTCTTTCCCACAAACAACAAATCTACAGCAGACGACATTGGAACATCTACGCAAAAAAAAAGGAAAATCTTGTAAAAGTGAATGCTGAATAGAGTTCAACAAATGTCTCCCTATTTTACATTGTTTTCAAAAGTGTGTCTTATGGACATGTTTCAAAATGTGTCCATATGTGAAAATGGTTGATATTTTCATGTTGCTAACCGTGTATCCACTAGATACGTTATTTCGGAAACTCGTCTCAGAAGTCCATTTCTATGAAAAAAGTCCTGCAACACCTGAAATGGTGTGTGTAGAAGTAATGCATTTTGTAAAACAAAGCTCATCATCAATAGCTCCTGGTATATGTTGTGGTTTTTTATAAATTTTAATGCTTTCAGCCTCTTTCCCCTGATAGCAATACCCCACAGATTCCACCCCGTAGGAACCGCAAGGTCAATGTAGGAATTGTTCTACCTGACTCTAGTGTTAGGGCTAAATTGGACAAAGGTCCCCTTACTGAACCCATTAAGCATACTGGATTTGAATATACACAAATGCTTCAACCGATGGAGAAACCAGAATTTTCATTCACTCCAGCAACCCCTTCGATTAAAAAGAAAACATTGAATAGTGAGATTAAAGTAGAGGATACAGAAGATCTATGTACAGAAGAAGGTGATGATTCAAATCAAATTCCAAGCCCAAACAGATCTTCCATAGTTAGGACTGCTTCATTGCCACTTTGTAACACTATTTCTGAAAATGCTATTAAAGAGAAATCAATTTCGCAGGAAGATATTATATTTGTCTTGCACACTGATCAAAATGAAGCCCAGAATAGCGAAGAAAGTGATGGCATTAACAACAGTCGTTGGCAGCCGATTCAAAAAACAAAAAACTCAATTAAAGGTTTCAAGAAAAAAATGAAGAACAGGAAGAAAAATCGGGATAAAAGCAAGGAAAGAGTCCTTACTGTTGATGCAGACACTAATGGCAATGATGTAGTGGTGCCAACAGAAATAGATAATGTGTTCCAAGATGAAACTAAATCGGAGACAGATGATAACACTCAAAGTGAAGACGATTTAATAAGTCCATCAGAAGAGAAAAACATAGCAGGCAAAGAGAAAGATGGATTTTTCCGACGGATGAGTGTTAAAATGAAACACATAGTATGGAACGATGAAGATGAGGTGGACAATAAAAAGCAAAAGAAGAAAGATATAATTGTTACTGTGAATGATCTGACAGAGGAGAGTGTCACTAAAAAGCCTTACCTACATAAGATGACATTGAAGGAATTGCAAGATTCTAATGGTATGTTAATATGATCGGAGGTCCAGGGAAAACCAACCTCTACATATTAATTACAAGTGCAGATAAAGATATGCCTGCGCATCCATGCTTTCTAATTCAAGCGCACAATGTTTGTCAGATGTTTCTCGATATTTTCAAGTGACATATTGGCAGACAATACAAAGCCAAATCCAATGCATTGTGTGGATGCACAGGTGATTCTTATCTCAACTGGTTGTAAATGCTCCTAGGTTGTTTTGTCTGGAGCACAACTCCTAAACATGTTTGTTCTTGGTGATTTGGGATTAAACACTTCCTGCTTTATCTGTTCCCTTACTTGATCTGTACATGTATCATAACAATGTCCTCAAACTGGCGTGGAATTTTTATACCTTCATGCACTTGGTTTTTGTGGTTGCTTTGTTACAGAGTATTTCAAGTTGAGTTAAATTTTAAATTGTTAATAATTTTCCTTTTATGGCAGACTTTTAATGCTTTCTGCGGTGGATGACTTTCAAAAATATTGTTGAATATTTAAAAATGTGCAAAACGAGGAATTGTTCTTATCAAAAAAGGGATTTTAATCTTTAGATTCAGAGAAATTGGTTTTGAGATTTTTTTATTTTTTTTATCACCATGTTTTCACCGGTATTCTGCTCTCCTACAGGATGTCATGATTCATTGTCTGAATCATGGAATTGGTAAAAATATTGCAAAAATCTACAGATTGCATTGGGAGAGAGTATTAAACTAACATCGGTTAAATGAATAATGTTCAGAGAGAATATTCTAGGAAATTACTCTTTTTTTCAAAATGATTTCATTAAAAAATACATGCATATCAGGTTTTTTCCTGATATACTCTGTAAGAAAGTGACTTTTCACTCATAGATTGTGTTGTCATTTAACCCACAATTATGCACAAAAACTGCTTGTTTGTTATCAATGTTGTAGTCCCATGTAATCACCTCAATTTATTTAGGATATTGGCTCGATTTATTATAATGTATTTATTTGCTTTATTTTTCATGTTTGCATAATTATTTCTTGATTAAGCGCTTGAATCTTGCTTTATTTGTTGTGTTTAATAAGCTTGTTTACACCTTCCTTGATTTAAAGTACATGTATATATTAATCCACAAGTATTCTATTTCATTTACATATATATAACTCACCTTGCACTAATACTTAATTAACACCATCCATACATGATTAAACTTTAATGGTTAGAATACTTAATTTCTATAGATTAACAATCAACTTTTTTTCATTATATTTATTGAAGGTTTATGTATATAGTTAATAGCTTGGGATGTCGCTTATACATACAACATAGAAATCTCCTGTAGTACTTTAATGATTGTTTCTTTAATATAATCTTAAAATTGAAAATAGAATTGTAGATAAAGTAAGTTTGTGTAGATGTGATGTCTTTTTTTGCAGCTGTTGAACCTTTTTACCTGATACTGAAAACTGAAGATAATGAATTTTGGAAACATTGTGAGAAATGGCTCATTATTAGTAATATCTCCTTTTGTTCTATGTATCCAAACGTTACTTTTGAATTTCCAATGACTACGGTACTATTTTTTTTAGCATAGCTTTTTTAACCCTTTCCAACAAACAACAAATATGCAGCAGACGACTTTGAAAACATCTAGGCAAAAATATGAGAAATCTTTTTAAATGAAAGTATAATTATTGAATAGAGTTGAAAACATTATGTCAAATGAAGGAGCAATTTCTATTTTTAGCACAAAGTTTTCAAAGATTGTCTGCTGCAGAGGCCTGAGAAAAGGTCTATGCGGGATCAAACTTATCAGGTGAATGGGACAACCATTGCTGATTAAAGGTTGTTTAACCCTTTCCCTCACACGACAATTCTGCAGCAGACGACTTTGAACATATTTTGTCAAAACATAGAAAATCTCCATAATTGAATGGATAACCTATGACAAAAAGTGGAAAACATTGTGGCAAAAGGAGAAATTGCACGTTTAGTGCAATTTCTTCTTTTGTCACTATGTTTTCTAAAAGCTGTCTGCTGCAGAGGCGTCAGAAAGTGTCTATATGAGGGAAAGGGTTAACCATAAATCCGCAGCAGACGACTTTAAAATCTTCTGGGAAAAGCTATGAACATTCTCTATGAATTAAATTAGAATTATTGCATAAAGTTGTGAGAATATTGTGGAAAGAGGAAAAATCAATCATAATTAGTAATGTCTTCCTTTGTCACTATGTTTTCAAAAGTTGTGTGCTGCATCTAAACATGTCTTCATGTCAGTAAGGGTTAAACCCTTCCCCACATGCAAAAGCAATTTTATCTGCATCAAAACACCTTTGAAAAAATTGTTTCAAATTGCAAAATTCTTATCAATAACTATACATATTCCTACTTTTTTCCCCTAGATGTTTTCAGAGTTGTCTGCTGCAGATTTGGTGCATGTTGGCAAGGGTTACGGATTTTTTAGATCAAAATAACTAAACCTTTTGGAGTTAGATTAGTAATAGTATACACACATTTATAACCATAATTTTTGTTGCAGAGATTTCAATTTGAATAATGAGATTATTGTTTGTTTAATGACTGTTATTTAGAATTATGTTTCAAATTACTTAAATATTAAAAAAATATATATAGGAAGTTATGGTATATAGCCAGCTAAAGATAACCCTTTCCCTGATAAAGAACGCATTTCAAGTCTTTGCAACAGATGGCTTTGACTTTTGAAAGCACATTGGTTAAATGAAGAAATTTCTTATAATGATAAATTTTCAGCTCTTCTGGCTTAAAGCCAGTCAAGCTTATACATGTATTATGGCACTTTGTCCTTTGTAAATGTGTCCCTGTGTCTTCAGCTTTTAAATTAAACTAAGCACAAAGTGCTCTGCGTCAGCTAGTGTGGTCACCATGTGTCCTGCATCCTTTGTGAGACGTCTGTTGTCGTCAGCAATTTCTTTAACAACTGGGTCCATTGCAGCCAAACTTCACAGGAATGTTCCTTTTATAATTATGTCTCCCCCTGTATACAGGGGAGATATATTGTTTTTGTCCTTGATGTCTGTCTGTCTGTCTGTCTGTCTGTCTGTCTGTTCGTCCCCAAAATCTTGTCCGATCCATATCTCCCAGACGGCTTGAAGGATTTTCATGAAACTTGGGTCACATGTTCACCTCATCAAGGTGACGTGCAGAACCCGCGTCTCGACAATATAGGGTCAAGGTCAAGGTCACGCTTGAAGGTCAAAGGTTTGAGGCTTTATTTCGTGTCCGCTCCATATCTCCGAGACGGCTTGAAGGATTTTCATGAAACTTAGGTCACATGTTCACCTCATCAAGGCAACGTGCAGAACCTGCGTCTCGACAATATAGGGTCAAGGTGAAGGTCACGCTTGAAGGTCAAAGGTTTGAGGCTTTATTTCGTGTCCGCTCCATATCTCCGAGACGGCTTGAAGGATTTTCATGAAACTTGGGTCACATGTTCACCTCATCAAGGCGACGTGCAGAACCCGCGTCTCGACAATATAGGGTCAATGTCAAGGTCACGCTTGAAGGTCAAAGGTTTGAGGCTTTATTTCGTGTCCGCTCCATATCTCCCAGACGGCTTGAAGGATTTTCATGAAACTTGGGTCACATGTTCACCTCATCAAGGTGACGTGCAGAACTTGCGTCTCGACAATATAGGGTCAATGTCAAGGTCACGCTTGAAGGTCAAAGGTTTGAGGCTTTATTTTGTGTCCGCTCCATATCTCCCAGACGGCTTGAAGGATTTTAATGAAACTTTGGTCACATGTTCACCTCATCAAGGCGACGTGCAGAACCCGTGTCTCGACAATATAGGGTCAAGGTCAAGGTCACGCTTGAAGGTCAAACGTTTGAGGCTTTATTTCGTGTCCGCTCCATATCTCCAAGACGGCTTGAAAGATTTTCATGAAACTTGGGTCACATGTTCACCTCATCAAGGCGACGTGCATAACCCGCGTCTCGACCATACCGGGTCAAGGTCAAGGTCATGTTTGAAGGTCAAAGGTTTGAGGCTTTATTTTGTGTCAACTTCATATCTCCAAGACGGTTTGAAGTATTTTCATGAAACTTGGGTCAGATGTTCACCTCATCAAGGCGACGTGCAGAACCCGCGTCTCGACCATACTGGGTCAAGGTCACGCTTGAAGGTCAAAGGTTTGAGGCTTTATTTTGTGTCCACTCCATATCTCCTTAAAGGATTTTCATGATACATGGGTCAAGGTCACGCTTGAAGGTCAAAGGTTTTAGGCTTTATTTCGTGTCCACTCAATATCTCCAAGACGGCTTGAAGGATTTTCATGAAACTTGGGTCAGATGTTCACCTCGTCAAGGCGACGTGCAGAACCCGCGTCAAGGTCAAGGTCACGCTTGAAGGTCAAAGGTTTGAGGCTTTATTTTGTGTCCACTCCATATCTCCTTAAAGGATTTTCATGATACATGGGTCAAGGTCACGCTTGAAGGTCAAAGGTTTTAGGCTTTATTTCGTGTCCACTCAATATCTCCAAGACGGCCTGAAGGATTTTCATGAAACTTGGGTCACATGTTCACCTCATCAAGGAGACGTGCAGAACCCGCGTCTCCACCATACCGGTTAAAGGTCAAGGTTTTAGGCTTTATTTCGTGTCCAGTCAATATCTCCAAGACGGCTTGAAGGATTTTCATGAAAATTTGGTCACATGTTCACCTCATCAAGGCGACGTGCAGAACCCGCGTCTCGAACATACTGGCTCAAGGTCAAGGTCATGCTTGAAGGTCAAAGGTTTGAGGCTTTATTTTGTGCCACTCCATATCTCCAAAACAGCTTAAAGAATTTTCATGAAACTTGGGTCACATGTTCACCTCATCAAGGCGACGTACAGAACCCGCGTCTTGACCATACCGGTTCAAGGTCAAGGTCACGCTTGAAGCTCAAAGGTTTTAGGCTTTATTTCCTGTCCACTCAATATCTCCAAGACGGCTTGAAGGATTTTCATGAAACTTGGGTCACATGTTCACCTCACCAAGGCGACGTGTACAACTTGCGTCTCGACAATATAGGTTCAAGGTCAAGGTCACGCTTGAAGGTCAAAGGTTTGAGGCTTAATTTCGTGTCCGCTCCATATCTCTAAGACGGCTCGAAGGATTTTCATGAAACTTGGGTCACATGTTCACCTCATCAAGGCGACGTGCAGAACCTACATCTCGACAATATAGGGTACTGTCCAACTTGGTCAAATTTTTGTTTGTCTGCTTTATAGGTTGGAATGTTTTGAGAGATTTTGACAGATATTTGAGGGGGAGACATTTGTTTTTGTCAAAACAATTCTAGTTAATTCATAACTTTGGTTGCTGCATCATCAGAAAGGGGAAAAATGCCACAACTTAAAAATTCTTCTTGTCAAAAAGTACTGACTCAATATAACCCTTTCCCACACACAGCAAATCTGCAGCATCCGACTTTGAAAACATCTTTTCAAAAATGTGAAAAATCTCCCATCAATGACGGTTTATTTATTAAATAGAGTTGAAAACATTGTGGCATATGGTGACAAGGTCACTAGGTCAAATTTAATGAAACTAGAGGACGCAGTTTTTGCTTCAGCAATTTGGTCAGAATGTTTGTCTTAATGATATCTAGGCCATGTTCAAATATGGGTCATATTTGGTCAAAAACTAGGTCACAATGCCAAATTGAAGGGAAATCTTGTTAACACTGTAGAAGCTGCATTTTTAGCTCACCTGAGCACAAAGTGCTCAAGGTGAGTTATTGTGATCGCCTTTTGTCCGGCGTGCGGTGTGCGTCGTGCGTCAACTTCTTCTCCACAGTAACCAGTGGGCCAATTGGGATGAAACTTCACAGAAAGCACCCTCTTAATGACCTCACCAGAATTCCTTCAAATGTTTGGGATCCATGTAGAATTCTGGTTTCCATGGCAACGAAACGAAAACAACTTTAAAATTCTTCTTCTCCCAACTAGTTGGCAGATTTTCAAATAATTTTGTAGAAATGTTCCTTGGATGACCCTCTATCAGTTTCTTCAAGCCATGTTGATTGGTCAAAAAACATGGCCGCCAGAGGGCGGGCTATTTTGCCTTATATGTCTATAGTGAAAACTTAAAAAATCTTCTTAGACGAAAATGTCGGACCGATTTTCAAATAATTTTGTAGGAATGTTCCTTAAGTGACCCACAATCAGACTCCTTCAAGCCATGTTGATTGGTCGAAAAACATGGCCGCCACGGGGCGGGGCTATTTTGCCTTTTATGACTATAGTGAAAACTTAAAAAAAACTTCTCCTCTGAAAGTGTTAGACCGATTTTCAAATAATTTTGTAGAAATGTTCCTTAGGTAACCCACTATCAGATTCCTTTGAGCCATGTTGATTGGTCGAAAAACTATTGCCGCCGAGGGGGCGGGGCTATTTTGCCTTATATGGCTTTAGTGAAAACTTAAAAAATCTTCTCCTCCGAAAGTGTTTGGCCGATTTTCAAATATGTTTGTAGAAATATTCCTAGGGTGACCCTCTATCAGATTCCTTCAGGCCATGTTGATTGGTAGAATACTATGGCCGCCAGGGGGCAGGGTTCATATGGCTATAGTGAAAAAATAAATAATCAGGGGAGCGATCTAGGGCCATCATGGCCCTCTTGTTTGTTTCAGCAGTTTAAATTTTGATCAATATGATTATCTTAATGATAACTAGGCCATGTTCAATCATGGGTCATGCGGGGTCAAAAACTTGGGTACTAGGCCAAATTGAAGGAAAATCTTGTTAACACTCTGGAGGCCGCATTTTTTGTTTCGGCAGTTTGAAACTTTTTCAGACTGTTTGTCTGAATGATATCTCGGTTTGAATATGGGTCATATTGGTTCAGAAACTAGGTCACTAGGCCACATTGAAGGGAAATCTTGTTAATACTCTGGATGGTGCATTTTTAACTCGAGCATGTTGAAACTTTATCAGAATGTTTATCTTGATGATATGTAGTCCAAGTTCAAATATTGGTCACGTCTTTTCAAAAACTAGTTCACTAAGACAAATTGATGGAAAATTGAGTTAACACTGTAGAAGCCGCATTTTTTGCTTCAGCAGCTTCACATTTTGTCAGAATGTTCCTTTTAATGATATCTACGCCAAGGTCGAGTATGGGTCATGACAGGTCAAAAACTAGGTAACTAGGCCAAATTGAAGGAAACAATTGTTAAAACTCCGGAGGCTGCATTGTTAATTTGAGCAAGTTGAAACTTTGTCAAAATGTTTGTCTTGATGATAGTCCATGTTTGAATATGGGTCATATCAGGTAAACAAAATAGGTGACTAGGCCAAATGAAGGTAAATCTTGATAACACTCTGGAGGTTGCATTTTGTTCAAAAATGCTTATTTGACAATGTTGTGGGTACTCAAATAGGTCACTGGGCACTTTTGTTTTAATGGATGTGTTTCTAGTCTGACCCTCTACCATATTCCTTTAACTCATATTGATCAAAAAACATGTCCCTTATGGGGTGGGACTTTTTAGCTCACCTGAGCTTTTGCTCAAGGCGAGTTATTGTGATTGCCTCTTGTCCAGCGTCCGTCGTGCGTCAACTTCTTCTCCTCAGTAACCAGTGCATCAATTGGGATGAAACTTCACAGAAAGCATCCTCTCAATGACCTCACCAGATTAGCTTCAAAATTTTGGTATCCATGCAGAATTCTGGTTTCCAAGGCAACAAAATGAAAAAAACTTCAAAATTCTTCTTCTCCCAAACTGGTTAGCTGATTTTCAAATAATTCTGTAGAAATGTTCCTTGGATGACCCTCTATCAGATTGGTAGAAAAACATGGCCACCAGGTGGGGGCGGGGCTATTTTGCCTTATATGGCTATAGTGAACACTTAAAAAATCTTCTCGTCAGAAAGTGTCGGGCCGATTTTCAAATAATTTTGTAGAAATGTTCCTTGGATGACCCTCTATCAGATTCCTTCAAGCCATGTTGATTGGTCAAAAAACATGGCCGCCAGAGGGGGCCAGAGGGGGCGGGGCTATTTTGCCTTATATGGCTATAGTGAAAACTTAAAAAATCTTCTCCTCCGAAAGTGTCCGGCCGATTTTCAAATAATTTTGTAGAAATGTTCCTTTAGTGACCCTCTATCAGATTCCTTCAAGCCATGTTGATTGGTCGAAAACTATGGCCGCCAGGGGGCGGGGCTATTTTGTCTTATATGCCATAGTGAAATCTTAAAAAATCTTTTCCTCCAAAAGTTCTAGGGTGACCCTCTATCAGATTCCTTCAAGCCATGTTGATTGGTCAAAAACATGGCCATCAGGGAGCGGGGCTGTTTGCCTAATGGCCATGGAGCGATACTGGCCCTCTTGGGCCTCTTGTTAAATTATTGCATAGAAATGTTCCTATGTTGATTGGTTAAAAAATACAAGCTTAGTAGGGGTTCAGGCTGTTTTACCCTTTATACCCAAAGTATATAGGGTTATTTTTCATGATGACAGTGGAGCAATACTTGGCAATTTTTACCAACTTTTTTATTCAACACTGTATCAAAATTACATTTCCAGTTTTTAAGATGTTTTTAAAGCAGATCATACTTAAGCTAAATTAGAATCAGAGAAAAGGTTAACACAATTAATGGCAATAGTTTCCCTGTTTACATTTCTAGATCTACTTATGAATGTTTACTATATTTTACAGGTGTCCTCTGATATTTGACAGTGTTACATTTCTAACCAGTTTTTTAACAAAGTTAAAACTTGGTTATTAGAATGATGATGATGTTGTTGTTTGTTCAAGATGCATCAAAATGTAATTTCCACTCAATTAAATACTCTGACCAATTCCAACCAAATTGTACAGGTAAATATCTGAGGCATTTATATAGAAAGCTAGCTTTGGCTTGTTTTTGGGATCGGTCTGTTTTAGGTCAAGACATTGCTAAAAGTAAAACTTGACTTACACACCTTATTTAAGACAAAAATGAGCATTAATAACTGTGTTTGATCAAAATGCCAGTTTAATTGAAAACCTGGTTTTGTGGCATTGACAGTCACATTGAAAACCTAGTTTCATAGCATTCCAAGTCACATCAAAAACATTTTTGGCATTTTTGCATTTTGACAGTTGACAATGTTACATTTTTTACCATTTCAGGGTAAGGGAGAAATATTGCTTCACACCAATAGCTTGTATCTCATGCACTTCAAGTAACATTTTTGGCCCAAGGTCACCTATATGTGCATTGATGTGGTAATGTTTAACCTAGCTTAGATTAAAACAGAGTTTCCTGTTGCTTACACTATTTCTACCTTCAAAACTGCAACAATATTATTTTTTTTCTTTTGAGTTGATCTGATTTTGTTAATGCAGTGAAATTATGCATGCCAAACATGTCATTTTTATTTTTTTTCCTCCACAGGAAAGTACTGGATTTTTTTTAACACAACTCATTCATATTGTTTTACAGGCAACTACATCTTTAACCCTTTCCCTCATATAGACGCTTTCTGACGCCTCTGCAGCAGACGGCTATTCGAAAACATAGTGACAAAAGAAGAAATTGCACAAAACGTGCAATTTCTCCTTTTGACACAATGTTTTCCCCCTTTAGTCATAGGTTATCCGTTCAATTATAGAGATTTTCTATTTTTGGACAAAATACGTTCAAAGTCGTCTGCTGTAGAATTGTCGTATGAGGGAAAGGGTTAACTATATTGTACGCTTCCCGGAGAGCATATTACAGTTAGTTTTATCGTAGCGTGTGTCCATCGGTTCGGCATCCATGCCGCTTCCATGTGCAATAATTTCTCAACTATTGACTGGAATGAACTTTTTTGAGAAGCTAATGTACTAAACGGAGATGTGCATTTTTTTCTACTGTTTAAATGTTAACCTGATACAAAATGAAATCTTAAAGAGTCATTTGATTTTGAAGACAGCTTATAAATAATTGTGACATCTTAAAGTTTGGATGTATGCTTGAATAACCTATTTTCTAAAGTTATCAGCTGCGTAGGTATCAGATATTGTCAGTATCACGGAATTGGTAAAGCAAACATTTTTTTTAAAGTATACATGGCAATTAATATAGACCCTATTGTTCCAGGTGTTTATAATATATAACAAAAATTACCTTAGAAAGATACATTTATAAAGCAAGATTCTGTTTAATGACAATTATAAAGCTAGATTCTGTAAAATGATCGATGTGTTTGGGGTTTTAACAGTGACACTATGTACATGTCACAAAGGTCAAGGTGAAGGTCAAGCGAAACTGCAAGAGACTTTGAATCTACCGGCTGTTTTCCCAATTCTTATGTCCTGGATTTCAACTGAATTTGTTATCAAAAATCTGATTAATGCTTTAAAGTATTGAAAAATTAATTGTTTCAGTACCCTTTTTAATGTTTCCCTGGTTTGACTTCTTTATTCAAGATGGCCTTGGTTAACAGAGCTCTAGATAAGGGGCATTTTTCATGTTCTAAAATCCTTATTTGACATTGTTGTGGGTACTCAAATAGATCACTGGGCACTTTTGTTTTTATGCCATTTAAACAATAATCCTTTCATAGCCTTTCTTGTTTTAATATACAAAGCATGTTTTCATAGACATATAACTAGGAGCAATGCACATTATATTTTTTTATTTTAAGATTTTTAAAAATGAAAAAAAATAGCGTTAATTATCAATTAAGCTGTTTGTAGAAGAGATTTTAATGTTTTTATTTTATAATTGTGAAATAGAAAATATGTTATTATTTATATGTAGGATTGTATTGATTTAGTTAGCATTAATGGAGTGTCTTAGTTTTTCAGGTCAATTATATGCCACATTAGGGTAAAGTCTTAGAGTATTTTTGTGTGACAGTGGTTCAGAATGTATATCCTTCAAAACAAATGTGTGACATCAAGCAGGTTTCCTCTTGCATAGACAAAAAGTGAAGGCTCTTGCGGGCGAACCTTTACATACAGTCTCACTAGAGCCTTCACTGTCTGCATAAAAATCTAGTGAAGCTGCACAGGTTTGTTATAACTCTTTCCCACAAACAAAACCTCTGCAGCAGACGACCTTGAAAACATACCCGAAGAAAATTGGAAATTTTCTTTAAATGAAAGTACAATAATTGAATAGAGTTGAAAACATGGTGACAAAAGGAGAAATTGCTTGTTTTGAGCAATTTTTTCTTTTTTCACCATATTTTCAAAAAGCCATCTGCTGCAGAGGTGTCAGAAACCGTCTATATGAGGGAAAGGGATAATTGGGTAAAATCTTGAGGGAATTGTTTTTTAGTATTTAAAGTTTAATTGTAATTGATTGATATATTACATAAACGAGCTGTAAGTATTTATGTTATTTTGTAACAGTTACTGCTGTTACATTATGATAAAAGAAGCTGTTTTTATGGAGCTTTTATGACGCACGTTGGACTTGTTTTCACATTAACTGGGAGAGTTATAACATCCCATGCAAGTTACTTTTCCCTTAGAAATATTTTTTTCTCATCAACAGTTATTTCTATAAATCTTTGCCGTAGATGTAATATTTAGGGATCACATTTCTCTTGGGCGGCTGTCACACAGTTACTTGGTTACAACATGTTGTGGCGATCTTAAGACGCTTGAAGTGGCATATAACTCCATGTTTATAAGTTGTAATATTTGATTCATTTTATTTCAGGGTGCATTATGATCAGTTCTTATGTTTGTGTTAGTTATTTATTTCTTTAACCCTTTCTCACATTAAACAAGTCTACATTCATCATCTAGGCAAATATATGGAAAATATAAAAGTATAGTTACTGAATTGAAATGAAAACATTTTGGCAAAAGGAGAAAGTGCTTGTTATACCACACTGTTTTCGAAAGTCATCTATATGTGGGAAATGGTTAACAAGTATGTTATTATCACATAACTCTTAGTTCAGTATTTTTGTACTATTATTTCAAATTGGATTATAGATAAACGGTATCTGTATGAGCCCCACAACTAATAAACCCCGCGGCGGTAAGACGTACGCAGAGTTGAAACGAAGTCGCTCACAAGGTACTCAGCGTAAACTGGTGAAGGCTCAAACGGTGACTTCGACAGATGACCCGTATTATGGTGGAGGTGCCGTATTTTATTTTCCGAACTCGCTGCAGTTTTTGCACCATGTATTGTGGGTCTCGGTCCTGACTGGCAGCCAGGAGTTGGGTCCACATGTTCACCATTCTAACCCTTTTTATTGTGACTTTTAGTTCTTAAAAGCTTTAGTTTTGATTAAGTTGGATCCTTGTATTGTATGTGTAAAACCTTTTGTGAAGTCAATTTAACTTAACTGCTTGACAAATAAGGAGAGCTATTCTACTCACACTTGCATTTTCGTTATTGCATGATATGGATGATATGGTTAACAGACACTTTCTGACACCTCGACAGCTGTCGTTTTAAGAAAACATTGTGGCAATAGTAGAAATTGCTCAGAATGTTTACAACTCATTTTAATCATTATACTTTTATTCATAGCTATTTTCCACTCCTTTGCCTTTTCAAAATGGTCTGCATCAGATTTGTTGTATATGGAAAAGGGTTAAAGTTTTAGGGAAAAGTATGGTTTAAAAATGTTCTCAGTTACAGCTCCAATGTAGGAAACGGTTAAAGTGCTGTGACAAGTTGTGTTTCATTCTTTGCAACTACAGCTCCAATGTTGATGAGTTTTGAGTCCGTCAAAAAATCTGTGGGGTGCTGGTTTGGCTTCATCTGAATGTCCATCAAAAGCCATATTTAAGGCATGGTCTATGGATTTGATTAAAACTTTATGGAAACATTAACACCCATAGGGAAATGCCATGCAACCAATTTCATTAAGATTGCCTCTGGAACAGTTATGTCCCCTTGAACTTTTATTTTTTATGTTTTGTATATCATGGTTTATAAATCACAATTACCTTGTGAACACGTAACTCCACTTGTTACATCCTATCTTCATGAAAATGCATCAGAACATTTGCTCTATCAAATATGGGTCTAGCTCCAAAATAGTCACTTAGGGTAAAAAAACTAGTTCAATCAACTGAATTTGAAAAAAACAAAAAAACAATTTAATTTGGATTTGTTATATTAAGCATCATTCTTGTACACGGCATTCTTTTACAATTTTACTTTTGGCGGGGAAACACCCTTCAACAAATTAGCTTATTTCTTTTTCATTTACATGTGTCTGTTTTCCTATCTCTGATATGCTTTTATGTTTAGTTGACCTGAGCCTGTTTATTTTTAGATCACCTGAGCCGAAGGCTCAAGGTGATCTATTCTTATCACTCTCTGTCTGTTGTCTTAACTTTTAGCTTTAAACAACATCTCCTCCTAAACCACTGGACTAATTTCAACCAAACATCACTGGAATGATCATTTGGTGTTGCTCTTTCAAAAAAATTCTAAGATTTTAATTACATGAAGAACTTTTGTTGCTGCAGCATCAGAAAGGGGGGGGGGGGGGGGGGGGAAATTGCCAATCTTTAAACTTCTTCTCCTCTGAATCCTCTTCTCAGATTCCAATATAATTCGATAGAAATGTTCCTTGGGTGACCCTCTACAAAACTTGTTCTAGCCATACTGATAAAATGACAACTTTTTTAAAATAAGATTTTTATGAAAGTGCTTGTCTGATTTCAAGATAAATGTGTAGAAATATGTTCCTTTAGTAAGCCTCTACATAATTATTCCAAGCAATAATGCTTGGTTGAAAGACATAGCATACAGGTGGTATCAGAAAAGGGGTAAAATTAACTTTTAGCTTCAAAATATCTCCTCCTTATCCACCTATTTCAGCCAAGAATAATAGGAATGTTACTTTTGGGGATCCTCTTTCAAAATTGTTTAAAGATATAAAAATATATTGAGATCTTTTGTAACTGCAGGATCAGAAAGGGAGAAAAATGCCATAACTCTAAAAATTCTTCTTCTCTGAACCAACTTGTCTGATTCCATAATAATTTAGAAGAAATGTTCCTTGAGTGATCCTCTACACAAAAACAATCAAGCCATTTGATTGGTTATATACATGGCCACCAGATGGCATTAGAAAAGGAGTAAAATGACTAAACATTAAAATTCCATTATTTTTAAAAGTTTTTTGTCTGATTTCAAAATAGTTTAGTGGAAATATTCCTTAAAGCGACTGAACTCCAGATACCGAACTGTCGAAAAAAAATAAAATTTTCAATTTTAAGAAAATAAGTGTTATTTTTGTATTTGGGGCATTAAAATATGATAACTGACATTATTACATACCCCTATAATCGGTGAGATTGTCTTGTTTTCGATACTTTTTCCATCGCAAATTCTACCCTGTCAGTAACGGGGTAAGTATTTTTAAATAGGAAACCCCTTCATCGGGACAATTGAAAACGACTCAAGTTCACTTTATTGATAAAAAACGATACGTTTTCTACCCTGGTTTTACTTGGATAACATATTAAAGAATAACATTTAGGGCGAATTTGATTTTTTTTTTTTTTTTTTTTTTTTTCTCGTGCCATCTGGATTTCAGTCGCTTTAAGTGTCACTGTACATAATTTGTTCAAGCCATATTGATTGGTTGAAACAGATAGCTGCGAGGCAGTATCAGGAAAGGGGTAAAAGGAACTTTTAGCTTCAAACAACATCTCTTAAACCTTCAACCAAACTTCAAAGAAATGTTCCTGTGGTGGTCCTCTTTGAAAATATTCAAAGATTAAATGCATTTTTTCAAATGTCCTTTACTTATAAGCCGTCTCATTTTCAGTAAGTTCCCACTCTTGATAAAATGTTCACCTTTATTTGCAGTACCATTTGCTACTACATGTATACTATAACTCAGGTGATCAATTAAGGGCCATCTTGGCCCTCTTGTTTAATATGTGTTAAATGGACTTTCCTTTTCTTACTTTATTGCTCCTGCACACTGAACTGTCTCTTTCACGTGTCTGATAGGTCAGTGGTTTTCTATGTCAACGTGCAACAGTTGAATGTGGAAGGGCTATAACAGCTGTTCATATGATACAGATATTTGTGCTATTTCTTTATTTGTGCCATAGAAGTAGTATGTGATGAATACACTAAATGTGACTTTAATCTTTTATCTGATACAGATAACTTTTGACACCTTTTGAAGATTTGTTAACTCTTTCAAACATACAAGATATTTGCAGCAGACGCCTTTGAAATGTGTAGGTAAAATTAACGAAACTTGCTATAAATGAAAGTATAATTTTTTAAACAAGTTGATTACAGCATTGCTAAAGGAAAAATTGCTCATGAGCAATTTCTCTTTATGTTACAATGTTTTCAAAAAGTTGTTTTTTGCAGAGACTTCAAACATCTGTATGTGGGAAAAGGTTTAGGAAACATTAAAAAATAAATTGAAATTTTATAAAAAACAATAAGGTTGTATTTTGATCTAATTTTACACAATCTGTTGTTATATTATTAGGGAAAAGTTGATAGAAAACTTTACATTTGAATGTACCCAAATCGGAGGTACGGGTGGGGTTGACTGAAGTTATATTGACCATCATACATAAGCAAATATTGTCTCATATCTAGATAGCATTAGAATGAATAGATATATATTAGTGGAATTGAACCTCTCAAAGTTTGATTGTCTCGTCTTTTACATGATACATGTAGAATCATTTTTTTGCAACACTTACATTTCTACATTTCAGGAACAGAAATGTATACTTAATCTTGTTTCTCCAGGGAAATCCCTTTTTCACATTTTATCCTTTTTTAACTAACAAAGTTAGCTTAATGATATTTAGACATTGATGTAATATTTTAAAAATATGTTTTCTAATGCAGACTGTAAACGGCGACGGTCTGGAATGTTACAATTAAGCTATAAATCATTGTATGTTTTTTAAAGAATTGTTAACTTTCAATCCAATTTTAACAAATTTGTTAATGTCTTTATGTTTTGTGCTCAATTAGGGAGGGACAATTTATACAGTAATAGATTGATAAGTTAAAAGTGAATGTTGTACCTGACTTCACCCTTATTGCTTTGTTGTTCAATCTACATGCATGGCTTGTTAACGAGAATAGATGTATACTTTTTAGTTCTAAACTTATTTATATTATTGCAGACCTTTTAGTTCTTAACTTATATTATTTGGACTGTAACTCAACCTATCATTCTGGATATCCTCTTACTCGACTCTTAACAGTACTTAGGACAATCAGGTAGGGAGGTCCTAAATCTTTAACCCTTTCCCTCGTACGACAATTCTGCAGCAGACGACTTCGAACGTATTTTGTCAAAACATAGAAAATCTCCATAATTGAATGGATAACCTATGACAAAAAGTGGAAAACATTGTGGCAAAAGGAGAAATTGCACGTTTTGTGCAATTTCTTCTTTTGTCACTATGTTTTCAAAAAGCCGTCTGCTGCAGAGGTGTCAGAAAGCGTCTATATGAGGGAAAGGGTTAACCCTTTCTCACAGATAAAAGAAGGTCAATGTCAAAATCTTGATTTGTTATTCTATTGTAAAATGTTGTCAAAAAGAAAACTTTATTAGATGTCAAAATCATCTTTCCTTGTCCCATTGGAAATATTTGTCCTTTTTATTTATTAACACTTTTGTATATACATGTTAACATAGATTGGATTCTGCTTAAAAGCATGCATAATTATTTGAATCTCAAACTGTTCAATAGTGGACCAAATAAATGAAGTAGATTTTAGCACTTACAACATACAACAGACAACTTCAAAAACATTTAGGATAATGTTTTCAGATATAAGTATATGTTAAATTGTGTTGAAAACATTTTGGAAAAAGAAACAAAAATTACCTCATGCCACATTGTTTTGAGGATTTATTCATTTGCTGTACATGCAAAATAGGATTATTATATATTGTTGGATCTTGTAGGTCTTGGGAGACAAATGGCAATATGCGTTATCCCTTTCCCACATTTGACAAATCTGCGGCAGACGACTTTGAAAATGTCTACTAAAAAATATGGAAATCTTTATATACTGAAAAGAGTTGAAAACATTGTGGCAAAAGAAGAAATTGTCGTCTGCTGCAGAGGTGTCAGAAAGTGTCTACATGTGGGAAAGAGAAAAAGGAGAAATATTTGTTTGGGGTTTTTTTTCATCATTTTTAGCTCACCTGAGCACGAAGTGCTCAAGGCGAGTTATTAAGATCGCCTTTTGTCCAGTGTGTGTCTCTCGTCAACATCTTCTCCTCAGTAACTAGTAGGTCAATTGGGATGAAACTTCACAGAAAGCATCCTTTTAATAACCTCACCAGAAATCCTTCAAATTTTTGGGATCCATGCAGAATTCTGGTTTCCATGGCAACTAAACAAAAAGAAATTACAGAAATGTTCCTTGGGTGACACTCTACGAGATTCCTTCAGGCAATGGTGATTGGTCAAAAAGCATGGCCACCAGAGGCGGGGCTGTTTGGAGATTTAATTTTTGCCTATTGGCAGTGGAGCAATACTGGCCCTCTTGGGCCTCTTGTATTAACTTACCTGACCACAAAATGAGTTAATGTGGTTGACTGTGTGGTTGGCATGACAAATCACATTGCATAAGTCAGGTGAGCGATCCAGGGCCATCATGGCCCCCTTGTTTTCAATTCTCTCTGAAAATTAGCGTCTTGTTATAGATAAGCAACAATGTTTAAAGAGCATGAACTGCACTTTGAGCTGATTAGTGTTTTTGAGTAAAACACGGTGGATTACAAAAAGGTTGTTGTAGATCTATCTATACAACTTATACATCAGTAGGTGTCAAAGATGATGACTATAAATAAATCTATACCATTCCACGTAACCCTTTCACACCTGCGGACACATTTTTGCGCAATACCAGCAGAAGACTTTTGAAAACATTGTGGCCAAAGGTGAAATTGCTCAAACATATAAAAATGTCACGACAACCATAAATGATTAGAACTTGCACTTTTTTGCTCACCTGTGCACAAAGTGCTCAGGATGAGCTTTTGTGATCGCCTTTTGTCTGTTGCACGTCATGAACAATTTCTTTAAACCGCCTCTCCTTTTAAACCGCTATGCCAAATGTGATGAAACTTCACAGGGATGTTCCATGGGTGGGCCCCTGTTTAAAAATTGTTCAAAGAAATTAATTCTATGCAGAATTCCGGTTGTCATGGCAGCCCAAAGTTGTTGTTTTTAGCTCTACTGGCCAGAAGGGCTTATGTCGTGGCGATTTGTCCGTCGTCCGTGCGTCCGTAAATAATTTCTTGTTAACACGATACAGTCTTCACTTTTGATTGTATCTCAACCAAACTAATACAGTAGTTAGATATCCATGAGAGCTCGGTTCCTTTCGAAAACCAGGCAGATCCGCCCATGCATGACTGGATTATGGCCCTTGAAATGGTCAAAATTGCTATAAAAGAGCTTGTTAACACGATACAGTCTTCACTTTTGATTGTATCTCAACCAAACTTATACAGTAGTTAGATATCTATGAGAGCTCTGTTCCTTTCGAAAACCAGCCAGATCTGCCCATGCATGACTGGATTATGGCCCTTGAAATGGTCAAAATTGCTATAAAAGAGCTTGTTAACACGATACAGTCTTCACTTTTGATTGTATCTCAACCAAACTTATACAGTAGTAAGATATTCATGAGAGCTCGGTTCCTTTCGAAAACCAGCCAGATCCGCCCATGCATGACTGGATTATGGCCCTTGAAATGGTCAAAATTGCTATAAAAGAGCTTGTTAACACGATACAGTCTTTACGTTTGATTGTATCTCAACCAAACTTATACAGTAGTTAGATATCCATGAGAGCTCGGTTCCTTTCGAAAACCAGCCAGATCCGCCCATGCATGACTGGATTATGGCCCTTGAAATGGTCAAAATTGCTATAAAATAGCTTGTTAACACGATACAGTCTTCACTTTTGATTGTATCTCAACCAAACTTATATAGTAGTAAGATATCCATGAGAGCTCGGTTCCTTGCCAGCCAGATCCACCCATGCAAGACTGGATTATGGCCCTTGAAATTGTCCAAATTGCTATAATTGAGCATGTGAACACAATAGAGGCTCCATTTACTATCTGATCTTCACCAAACTTAGATAGTAGTTAAATATTGATGAGAGCTTGGTTCCTTTTGAAAACCAGCTAGATCTGCCCATGCAAGACTGGATTATGGCACATGAAATTGTAAAAATTGCTATAATACAGCTTGTGAACACAAAAGAGCCTCCATTTACTATCCGATCTTCACCATACATACATGCTCTGGATTGAAAATGACCAAAGAACCATACCAGTAGAGCATAAGCCCTCATGGGCCTCTTGTTTAAACTTTGAAAGTCTTATTGTCTGAAACCGAAAGGCTCACAGCTTCGATATTTGATGTATATCTTTGTCTAGTGGTCTTCTGACAAGATTAATCAAAATATACCTGTGGGGTATTAATTGGCCCTGCTCAGGGTGTCACCTATTTTACATATAGATATAAAGGAAAAAACTTCTTCTCTGAAACTAAAGGTCTAAAGCTTAGATATTTGGTGTGTAGCATTGTCTCATTGTCCTCTTCCAAGATTGTTCAAATTATGCCCCGGTAAAAATTGAACCGTTGGGCCTCTTGTATTAGCCTACCTGACTGCATTACAAATCATATTGCATAACTCTGGTGAGTGATTCAGGGCGGTCTGATAAATGAAAGAATAATCATTGAATGAAGTTGAAAACATTTTCTACTATTTAGTCATTAAAAAGCATCTGTTTGTTGGAAAGGATTAACCCTTGCCCTCATACAAACTTTTTCTGACACCTGCAGCAGACGGCTTTTGAACACATTGTGGCAAAAGGAAAGGTTGCTCATAATAAACGATTTCTTCTTTTTCCACAAAGTTTTCAATTTTATTAAATAATAGTTCTTTCATTTATAGAGAATTTCAATAATTTAGCCAAGATGTTTTAAAATTTGTCTGCTGCAGATAAGCGTCAAACTTGATTTGTGCATTGAGGCAGCTGCAGCAGATGATTTTTGAAAGTCGTCTGCTACAGATATGGGAAAGGGCTAAAATAACCTCTGCCAATTGAATTGTTGCATTTGTGTGACTTTCATACTTTACTTTACAGAATATAAGAAGTACAGCTTGATTGCACGAAGTATGTCTTATGTAGATTGACCTTTTTACGTTCTCAACATATGCCTCGGTGTAGCGGTAAAGTGTCTGTCTGGATATTGAGAGGACACAGGTTTGATCTGAGGCTGGGTCATACAAAATAATGTAAAAATAGTGTTCCCTCCTTGGGGCTCAGAATTATGGAGGCAGCATTACAACTGACTCACTTGTGTCAGGACAAATAGACCGGTAGTAATGGTAACATACCAAGGAAGCATCATGAAATAACTGAACAAGTATTGAAAGTGGCGTTAAACAATAAAGATTCTCAACATGCCAACGTTTTAAAGGTCAAGGGCTATACATGTTTGTCAAAATCAAATGTATCCATGCAAATATGTTATGCTCAGGTTGATTTTTATGGCTGAATTTGATGTTTGTTTACATGTGTGTCTGATATACGCTGTTTGTTTTTTCTGTAGTTGTGTACCTCAAACCAGAACCCAGTGCCTCTGGTAAGAATTAACAATGAAATTCTAAGCTTTACCAGCACCCGATCAGTGTGACCTGTTTTGTGTGTTTCTATCATGGTTTTCAACAAAGTTGAAACCCAGTTATAAGAATGGTGATGTTATTGTTCTATGGACGGACGGTCCTCAAATATTGACTTCCACTCAAATAATTTACTTTCCCTTCATGAATTGCTTCAAATCTTCACAGATAAGACAACTAGCTTTGGATTGCATTGGGTATCACAGTACAAGGTCAAGGTCACTGTTACTAATTGACCTAATAAACGGTAAAGTCTCATTGAAAGCCAAACCGCCTCAATTGTGTCTTGGGTGCAGTAGGTTCCCTCCTTTAATTAGCAATACAACAAACTCTAGGGTCAGGATAAATGGACCGGTAGTACTTATCCAGGTAACTGACCCAGGAAACCATGGGTATAACTGTAAAATTGTTGAAAGGGACTTAAAACCCATAAAACAAGCAAACCACTTGAAAACCTGTTTTCGTGGATATGCCACGTTTTTGTTTGTATTTATATTTAAATAAACATTTTAACACTGCTTCTCATACGTTGTTGTAGGCCAAACATTGTACAGTAGACAATAACTAACATAGGGTTTTGTGTAAGGTCTCTGTTTTTGCCGAGTTCAGATATATCTGTCTGGCTGTTGGATATTTAAGCAAAATAAATGTACCAAGATCTCCCATATTCTAATAAAAAACAAATACTAAACAAAATCTCTTCAATGTTTGTCTGTGTTTTAACTTTTATGTATATTTTTTTACATCTACATGTTTACACTGCTCTTCAATTGTTTTTGATGAATATTATACAGTAGACCACATCTGACATAGCAATACATGTATGTAACATAAATAGTAATGGTAGGCTTTGTGCTGTGGCGGTACCGTGCTGTGGCATCAAATGTTTATTAGGTCTTTGTTTGGACTGGTTCTTTCCCTCATAAGACAATTCTGCAGCAGACGACTTTGAATGTATTTTGTCAAAAAATAGAAAATCTCCATAATTGAATGGAAAAGTGGAAAACATTGTGACAAAATGAGAAATTGCACGTTTTGTGCAATTTCTTTTTTTGTTACTATGTTTTCAAAAAGCCGTCTGCTGCAGAGGCGTCGGAAAGCGTCTATATGAGGGAAAGGGTTATAAGCCATTTACTGCTACACCTTATATGATATAACTATTGAACAGCTCCTATTTTAATTAACCCATTCACACACTTTCTGAGGCCTTTACAGCAGACGCCTTTTGAAAACATTGTGACAAAAGAAAAAAATGCTCATGATGAGCAATTTCTTCTTTTGCCACAATGTTTTCATCATTTTTAGGCATTTTCTGTGTTTTTGCTTAGATGTTTTGACAGTCGTCTGCTGCAGATTCGTTGTATGTGGTAAAGGGTAAAGGGTTAAAACAAAGGTTGGCAATATTCACATTAAGTATATAGCCTTTACATAAATTTGACTGGACCCTGAAACAAGAAATTCCAAGTACCACCCACATCTTGTCAATGTTTGTCTATGTGATTTTTAAATGTCTTTTTAGCTCACTTGAGCACGAAGTGCATAAAGAGCTATTGTGATCACATAGTGTCTGTTGTCTGTCGGTCTCAATTTATTTCTTTAGATGACATCTCTATGGCAACTGAAAGAAGAAAAAAGTGAACCCATTTAAAGTCTTCTCCTTTTAAAAGACAGGCC
The DNA here is from genome assembly GCA_031761405.1 of Serripes groenlandicus. Taxonomy (NCBI): domain Eukaryota; kingdom Metazoa; phylum Mollusca; class Bivalvia; order Cardiida; family Cardiidae; genus Serripes; species Serripes groenlandicus. Next base: position 15,956,439 of record JASEVX010000005.1, on the reverse strand, counting down.
CAATTTTGAATTAATTTTATGTGAACCCTAGCTCTACCCAATGTTATAGTAAATCAATGATAATTATCTTTTAACTCTTTCTCATATACAAGAAATCTGCATCAGAAGACTTCAAACATCTGCAAAACAATATGGAAAATCTTCACAAATCAAAGAGAAATTATTGAACGCTGCTGAAAACATTGTGGCACATGGAGTAATTGCTCATTTTCAAAAGTTGTCTGCTGCAGATAAGTTGAAAAGTGTCTGTAGGTTTGAAAAGTTTATAATTTCACATAAAGAATACTTTTTTTAAAACAAATAAGCTTGTTTAAAACATCTTAATTTTTGGACAACCATGACTGTAAGAGTGTGGTCATGTCTTTCAGATTAGACTCTGGTGAGCAAGCTTAGGCCAGTGTGGTCCCCTTGTCTTTGTTTTTTACATTTCCATGTTTACCCGCTTCTCATACATTGTTGTAGGTCAAACATTGTAAAGTAGACATAACTTACATAGGGTTTTGTGCTATGGCCATCTAGTGTTAGAACTTTCCCAGATATGTTTCATGACGTATTATCTAGTTTGTAAACATCTGAAGAAGAACACGCACTATCTGGGAAACAGAAAGTATGATATTGATACAAAGGTGAAAACACATGGTATGATTTTGTTACTCAGAGGTGAAAACAGGAAGTATGATTTGTTTTGCAAAGAAGAAAACAATAAGCATGATTTTGTTACCAAAGGAGAAAACAGAAAGTATGATTTTGTTACAGAGGAGAAAACAGAAAGTATGATTTAAATGTTTGTTAACAGATAGTATGATTATGTTACAGAGAATAAAACAGAAAGTATGATTTTGTTACAGAGGTGAAAACAGATAGTATAATAATGTTACAGAGAAGAAAACGGGCGAAAACCGAAATAATGAATTTGTTATACAGAGGCAAAAACAGAAAGTATGATTATGTAACAGAAGTGAAAACATAGTATGATAAATAAACTAATGAAATATGCACTCGTTGAAGGAATAAGAAGTGATAAGTTTATCACGATTCATTGATGTATTATTTCTGTAAGATTTAATTTCTAAGAAAGTCTATTTTAAATGGATGTTTTAATTGTTACAAACTGGAAAAAAAACACAAGCATGTCTATATATACAAACAACAATTTGATATAACTTGAATTGAGATGCTATAAATTGTAATTCCAATCAGTTCTGTAACAAGAAAACCAATCATAGAACATTTCTGTAATGAAGATTAACCCTTTCCCACCGGCAGATGCATTTTTGACACAATAGCAGCAGACGAATTATGAAAATATTGTGGCCAAAGATGAAATTGCTTATGATGAGCAATTTCTCCTTTGGCCACAATGTTTTCAACTTTATTTAACAATTAAGCTATGTTTTATGGAGATTTTTCAGGTTTTTGTCACTTTGTTTTCAAAGACGTCTGCTGCAGAATTGTTGTATTTTGGAAAGGGTTAAGATCACTCTGGGTATCATTAGTCCCAGACATTTTCAGGAACATTCTGACAATTTATATGACAACTTTTTATCCAAATTATACAATGGACGTTTTTGTCACAGGAAAACAAATCATAGGGCATTTGCGTAGTAATGTAGATTTGGATCACTCTAGGCTTCAACACATCCTGATCTGAATCTGTGCTTATCAAACATTAGTGACATCATGAAAACTTCGCTTGGATTGCATGGATGTCTAAGGCAGATATTCATATACAGAGAAGTACCTCAAAATGAATGTCAAGAAGTTTATTGTTAACCTAAAATTGATCAATATGATTTATTTTTATCAAATAATTTTTTATATTATTTAGTCACCTTTTTCGACTGCTTTGTGTATTCTGATATGTGTCAGTGTTGTTTGTGGTTATTGCATATTTGTTGTTTGAATAATGTTGTTATAACAAAAGTGTCACAGCTTTCTTGTAAAAAACATCATATTTATATAAAAATTTCAAAGCTAACATCTTCTGAGGGGAAAAAGATTCAAACACTTATAGTTATACAGACTAAAAGCACAGTAACCTTAACCCTTTTCCACATACAACAATTCTGCAGCAGACGACTTTGAAAACACATTGGCAAAAATATGGAAAATCTCTTAAAATGAAACTTTAATTATAGAATATAGTATAAAATGCAGAAATTGCTCCTCCTTTTGCCACAATGTTTTCAAAAGTCGTCTGCTGCAGAGGCCTATATGTGGGAAAGGGTAAATAAAGATGACTGGAAAATATATCAAAATTTAACTTCCATTTGTCTTGATTGATTTTTTTACCCACAGATGTTTTAAAATTACAATATCAGAGAAACCTGTAAATCCTTTCCTACGTGCTGATGCATTTGCATCAGATGGCTTTTGAAAACATAATGAGCAAGTTTTTGTTTTGCCACAATGTTTTCATCTCTTTTGAATAATCATTCTGTCACTAATAGATGTTTTGCATATATGTTTATCATAGATGGTTGGTTTCAAAGTTGTCTGCTGTAATTTTGTTGTATGTAGGAAAAGGTTTACCCAACTGTGTAGATATATAAGTAGTTATTATTATACTTTGTTTTAGATGGAATCATAATATATATAGTTTTAGGAATTACTACAACTTGATTTTTTTAAGTGAGATTACTTTAGTATTGCCAGAGTTATTGTTTTTTAAGTGTCATCTGAACTTTAAACCTAAAACTTTTATATTGCATGAACACAGTTTTTGTGTTGCTTGACCTGGAACTGACACACATATTTATAAATTCTCTGTCTGTTTGCCTGTCACACATTTTGTTTACTGACATATTGGCAGGTTACATTATTATGTTCCTCAGAAAACTTTTTTTACCATAGAAAACGGTCAATATCATTCACATTTCAACTTGTACAACCTAAAAAAAAGAGATTTTAATTAGCCTGTAGTCCACATGATCCCATTAGAATGCAAGCCAGGCATCATCAGAAAATGGGCTAACTGACAAAACTAAATAATTCCTTCTTACGAAAATGCTTGACTGATTTCAAAATAGTAGAAATTATCCTTCAATGACCCTCTACATATTTTGTTCAAGCTTTATTGATAGGCTGAAAAGAAAATGGCCACCAGGCAGTATCAGAAAGATGGTTTTAAAGAACAAAACTTTTAAACTTTCTTCCTGTCATTCTGCTTGTCTGATTTCAATATAAGTTGACATATTCTAAACTTGTGAATATATGATTTTTATGATTGTCAAAACAGACTTGCTTTTTCTCAGAATTGAACAGTGACGATTCCAGGTCTAGAATTCTGTCATAACTTTTCCAAAGTGGATTTCAGATGAATATATTTTAGGCGAGCACAAATTGTTCAAGATGAGCTTTTGTGATCACTTTGACGTATCCATTGTTCGGCTTCAATAATTTGCTTGTGGAAAATTTAGATTATTTACCTTGGTCAAGTTTGAAACTACCCAACTGTAACTTTTCCAGGGACTCTTAACAGAAAATACAAAAATACATGGAAAATACCATGGAATTAAATGTTAAGATGCGGAAACGCTGGAAATGGTCCGAATACTCCGGGATTCATGGAACCATTCCAGGGTGTTCACAGAACCGTTCCGGGGTTGTCCATGGAATTTCCAGGTATTCCACTTAAATATACTGGAGTTTCCATGGAGAGTGTCCGATTATCCCAAAATATCCCTGGAAAGTTGTCCGAATACTCCAGGGATTTTCCGGGGATTCTCGTTAGAGTCCCCTGAAAAGCTACAGCTGGGTAATATATGGGTTCAAAAACAAGTTCAGTAATTAAAAATTTAGAAAAACAAAAAAAACAAAAAAAAGGTCTTCAAAATGTGCCTATATGTTGGAAAGGGTTACTTTTCTGTTGAGTACTGGTGTGAGAAAGCCCACAATAACATGTTATGTTAACTGGCAGCAGATATATTATACATCAGAACATTCATCTCCATCAAATATCAGACAAGTTAGAGACTGGGTCATGTGGGGTCAAAACAACTAGATCACTTTGTCAATTTTTTAGAAATATCTTGTAACACTCTAGAAGCCATGTTTAGTCTCAAATTTTCATGAAATCAAATGGCACACTAGAGACCATATTTCTCAACCAATCATCAGGAAATCTTGTTAGAACATTTTACTGTATTTACTGTTTTTGAAGTTTGATCACGTTACTGTATGCTACTAAGTCATACATGGTTGATTTACTCAGACCGGGGATACAGGGCAATCATTGCTCTCTTGCCAATTGGCAAATAGAAGTATGGGAGAAATCATAGGAAAAAAATTGTTTTTAACCCTATCACACATACAACAAATCTGCAGCAGACGACTTTGAAAACTTTACCGAAAGAAATTCCCTTTAAATGAAAGTACACTAATTGAATAGATTTGAAAACATGGTTACAAAAGGTGAAATTGCTTGTTTTGAGCAATTTCTTCTTTTGTCGACATGTTTATGTTTTCAAAAAGCCGTCTGCTGCAGAGGCGTTAGAAAGCGTCTATATGAGTAGAAGGGTTAACAAGAATAAAAAGATAAAGCAGCTCTTTTTTCGAATTTTTGTCAATGTCTGCAGCAGATTACTTTTGAAAACATACTGGATAAATGAAGAAATGTTTTCAACTAGCAGTTTCCTTTTCTCACAGTGTCTCTATGCTGTCTCAAAAAAAGATTTGAAACTTTTTTGATACTGTTTAACCCTTTCCCTCATATAGATGCTTTCTGACGCCTCTGCAGCAGACGGCTTTTTGAAAACATAGTGACAAAAGAAGAAATTGCTCAAAACGAGCAATTTCTCCTTTTGCCACAATGTTTTCCACTTTTCGTCATAGGTTATCCATTTAATTAATGAGATTTTCTATTTTTTGACAAAATATGTTCAAAGTCGTCTGCTGCAGAATTGTTGTATGAGGGAAAGGGTGAACAGATGTTATATATTTCAATATGTCCTATTTTTAGCTCTACTGGCCAAAGGCCAGAAGGGCTTATGTCGTGGCGATTTGTCCGTCGTCTGTCCGTCCGTCCGTAAACAATTTCTTGTTAACACGATACAGTCTTCACTTTTGATTGTATCTCAACCAAACTTATACAGTAGTTAGATATTCATGAGAGCTCAATTCCTTTCGAAAACCAGCCAGATCCGCCCATGTATGACTGGATTATGGCCCTTGAAATGGTCAAAACTGCTATAAAAGAGCTTGTTAACACGATACAGTCTTCACTTTTGATTGTATCTCAACCAAACTTATACACTAGTTAGATATCCATGAGAGCCCGGTTCCTTTCGAAAACCAGCCAGATCCGCCCATGTATGACTGGATTATGGCCCTTGAAATGGTCAAAATTGCTATAAAAGAGCTTGTTAACACGATACAGTCTTCACTTTTGATTGTATCTCAACCAAACTTATACAGTAGTTAGATATCCATGAGAGCTTGGTTCCTTTCGAAAACCAGCCAGATCCGCCCATGCAAGACTAGATTATGGCCCTTGAAATTGTCCAAATTGCTATAATTGAGCATGTGAACACAATAGAGGCTCCATTTACTATCTGATCTTCACCAAACTTAGATAGTAGTTAAATACTGATTAGAGCTTGGTTCCTTTTGAAAACCAGCCAGATCCGTTAATGCAAGACTGGATTATGGCCCATGAAATTGTAAAAATTACTAAAAATACAGCTTGTGAAAACAAAAGAGCCTCCATTTACTATCCGATCTTCACCATACATACATGCTCTGGATTGAAAATGACCAAAGAACCATACCAGTAGAGCATAGGCCCTCATGGGCCTCTTGTTAAATAATCTTGAACAAATTTGCTACCTTTATATTTGAAGGACAGTGTATAATTATGATTGATACATATTTTCCCTTTTCATACTAGTTTCTTAAGTCATCTGCTGCATAGAGTTCTGTATTGGTAAACAATTAATTTATGGTCCGTTTTGTTTCAGATAAAAATGACGGATCCTCATTTTCAAGGTCTCGAAGTTCCAGTATGTCCAGTTTAGAAAACGTTTCTAAAGAAGCTATTCAATGTCTTGTTTTTGGAGATTCTTATACTAGAAAATTAGGTAAGACTATACCCCCTAGATATATCTGATTAGCAGTATAGGACTTCCAAAACATCAAGGCGAAAATGTGGAAAATCGCTTTTAATGAATGTTTAACTTTATGAATTGAGTTTAAAACAGTATGGCAAATGGAGTATTTCACTATTTGTTCATCATAAGCAATATTTCATTTTACCACTATACATGTACTTTCAAAATCCATAATTATGCTGGGGATGTTTCAAAATTTACCTAAAGTTACAATTTTTAGCTCACCTATGCACAAAGTGCAAGGTGAGCTTTTGTGATCGCTCACCGTCCGTCGTCCGTCGTCATCGTCGTCCGTCCGTTCACATTTTCCTACAAACGACTTCTCCTCCTAAACCAATTAACCAAATTCATAATCATTTTACAGGAATGTTCCTTGTGGGGATCTCTTTCAAACTTGTTCAAAGAATTCTATTCCATGCAGAACTTTGGTTGCCACGGCAACAAAAAAGGGAAAATTAACCAAAACTTGAAAAATCTTCTTGTCCAAAAGTACTGGCCCGATTTGAAAATTATTTTGCACAAATGTTCCTTGGGGTACCTTCTACCAAGATTGTTCAAATATTTACGATCCGTTGAAAAACATGGCCGCCAGGGGGCGGAGCCTATTTTCATTATATGTGCATTGTTAAAACTTTAAAAATCTTCTTGCCCAAAAGTACTGGCCCGATTTGAAAATTATTTTGCACAAATGTTCCTTGGGGTACCTTCTACCAAGATTGTTCAAATATTTCCGATCCGTTGAAAAACATGGCAGCCAGGGGGCGGAGCTTGTTTTCCTTATATGTGCATTGTTAAAACTTTAAAAATCTTCTTGTCCAAAAGTACTGGCCCGATTTGAAAATTATTTTGCACAAATGTTCCTTGGGGTACCTTCTACCAAGATTGTTCAAATATTTCCGATCCTTTGAAAAACATGGCCGCCAGGGGGCGGAGCCTATTTTCATTATATGTGCATTTTTAAAAACTTTAAAAATCTTCTTGTCCAAAAGTACTGGCCCGATTTGAAAATTATTTTGCACAATTGTTCCTTGGGGCACCTTTTACCAAGATTGTTTAAATATTTCCGATCCGTTGAAAAACATGGCCGCCAGGGGGCGGAGCTTGTTTTCCTTATATGTGCATTGTTAAAACTTTAAAAAATCTTCTTGTCCAAAAGTACTGGCCCGATTTGAAAATTATTTTGCGCAAATGTTCCTTGGGGCACCCTTTGACAAAATTGTTCAAATATTTCCATTCCGTTGAAAAACATGGCCGCCAGGGGGGCGGAGCTTATTCATAGACTCATATAGGGAAAAACCTTTATAAAATATCTTGTCTAAGAATTTTCTTGTCTAAAAGTAGAGGCCTTTAATATTTGGTATGTAGCATCATCTAGTGGACTTCTACCAAGATTGTTCAAATTATAGCCCTGGGGTCAAAAAATTACCCCTCCCCTGGGGTCTATTGTTTTACATAGACTCATATAGAGAAATTTAAAAAAAAAAGTAGAGGGCCCCGGCCTTTGATATGTAGCTTGCCTATTGGTCCTCTACCAAGATTATTCAAATTATAACCCTGGGGTGAAAAATGACCCCATCCCGGTGAATGTTCTTTGGGTGCCCCTCTACTAAGACTTCCAATTATTTTGATAGGATGATAAACATGGCCACCAGGGGGTGTTGCTTGTTTTCCGTATATATGTATAGACAAAGAACAATGAAAACTGTTTAAGTTTGATTAAATCAGGTGAGCGCTATAGGACCATCATGGTCCTCTTGTTTAAAGTCATGGTTTCGAAAAATATCTATGTATAAAAAATAAAACTGATGGGAAATAAGAAATGTGGTTTCATTTGAATGTAGAAAACACAATTGGAAAAGAAGAAATTTGTTGTTTTGAGCAATTTCAACTATAAAGAATGTTTTTTTTATGTTGTCTGCAGCAGTGACATCTAAAATGATATCACTTACATTGACATATAAATTATCACTTCACCTTATTCTACCACCTGGGAGAACATCCACGTTGGGTGCAGAAGGTCTAAGGTTTGATTCTTTGTAGGGTCATAACAAACAAATGGTAGTAATGACTTTCCCTCCTTTGCACTCAGGACTTTTAGGTTAGCATTACGACTTCCTCGCTGGTGTCAGTATTAATAAACCATTAGTACCAGTAACTAACCAAAGAAATGCTGTGATATAACTAAACAAATGTTGAAAACACCATAGAAACAAACATATCAGTTTTCTTTGATGCCATGGCCGAACGGTTAGCATCAGAGATTTGAAACGGGGTACCCTGTTTTAATCCCCATTTCTGTCGGTCATTATGGAGTGCCTTTGGGCAAGGCACATTTCCTAGCCTAGAACTGGATTGTTTACCCATAGATCATGAATAAACGAAAAGTCACTTTGACATAACTGAAATAATGTTGAAACTGGCAAAAAATCCAAGTAAAACAAAAATCTCAATTTCCCACAATGTTTTCAACTCGATCAAAATTATATTCCAAATTTTTCAGATTTTACATTTTTTTCATTAGTTGTTTTCAAAAATGACAAAAGTTAAAATGTCCCATCAGGAAAACACCACAATCACCAAGAGTGTGGGTAGAGGATAAATTACTAATAGCTATCAATTTATTTATGTTAACCCTTTCCCTCATATAGACGCTTTCTGACGCCTCCGCAGCAGACGGCTTTTTGAAAACATAGTGACAAAAGAAGAAATTGCACAAAACATGCAATTTCTCCTTTTGCCACAATGTTTTCCACTTTTAGTCATAGGTTATCCATTTATTTATAGAGATTTTCTATCTTTTGATAAAATATGTTCAAAGTCGTCTGCTGCAGAATTGTCGTATGAGGGAAAGGGTTAAACAATTTCATCCACTTCATTAATTAGTAAATGTTTCTTTCTTATCTGTCATTTAGAAAGCATTGGTTGCAATAGTATGTTATACTTTAATACTTTCCAACATATTACAAATCTGCAAGAGAGGACATTGGAAACATTGAAGCAAAAACTTTGAAACTCTCTTTAAATGAAATATTACTTTTGAATAGATTTGAAACCAATCTGACAAAAGGCGAAGTTTTTTGTCCTTTTGTCACAATGTTTTCAAAAGTCATCTTCTGAAGATTTGTTGTCATTTGATGCGTTAAAATGTGTCAGCTGGTTGGAAAGGATTAAACTGATTTATTTCACATCAATTTTAATCACTCTTAATGTTCTGCGTGTGTAGGAAGGTCCCAAATGTTGACATGCCACTCACAGGAATCAAACTCCAGACCTAAAGATCAGGGGCTAACAATGCTCTTAATTTGAACCACGCTATCACACTCACTGACTCCCCCCACAAACTTTCCGCATTGTGGTTTTCTTCCATATCTCACGTTTTCAGTGATCTCATGTTTCAAAATTTTACTACCATTATGTTTTTTGTACTATTCATTAACCCTTTCCCTCATATAGACGCTTTCTGACGCCTCTGCAGCAGACGGCTTTTTGAAAACATAGTGACAAAAGAAGAAATTGCTCAAAACGAGCAATTTATTCTTTTGACACAATGTTTTCCACTTTTAGGTCATAGGTTATCCATTCAATTATAGAGATTTTCCATTTTTTGACAAAATATGTTCAAAGTCGTCTGCTGCAGAATTGTCGTATGAGGGAAAGGGTTAATTGTTATCAGAGCAGTAGCCAATACCTTATGATGTCCTTTTTCACTTTTTTACTATTTCAGATAACTTCACGTGTCCATGTTTATGGGTGGGTACCAGTCTGGGATCAGTGCTAGTTATTGTGATGAACTTGCCTCCGCCAGGGGAGCAAAGATTAACTCAGCCTGTTATAGTATCACCTAGTGGTAAGTAGGTAGACAATATAAACCCTTTCCCACATACAGAATCTTTCTGAGGCCTCTGCAGCAGATGCCTTTTGAAAACATTGTGGCAAAAATAGAAATTGCTCAAATGAGTATTTCTCCATTTGCCACAATGATTTCAACTCTTCTCTATAAAAGAGAGAGTTAATTATACTTGCAATCAGAGAGACTTATCACTTTCCCTCATACGACAATTATGCAGCAGACAAATTTGAACATATTTTGTCAAAAAATGGAAAATCTCTATAGTTGAATTGATAACCTATGACTAAAAGTGGAAAACATTGTGGCAAAAGGAGAAATTGCTCGTTTTGAGCTATTTCTTCTTTTGTCACTGTTTTCAAAAAGCTGACTGCTGCAGAGGCGTCAGAAAGCGTCTATATGGGGGAAAGGGTTAACACATTGTTCAATCTTCTGCTGGAGATTTGTTGTATGTAGGAAATGGTCAAAGGTCATATGACTCTATTTTGTGTTTGTTCAATATCTGTGGAATTTTGAAACAACTTTCCACGAATTTTCAAAGGTAATATGACTTTATTTTTGTGTATGCTCCATACTTTTTGTACTGCTTGAATAACTCGCGACAAATGTTCACCACATTGAGACGATGTGTTGACCATCCTGTATCTGTTTTACAACTACTGACATTTTCCAATGGCGAGACATATGTTTTTGTTCTGATTTTGTTTCTGATATTAAATGCCTCAATACAGTATTTTATCAGTGATTTTACATAGTTCATGGAAAGTTTATTGAATCAGGAAAAAAATTAAAGAAATGTTTTACATTCATTTTTGTTTCATTTTCAGGTACAATATTCCGATTAAAAGGTGCCATTCAGTGTATGTCATTTTTAGACTGTAATGGAATGATTATCCCTGCAATTACATCAGGTGCCTGGAAGGAGGAAAAGAAGTCTACACGTAATATATTATACTGTATTCCATAATCCATGATTCACTCTCCCTTTTATAGTAACTAATTACCAACCAGTCCATCAAAATAACAAAATGTAATGTGCAAAACCATTTGCAATAATTCATTAATAATCCGTAAAAAAACATCTTTGTACCAGAATGTTGACCATTTTCTTTTATTCTATGATCCCTCCACATACTTTCTGTGACATCATACCATGCAACATGCTCAAAACAATTGCTAGGTGATATGTAAGAAAAGTTAAAAGTAACAAAACACAGTTAACTTTAACCCTATCCCACATACAAGAAATCTGCAGCAGACGACTTTGAACATATTTTTATCAACAGATAGAAAATCTCTATAATTGAATGGACAACCTATGACTAAAAGTTTAAAACATTGTGGCAAATGGAGAAATTGATCGTTTTGTCACTATATTTTCAAAAAGCTGTCTGCTGCAGAGGCGTCAGAAAACGACTATATGAGGGAAACGGTTAAACCTAACAATGTTATAATGATGTAACATACATCATGTTGAAAAAGCAATAGAATATCTATGGAAAGCAGTAATAACTTGATTTCTGTTTTGTTTATTTGCAGCTCAAAAAATAAAGATATCACCAAGCTCATCAACAGAATTGGCAGATAGGCAATATGCTATTATATGTTCTGAAAAACAAGCAAGGGTAATTTAACTTACTTTACTAAGATGTTGGACAACGTTTATATCAATGAAAGAACGGGATATATCAGAGTATTCTGTTTTAAAACCATCACTTTAGTCAAAAGTGAAAATTTTCTTTTGAAGAGACGCCTTAACTGCTTTTTTTATCTCATCCGTTTTTCAAAGAAAAGAGGTTTGGGATATTGTGATACCCTTGGCATCGTTGTCGTCGTCACAAAACTTTAACCTTACGTAATAACTCAATAACCGTTCAAAGTTTTCAGATGAAACTTGATACACATGTTCCTAGGAACAATATGCATGTCTATATCAAGTCACATAACTCACCTTTTTATACTCCAGTTTATTTAAAACGGGACATATTATAGTTTTACCTGTGGCATACAGACGGCTTCCAATATTTTGTCCTCCCAATAACTTTAGAAGCCTTGTCCAATCACCACCAAATTTGGTCAGAATGTGTATTGGCATAATATCTTGGACAAATTCGATAACCAGCCATATCGCTCTAGTCACTCGAGAGTAATTTCCCTTTAATTATAGAAATTGCCTCAAATCGGTCTTGTCCGATCAATAACTTTTAAAGGCTTTATCCAATCACGACCAAATTTAGTCAGAATGTGTATGGGCATAATATCTCGAACACGTTTTATAACCAGCCATATTGCTCAAGTCACTAGAGTTGTCGACCTTTAATGACAGAATTCAATATGGCCTTGTCTGCTCAATAGCTTTAGAAGCCTTTGTCCAATCATCACCAAATTTGGTCAGAATGTGTATTGGCATAAAATCTTGAACAAGTTTGATAACTAGCCATATCGCTTTAGTCACTCGAGAGTTATCGCTCTTTAATTATAGAAATTACCTAAAATTTGTCTTGTCTGCTCAATTACATTAGAAGCCTTTGTCTAATCACCACCAAATTTGGTCAAAATGTGTATTGGCATAATATCTTGGTTAATTTTGTAAAAATGGATCATGTCAGGTTAAAAACATATCACTAGTTTCACAATATAACCTGACTATGCAGAGTTATGGCCCTTGTATTACTTAAATTACAAAGTTTATGTTGCCCGTGCTGTAACTCGAATACATTTTATTTGATAATCACCAAATTTAGACAATAATTATGTTGATGGGCAGAATGTCTTGGTCAGAATAGATAACTAGCCACGTTATCTTAGTCACTCCACACTTATGTCCCTCGAAATGGCCAAAACTGTATTAACAGTGTCCGCTCTCTAAATTTGCCTGACGTACAACCAATTATCACTATGCTTGGTCTGAAAAAACAGGACAGGCGTATTTTGTGACAGTTTGTGCTCTTGTTTATCTTAGAAACATCAGATGAGTGTTGTTGTTCGCTTGTGGCGCTCTTGTCAGTTAACCTGAGCCGTGGGTGACCATCTACCAAGATGTTCAATTTATTCCAATTTTATTGAAAAATTAGGCCACCAGTGGGTGGGCCTCATTTCCAAAATCTTTTAATATAGGACCATCATGATCCTCTTGAACAGTTTTGCTTGCATGATAATCAATCAAAATGTTGTGGAAATTTACACTTACATGACAATTCTAGAATAGATCAGTTTTTCCATAAACTCTTAAATTGTTAAATGATTGTAAATTCTTCTGGAAAAAAATCAGTTTCTCCGTTTGTACTTTTTATAATATCTATATTTGCTATAGACATATTGTTTGTTGTTTTATGCAATAAAATATATTGTATTGTATTGTATTGATAATTCTACTTGCAGGTTGTGTCATTGCCATCACAAACATGTCCATATAAGGTCAGAATATCAGAATCTTCCTTTGTAATAAAAGCTGATGTAATTAATCTCAGGGGTGAGTACTATTTTACTGTTTTGTTCAGAGGCCACCAGATAAGGAAGAATAAGCTTCTCTTCAACACAAAATCTCTCTTATCATCCAACAACCAACCTTTAACCCTTTCCCTCATACAACAATTTTGCAGCAGACGACTTTGAACATATTTTGCCAAAAAATAGAAAATCTCTATAATTGAATGGATAACCTATGACTAAAAGTGGAAAACATTGTGCCAAAAGAAGAAATTGCTCATTTGAGCAATTTCTTCTTTTGTCACTATGTTTTCAAAAAGCCGTCTGCTGCAATGGTGTCAGAAAGCGCCTATATGAGGGAAAGGGTTAAACCTTTTTTCACATACAGACGCTTGCTGATGACTATGCAGCAGATATTTTTTGATGAGCAGTTTCTCCATTTGCCACAATGTATTCAGTAATTGTTCTTTCATTTATAGAAAGTTTAAATGCTTTTGCTCAGATGTTTTATAAAATTGTTTCTGGGAAACATGTTTTGAGACAATTCTTTTGAGAACAACAACATAGGGTCTAAGATTACAATAAAGATTTTAAAACATGCTATATGAATATGCATCTTATCTGGCGGTCTGAATTTATATCATGTATATTTTAATGGATATATAACGCTTTCACACAAACAGATGCTTTCTAAGGCCTCTGACAACTTTTGCCACATTATTTCACTCAAATAATCATACCTTTATATAAAATTGAGGGCTTGGCGTGAAACGGTTGTAACAAAAATTGGTATTTTTTTTACCAAGGTTAATCACCTAGCCATAAAGTCTTTATAAGCGTTAAATCATTTTTAGATCACCTAGAGCCAAAGGCTCAAGGTGAGCTATTCTGATCACTTTTTGTCCGTCTGGCGTCGTCCGTCGTTAACATTTAGACATTTAGATCATCTCCTCCTTAACCACTTGACCAATTTCAACTAAACTTCACAGGAATGTTCCTTTGGTGGACCTCTTTCAAAATTGTTCAAAGATTTAAATTCCATCGAGAACTTTGGTTGCTGCGGCAACAGAAAACGGGAAAATTGCCAAATCTTAAAAAATCTTCTTGTCCAAAAGTACTGGCCTGATTTGAAAATTATTTTGCACAAATGTACATTGGGGCACCCTTTACCAAGATTGTTCAAATATTTCCGATCGGTTGAAAAACATGGCCGCCAGGTGGCGGAGCCTGTTTTCCTTATATGTGCATTTTTAAAATTTTAAAAATCTTCTTGTCCAAAAGTACTGGCCCGATTTGAAAATTATTTTGCACAAATGTTCCTTGGGGCACCCTTTACCAAGATTGTTCAAATATTTCTGATCCGTTGAAAAGCATGGCCGCCAGGGGGCGGAGCTTGTTTTCCTTATATGTGCATTGTTAAAACTTAAAAAATCTTCTTGTCCAAAAGTACTGGCCCGATTTGAAAATTATTTTGCACAAATGTTCATTGGGGCACCCTTTACCAAGATTGTTCAAATATTTCCGATCCGTTGAAAAACATGGCTGCCAGCGGGCAGAGCCTGGTTTTTTAGCTCACCTATGCACGAAGTGCAAGTTGAGCTTTTGTGATCACTGAATGTCCGGCGTCCGTCGTCGTCGTCTGTTCGTCTGTTAACAATTTCCTACAAATGACTTCTTCTACTAAACCAATGGACAGATTTCAAAATAACTTCACAGGAATGGTCCTTAGGTGGTCCTCTTTCAAAGTTGTTCAAAGAATTTAATTCCAAGTAGAACTTTGGCTGTTGCGGCATCAGAAAAGGGGAAAATTGCCAAATCTTAAAAAATCTTCTTGTCCAAATGTGCTGGCCCGATTTGAAAATTATTTTGCACAAATGTTCCTTAGGGCACCCTCTACCAAGATTGTTCAAATATTTCCGATCCGTTGAAAAACATGGCCGCAAGGGAGCAGGGCTTGTTTTCCTTATAAATGCATTGTTAAAACTTTAAAAAATCTTCTTGTTCAAAAGTACTGGCCAGATTTCAAAATAATTTCACAGAAATGGTCCTTAGGTGGTCCCCTTTCAAAGTTGTTCAAAGAATTTCATTCCAAGTAGAACTTTGGTTGCTGCAGCATCAGAAAAGGGGAAAATTGCCAAATCTTAAAAAATCTTCTTGTTCATAAGTGTTGGCCCGATTTAAAAATTATTTTGCACAAATGTTCCTTGGGGCACCCTCTACCAAGCTTGTTCAAATATTTCCGATCCGTTGAAAAACATGGCTGCAAGGGGGTGGGGCTTGTTTTCCTTATATGTGCATTGTTAATACTTTAAAAATCTTCTTGTCCAAAAGTACTGGCCAGATTTCAAAATAACTTCACAGAAATGGTCCTAAGGTGGTCTCCTTTCAATGTTGTTCAAAGAATTTATTTCCAAGTAGAACTTTGGTTGCTGCGGCATTAGAAAAGGGGAAAATTGCCAAATCTTAAAAAACTTCTTGTCCAAAAGTGCTGGCCCGATTTAAAAATTATTTTGCCCAAAATTTATGTTCCTAAGGGCACCCTCTATGAAGATTGTTTAATTATTTCTGATCCGTTGAAAAACATGGCCGCAACGGCTTGTTTTCCTTATATGTGCATTGTAAAATCTTTAAGAAACTTCTTGTCCAAAAGCACCTGCCTGATTTAAAAAAAATTGGCACAAATGCTCCTTGGGTGACCTTCTACCAAGGTTGATCAAATAAATCCGATCCGTTGAAATACATGGCCACCAGGGGGTTGCTTGTTATATGTATATAGTAAAAACTTTGAAAACTATTGAAGTTCTATTAAATCAGGTGAGCGATATAGGGCCATCATGGCCCTCTTGTTTTGTTAAAATTTTAAAAATCTTCTTGTCCAAAAGTACTGGCCCGATTTGAAAATTTTTTGCACAAATGTTCCTTGGGGCACCCTTTACCAATATTGTTCAAATATTTCCGATCCGTTGAAAAACATGGCCGCCAGTGGATGGAGCCTGTTTTCCTTATATGTGCATTGTTAAAAGTTTAAAAATCTTCTTGTCCAAAAGCGATGGCCCGATTTGAAAATTATTTTGCACAAATGTTCATTGGGGCACCCTTTACCTAGATTGTTCAAATATTTCCGATCCGTTGAAAAAACATGGCTGCCAGGGGGCCAAGCTTGTTAGCTCCACTGGCTGAAAGCCAGTCGAGCTTATGTCATGGCGAATTGTCCGTCGTGCGTGCGTGCGTGCGTTAACTTTTTCCTTTAAACGACTTCTTCTCCCTAACCACTTGGCCAATTTGGTTGAAACTTCATGGGAAGCATCCTCTCAATGTCCTCTACTAAATTCCTTCAAATTTTTTTGATCCATTCAAAATTCTGGTTTCCATGGCAACCGAAAGAAAAAAATAGTGAGAACTTAAAAAATCTTCTTCTCCGAAAGTGTCAGGCCGATTTTCAAATAATTTTGTAGAAATGTTCCTTGGGTGACCCTTTATTAGATTCCTTCAAGAAATTTTGATTGGGCGAAAAACATGGCCGCCAGGGGGCGGGGCTTTTTTGCCTTATATAGCTATAGTGAAAACTTAAATAATCTTCTTCTCAAAAAGTGTTCAGCAGATTTTCAAATAATTATGTAGAAATGTTCCGTGGGTGACCCTCTATCAGATTCCTTCAAGCCATGTTGATTGGTAAAAAAACATGGCCGTCACAGGGCGGGGCTATTTTGCCTATATGGCTAAAGAGCAAACTTAAAAAATCTTCTCCTCCAAAAGTGTCAGGCCGATTTTCAAATAATTTTGTAGAAATGTTCCTTGTGTGAACCTTAATTAGATTCCTTCAAGAAATGTTGATTGGGCGAAAAACATGGCCGCCAGGGGGCGGGGCTTTTTTGCGTTATATAGCTATAGTGAAAACTTAAAACATCTTCTTCTCCGAAAGTGTTCAGCCGATTTTCAAATAATTTTGTAGAAATGTTCATTGGGTGACCCTCTATCAGATTCCTTCAAGCCATGTTGATTGGTCGAAAAACATGGCCGCCAGAGGGCGGGGCTATTTTGACTTATATGACCATAGTGAAAACTTAAAAAATCTTCTCCTCCGAAAGTGTCAGGCATATTTTCAAATAATTTTGCAGAAACATTCCTTTGGTGACACTCTACAAGATTCCTTTAAGCCATGGTGGTTGGTAAAAAAAATAGCCACCACGGGGCAGGGCTGTTTGGAGATTTTATTTTTGCCTTATGGCCGTGGAGCGATACTGGCCCTCTTGGGCCTCTTGTTTTTCTTATATGTGCATTGTTAAAACTTTGAAAATCTTCTTGTTCAAAAGTATAAGCCCAATTTGAAAATTATTTTGCACAAATGTTCCTTTGGGAACCCTTTACCAAGATTGTTCAAATATTTCCGATCCGTTGAAAAACATGGCCGCCAGGGAGTGGAGCCTGTTTTCCTTAAAACTTAAAAAATATTCTCGTCCAAAAGAATTAGCCCGATTTGAAAATTATTTTTCACAAAATTTAATGTTCTTTGGGGCACCCTCTACCAAGATTGTTCAAATATGTCCGATCTGTTGAAAAACATGGCCGCCAGGGTTGCTGCGGCATCAGAAAGGGGGCAAAATGTCCAAGCTTTAAAAATCTTCTTCTTTGAATCTGCATGTCTGATTCCAATATAGTTTGGTAGAAATGTTCCTTAGGTGAGCCTCTACAAAGATTGTTCAAGGCATACTGTTTGGTTGAAAAACATGGCAGTCAGGAGGCATCAGAAAAGGGGCAAAATGACAAAATTTGGAAATTTCATTTTTAGCTCACCTGAGCTTTGCTCAAGGTGAGTTATTGTGATCGCCTTTTGTCCGGCGTCCGTCGTGCGTCGTGCGTCGTCCGTCGTGCGTCAACTTCTTCTCCTCAGTAACCAGTGGGTCAATTTGGATGAAACTTCACAGAAAGCATCCTCTCAATGACCTCACCAGAATTCCTTCAAATTTTTGGGATCCATGCAAAATTCTGGTTTCCATGGCAACGAAACCGAAAAAACTTCAAAATTCTTCTTCTCCCAAACTGGTTGGCAGATTTTCAAATAATTTTGTAGAAATGTTCCTTAGATGACCCTCTATCAGATTCCTTCAAGCCATGTTGATTGGTCGAAAAACATGGCCGCCAGGGGGGGCGGGGCTATTTTGCCTTATATGGCTATAGTGAAAACTTAAAAAATCTTCTCCTCCGAAAGTGTCAGGCCGATTTTCAAATAATTTTGTAGAAATGTTCCTTGGGTGACCCTCTATCAGATACCTTCAAGCCATGTTGATTGGTCGAAAAACATGGCCGCCAGGGGGGCGGGACTATTTTGCCTTATTAGGCTATAGTGCAAACTTAAAAAATCTTTCCTCCAAAAGTGTCAGGCCGATTTTCAAATAATTCTGTAGAAATGTTCCTTGGGTGATCTTCTATCAGATTCCTTCAAGCCATGTTGATTGGTCAAAAGGCATGGCCGCCAGGGGGCGGGGCTATTTTGCCTTTTATGGCTATAGTGAAAACTTAAAAAATCTTCTTCTCCATAAGTGTCAGGCCGATTTTCAAATAATTTTGTAGAAATGTTCCTTAGGTGACCCTCTATCAGATTCCTTAAAGCCATGTTGATTGGTCGAAAAACATGGCCGCCAGGGGGCGGGGCTTTTTTGCCTTATATGGCCAAAGTGAAAACTTAAAAAATCTTCTTCTCCGAAAGTGTCAGGCTGATTTTTAAATAATTTTGTAGAAATGTTCCTTGGATGACCCTCTATCAGATTCCTTCAAGCCAAGTTGATTGGTCGAAAAACATGGCCGCCAGGGGGGCGGGGCTATTTTGCCTTATATGGCTATAGTGAAAACTTAAAAAATCTTCTTCTCCGAAAGTGTCAGGCCGATTTTCAAATAATTTTGTAGAAATGTTCTTTGGATGACCCACTTTCAGATTCCTTCAAGCCATGTTGATTGGTAAAAAAACATGGCCACCAGTGGGCAGGGCTATTTTGCATTATATGGCTTAAATTTATAAACTTAAAAAATCTTCTCCAAAAGTGTCTGGCCGATTTTCAAATAATTTTGTAGAAATGTTCCTAGGGTGACCCTCTATCAGATTCTTTCAAGCCAAGTTGATTGGTCGGAAACTATGGCTGCCAGGGGGCGGGGCTTATATAGCTAAAGTGAAAAAAAAAACAGGTGAGCGATTCCAGGGCCATCATGGCCCTCTTGTTTTAAGTTCTTGTCTGATATTAAGGAAATTGAATATAAATCCTACTTCAGTGATCCTCTACATTTAATTTGTTCAAGCCGTTTTGATTGGTTACAAAATCATAGCAACCTCGCGTCATCACAAAAGGGGTAAATTGAACTTTTAGCTACAAATGACAACTCCTACCATTCCACTTGACCAATTTCAACGTTACTTCACACGAATGTTCCTTTGATGGTCCTCTTTCAAAATTGTTCAAAGACTTGCATTCTGTGTAGAACCTTTGTTGCTGCAGCATCAGAAATTGAGAAAGCTCTTGTTAGATTTCAAGATAAAAATGGCTTTTACTGATAAACTATTTCTTTAACTGAGTGTCCACTCCTTGCAGTTTCATTTGAACTCCTGATCAAATTTTCACAGATATTTGCAGTTAAATATTTGCTTCTAATTAACTATCATTCAGGTGATCGATTTAGGGCCATCTTGGCCCTCTTGTTCTTGGTAAACAATGGAAATTTAGGTGCCATTGCTCGTTTTGTTTACAAAGGGGTCAAAATTGCCCCTAAACCAGGTTTTCAAAATAGGTTTTTAGTTACAACTGTTTCACACCAAGCCCTCAATATAGAGATTTCCATATATTTTCATTAAATAAAAAAAAAATCGTTGGCTTGTTATAACCAATTAAGCCTGTGCAAACAATGTTTTAACCCTTTCCCACATACAAATAACTGATTTTTACATTATATTCCAGGTGAAAGTGTATGTTTAGCTTGTTATGTGGCGAATGGCCACATAATGGTGTATAGTTTACCAAGCCTTAAACTGCTGTTGGACGTGGAGTTCCTGGCTCTGACAGACTTGAGGTACTTTGCAATGTAAGGTTTTCTTAAACACTATTAAACGTGTGCTACGACTAGATTAGTACATGAGCACTGACAGTAGTAAGTTCAGTAGTACTAACACCCAACTGTTTAACCCATTACCTCATACACAAATGTCGCATTTCTCTACTTCAATCTTTCCCATATGGAGACACATTTTGAAGCATTATAGCCGATTGCTTTTAAAATCATTGTGGCAAAAGGAGAAATTGCTGTCTCCTCTTATTAGTAATTAGAGTGATTTCCCCTATTTATAGCTCACCTGAGCTAGAAATGCTTGGTGAGCTATTGTGATCTATCATTGTCACCGGTTGGTGTGGTCTGTCCGTTTGTCACATGTTCATTCAAACAACTTCTCCTCCAAAAACCAATGAACCAACTTCAAAATAATATCACAGGAATATTCCTAAGGTGGTCCTCTTTCAAATCTGTTTAAAGAATTGAATTATATTTAGAACTTTGGTTGCTGCAGCATCAGAAAGAGGGAGAAAGAGAAATCTTTAAAAATCTGGCCTGATTTTATGATAATTTTGCACAAATGCTTTTTGATGGACCAAGATTGTTAAATAAAATTATATTCTATTGAAAACGTGGCCATCAGGGGTCAGAGCTTGTTTTCCTTAAAATAGTTGAACACGTGACACAATTGTTCCTTCAAATTTGTGCCTTGTTCAAATTTCTCCAATTAATGCCATTACCTTTTAAAGCAACATTGTTAACCTCTTTCCTAATGATTTGAGAGTTTTATTCATTGTTACAGATCTGAAAAATTGAAGTAAGATTTTGATACTGACTTGAAATGTTACAAGACATTGTTGCAGTGGTAAAGCGACAGCCTCTTGTACCAAATGTCTCGGGTTTTAAAGCCTGTGGTTAGTTGATTCTGCCTCTTGGAATTTTGAACACGAGCGACGCGAGTACTGGTCATGTTTCCGGGAAGCAGACATCAAGAGTGATTAACCCTTATAGATCAAACATACCACAATTCTGCAGCAGACGACTTTGAACGTATTTTGTCAAAACATAGGAAATATCCATAATTGAATGGATAACCTATGATAAAAAGTGGAAAACATTGTGTCAAAAGGAGAAATTGCTCGTGTTGAGCAATTTCTTCTTTTGTCACTATGTTTTGAAAAAGCTGTCTACTGCAGAGTCGTCAGAAAGCGTCCATATGAGGGAAAGGGTTAAAAGAAGATTACAGCTATGTTTCGAAATGGATTTGACACAAAACTAAATGATAGAAAAAGAAGAAATTACTATTTTTGATATCCATTTCTCACAATGTTTACAAACATCGTCTGTATTCGGGAAATTATTTACAAATGTGACTATCTTAAAGAATATGGTTCTTTAAAGTAGTGTCTTTGAGGTAATGAGTTAAACTTCAATGCATGGAATCTAGTTCCCTTTGTATTGATAGTGTATTATTGATAACTTCTTATGACTTAACCCTTTCCCTCATATAGACGCCATCTGACGCCTCTGCAGCAGATGGCATTTTGAAAACATAGTGACAAAAGAAGAAATTGCTCAAAACGAGCAATTTCTCCTTTTGCCACAATGTTTTCCACTTTTAGTCATAGGTTATCCATTTAATTATAGAGATTTTCTATTTTTTGCCAAAATGTGTTCAAAGTTTGTCTGCTGCAGAACTGTTGTCGTATGAGGGAAAGGTTTATTTTCTCCATTTCAAGACACATTTTGACACTCTGCTGCAGATGACTTTTGTAAACATGTTTTCATTCAATAATTTTACTTTCATTTACTGAGATATGCGCTATTTCTGCCTATAAATTTTCAAAATCGTCTGCTGCAGAATTGTTGGTAAATACTGTTTTTCTCATTTATAAATAGTTTTCTCATAATTTAGCAGAGATGTTTCAAACATATCTGATGTAAGTAAGGGGGGTTAAAATATCTAAGAGAAGACAAAATGGAGACTGGTAATAAATCTTCCAGCTGTAAACAGGTATTTTACAAAGAGACGCTTCAAAATGGATACTCTGGTGAGAGTAATAAAATTAGTCAGACTCAAGGATTGGGCACTTTCTATCAGATAGTTCCAAATCTGTCAATTTCTATCAAAATCAGACAGTTCCAAACCTGTCAATTTCTATCAATCAGTCAGTTCCAAACCTGTCAATTTATATCAATCAGACAGTTCCAAACCTGTCAATTTATATCAATCAGACAGTTCCAAACTTGTCAATTTATATCAATCAGACAGTTCCAAACCTGTCAATTTATATCAAAATCAGACAGTTCCAAACCTGTCAATTTATATCAATCAGTCAGTTCCAAACCTGTCAATTTATATCAATCAGACAGTTCCAAACCTGTCAATTTATATCAAAATCAGACAGTTCCAAACCTGTCAATTTATATCAATCAGACAGTTCCAAACCTGTCAATTTATATCAAAATCAGACAGTTCCAAACCTGTCAATTTATATCAAAATCAGACAGTTCCAAACCTGTCAATTTCCAGTATTGCCAAAACACAAGAAGTTGCTATGGATTAGTTAACCCTTTCCCACATACAACAAATCTGCAGCAGACGACTTTGAAAACATTTTTCTGTTGTTTTTAGATGATTAGTGTTTTGATTAAACTTTAGTTAAAGTTAGTCCACTTTTAATTTAAGTTTTGTTTCATAGTGGTTCATGTTTAAGGCTGTTGTTATTAATATTTTAGTGTTTTATAAAAATGCCTGATGTGACATTCCTAGTCCTGCTTGAAATTATCTCGACAAGATTGTAATATTGTATATATATGATATTGATACTGAGTCGAAATTTTTTAGTGAAAAGGTAATATTAGTCGTTTTGTGGAAGTCGAAATTTTCCTACAATATTTTTCAAGTTGTCTGCTGTGCATGGCTGAAAAAGTCCCCTGTATCAGGAAAACTGTCAAACTATTTTTGTTTTACAGTTTTGTAAAAACTTTTCATTGTCATTATTACAATTCTTTCTAGTTTGCCATTTATTCATGTGAAGCAGGATAACCAAGGTCAATGTTAGGGTGCAATTCAAGGTCAAGTTGTATCACAGCCTTTTACCCTCTCCCATCTGCAGGAGCATCTTGACCCATGTACAGCATACAACTTTTGAACACATTGTGGCAAAAGGAGAGAAAAGAGGTCCTCTTGTTTTAAACTTAATATAAAGTCTTCATGAAGTGTTTATGTTTAAGATGTATTTTAATACCTTCTTATTCTGGTAGAACATTGGTATAATCAACTTATACCACAGCATTAAGTACAAATGACACTTCACACCATTATTGGAAAAGCAGCTGTCCCTTCCTATCCCCATGTTCAGGCACATTTTGATCAATCTGCAGAGACAAATTTTGAAAACATTCTATTGATTAAGTGTGCTTTCAACTATAAGGATTTTACATATTTTTACCTTGATGTTTTCAAAGTCATCTGCCGCAAATTTATTAATATTTGAAAGGTTTTATGAGCTAAATTGTTTTCTTTTGTGTTACATAGCTTATTTTAGAATTGAATATGAGGGATGATCCATAAGTTTGTGATATTTCTACAATTTGATTAAACCTTTTCCCACATGTAGATACATTTTAAGTATATCCAGCAGACACCTTTTGAAAACATTGTGGCAAATGGAGGAAATTGCTCATGATGAGCAAATTGTGTGTTTGTCACAATGTTTTTAAAACTGTTTAATAATTAAACTTTCATTTATAAACATTCTCCAGCTCTTAGTCTAGATGTTTTCAAAGTCATCTACTGCCAATTTGTAGTATATGTACACAGGTTAACAAAAATCACATTGTTTCTAAACTTACATATTATACAACTATTTAACAATTTCCCTTCCATACACAACAAAAAAGCAGCAAATGACTTAAAAAACTTCGAGGCAAACAGACTGAGAAAGATTTTATAATGAAAGTATAAATATTGTTGCAAAATGACAAAGTGCTTATAATGAGAAATTTCTCCTTTTGCCTAAATGTTTTCAAAAATTGTCTGCTGCAGATGCATCAAAATGCAGATTCTGCTCTAAGAGAGGGTAAATTGATATTTATTTCCACTTTAGTATAATCCTTTCTCACATATAGACACTTTCTTACGCCTCTGCAGCAGACGATTTTTGAAAACATGTTGGCAAAAGGAGAAATTGCTGAAAACGAGCAATTTCTCCATTTGCCAAAATGTTTTCAACTTTAGTCAGTTATGTTAACTTCATTTAAAGAGATTTTCAGTGTTTTTGTGTGGAGGTTTTCAAAGTCGTCTGCTGCAAATTTGTTGTATTTGGGAAAGGGTTGGGTTTATGTGTGTTTTTGTGTTATTTCAGGGTGGCCAGAACCTTCTGTTTCAGTAACCATGGACATGCAATGTATATGTGTTCTCCTTCAGAACTACAAAAGATAACTTACTCTGCTGAGATTTGGTGAGATATCTCTCTTCAAATTTATACAATGTATATTGTATCAAGGTTTTATTTTCATGAGTGTTTCTGATTCATGAAAAAAATAATCATGATACGCTCAAATTTTTCAAAAGTCTTCGTTTTGTTATTTATTAAATTTAAATGGTGAGCACAATCTGTGTAAAGAACAGTCGATTCTGACATGTTATGACAATGGTGAGTTATCACCTTTCAGTTTTGTTTCATGAAAATATAATAAAAATGATTTGATTTTCGCACCATTGGTTTTGATCCAATATTATATCTTCCAGTAATGAAATATAGTTTTTTGTTGTCGGCTGCCTGCTAAGAAATCAATACATATAATTTCATTGAATTGAACTGTTTTAACCCTTTCCCACAAACAACAAATCTGCAGCAGTAGACGTTGAAAACATCGTGACAAAAACCTGAAAAATCTCCTTAAAAAATAGCTTAATTGTTAAATAAAGTTGAAAACATTGTGGCCGAAGGAGAAATTGCTCATTATGAGCAATTTCACCTTTGGCCGCAATATTTTAAAAAGTTGTCTGCTGCTATTGCATCAAAATACGTCTACATGTGGGAAAGGGTTAATGCTGCCCTTTATAAACATGCAATCAATAGTTGATCTTTAATTTGACAGTGATAACCTGGGTGAAATGTTAGGAGAATTGTTCATGGCGACCGAAACCCCTGAGGCTCCGAAACAAGGATTTTTCAAAAATTTATTTGGAGGATCATCTGTGTTGGATAGAGAAGAATTGTGTAAGTTAACTAAGCTTTTTCAAAGCATGGTCAAACAATCAACATGATCAATTGCTCCTTTTTTCCTTAATGTTTTAAATTTTGTAAAAAATTAAACAGAACAAGACTTGCAATTTTCCTGCTGGTGCCTTTTTTTGTTGTCAGATGTTAAGGAATAAGAGAATTATGATAGTATTGTATCATTTTGTCAATTAAGAACAGAGATTCAGAAATAAAGTCTTTGTGATTAAAGCAAAACTTACTCTTTATAATTAATTGCTCCTTTTCCCGCAAAGATTTTAAAATGTCAGTTTCTACAGAATGTCATGTATTGTCTTTATCTGGGAAGGATTATTGTGACATGACCAACAAGACTGGCACTAATTAAGAAAAAAAGACAAAACAGTGTCATCACAGAAATATGAAAAATCTCTATAAGGGAAAAAAATCATCAGATTCTTAGGCCAGGCTTATCTACAGCCAAATACTCCTGAATAAAAACTGTGTTTGCTTAGAAATTAGTGTTTACCTTCACCAGAATGCATTGAATATATTACATTGAGATGAACAAATTGTTATGAGCAATTTCTTTTGCCACAATGGTTTCAAAGGTCATTTGCTGCAGATAGTGGGTTCAGAAAGCGTCTGCATGTTGGAAGGTATTAATGTTTTCTCATTTTAAGAAGAGAAAGTTGGGAGCAACGATTAAGAGAATTTAAGCACAAATAATATTTTTCTAGAACAATCATGTTCTCTTAACTGATTTGTTAATATACAGATTTTTCTGTTAATTTTTTCACAATCAGATATATTTTGACATCTGCAGCAGACGTCTTTTCATCCAATGCCAAATGCGGGTGGGATATTGGTTTGGCGTTGACCATAGCCATATCTAAGGCTTGATTGTGTGAATCTGATTAAAACTACATGGCAATGTTAAACACTTTAAGGAAATGCCACATGGCAAGTTCTGCTATGAAGACATGAGTTATGTCCCTTTGTACTTATATTTTATAATGTATTGTATATCAACGGTTATATCAAAATGACCGTGAGAACCCTTTAGAGGCCATATTTTACTTCCAATGTTCATGAAACTTTTACAGAACATTAATCCCCATCAAATCTTGGTCAAGCTCCAAACTGGGTCATCTGGGGTGAAAAGCTTGATCACTAAGTCAAATTTTAGATAAAAATTTTGAAACTCATCAACTCATCATACAGGTTAATCAGAACATTCATCTCGGTCAAATAAGCGTTTTTTTAAGAATTTGTTTTGTGGAGAGGCAACTCAATTTAATGATTTAACTTGTAAAAATCATTTTGGGGAAAAAAGGGAAATGGGTCATAATAAGGAGGTTCATAATGTTTCAACTCTATCAACCCTTTCCCTCATACAACAATTCTGCAGCAGACGACTTTGAACATATTTTGTCAAAAAATAAAAAATCTATATAATTGAATGGATAACCTATGACTAAAAGTGAAAACATTGTGGCAAAAGGAGAAATTGCTTGTTTTGAGCAATTTCTTCTTTTGTCACTATGTTTTCAAAAGGCTGTCTGCTGCAGAGGCGTCAGAAGGCGTCTATATGAGGGAAAGGGTTAAATATTAAAATGTTCAGTTGTAGAGAATTTTGTCGCAGATTTGTCCTAAGTGGGAAAAGAGAATTCAACAATTGTTTGATTTTTCAGTTGGAGAGTCAAGTGGTAAAAGTTCACGAGGTTTGGCTACTCGGGTGCCTGGGAGCGGTGGAATGCAACAGTTACAAGCCCAGGCTGCTGGATCTACAAGTGTTGGTGGAGAAGTGTCAAGAGCTAGATTGGTGGGTGTGACAAACTACTTTTGAATGGAAAATTGGAAATGATAGAGAGTTGAAAACATAGATGGGGACAAGGAGAAGATGCTCTTTTCCTCGAATTTCTCCTTTCCCAATGATGTGATCAAAAGTTGTCTGTATTAGGTAAAAGGTTACCGCTTTCCCACATGCAACAACTCTGCAGCAGATGACTTTGAAAACATACCCTAAAAAATGGAAACTACCTTTAAATGAAAGTACAATAATTGAATAGAGTTGAAAACATGGTGAAAAAAGGAGAAATTGCTCATCTTGAGCAATTTCTTCTTTTGGTGCCATGTTTTTAAAAAGCTGTCTGCTGCAAAGGCGTCAGAAAGCGTCTATATGAGGTAAAGAGTTATATAGATACTTTTATACACTGCCGGAGGCGGTCGTATATTGGCGTCATCTTCTCCGTCTGTATGTACGTCCGTACGTCCATTTCTTGCGAACGCAACTCCTACGTTTCTGACCGTATCTTTTCAAAACTTGGTCAATGTCATAACTATAATGTGTAGATGTGCATGAAGCGGCGATTTTCCAGTTCATTGATATTTGCAAGATTTATGTCCCTTGTAACTTAGTCTCTGTAGCTGATTGATATTGCAGCCTTGTGAACGCAACTCCTCCTATGTTTCTGACCGAATCTTTTCAAAACTTGGTCAATGTCATGACTATAATGGGTAGATGTGCATGAAGCGGCGATTTTCCGGTTCATTGATTTTTGCAAGATTTTTGTCCCTTGAAACTTAGTCTCTGTAGCTGATTGATATTGCAGCCTTGTGAACACAACTCTTCCTATGTTTCTGACCGAATCTTTTCAAAACTTGGTCAATATCATAACTATAATGGGTAGATGTGCATGAAGCAGGGATTTTCCGGTTCAGCAATTTTTGCAATAGTTATGCCTTTCGAAACTTGGTCTCTATAGCATATTCACTTGAGAACGCAACTCAAGTTTCCAAACAGGTAGAAGTGCATAAAGCAGGGATTATCCGGTAGAGTGATTTTTGCAAGAGTTATGCTCAGAAGGAAAAAAGGATACATATCGACACTGCCATTTGACCTACTTTCATATCGGAAGCCTCTATAGGGTTCTATCTCTGTTTATATGCATCCTATTTTCTTTAGTTAATACCAAAGTCAGCTAGGCTGGTAAGCAGAGTAAGACTTTCAACTCTGAACAAGTGTGGATAAACTGTTTTGCTCAAGGAAACACCCGGCTGCCCCTGCAGGGATCGAACCTACTACCCAGGCAACCATGATCTCAGGTCCCTGTCTCTTCCAGCTAAGCTAACTGGTCTCACAGACTTCATTTTGAGCTTATGTATACAGACATGTTAAAAGCAATAATTAAAAGTACCAATCTTGATCTTTATATTTTGTGGCGGCACTGGCACTCTTGTTTTAAGTTATTAAACAAGCTGTTTCCTATTTAAGTCAAACCTCACTTGCTAGAATTTGCAGGGCCCACAATATAAAGTTTGATGTATCGAGAGATTCATTTTGGGACGCTATGATGACCAAGAAGTATTTTTCCTGAGCATAATAGTTTGTGCGGTCGAAACTAAAATGCATAAAATTTCTTTTATGATCGCCAATATATTAATAGCATGGACATTTTAAGTACTCACCAGTTTAATTTCTAATTGCTTATTATATAGCAATAAAACATTATCAAGTAGAATGATTTAATATACAGTGATCAGCAGTTTTAAGATCCTTA
Organism: Serripes groenlandicus; assembly: GCA_031761405.1. Lineage (NCBI taxonomy): Eukaryota > Metazoa > Mollusca > Bivalvia > Cardiida > Cardiidae > Serripes > Serripes groenlandicus. The sequence continues at coordinate 15,927,251 of JASEVX010000005.1, read as the reverse complement.
ATTAGGTATGATTTATTGTGATTGTTGAAACATGCAGATGATAAGTATCTGAATTGTTTTAATGCGCAATAATATTAGAAACAAACATGTCCCGAACAATTGTCTCAAAACTAAACATGTGAAAAGCAGACAGAAAGGTGGCAATTTACCCTATTTCACATAACCACATGTAATATGTTCTATAATATAGTTGGAGGGACTGCACTTTTAGTTAGAAAGTTTGAATAAGAAGGTGCGTGACATTTCCAAAGTAAAAACACTTTTTATATAATGTTTTAGTAGGGACCAAGTGACAGGTTCAAGGTTTCAATTGTATTGAAGGTTTACAATTTTTGACCTCCTGAGGTTTAACTGTTTTGTAATCTTTACTTGCATATGTATTTTCTTAATGTACATTTTCTATTTAACCATTTCACTGAAATGCTCTTTGAGAGTTGTCTGCTTTGAAACATGAAAGGAAATATTCTGAGAAAGGGTTAAAATTTATCTTCTCTAGCAAATTTTCTTTTACATTAAGCTTTATATTAAAAGGAGTCTTGTTTCATAACGAGCAATTTCTGCTTTTGCCAGAATGTTATCAAAAGTCGTCTGCATCAGAGGCATCTCGAGGGCTTGGCTTGAAACAGTTGTAACTAAAATTGGTATTTTTTTACCAAGGTTAATCACCTCACCATAAAGTCTTTATAAGCGTTAAAACATTTTTCTTGTTAAACAATGGAAATTTAGGTGCCATTGCTCGTTCTGAGCAATGGCACCTAAATTTGCATTGTTTACAAAGGGGTCGAAATTGCCCCTAAACCAGGGTTTTCAAAATAGGTTTTTAGTTACAACCGTTTCATGCCAAGCCCTCGATCTGTATGTGGGAAAGGTTAACAATTTCTGCCTTTGCCAGAATGTTTTCAAAAGTTGTCTGCATCAGAGGCACCTGTATGTGGGAAAGGGTAACAATTTGCACTGTTTTCTTGAGCTGACTTTTACTGACCATGAAATATATCATAAGAATGTCCATTTTCCATTATAATCCATTCTGTATGTTATAATCTCGAAATTACATTTTATTTTAGTTACTGGCAGAGAGAGGTGACAAGTTGTCGGGACTTAGTGATAGGACAGAAGAAATGACGGCCCAGGCCGAGACATTCTCAAGTGCAGCACATCAGATAATGCTGAAATACAAGGACAAAAAGTGGTATCAGTTCTAGAAGATGTGTAGACCCAGCTCAGTCTGTCCATTAAAGCTCACACAATGTAATCCTTGATGGCCTTTGTAAGTCCTGTTGGAGGGGAATGTAACCATCCAGCACCAGGGCTTGTACTCATCATCCATTTTGAACACCAATCTAGTTCTATACTTGAAGACCAGCTGTTTAGTTGTCAACCTCATATATTTTCATAGTCATCTGCTAAGAGAAAAGTTACAGAAATATTAGTATTATCTGTAAAATTGAAAGTACAGAGTTGGAAATATTGTAGGAAACGGAGAAATGGCTTAGCTTGTTCAATTTCACCCTGTGCCGCACTATTTTCAAATCTTGTCTGCAGCATAATAGGACAACAGAAGAAGTCTGTATCAAAAAGAGGGTTAATTAATACATATACAGCTGATAAAGAGAGTTCTATTTCTACACTTGCTATCTAAATGTATCAAGAGGGTTGGTCTAAATGTATCAAGGGTTTGTCTAAGTGTATATAACTTAGCCAAGCAATAACTTGTCTTGAGATAAAGAATAGGTGTGGATGTTAGAATGGTTGGTTACAGTGTAGGCCCAGATCGGACTAACACACATGACATGGAGGAATTAACAATCAACTTTGCTATGAAACAGATTGTGGTTACTGTTAGGCATGCGGGAGTGCTGATAAAGGTTGATTTTACCGCTCAGCCGATACACATTGCTTTAGACACCTTTTGAAAAAAGTGTGGATACTGGAGAACGTTGTTCAAAGCAAGCAACATCTCCTTTCCTAACAATGTTTTCAGTTTATTTCAAAAGTAAGATCCAGTTTTCTAGATGTGTATTTTCACAAAACATTTTTTAAAGCAGATGTCATTATAAATGTCACTTTAGGCAGGTATGATATACATGGTTAACCCTTTCCAACCTGCAGATGCATTTGCAGCAGACGACTTTTGAGAAACATTGTGGCAGAAGAAGAAATTTCTCATTATGAGCATTTACTCCTTTTGCGACAGTGTTTTCAACCCTTTTCAATAATATGTTTTCAAATATTGTAATTTTCAATATTTTTCCCCGGATGTTTTTTTAAGTTGTCTGCTTCAAATTTGTTGTTTGTGGGAAAGGGTTAAATGTTAATCTGTTAGGACATATTTAATTTAAGAGGCATCTGCTTTCAAAAACATGTTGTATTTTAACAATTTGAAGTGTATTAGTAGAAAAGTGTTGAAAACTCTTTCGGATTAGAAGTAATTGCGAATGTCATCTGCTGAAAAAGGTGTCAAAAAGTTAATTGTATGTAGGTTTTAAACCTTTTTCAAGGTTCTAGGCTGATACTCCCAAACTAAGTGTGCTATGTTTTTAAAGATGATATTGTTGTTATTCGCTAATAGGGTATGAGGATAAAGAAACGGAAAGAAAGTGCTATTTGAAATGGGAAACAGTGAAAAGCTCATACAAATATGACAAGTGAAACATACAACGCTTGTAATATGCGATTGACGTTCTACAGAGTGCACTTGGGTGAGAGAAGCATTGCGATGGCCAGTTTATTGAGTGTTATTGAGTGTACTGACCATGGAAACCTGATAGCATAGAGATTGTTATAGAAAGCTGATTAAACCATTTAGGATCATGTACATATTTGTTGAAGGGTTTCATGAAAATTTGAATTCTTTATTTCTTTTGACACAATATAACCACTTTCTCTCAATGAGCAAACTTAAAACACCTCTGTAGTAGATGTCAGATAGAAACATCAAAGAAAAAAATAAAATTACCATGTTGAGAAATATCTCCATTTGCAAAATATTTTCAAAATAATTTTTCAATTTTCCCAGATTTTACAACTGGGTAACACTTTCCCACATACAATAAATCTGAAGCAGACGACTTTGAAAAGATCTTCACAAAAATATGGAAATCTCTGTTAATGAAACTAAAATAATTTAAATAGAACTGTAAACAATGTGGCAAAAATAAAAAATTGCTCATAATGACCAATTTCTAATTTTGTCAGTGTTTTCAAAAGTGGTCTGCTGCAGAGGAGTCATATGTATAGGAGAAAGTCTTTAAGCAGACGACACTTAAATTATTATAGAAGGTTAACAGTTAATAATTGTTTACAACTAATTTTTCTGTTTACCTCCTTTACTATTTTAAAGTCATGTGCTTTGAAAACTTTTAAATAAAAGTGTATTTTGGGTTTGCAGTTATAAATATTGTCAGAGGAAGAGGAATCGCTTGTTACCATGATCCATCCGCTTTAAGAGGCATCAAGAGTTGTTTGTATGAGGGAAATTGTTTATAGAAATCCTGAAGATAAAAGCCTTGAGCAAATATTTTGATGTTGAATAAATGTGCCAGTTGTTCATCATTCCATTGATGTAGTATGCAGAGGAGGGAATGACATTGGTTTTAAAACTTTGATGTCCGATTTTGTATGATATTAATTGAAATAACGTGAAATTAGTGTATATGAACATACCTGTACATATTGGATAGATAGCTTTAGGAATGAATGGTGCCGCGTAAATGTGATTGTCGATTGTAAAACAAGACTTTGGTATTTTTAGAGGTGTTTGCTTCGAAATTATCTGTTAAACTTGTGTAATGAATTGAAGAGTATAATTTGATGACAGAGCTAAATAAACCATTGAGGGAAAAGGACAAATTGCTTGTTTTGAGCAATTTTTCCTTTTACCCATATTTTTAGCTCCCTTGATCATTAAGAGCTCCGGAGTGTCTATTGTGATCACTCACTGTTAGAAGTGGTTGTCTGTCTGTCCAACCCATCACATTTTCCTGAACTAATGGACAGGAATCTTTCTTAGGTTTCCTTTCAAAATTGTTCAAAAAGTTGAATCTCATGTAAAACTCGGCTGGAAAATAAAAAACGCCCTTGTCCAAAAGTACTGGCCAGATTTGGCACAAACGATCCTTGGGTGAACCTCTACCAAGTTTGTTCAAAGGGGGTACTTGTTTTCCTTTCATGTATATAGTAAAATGTTTAAAAAAAGGTGTCAAATATTGCAAATTTTACAGTATGCTGCATCATCTTTTCGGTCACATGTTTTACATTGTACCTGTACTGTATACATGTATTGTTAACCCTTTCCCTCATATAGACGCTTTCTGACGCCTCTGCAGCAGTCAGCTTTTTGAAAACATAGTGACAAAAGAAGAAATTGCTCAAAATGAATAATTTCTCCTTTTGCCACAATGTTTTCCACTTTTAGTCATAGGTTATCCATTCAATTATAGAAATGTTCTATTTTTAGCTCACCTGAGCTTTGCTCAAGGTGAGTTATTGTGATCGCCTTTTGTCCGGCGTCCGTCGTGCGTCGTGCGTCAACTTCTTCTCCTCAGTAACCAGTGGGTCAATTTGGATGAAACTTCACAGAAAGTATCCTCTCAATGACCTCACCAGAATTCCTTCAAATTTTTGGGATCCATGCAAAATTCTGGTTTCCATGGCAACGAAACGAAAAAAACTTCAAAATTCTTCTTCTCCCAAACTGCTTGGCAGATTTTCAAATAATTTTGTAGAAATGTTCCTTGGATGACCCTCTATCAGATTCCTTCAAACCGTGTTGATTGGTCGAAAAACATGGCCGCCAGGGGGGGGGGGCGGGGCTATTTTGCCTTATATGGCTATAGTGAAAACTTAAAAAATCTTCTCCTCCGAAAGTGTAAGGCCGATTTTCAATTAATTTTGTAGAAATGTTCTTTGGGTCACCCTCTATCAGATTCCTTCAAAACGTGTTAATTGGTCGAAAAACATGGCCGCCAGGGGGGGCGGGGCTATTTTGCCTTATATGGCTATAGTGAAAACTTAAAAAATCATCTCCTCTGAAAGTGTAAGGCCGATTTTCAAATAATTTTGTAGAAATGTTCTTTGGGTGACCCTCTATCAGATTCCTTCAAGCCATGTTCATTGGTCGAAAAACATGGCCGCCAGGGGGGGCGAGCTATTTTGCCTTATATGGCTATAGTGCAAACTTAAAAAATCTTCTCCACCAGAAGTGTCAGGCCGATTTTCAAATAATTTTGTAGAAATGTTCCTTGGGTGATCCTCTATCAGATTCATTCAAGCCATGTCGATTGGTCAAAAAACATGGCCGCCAGGGGGCGGGGCTATTTTGCCTTTTATGGCTATAGTGCAAACTTAAAAAAACTTCTCCTCCATAAGTGTCAGGCTGATTTTCAAATAATTTTGTAGAAATGTTCCTTGGGAGACCCTCTATCAGATTCATTCAAGCCATGTCGATTGGTCAAAAAACATGGCCGCCAGGGGGCGGGGCTATTTTGCCTTTTATGGCTATAGTGCAAACTTAAAAAATCTTCTCCTCCATAAGTGTCAGGCTGATTTTCAAATAATTTTGTAGAAATGTTCCTTGGGAGACCCTCTATCAGATTCCTTCAAGCACTATTGATTGGTCGAGAAACATGGCCGCCAGGGGGCAGGGGCTATTTTGCCTTATATGGCCAAAGTGAAAACTTAAAAAATCTTCAACATCTTCTCCTCAGTAACCAGTGGGTCAATTGGGATGAAACTTCACAGAAAGCATCCTCTCAATGACCTCACCAGAATTCCTTCAAATTTTTGGGATCCATGCAGAATTCTGGTTTCCATGGCAACGAAACGAAAAAAACCTCAAAATTCTTCATCTCCCAAACTGCTTGGCAGATTTTCAAATAATTTTGTAGAAATGTTCCTTGGATGACCCTCTACCAGATTCCTTCAAGCCATGTTGATTGGTCGAAATCACGGCCGCCAGGGGGGCGGGGCTATTTTGCCTTATATGGCTATAGTGCAAACTTAAAAAATCTTCTCCTCCAAAAGTGTCAGCCCGATTTTCAAGTAATTTTGTAGAAATGTTCCTTGGATGACCCACTTTCAGATTCCTTCAAGCCATGTTGATTGGTCAAAAAACATGGCCGCCAGTGGGCAGGGCTATTTTGCATTATATGGCTATAGTGAAAACTTAAAAAATCTTCTCCTCCAAAAGTATCTGGCCGATTTTCAAATAATTTTGTAGAAATGTTCCTAGGGTGACCCTCTATCAGATTCCTTCAGGCCAAGTTGATTGGTCGGAAACTATGGCTGCCAGGGGGCGGGGCTTATATAGCTTAAGTGAAAAAAAATAAAAAATCGGGTGAGCGATTCAAGGGCCATCATGGCCCTCTTGTTTGACATAATATGTCGTTTGCTGCAGAATGGTCGTATGAGGGAAAGGGTTAATGTAGCTAAAGGTCAGTACAAACCTAGGTCACACCGACCCAAACTCCATAACTTCACTGCATCAGGCAAATATGAGACCTGCCAAGTACAGAGCTTCATACAGTTTCGACAATTTGAGTAAGGGGCAATGTTGTTTTGCCCATTCATGTGAAAAGGTACAATATGGCTTTTGTGAACAGAGTAGATCCAGATCAACCTAGCAATCCACAAAACCCGATCAAGTTCTGCACTGTTCACATATTTCTTACACAAGCTTATCAGAAGCCTTTGTCACTTTGTGTAGAATCGGATAGTTGGAGCAAAAGTACACGCTGATCTGAGCCTACTCTTATCAAAATGCCAACTCGTACCTTTTTCAATTGGCATGCTCAAATGGTGTTTTGATGCCACTTTGATACTCAGGTGAGTGATCCAGGGTCATCATGGCGGTCAATTTTCCAAAATGTTTAGTTTAAACATATTTATTTATCCTATATTTTACATAATAGGAAACATCAAGAAACATACAACGGAAAAATGGATTGGACTGAAAACTCATAGCTTATTTTAGGTCTCTCTACAATAAAGCTTGATTTACAGGAAGCACTGTGAATATATGTTATGTTCAGAAAATATCAGCTCACTTAAGCTGTATAATTTATCATACAAGAAAATAATGAAAATAATACAGAAAAGAGAGGGGATGTTTACAAAATGTTAACAATAGTCATCTGCTGCAGAGGAATCAAAAGATTTGTGTTCCATGTAAAATATTTATACATGTACCTCATGTTTTCTAGCATTTCAGACATAACCTGATATGCCATGTTAAGATTATATTAAATTGAAAATATTAAACAATTGATCACTGTTTATCATAAGCAATTTCTTTTCCTGTTCAATTTCTTAATATTAGTCAGATCAAAAGGTGTTCACGGTCAATGTTTTACCCTATCCCACATTCAACAGATCTGCAGCAGAAGACTTTGAAAACATTTACCTGGTAGTCAAAATAAAGGAAATAACAATTATTGAATAAAGTTGAAAAAATTGTGACAGAAGTAGAAATTGCTCATAATGAGACATTTCTCCTTTTGTTACAATATTTTAAAATGCTGTCTGCTGTTGAGGCGTCAGAAAGCGTCTGTATGTGGGAAAGGGTTAAAGCCTTTAATTGTAAACTGCATTTGAGATGTGCTCCAGGAAAACCAAATATAAATCTACTGAATTTTAAAAGCAGTTAAGATCCCTATTGATATTGATGTGTTAACCCTTTCCCTCATACAACAATTCTCCAGCAGACGACTTTGAACATATTTTGTCAAAAAATAGAAAATCTCTATAATTAAATGGATAACCTATGACTAAAAGGGTTAAGGTTGATGTAAGTTCTCAAACTTAATTTTGTCAATACATGTATCAGTCAACCTTTTTCCACATAACATTGTGACAAAAGGAGAAATTGCTAAAATGGGCATTTTCTCATTTAGCCATGTTTTTAATTCTATTCAATATTAGAATTTTTATTTATATAGACTTTTCCATGTTTTTGCCTATATGCTTTCAAAGTCGTCTGCTTCAGATTTGGTGTATTTGGGAAATGGTTAACCCTTTCCCTCATACCCCAATTCTGCAGCAGACGACTTTGAACATATTTTGTTAAATATTGGAAAATCTCTATAATTGAATGGATAACCTATGACTAAAAGTGGAAAACATTGTGACAAAAGGAGAAATTGCACGTTTTGTGCAATTTCTTCTTTTGTTACTATGTTTTTCAAAATGCCGTCTGCTGCAGAGGCGTCAGAAAGCGTCTATATGAGGGAAAGGGTTAATAATATTTCATTCTGTTTTTTCAACAAATGTCTATTTTATACAATGATTAACATTAATACTAAAGTAGTAAACAAGTTCCTTCATGTTCCCAAGGACTTCATTCCAATTGTTTCAATTTTATTTCTACATTTCCAGAGAGTTTTGCTCTGATTCCATAAGTACATGATTTTTTACTGGTCTTAGGAACTACTTGAGCCTTGCTCTGGGAAATCTCCAGCATTTGTGACCAGAGTTAAAACCAGAACAGTCTGCCCTGGTCTTGAAACAGTTACAGAAGCTTTCACTATCTTTTGGTAAACAGTATACATTTGAATGAGCTTGATTAAGCAGATAAATTTCATGTGAAAAATACACAAGAGTTGATTTTCCTAGATCAAGGGTTATATATCCATTCCATTTGATAGTTTGCATTCCATCAAGTCCATTTTCCAAGACAAGAGCCATGGCACAGAAAAAAAGATAATCTTCAGGATTATATGACCAGTGAAGATTTAGATCAGACTGCATCTTCTTGCATTCTGGAAAAAAAAGAAAATCTTCCCTGTTCATAACCCAAAAGTATGTAGGAGACTGGAGTGCATATTGAGTGTGAGTTTTTGTACATGAGTGAAGATCAGTTATCATGTGTCCTGGCTCTAGCATAAACATTCCTTCATCATGATAAGAGTATGTGCATGGAAAAAGGTTCAAGATTGCTTCTGTGAATGGTATAGATCAAGAGCAGTCTGTGAATCCCCACAGTCTGATCAAGATCTACACTGTTCACATATTACTTACACAAGGTTGTTAGAAGATTCTGTTAACTTATGTAGATTGTGATAAATCTGAATAGGTGGACAAGATGATCTGAACCCACACTGTTCAGAAAAGCAAGCTTATCTTATACCTTTTGTCATGCACTGGCTAATATATGGTTTTTGGGTCATTTACATCTAACACGGATATCACACAATTCTCGATGTACTATCATGTATCATACTATCATGTATCGTGACAATGCTGCAAGACATTGATTAATTAACCCTTTCCCTCAGATAGACCCTTTCTGACGCCTCTGCAGCAGACGGCTCTTTGAAAACATAGTGACAAAAGAAGAAATTGCTCAAAACAAGCAATTTCTCCTTTTGCCACAATGTTTTCCACTTTTAATCATAGGTTATCCTTTCAATTATAGAGATTTTCTTTTTTTTTGACAAAATATGTTCAAAGTTGTCTGCTGCAGAATTGTTGTATGAGGGAAAGGGTTAAAAAAGAGAAATTTATTCCTATTTTTCCTTTTAAAACATGCTCTATGAGAATTGTAATTTTATTTCCTCTTTGTCTTTTCCTCTGTTTTAAACTATCTAGAAATAGTATACTATGCGAGAGTTTGTGTATAGTGAATGAATCCACTATTTATGTTTTCAAAAAGCTGTCTGCTGCAGAGGTGTCAGAAAGCGTCTATATGAGGGAAAGGGTTAAACCATGTTTCCCATACTCATGCAATGTTTTGAGCGGCCCATTGTGATACAATGCATCATCCAATTTAAACAAAATAAAATTGGTGCACAAAGTCTGTCAAGGTCTGATCTACTGACACAAGTCGAGTTTATTTTTCTGAACAAAAGTCTACCTAGATAATGACCGACACAAATCGAGTTTATTATTCTGAACAAAAAGTACCTAGATAATGACCTTCCCTGGTATTATCCAATTTCCTGCAGGCAACACATGTCAAGGGCTTCATGCAAAACAGTTTTAACCCTTTCTCTCATACAACAATTCTGCAGCAGACGGCTTTGAACATATTTTGTCAAAAAATGAAAAATCTCTATAATTGAATGGATAACCTATGACTAAAAGTGGAAAACATTGTGGCAAAAGGAGAAATTGCTCGTTTTGAGCAATTTCTTCTTTTGTCACTATGTTTTCAAAATGCCGTCTGCTGCAGAGGCGTCAGAAAGCGTCTATATGAGGGAAAGGGTTAACTACATCTTGTTCAAGATGTAGTTACAACCATTTTGCATGAAACCATCGATGTGCTCCTTGGAATGCTCTTGTGTTAATTTGATTACATATTTAGTTCTGTTATTTGTTGTTTAAAATATTGTTTATTGCCCAAGGCATTTTAAAGATATATATATTTATTCTTTTGTTTTCCATACACAAATTAGGTGCATTTCGTTTGAATTGAATTGATGACTCCATGCCTAAATGAGTATATAATTAACCCTTTCCCACATACAACAAATCTTCAACCGTCGACTTTGAATATATCTGAAAATATTTAAAAAATCTCTCTAAATTTAAGTATGATAAATGATTATGTTGAAAACATTGTGGCCAAAGGAGGAATTGCTCATTATTTGCAATTTCTCCTTTTGTCACAATATTTTAAAAGACGTCAAAACGCGGCTGTATGTGGGAAAGGGGGATTGAATGTATACTTGATGTTATATTTTTAGAGTTATATGCTTTTGAAACATCAGAGAGTAATAGTTCAAAAAATGAAAACGGTCTTGATAACGTTTTATGAAAAGAAGAATTTCTCATTTTCAGCAATGTTTCCTTAAGCTGTTCGCATACTTTCAAATATTGTGGGGAAAAAAGTTAAATTTGCTTAAACCTTTCCCACAAACAACAAATCCAAAATAAATCGCTTTGAAAACATTCAGGCAACAATATGGAAAAACTCTATAAATGAAAGTGCAATGATAAAAGAGTGGTGAATAATTTCTCCTTTTACACTGTTTTCACAAGTCATATGCTGCAAACGCGTCAGGAAGCGCCATATGTAGGAAAAGGTCAAAATAGATTTATTTCTTTTTCCCCACTATAATTTTAACTCACTATTTTAAATGTTGTACATTTCCACCAAAGCAACACTATTCTATCAGGTCAATTCTGTCACCAGGCTGGAGTAATGACAGATTTATATATAATTACTGATACTAGTCACATTGATGTTTAGTGCTTTCCTGCTTGCAGGAGTGTTTTAATGCATCTGAATCGGCCAACTTTTGACAACATTGTGGTGAAAGGTAAAAAATGCTTAAAACCAGCAGTTTCCCTTTTTTCAACAATGAATTCATTAGTATTTTCTCATAAATTCTCTATTGTGACTCAAACACTTTCAAAGCGGCAGATTACAAAACTATCCTATCAGTTAAAAGGTTAAGAAGACTGATAAAATGGCGTGGGAATGAATGAGGCTTTTTTGTGACAGAATGAAAGTTTTCACTGAGTATGAGTTAATAAAGTTATTGTAAATTATAAGAACTGTTCCTCATGTGTTTTAATTGTAAATAATGAAATCCCTGCAGTAACTGTACATAGAACTATTAGTAGATGACTTGAGTGGCATTGCAGTTTCTTTTATATTATATACAGCAGGATTTGTTATGTTTGTTTTCGTTAGGACATTATCATATTTATCTGACTGCTTTTTCCCATTATTTCATCACTTAGCATGGAATATAAAATGAAATATATGCCCCTTGGTGAAGAAAGTAACCCTTATAGAAATTGCTGCTTTTTCCACAATGTTTTCAACTCTTCTATAAGGATGCTTTCATTTAAAGAGATGTAAGATTATAATTCACTGAGAAATGTCTATAATTTATAGGTAAGCATAAAAGAAATCCATATTTTTTCCTAGATTTGTTTAAAGTCGTCTGCTGTAGATTTTGCCGTCTGAGGTAATGCATAAAGACTGTTTTGTGGCTGGTGGCTCAGAAGTGATATAGATGGGACCAATGAAAAGATGTTAGCTTTGTGTGTTCTGCTTGTAGGGCAGGAAGACACTTAGGGATCACTTCTCTGTTGTCTGTCCGTCGTCTGTCTGTCACACTTAATTGCAATAATTGGTCATAATTTGTTTTCTGTTTGACAGATTCCTTGTGATCAGGAGAAGAGAACAATACAAGTTACATAACTCTAGCCTACTTATTCTTTGGAGTTATTTCCCTTTTTCGATTGTTGCTTTGTTGGGTTGTTCAATGAATAAACTTCAAACTAAGTTTATATGTAGCTTGTGACCTATTGTTAACACTTTCCCACCTATAGATGCATTTTGATGCATCTGCAGCAGACAACTTTTTAAAACATTGTGACAAAAGGAGAAAATTTCTCCTTTTGCCATAATTTTTTCAACTTTTTTCAGTAATTATACCTTCACTTGTAGAGATTTTCCACATTTTTGGGTAGATTTTTTCAAAGTTGTCTGCTGCAGATTTGCTGTTGGTAGGAAAGGGATACACAAGGACCCAAATCAAACTCTTTCTTTGTCATGTCTCCCATGTTAGCCAATTTATCACCGTCAAACTTGCTATGTAAATAGCTTGTGATCTGAAAATATTTGATGCACAAGAACTGTAATTATAGTATGCATATTTTCGGAGATCCAATTAGGCCATTTTCTCAATTATCATTCAACTATAACGGGCGACACATGTGTTCTGTGGACCGTGTTTGTTATTATTTATTATAGTCAAGTGCTTATCTTATGTTTCCGAATCCACTGGTTAAAGGGTATGCATATTAAGCTCACCTGAGCACAAAGTGTTCACGGTTGGCTATTGTGACTACCTTGTGTCCATCAACATGGGCCATCACAAATTCTTTAACCCTTTCCATCATACGACAATTCTGCAGCAGACAACTTTGAACATATTTTATCAACAAATAGAAAATCTCTTTAATTAAATGGATAACCTATTACTAAAAGTGGAAAACATTGTGGCAAAAGAAGAAATTGCTCGTTTTGAGCAATTTCTTCTTTTGTCACTATGTTTTCAAAAAGCCGTCTGCTGCAGAGGCATCAGAAAGCGTCTATATGAGGGAAAGGGTTAAACAGCATCTCTTTATTCACTGGTTCCAATTCAAACTTTACAGGAATGTTCCTTTGGTGGTCCTCTTTAAACATTATTCAAAGAATTTAATTATATTAAGAACTCTGTAGAGGCATCAAAAAGGGGGGAAATTACAAAACTTTCAAAATTCTTCTGCTCTGAAAGTGCTTTTTTAAATTCAAGATAATTTAGCGGGAATGTTCCTAAGATGACCCTCTGCAGAGTATGTTCGAGTTAGTTTGAAAGTTAAAAAAACATGAACTCTAGGGGTTAGAGTGTCTTGTCTTAAAGGGTACATTCTCAGGTGAGTAATCCAGGGCCGCTTGGCCCTTTTATTTGTAATTAGGGTTAATATTAGATATTTATTGTTTTCTATATTTAGATTTATTTATTGACTCTGTTACTATATTTATATATATATATGATATGATATTTACCTTGAATATCATACAAAAGGAACAAATTAACAATGCATGCAATGCACAATGCATGCATATATGATATAGTTGGTATGTTTGATTACCTTATTTAACCTCTCCCTGACACAGGCACAATTTGATGTCTGCTACAGACATCATTTTAACCCTTTCCCTCATATAGACGCTTTCTGACGCCTCTGCAGCAGACGGCTTTTTGAAAACATAGTGACAAAAGAAGAAATTGCACAAAACGTGCAATTTCTCCTTTTGCCACAATGTTTTCCACTTTTTGTCATAGGTTATCCATTCAATTATGGAGATTTTCTATTTTTTGACAAAATATGTTCAAAGTCGTCTGCTGCAAAATTGCCGTATGAGGGAAAGGGTTAAAACATTATAAAATTATATGAAATTGAATGGTATGTGGAACAATTGTGTCATGTTGCATCTCTATTGATCCTTTCCCACTTACAAGTTCATTTTTACCTATATGAGGCAGATGACTTTGAGCAATATCTCCTTTTGCCACAATGTTTTCAACTCTACTCAATTATAATACTTGCATTTATAGAGATTTTTTTTTGAAAGTCGTCTGCTTCAGATTTGTTGTATGTGTCCCATATGCAGATGCATTCCAAGGCAACCGCAGCAGAAAACTTAAGAAAACATTGTGGCAAAAGTAGAATGTTTTCAAGTCTTCAATAATTATTCTTTTATTGAAAGAGATTTACCATATTTTTGCCTAGATATTAACAGTTACCTGCTGTAGATTTGGTCTATGTGGGAAAGGCTTAACCCTTTCCTACATTACCAATTCTGCAGCAGACAACTGCTAATATAACCGAAAACAATTGGTTACTCCCTTTAAATGAAAGTACAATTATTGAACAGAGTTGCAAACATGGTGACAAAAGAAGAAGTTGCTCGATTTGAGCAATTTCTTCTTTTGTCGCCATGATTTCAAAAAGCTGTCTGCTGCAAAGGTGTCAGAGAGCGTCTTTATGAGGGAAAGGGTTAAAGCTTCATTAGAGAGGAGACACTTACGAAATGAGCTAGTGCATGGGAAAAGGTGCCAGTAAGCTTTTTGTGAACACACACAGTCTTATCAAGATCTACACTGTTCACATATTACTTGCATAAGCTTATTAGAAAGTTTGTCAAATTGTGTAGATTCTGATAAGTCAGAACATGTGGACAGGATGATCTGAATCTACACCATTCAAATGCCAACTTGTACCTTTGTATCATGCACTGGCTCAAATAATGTGAGAAGAGACATTTCGCTTCATATGATTCATATATTTAAACCCTATCCCACATACAGACAGTCTCTGTTGCATCTACAGCAGATGACTTTTCAAAACATTGTGACCAAAGACAAATTGCTCAAAGCAAGCAATTCCTTATTTTGCCATACTTTTTTCAATAATTTTACATTTATTTATAGAGATTGTCAATGTTTATGACTAGATGTTTTAACATTTGTCTGCTGCATATTTGCTGTTAATGAGAAAGGGGTTAGTTATGGTTTTTTAGCTCTACTGGCCTTTGGCCAGAAGGGCTTATGTCGTGGCGATTTGTCCGTCGTCCGTGCGTGCGTCCGTCCGTAAACAATTTCTTGTTAACACGATACAGTCTTCCCTTTTGATTGTATCTCAACCAAACTTATACAGTAGTTAGATATCCATTAGAGCTCGGTTCCTTTCGAAAACAAGCCAGATCCGCCCCATGCATGACTGAATTATGGCCCTTGAAATGGTCAAAATTGCTATAAAAGAGCTTGTTAACACGATACAGTCTTCACTTTTGATTGTATCTCAACCAAACTTATACAGTAGTTAGATATCCATGAGAGCTCGGTTCCTTTCGAAAACAAGCCAGATCCGCCCCATGCATGACTGAATTATGGCCCTTGAAATTGTCAAAATTGCTATAATAGGGCTTGTTAACATGATACAGTTCTTATTTTTGATTGTATCTCAATCAAACTTATACAGTAGTTAGATATCCATGAGAGTTTGGTTCATTTCTAAAAAACGGCCAGATCTACCCATGCATGGCTGGATTATGGCCCTTGAAATTGTCAAAATTGCTATAATACAGCTTGTGAACACAATAGATCTTCCATTTACTATCTGATCTTCACCAAACTTAGATGGTATTTGAATATTGATGACATATTGGTTCCTTTTAAAACAAGCCAGATCAATGCCAGTAGAGCATAGGCCCTCATGGGCCTCTTGTTTATAGTGCTTCAAAATAAACCAAGAAAATAATGTTGGAGATCCTTGGCAGTGCATATTTCTAAATTATAATCATTCATGATGGAACTAAGCATGTTATCTTTCTTCCCTTACACACACAACATTTCAGCTGCAGACAACATTTTAAAACTCTTTGGAGAAAGCAATTTCTCTCCTATTATCTAAATATGTTTTAAAAGTTGTTTACATCAACTTTCACTGATATAGTCTGTATCAGAGAAGGATACAAACAAACTCACTGAATAACTTGTTGTTATTCTTTTCGTTTAAATTAGATGGCCTATAGAAAATAAATTTCTAGTTTTTAATTCAACATTACTATTAATGATAGTTTTCCATTATAGATCAAATGTTCCAAGTAAAAACACTAACCAGCTTAATTAACCCTTTCCCTCATATAGACGCCTCTGCAGCAGACAGCTTTTTGAAAACATAGTGACAAAAGAAGAAATTGCTCGTTTTGAGCAATTTCTTCTTTTGCCACAATGTTTTCCACTTTTCGTCATAGGTTATCCATTCAATTATAGAGATATTCTATGTTTTGACAAAATATACTCAAAGTCGTCTGCTGCAGAATTGTCGTATGAGGGAAAGGGTTAAAGACCTTGGTGTCCAACAAAAGACTTAGACGAACCTGTGCCTCTGTACAGTCCTGAGTATGGGATTGCCTTTTCCCATTGCAATTATTCAAATTATTCAAGGAGTTTGAAGAGCTGTTTAAGGTATGTTGGACATATTTAACTCTTTGGACAATTCTGCAGCAGACGACTTTGAACATGTTTCGTCAAAAAATTGAAAATCTCTATAATTGAACGGATAACCTATGACTAAAAGTGGAAAACATTGTGGCCAAAGGAGAAATTGCTTGTTTTGAGCAATTTCTTCTTTTGTCACTATGTTTTCAAAAAGCTGTCTGCTGCAGAGGAGTCAAAAGGCGTTTATATAAGGGAAAGGGTTAACCACTGCTGTTGGTTTATTGTGGGCATGGTTGAAATAAATTTGCTGTTCATGAATGAATAGCTATGTGGCAATAGACACTGAAATCCATGTGAGGGCACTAAAATAAGATTCATATTTTATGTTCAGATACTTAATTGCACTCCCAAACCTATGTTTTTGGTACTCAAAAGAATTGCTTCAGTCAGATGATTCTATTAACCCTTACCCACATACAAAAAATAGCAGATGATTTTGGAAACCTTTCGGCAAAAACATGTAAAATGTCTAAAAGTAAAATTACAATTATTGAATGAAGTTGAAGAAAGTGGTCAAAGGAGAAATTGCTCATTATGAGCTATTTGTCCTTTTGACATACTGTTTTTAAAAGTCAAGTGCTACGGATGCGTACAAATGGGTCTGTAAGTTGGTAAGTGTTAAGTGCCCAGAACATTGTGTTTACTTGAGTAATAAAGTGAAATATTGTGGGATCAAGACCTATTTACTCATTCCCTATCTAGGTGTCTGCACCTTACAGATTATTCATGTGAATTTGTACTGTAAGTAGAATACAGTATGTGTGATACAATATAGTTGAATGAACTAAAATCTAATTATTGTAATGTTTGTTAGTTTATGTATTATTTTTAAATGTTTTGTTTTTGATTGAAAACACGTTGAACTCGGTAGAAATATTAACAATGATCAATAAAAGTCCTTAACTAAAGCTGTCCATTGATTTCATTGCAACCTCTTCTCCATTGGTAGTATAGACTTCTTTTCTTGTATTTTATCCCGTTCGGTATATTCCCACATACAACAAATCTGCAGTAGGAGAATGAAAACATTTAGTCAAAAATATGGAAACTCTATAAATGAAATAACAACTATTGATTATAGTTGAAAACATTGTGGCAAACAGAGAAATTGCTCATTATTGAGCAATTTCTTCTTTTGCAATAATGTTTTCAAAAGTAATCTGCTAAAGAGGCGTCAGAAAGCCTCTGTATGTGGGAAAGGGGTATGGTTTTAAGCTCACCGGTGCAGGAAGTGCTCAAGATGAATGATTGTGATTGCCCTTTGTCCAGACCCGGCCGGGTAGCTCAATTGGTAGCGTATCTGACTCATGATCTGGAGGTCACGGGTTCGATACCCGGTTGCGGCGACATTCTTTCGGGCGATGTTTTCCATTGCCTCTCACCTGATCTATGTGAGAAAGTAGTTAGTGGCTTCGAAAGAATGTTGTGTAAGTACTGGTGTGGGAAAGCCAGGAAAACATGGGTAGGTGCACTGACCGCCGTGATATGACCAAAGCTGTTGAAAGCGGCGTTAAACTCCAAACAAACAAAAAAGCCCTTTGTCCGCCTGTTAACGTCTTCTCCTGAAAAACCAGTGTTTCAATTAGGATGAAATTTCACAGAAAGCATCCTCTCAATTTCCTAAACAAAATTCCTTCAAATTATTCAAAAAATCTTCTTCTCCAAAAGTATGTGGCCGATTTCCAAATAATTTTGTAGCAAGCCATGTTGATTGGTAGATCAACGTAGTGGTTGTATTGCCTTATATGGCTATATTGAAAACTTTAAAAATCTTCTACGAAAGTATCTTGACAATTTCCAAATAATTGTGTAGGAATGTTCCTTGATTGACCCTCTGTCAGATTCCTTCGAGCCATGTTGATTGGTTGAAAAATCATGGCCGCCAGAGGGCATGGCTGTATTTCCATATATGGCTAAGGTGAAAACTTTAAAAATCTTCTTATTTGAAAGTATCGGGACGATGTCCAAATACTTTTGATATTTAGAACTGTTCCTTGTGTGACCGTCTACGAGAATACATCAAGCCATGTTGATTGATAAGAAAAAGAAATGTTTGTGACAAATCACAGTTCATTACTCAGGTGAGTGATCCAGGACCATCATTGCTCTCTTCTTTAAAATACCTATTTTGGCAGATCATATATTGTCACATCTCCGCAGACTTACGCTTTTGAATTGCTCACATTTTCGAAGAAGTCATGTGTTCCTTCATACACTCGTTGTTTTAAATTAACCTTTTTTCACTTGCAGACATGCAGAAATAGATTGGTCTAGCAATGTTGATTAGTTCAAAACATACCTACCAGGAGGATCTGTAAAGGTTGAAAAATAAGGCAGCCAGACAGCATCATAATAGGGGCAAAATTACAAACCTTTAAAAGACTTCCTCTCTGAATCTGCTTGTCTGCTTCCAAGATAATGTTTCACAATTTTTCATGCTGGGAAACAGACGGGGACAACTTTTGAACATATTAGGGCAGATGACGATATTGCACAAAATGAGCAATTTTTCCTTTTGCAATATGTTTTAAACTCTGTTCAATAATTACGTTTTAATTTGTAGATATTTTCCATGTCATTGTCAAATACGTCTGCTGCAGATTTGTTGTGTTTGGTTAACATTCTGTCAACAATCGGAGGCCTAGCTGCAGTATACATATTCTTCGATTTATCACCTACACGTCGAAGGTATTTTGAGTTGGTGTTGGCTCAAGATGTCACCAGTAAGACAACTTGTGCATGACAACATGGGTAGGATGACACACCTGTTTGGAATCGTTCTACGGTATGTATGGTTTCATTTGTAAGATGTCTTCTGTACATTCTTATTCTAAGATTAAACACAAATATGCAAGGTAACTCGGTAAGAGATATCCTAGACTTAAGTTACTGCCCAGGGTCTTTTCTGAACGTTGACCACTTTCCAGTTGTTAGTACTATTTGTTCCTGTCAATGCTGTTCTTGAAGCAGTCATACCTTGCCACAGAACTACAAAAGTAAGATTTAGTTGTGTATCAACCTTCAAGTTTGATGGACGATCGTATTAATATAATAAAGACAGTGCGCGCTGATATCTTCAACGAGTTCGAAGTTTGGTTTACTGATAGTAAACTGATCTTAACCCTTTCCCTCATACGACAATTCTGCAGCAGACGACTTTGAACGTATTTTGTCAAAACATAGAAAATGTCCATAATTGAATGGATAACCTATGACAAAACGTGGAAAACATTGTGGCAAAAGGAGAAATTGCACGTTTTGTTCAATTTCTTCTTTTGTCACTATGTTTTCAAAAAGCCGTCTGCTGCAGAGGCGTCTATATGAGGGAAAGGGACAATATAGAAGTTCCACGAGTATGTGGCAGGCAAAATCGAAAGATCAAATGCCAAAAGCACAAGTCCTTCTGGTTATTTTAAGATGAGTAGTGCCATATATTCTTTTGACTTGTTGTCTACATAATTACATAACAACCGGTTCCAGCAAAATAGAAACATGATAGGTTAAGCTTCTCATACTGTTCCTCAATCGCAGAAAAAAACCCGAACTTGACTTTAACAGAAACTCGTATAGTTTGTTGTTTTCGGAACCTGATTTACAAAAATTCTCTGACACTGAACTAGAACCTAAATTGATAAAGGAAATGTGCAAAAGAAAGTTATCACACCTAAATGTTTGGTGGAAACATACAAGATAACAGCTAGAGATATTTACACTCGCTGCACACTGTCAGTCATTTCATGAGAAACGGAAACCTTCTTTTCAAGTCTTCGCTGATTCAATCTGTGGTTCTAATTATGGGAACTATAATATGGAAACGTTCGATTCGAAACTGCTAACAGCTACAAGCTTTCCTTCCAACCTTTTGTGACTTGAGAGTCGCTACCTCATCAGGACCTGTAACATCAACCCTCCACCCCGCCGAAAAGTGCTGGACCCCGCATGATGTTCCTGCGGTGACCCTCTTTATAAATAGTCAAGTCATATTGATTGATGGGTTAAATGACAACATTTTTCCAAAAGCTTCTCCTATGAATTTGCTGTTCCGATTTCAAAATGCATTTGCATAAAAGTTAGTTATGTTAGCTTTGCTAAATTGCCATATTGATTTGTTGAAAAGTATGGCTGCCAGGCTGCTAGTCTTTAAGAATCGTTCGATATCCTGAGAAGTTCCCACTCAACAAGCGATATCGCCTCCAGAAAATGTGTGCAAGCCCGATTTTAAAATAATTTGGCACAAATGTTTCTTACGAAAACCTCTACCAGGATTGTTCTCTTTATTCTGAGCTATTGAAAAACATGGCCGCCAGGGGTTGGGGTTCGTTGTCCTTTTATTGCATAAAGTTAGAATTTTAACAATTTTCTTGTCCACAAATGTTCGTTTTCCTTATATTGCATAAAGTAAGAACAATCTTTTTGTCAAAAATTGTTGTTCCGATCTGAAAATAGTTTGACAAAAAAGTTCCTTTGGTGACCCTTTACCAAGTTTGTTCAATTAGTCCGATCCCTTGAAAAACATGGCCGCCAGGGGACATAGCTTGTTTCCCTTTTATATATATTTCTATTAAGTCAAGCTAGCGATATAGGGCCGACACTCTGGTTATTGTTGTGTAATTACTTGTTATCTCCCCCGCAAACATTTTTTTCTTGTTCGTCTGAAACGTCCGTGATATAACTAAAACAATGTTAAAAACGGCGTTAAATACCAAACAATCATCAGCACAGTCTAAACTGAATTATATATGTTTAGTATTACTGGTTTTCGATCTATAAAACGGCTTGTGATGCCAAATATGAGATGACACAAGCCACATTACTTCAGACAGAATTATATATGTTAAGCGTTACCGGTTTTCGATCTATAAAACGGCTTGTGATGCCAAATCTGAGATGCCACAAGCCACATTAATTCAGACAGAATTATATATGTTTAACATTACCGGTTTTCGATCTATAAAGCGATTCGTGATGCAAGACCTGTGATGCCACAGGCCTCATTAATTCAGACAGAATTATATATGTTTAGCATTACCGATTTTCGATCTATAAAACGGCTTGTGATGCCAAATCTGAGATGCCACAAGCCACACTAATTCAGACAGAATTATATATGTTTAGCATTACCGGTTTTCGATCTATAAAACGGCTTGTGATGCCAAATCTGAGATGCCACAAGCCACACTAATTCAGACAGAATTATATATGTTTAACATTACCGGTTTTCGATCTATAAAACGATTCGTGATCGCAAAACAGAGATTCAACAAACCATATTACTTCTGACAGAATTTTTTGAACATGCTAGATTACCGGTGTTCGATCTATAAAACAGCTTGTGATGCCAAAACTGAGCTACAACAAGCCATTTTACTTCTGACAGAGTTCTAAACGTGTACAGCATTACCGGTGTTCGATCTATAAAACGGCTTGTGATGCCAAAACTGAGCTACAACAAGCCATTATACTTCTGACAGAGTTCTAAACGTGTACAGCATTACCGGTGTTCGATCTATAAAACGGCTTGTGATGCCAAAACTGAGCTACAACAAGCCATTTTATTTCTGACAGAGTTCTAAACGTGTACAGCATTACCGGTGTTCGATCTATAAAACGGCTTGTGATGCCAAAACTGAGCTACAACAAGCCATTTTACTTCTGACAGAGTTCTAAACGTGTACAGCATTACCGGTGTTCGATCTATAAAACGGCTTGTGATGCCAAAACTGAGCTACAACAAGCCATTTTACTTCTGACAGAGTTCTAAACGTGTACAGCATTACCGGTGTTCGATCTATAAATGTGTTATGCCAACACGGAGATACAACCAGACACATTACTTCCGCCAACATTTTAAACATGTTAGATTACCGGTGTTCGATCTGTAAAACGGCTTGTGATGCCAAAATGGATATGCATCATGCCACATTACTTCTAACAGAGTTCTAAACGAGTAGCATTACCGGTTTTCGATCTATAAATCGGCTAGCGATGCCAACACGGAGATACAACCAGCCACGTTTCTTTGGACAGAATTACGGGTTGCTACGTAATATTACCGGTTTTCGATCTATAAAGCGATTCTCG
Organism: Serripes groenlandicus; assembly: GCA_031761405.1. Taxonomy (NCBI): domain Eukaryota; kingdom Metazoa; phylum Mollusca; class Bivalvia; order Cardiida; family Cardiidae; genus Serripes; species Serripes groenlandicus. Next base: position 15,904,668 of record JASEVX010000005.1, on the reverse strand, counting down.
ATGCAAAAACGGAGATGCCGCCAGACAAACGTTTGCCGGCTCTGGTCATTTGTAAAAAATGTCATTTGCATGCTACAAGGTAAAGTGTACGATTAGGCATAAATATCTACACTGTGTTTTAACGTCGTTTTAGACAATTCGTATCACGGCGGCCAACTCACATATCCATGTGTTTCCTGGCTTTCTCGTACCAGCACTCCACACACCAGTAGTTTAAAGCATTTTGCTCTTTTTCAACATAGAGTGTAAGCCCATCGGTGGAAGACGAATGATGCTTGTCCCACTGATTTGTGTCAAATGTCGGAAAGAATGTTGACCGAACTGGAATACGAACTCACAACCCCTTGATTGATAGCCCGTGTCGCTACCGACTAAGCTACCGGGACTCGGCAGTTTTCATTGGAAGCGGTCCATTTCCTGGTGATTCACAAAGGCTAACAATAGAATGCCTGTTTTTGATCAGTGAACTGGTATTTAATGCTGTTCGCAATGACCTTACCCAAATATGTACCTATTGTAAATTACTTTTTGCTTTAGAATGCGCAGACCATTCGTCCTTTTCCTTTGACAATCCGGAAACATCCGAACTGTTTTTCGGAACTGGCTACAGACCTTGGATACGTAATAAAGACCCTTAGACCAGCACCTTAAAATTTCCTTTCCAAATACAACGGAAGACGGCTTTGAAATATCTGAGCATACATGCGGAAAACTTCTATAAATGAAAGTATAATTATGGAATAGAGTTGAAAATATTGGCTAAAGGAAATATTTCTAATGATGAGCAATATTTGCCACAATCTTTTCAAACGTTGTCTACAGCAGATGCGTCAATATGCGTCATGGTTAACCCACCGCTTCGTTTTTCGACGAAAGGCAATCGGGATTTCACGGAAAATCAGTGTGTCTGTTGAACGCGTGGCTGTTGACGGATGTGAGACGAGTATTGATCCCGCTATGACTGTATGAATCGTACGGAGAGACATAGTCACCGATCGATAGAACAACCGAACACAGCAGACGGTATTATAGTACAGTTACGTTCAACATCGCTTTGCCATTATATTCTAAAATATCGCTCTTATTAACAACCCTTTTCTAGTTGTAGACGCGTTCTTCCGCCTCTGCAGCAGATGACTTTTGAAAATATTGTAAAAATTGGAGAAATTGCTCAAAACGAGCAATTTCTCCTTTTGCCACAATGGTTTCAACTCTATTTAATAATCAAACTCTAATTTATGTAGATTATTCAGGTTTTTGTCAATGTGACCTTTTGTATGTCGAAAAGGGTTAAGTTTATATTTTCCAGTGCATGAGAAAAGGTGCAAGTTGTCATTTCTTAACAGTCTAGGCTAAGATCATCTTGTTCACCTGCTTAGTCTTATCAGAACCTTCACAAGTTGGCAGAATCGCCTAATAAGCCTGTATTAGTAGTATGTGAACAGTGTATACCGTCCCGCGAGAAAACCAACATTGTGAACTCTGCGTAAAGTATCGACATTGATCAGCCTATATATGCTGCGCGGGCTAACCCGGACAGACACGTTTCGCTTCCTGTGGATTTTCTGTTTCAGGAATCATTAGTCTATACCTCTATCCACCTGAGACGGAATTTGTCGGCCCGGATTAGCCTGCGAGGATTGCGCAGGCTGATCTGGGTCGATACATTACGCAGAGACCATATAACGATGGTTTTTTCGCGTGACGGCTCAATATGATATACTGTTCTCAGAAGCCATTGTGTACCTGTTACCATGCACTGGCTCGTATTGTGATATGACCGCGTCCAGTGTGTACATGTTACCATGCACTGGCTCGTATTGTGATATGACCGCGTCCAGTGTGTACCTGTTACCATGCACTGGCTCGTATTGTGATATGACCGCGTCCGGTGAATTGGAGTCTTACTGCTTCTCCGGTTTTGACACCCTTTAACCCTTTCCCACATACGACATCTCTGCAGCAGACGACTTTGAACATATTTTGACAAAAAAAATAGAAAATCTCTATAATTTAATGGATAACCAATGACTAAAAGTGGAACACATTGTGGCAAATAGAGAAATTGCTCATTTTGAGCAATTTCTCCTTTTGCCACAATGTTTTCAAAAGTTGTCTGCTCCAAATGCGTCAGAATGCGTCTGCAAGTGGGAAAGGGTTAAAGGAAAGAATAATAATTGAATGGAGTTAAAACATTGTGTCAAAAGGAGAAATTGCTCGTTTTGAGCAATTTCTTCTTTTGTCGCCATATTTTCAAAAAGCCGTCTAATGCAGAGGCGTCAGAAATGATCTATATGAGGGAAAGGGTTAAAGGTGCTGAACTCCAGATGGAGATCAGAAATTTGAAATGTTGAAACTTCTGCAAATATTGCTAATAGTGACAAAAAATAACGTAATAAATAGTTCAAAACTATTTTGGCAGCCAATGTTGAAAAAACAGTCAATTGAAAGTCATGAACATGTACAAAATGTGGCTTACTGGTTATGTCTACCCAGTAAAACTGAAGCATAAACGATCAATATTTAGATGTTTATTGCACCGGAAAGTGAAATGATTACTCAAGTTTATCCCAGAATTGTGATTCTAATATTTGAAGTCAACTTTTGAACGCTTTTGAAACTTCGACTACACTATCTATAATCCGGAGTTTAGCACCTTTAACATTTCATTGGCTACACTTTCTAGTTTGTTTGTTTATATGAGAGAATGTATTTAGGCCTATATAACATATACGCGGACAATTGCCTCAAAGAATATTTCCTTTTAGCATAATGGAAATAAACAATCGGTAAATCCATTGCTTCCAAAAAGCCGATCCCCGGTAGCTCAGTCGGTAGCAACGCGGGCTGTCAATCCACGGTTTGTGAGTTCGAATCCCATCTCGGCCAACAACTTTCCGTCGTTTGACAAAAGTCATTGTGACAAGCGTCATTCGTCTTCCACCAATAAGCTAACAGTCTATGTGGAAAAGCAGCCCGTTGCTTGGAAGGATTGTTGTGTGGATTACTGGTGTAAGGAAACACATGAATAGGTGAACTGGCCGCCGTGATATGACTGAAAAATTGTTGTAAAAACGGCGTTTAACCCCAATCAATCAATCATTGCTTCAATTAAATACGGAACTACTATTTTTGGACAGTTGTTTGTCATTTTTTGCAGTCAAATCTTAAAATGAACAGGATGATCGAATCCTATTCCGAACTCTCTCCTGATAAGAAGGACACAGCAAAAAGAACTATATACAGAAGGCCTGTTTTTCCCGACTAAAAGCAAATCTGCGGCTTTGAAAACGTATAGGCAAAACTATGGAAACACTCTTTAACCCTTGTCCTCATATAGACGCTTTCTGACGCCTCTGCAGCAGACGGCTTTTTAAAAACATAGTGACAAAAGAAGACAATTTCTCCTTTTGCCACAATGTTTCCCACTTTTTGTCATAGGTTATCCATTCAATTATGGAGATTTTCTATGTTTTGACAAAATATGTTCAAAGTCGTCTGCTGCAGAATTGTCGTATAAGGGAAAGGGTTAAATGAATGAACAATTATTGAATAAACGTGTGTACCAAAGGAGAATTGCTGAATACAATGTCAAAAGTCTTCTGCTGCAGAATTTTCAGAAAGCGTCTGTATGCAGAAAATGGTTACTCAAGTATTTTTATGTAGTTGTTATAAATGAAATACTTTATTGTTATTTCTCCTTAGCCACAATGTTTTCAGAAATCGTCTGCTGCGAAGGCGTCAGAAAGCGTCTTTTTGTGTGAAAGGGTTAGTCAAGAATAGAAGTGTTATGTTTATGAACTAGAAACGTTATTATTATATCTCCTTTCGTCACAATGTATTCAAAAGTTGTCAGCTGCAGAGGCGTCAGAGATAGTCTGTATGTGGGCAATCAAGTATTCATCAAGTATTGTATTGTAATCGTTATGAATTGTTACGCTTCCAATCAAGTATTGTATTGTAATCGTTATGAATTGTTACGCTTCCAATCAAGTATTGTATTGTAATCGTTATGAATTGTTACGCTTCCAATCAAATATTGTATTGTAATCGTTATGAATTGTTACGCTTCCAATCAAATATTGTATTGTAATCGTTATGAATTGTTACGCTTCCAATCAAGTAGTGTATTGTAATCGTTATGAATTGTTACGCTTCCAATCAAATATTGTATTGTAATCGTTATGAATTGTTACGCTTCCAATCAAGTATTGTATTGTAATCGTTATGAATTGTTACGCTTCCAATCAAGTATTGTATTGTTATCGTTATGAATTGTTACGCTTCCAATCAAATATTGTATTGTAATCGTTATGAATTGTTACGCTTCCAATCAAGTATTGTATTGTAATCGTTACGAATTGTTACGCTTCCAATCAAGTATTGTATTGTAATCGTTACGAATTGTTACGCTTCCAATCAAATATTGTATTGTAATCGTTACGAATTGTTACGCTTCCAATCAAGTATTGTATTGTAATCGTTACGAATTGTAACGCTTCCAATCAAGTATTGTATTGTAATCGTTACGAATTGTTACGCTTCCAATCAAGTATTGTATTGTAACCGTTACGAATTGTTACGCTTCCAATCAAGTATTGTATTGTAATCGTTAAGAATTGTTACGCTTCCAATCAAATATTGTATTGTAATCGTTACGAATTGTTACGCTCCCAATCAAGTATTGTATTGTTATCGTTACGAATTGTTACGCTTCCAATCAAGTATTGTATTGTAATCGTTACGATTTGTTACGCTTCAATCAAGTATTGTATTGTAATCGTTACGAATTGTTACGCTTCCAATCAAATATTGTATTGTAATCGTTAAGAATTGTTACGCTTCCAATCAAGTATTGTATTGTAATCGTTATGAATTGTTACGCTTCCAATCAAGTATTGTATTGTAATCGTTATGAATTGTTACGCTTCCAATCAAGTATTGTATTGTAATCGTTATGAATTGTTACGCTTCCAATCAAGTATTGTATTGTAATCGTTATGAATTGTTACACTTCCAATCAAATGTTGTTTTGTAAAGTACGGTTTAAAATCCAATATACACAGGTAATATTATTTACAAATGAAGTATTCTATTTAAAAATCACAAATAAAGTGTTGTATTGTTATATTAAAATATAGAATCTACAATGAAGTATCACATTGGAACATTGAAAACAAAAAATGTATGGTAATTCTATAAACAAAGAAATGTACAATGTATTATATATGACAACAACACAATATTTAAAATATTACTAATATATTGATTGTTTCTTACATTAAAATACAACCCTTCCTTCATATAGTCGCGTTTTGACGCCTCTGCAGCAGACGGTTTTTTGAAAACATAGTGACAAAAGAAGAAATTGCACAAAACGTGCAATTTCTCCTTTTGACACAATGTTTTCAACTTTTTGTCATAGGTTATCCATTCAATTATAGAGATTTTCTATTTTTTGATAAAATATGTTCAAAGTCGTCTGCTGCAGAATTGTCGTATGAGGGAAAGGGTTAACAAAGCAGTGGACTGATAGATCCACATTTATATCGCTAAAAGGTGGAAATAATTCTATCAAAAAATATTGGCAGTGTCAAATGTAAAAAAGGTTTTAATGGCATCTACGAAAGGTGAAGACTCGTTCGAGTTCGTTCATACTCACAGACTCAACAGAGTCTTTACCCGTCGCCTCCATTTAGAAGAGCCATTAATGTTACTACGGAAGAAACACTGGAACCATAGCTTCGACGGTTTTATCCCTGTGTCCTCCCCTTCATCCATTATTATACAAAATACGCAACGTGACCCCTAGTCTCCAGATGCGGCCCGAAGTATATTGGATATTTTGATCGATTTTTCAATGTGGAACAGACATTCCTCACTGTTCAGTTGCCACAACGGTTGACACTCGCGATGCCATTGGGGAAAATGGAGCTGGAAAACCCTGCATAGACACGCGCTCTTGTTCTTGATAAACGTCATGTTGCCATGGCGACGGAAACTTAGCGAACAGCAATAACGTAGTTATTTCATGTCAAATCGCAACGAAGGAAAAAGAAAGCTTTAGTCGAAAAAATGGCGTCTCTCTGGGAACGGATAATTCCAATGAGTAGTGATTATTGTTTGTTTAACGTGATATGAAGGTTTGTTTTAATAGTGTATGTGTATAATAAAGGTGTAGAACTTGAATGCTTGCAGGGGGAAGCCGTGTATATAATAACGAGATATATACGTATCTATATGTTATGTGAAAAGGCTCTAAGGCTGAATATTATGGATAGTTAAATAATGCGTCGTGACAGAGTGTTTACATACGTTCCGAATTCATCCAAACGAGTAAGATTATGTTCTATTTAACAGGCATATGTTCATTTGAATTTATTAATATGTTGAATTTAACCGTTTCAAGCATGAGTGAAACGCCTTTAACCATTTGTCTTTTACAATGGCGGATCCAGCATCTATTGTTAGAGGGTTTTCTGCAAAGTACTTATACAAATGAGTAAGAAATTAATATCATAGCATACGATATTTTTATTTTTTAAATAATTAACCCTTTTCCCACCCACCGTTTATCAAATCTGAACAGACGAGTTTGAAAACATTTCATTAAAAATTGGGAAACTCTATACAGTGAAATTGTTGAATAAAGTTGAAAACATTGTGGCAAAACGAGAAATTGCTCATTACGTACAATTTCTCCATTTGTCACAATGGTTTTAAAAATGCGTCAGGAAGTGTCTGCATGTTGGACAAGGTTAATATATTGAAATTATTTCATTTAAAACGCGATTAATTCCTCTAGCTCTATGAGATCGACAGAGTATATTACACGGGCGTATCCAGTTATTTCTATTGAAAGGGGAATCTCCATTGTTCAGAACTGATGCGGCTCTTTATTCTAATAATTGTTTTATATATATATATATATATGAGCCGAATTACGAGAAAACTTACATTGTGGACTCTGCGTAAAGTATCGACTCGGATCAGCCTAAGCCTGCACGTCTGCGTAAAGTATCGACTCGGATCAGCCTAAGCTTGCCGTGCAGGCTAACCCGGAAAGACACTTTTCGCCTCCTGTGGATTTTCTGTTTCGTGAATCATTACTCCGTACCTCTATCCCTCTGAGACGGAATGTGTCGGCCCGGATTAGCCTGCGCGGACTGCGCAGGCTGATCCGGGTCGATACATTACGCAGAGTCCATAATGTTGGTTTTCTCGTGGAACGGCTCATATTACATCCTATGAGCCTGTGCATGGGAAAATGTACAATTTGGCTTTTGTGAACAATATGGATCAAGTTGAGTCTGTTCATCATCACAGTTTGGTCACGATCTTCACTATTCACATATTACTTACTTTTTCGAAGATTCTGCCAACTTCTGTAGATATTGTAGACGGAGCAGGTTGACAAGATTATCAGAACCTATACTGTTCAGAAATGCCAATTTGTACCTTTTTACATGTATTGTCTCAGTCGTTCTTTTGAGCCGAGCCCCGGTAGCTCAGTCTGTTGCGATGCGGGCTGTCAATCCAGGGGTTGTCAGTTCGAACCCTAGCTCGTACAAACATTCTTTCCGACGTTTGACAAAAGTCATTGTGACAAGCGTCATTCGTCTTCCACCAATGGGCTAACAGTCTATGTGGAAAATCAACCAGTTGCTTTGAACAAAATGTTGTGTGGAATACTGATGTTAGAAAGCCAGGAAACAAATGAATAGGTAAACTGGCCGCCATGATATGACTGATTTTTTTTTTGAAAACGGCGTTAAACCCCAATCAGTAAATTCTTTTGAAATCATATATTTGCTGAATCGAATTACATCTGTATCGAACATGAATGATAGTGTTATTTATAAGTGGTTTGACTTTTTTGCAAATGCAGATCCAATAGTTCTATTGTAAGGGTATTCTTTTTGTTTAGAACTAATCCGATCTATTTTATATATACCAGAATATGCTCAACCGGATTTCTAATTGATCTGATCATCACTTTCTTGTTTTGATATATCTTCCGGGCGACTGTACAAAATCCAAGCATACACAGTCATACATAAACATATTACAGGTTTCATGAAAAGGTGAACAGTCGCCGTGATAAAACTGAAATAATGTTAAAAAGGTCGTAAACGCCCAATAAATCAAACAAACCAGGAAAATTGACCAACATATATATATATATATATATATGTGAAAAGTGTATTTAAAGATTTGTATGTGCAGCTATGATCTCTACCAATCTGACTAAAAGTACACGATCTGACCAAATGTAACTACGCGTAGCATTAATATGAGATGATTTTAATGATATTGTGATCTCTACCATATAAACCCGTCCGTGTTATAGGCGTCCACTACGGCAGAGCTCTAGTTAAGGGGCGCTTTACATGTTCTAAAATCCTTATTTGACTTTCAAGCACTATGTTGTGGGTACTCAAACGAATCGTCTGAGTGAGACGATTCTTTTGAGTACTCACAACATAGGATTTGGTTGAGTAAAAAGAGAAATATTTTGGGGGAAAGAGCTGTTCACTCTTCTTTCTGGTCCTCTGCACTACGGAAAGCGGGAGCTCGAAGAAGCGAATCTCAGTGGTAACAATTTGGTCTGTTACGATAGTGAAGTGCCAGTCAGTTTGTCCTGTTCAAGCTGCAGACGCATTTTGACGCATCTGCAGAAGGCGACTTTTGAAACCATTGTTGAAACAATATTTTCTACTCAAAACACTAATTGTATTATTATTTAAAGAGATTTTCAATATGTTTGACAGTATAGCGCACATACAACACATCTGCAGTAGACGACTTGAAAACACTGTGGCAAAAGAAGAAATTGCTCACCTTCCCGCTGCATGGCCAAGGATTCAACAAATAAATTTAAACCCGTTATGGATTACAGTATCTCATCAGTTATATATAGCTTGCCCGTCCAATAAGGGTGACACTTTAATTAATCAAAGCGCTTAAAGGCGCCTAAGTGGCAATTGTCTTTGTAAATATGAAATATGCAATGATGAATATCAACTCCATTTCTCGATAAACTCGGACAACTTTGATAATATTCGACATTCTTCGGCTATATACTTCGTCTGACTGTGTTGCCGATTTTCACAATAACATAGTGGCCACAATGCAAACTTTACACTGTTTGTTTAGAATCTATATGAAAGCTTCGATCATCAATTGGCAAATAGTGCGGTGGTAACTAGACAGCATGGACTTGCAGGTTGTTGCTGACCTACACCGGTCGCAACTGCTTAATAGTTTGTAATCACCCAGCACTCACTCTTGGCTTTAATGAACAGTTCAGAAAACAATAGATATATAGAGAGGGAGAGAGAAAGAGAGAGAGAGAAAGAGAGAGAGAGAAAGAGAGAGAGAGAGAGAGAGAGAGAGAGAGAGAGAGAGAGAGAGAGAGAGAGAGAGAGAGAGGGGGGGGGGGGGGCGTGATCAATATGTAGACAAGAATCAAGCTTTGTCATTCAATGTGCTCACTGATCTCAGTCCATACTGTTCTCACATCTAAAATAAAATATCCACTTTTTCCCTGCTATATTTTAACATGATTTTAATTCATCAAGAATGTTCTTTCGTAAGTTAAAATTCTTTAAATTCTGGAAACCCTCCAAAATAACGGTTTCAAGTAATGGGTACACACAGTTAGGTAGCATTTTATTTTTAAATTTTGACATTTCTAGGATAATTACATTTCGGCGATTTAACTCTGTCCATCATTAGAATCAATCTATAGCTGATGACTTTATAGACAAACTCTTTAAATGAAGGTTATACTTATCAAAACGAGTTGAAAATATCGTGGGAACAGTTAAAACTGCACATCATGAGCAATGTCTCCTTTTCCCAAAATGTTGTAAACAGTCGTCAGTTGCAGGTGCGCTAAAATGCGTCTGCCTGCCATAAAATACAATATTTTAATTCGATCCTGAGTATGTATATAATACAATCATAACAGCTGTGCAATGGATTATACATAGTAATCAGAAGACAATAAATTAAAGGCCTAATAATGAAAACAAATTAAGAATGAGAGAAAAAGAAAGTACAAATAGATAGAAGAAATCCATAAGGTACACACGATAAGGGATAAAGAGGAATTATTTCGTGCAAAACAATAATGGCCGACTACACAGGAAAAAGGGGCGTTGTGAACTGTGCGATCTAGTTAGACATTATCCAGTCAGCGTCCTGGTCTGTGTCTCACCTGCGTATCATCTAGTCGCCCATAGGTAACTCTCGTTCCTGTGAAGTGTTTTGGACCACACAAACACACAATTCAAACATATATATTGATCTGAGCCGTTGCTTAGTCCATTTATACGTACAACAAATCTGCAGCAGACGACGTCGAAAGCACCTTGGCAAAAATTTGGAAAACCTCTAAAATGAAAGTGAAATTACTGAATATAATTTAAAACATTGTGACATAAGGGGAAATGGCTCATTATGAGCAACTTCTCCATTTATCACAATGTTTTCAAAAGTCGTCTGCTGCAGAGACGTTAGAAAGCGTTACTATGTGGAAAAGGTTAACAACCTCGGAAATGAGTTCTTCTATGCCACAGCCTAATCGCGATCAAGTCTGCATGAAACTCAGTTGGAATACATTTATCAATCAGCTAGGCGCTAGATAACTTAGCTCACTCTATGCCATGTGTTTATACTTCAATTTGCATTCCCATCTCTTACCTACAGACAACTTTTGACGCATTTGAAATGAGTTATTTTGAAGAGATTGTACGGAAAAGTAATAATTGTTTAACCCTGTCCCAGATGTAGACGCTTTCTGACGCCTCTGTAGCAGATGACTTTTGAAAACATATTATTATGCCACAGTGTTTTCAACACTATTCTTTATTTATCCTTTCATGTTTTTAGGTTTTCCATATTTTTGTCTAGATGATTTCAAAGATTGAAAAAGACGAAAAGTAATATTCAATGTTTTCAAAAGACGTCTCCTAACAATATGTTAGATACGTCTTATTTGGTTTTCATACAATAAAATAAAATACAATAAAATACAATACAATACAATACAATACAATACAATATATTTTATTGCAGACAAACTACAAGTTATATAGCAAGTTTTAAACGGACAAAAAAACAAAACATAAAATAAAACGAAGGATTTTCAGGCAATGCTTTTTAAGCCACTCAGAATCAATTTTAAAACTCAAATAGAGAATGTATTATTATTATTTTTTATCAGATATGTTCAATTTATATTCTGAAATTATGTATACCTATTAGATTTTAAGTTTTAACCCGTTGTTTTTGATATTAAAATTACGAAACTATTCGAGCTATGTGTGGCAAGCTGTTTTTAGCTCACCTGAACACGAAGTGCTGACTGTGAGTTATTGTGATCGCCTTTTGTCCGTCGTCCGTCGTCCGTCGTGCGTCGTCCGTCGTCCGTCGTGTATCGTGCGTCGTCCGTCGTGCGTCGTCCGTCGTGCGTCGTCCGTCGTGCGTCGTGCGTCGTCCGTCGTGTGTCGTGCGTCGTCCGTCGTGTGTCGTCCGTCGTCGTGCGTCGTCCGTCGTGCGTCCGTCGTCGTCCGTCAACATCTTCTCCTCTGTAAGCAGTGACCTCACCAGAATTCTTTCAATTTTTTGGGATCCATGCAGAATTCCGGTTTCCATGGCAACGAAACGAAAAAAGACTTTAAATTTCTTCTTCTTCCAAACTGGCTGGCCGATTTTCAAATAGTTTCGTAGAAAGGTTCCGTGGGTGACCCTCTATCAGATTCCATCAAACCATGTTGATTGGTCAAAAAACATGGCCGCCAGGGGACGGGGCTTTTTGGCGTTATATGGCTATAGTGGAAACTTAAAAAATCTTCTTCTCCGAAAGTGTCTCGCCGATTTTCAAATAATTTCGAAGGAATGAACCTTTGGCACCCTCTATCAGCTTCCTTTCCAGCCATTTTGATAGGGTAAAACACATGGCCACCAGGGGGCGGGGCTGTTTTGCCTTGTATGCTTTTTTTTTAAATAAAGTTGTAGAAATGTTTCTTGGGTGACCCTCTTTCAGATTCCTTCAAGCCATGTCTTTTACTGTATCGTAGAACAGCCACAGATCCAAATATTTTGTATAGTTTTATGAACTACAATTATACAACAATTATCATCGCAATAAGATTGGTTTATCCAACGTAAATATTGGGATTATCCAACGTAAATATTGGGATTTGAAATGCTGAATAGACGTTGAGTTTTTAATATATGAAACTGACATTTTTCCCTGGGCACCGACAGTGCCGCAGTATAGAAAGTTCTATATACTGACCCCTTTGCTCTTTATAAAACAAAGATGTTACGTTCACATACGTCATACAAGCAGATCATGTTCAGGTTTATACTGCTAAGTTATATCGAAGTCATTCGTAGAACCTGTTAGTTAATCAATTTACCCTTTTGACATATCTGATAACGGTGAAATATGTTAAAGAACAAATAAAAGTTAAAATAGGTTATGCACTTTAAGTCCTTACTTATAAGTGTCACGTTCGGAGTTGGGAACGCACTTAAATGGAAATATACATCACAGAAACGTGTTACGCTCCAGACAAACTGTCAAGACAAGCAGTGCGCTTTGGGGTTTATCCCTTTCCAACATGCAAACGAATTATATAAGGGCAAACATATAGAAAATCACTATAAATGAAATTAATTTTATTGAATAGAGTTTAAAACATTGGTTATCATTAACACTTGCTACTTTTGTCACAATGTTTTAAAAACGTCGTCTGCTGAACTTTAGGATGTAAAGAAATTCGTCTACAGGTGGGAAAGGGTTTATAAAAGGTTATATTACATAAAAGGATATATGACGCACACGGAAGCAAGTCACAGCATGGATTGCGTCTTATATAGCATTTGTAGTAAATGATGGCTAATGACCATTCAATTAAAGGCGTGTCAGAACGTTCTATGGAAGGAACATTACTCGGGCCGCGTTTCACACAAAAAAGACCTCCAACGATTAGGAAATTAATGACAGTTGAGTAATAATGAGCTATGATCAAATATATTTGTATATAATATTTAGTCATTTTGTGTTCGTCATAATATTTCTACAGATGCTTGTGATACTTATCGACTACTTGAAGAACTGTGTAGAGCTGGATTAGATAGCGCGGAGAAGCTGACTAATCCGGTTGTTTTAATGATGCAATGTCCCGAATGTCAAGACTCGTGGGGCGCAGCAAAATATTCATGTGCGAATCGTCCGTAAGATGTACGGGTCCACGACATTGTTTGTGCTCGTGGATGGGAGAAGGTAGACGTTGACTTTTGTAGGCAGTATAGATCAAGATCAGCCTGTGCATACGCACAGTCTGATCTGGATATACACTGTCCATAAATAACTGACTCAAGCTTGTTTGAAATTTCTGTCAAATTGAGTAGATTCTGAGCAGATGGATAAGATGATCTAAACCTACTCTATTCAGAAATGCCAACGTGTGCATTTACTCATGCACTGGATTCGTTACAGTTTCTCATTTGTGTTTACCGTTTCTTTCTACTTTAACCCTTTCCCTCATATAGACGCTTTCTGACGCCTCTGCAGCAGACGGCTTTTTGAAAACATAGTGACAAAAGAAAAAATTGCTCAAAACGAGCAATTTCTCCTTTTGCCACAATGTTTTCCACTTTTAGTCATAGGTTATCCATTCAATTATAGAGATTTTCTATTTTTTGACAAAATATGTTCAAAGTCGTCTGCTGCAGAATTGTTGTATGAGGGAAAGGGTTAATAAGAACATCTTTATTTTCAGCTGCTGACAAGGAGGCGAACAGAATATAAAGACTTCTATAGCATCGCTAATTAGAACCGTGTTGCTGATCTATTTCACATCAAACTTACAAACAGACATTTTTGAACGAGCTCTATATGTCATAATGATATAAAATGTGTTCAATGGCGATGTTTTCCTTACATGGTCGACGAGTGAAATATGACAATGATATAACTTGTGTGTTATGGTTATTTACTCCTTAAAGTTGTCATGCTATTACATGTGCTCCATGATGATATATCGAGTTTCATCATAGTTGTTTGAGATTCAATGATATAACCTGTGTTCAATGATGATATACTAAGTTCCATCATAATTGTTTGAGATTCACGAATATAATGATATATTCCGTGTTCAATGATGATATACTAAGTTCCATTATAATTGTTTGAGATTCACGAAGATAATTATACAGAAAGTGCGTAATGATGATATACTAAGTTGCATTATAATTGTTCGAGATTCCCGAAGATAATGATATAACATGTGTTCAACGTTTATAAATTGCAAACAAACTCATTCCCACTAGTTCCTCCGTCACACAGAGACACGTCCCGCAGTTCGGGACGACAGGCTACTGTCTAAACGGCTCGATGAGAATGAAAATGCACACCCGCAAAGATGTTCCGATTCTACAGGACACCCGGCCGATGACCAAGATCGATTTCGGCGACCATTATCCCGACGGTGGGTGGGGCTGGGTGGTGGTTGCCGCGGCAACACTCGTGTACACCCTGTGTCATGGGTTCCATTTCGCTTTCGGGACCATGTTTATGGTGTGTACTTACGAGGACAAAGACATGCCCGATACCAAACTACCGGGACCCCCATCGAGTAGAAATGACGTAGATATGGGTATGTAGCTTATTTCTTATATATATACGAGACCTGTCAGGTGGTTTGTGGTCGCATGCGTTCACAACACTCGACTTTACTGCTATGCAAGAAAACTCACGTCGTTACAGCAAAACGAAATCAAAGTACTGAAAGTACTGTAACGAATTATTTTGAAAATGTAATTAATAATTGCATTTGATCATGTTTTTTGTTTGTTTTAAACTTGCTTTAAAACTTAGTAGTTTTTTTAGCTCGACTATTCGAAGAATATGAGAGCTATTACAGTCCACTTGTGCGTCGGCGTTGGCGTTGCATATTTGGCTAAATTTTGAAACTTCACTCACGTATTGGACATCATCAAATGACCTTGCAGGACAAGTCCCATAACTCTATATCAGATTTTGACACAATTATGCGCCTTTTCGAACTTAACATTTTTAGTTAAAGTTTTGCATGCATGTTGACCTTCCTTATTTCGGGGTGATGGGCTTCCTGCAGTGATTCACTCTTTAATAATTATTTTAGGGAGTGAAACATATTTGACCAAAGTAATAATCTGGAGCTCTGTATCACAGAGATGCCAACAGATTTGTGAAAGTATCGTTGTGCAATTTTATTTGTTTCCTTAAGATGATAGAAGAAAAATGAAATGACAAATAACACTTAAACGCACACAGGGAAATCTCACCGTTTTGTCTCCGTTTCCAACTTGAAAACGATGTTCTAATTATAGAAAATTCATTTATATTTATCAGCCATTCGGTCAAAGGTGCGCGTCAAAATGCTTGTTTTATCAAGAAAAGCGTCTATTTGTGGGAAAGGGTTAAGTATGCTTGTCATTATCTATTTTTGTTACCATCTGCAACATGTTTGTCATGATGCATTTGATTTATCAGGGTATTCATACCATTACAGTATTCTTACTTGAACACATCTAACAGACCCTTCCGATGGGCTAAAGTCAGGTCTCCAGAATGATTCATTGGAGTGGTAAATCTCTTAATCTTGATGAACTTTATTATTTGAGGGATACATTGTGTATAACTAGGGGAGAAAAAACAAAATACATAACTGCATCAGTCAAAATCATCCATGGGAACTCACGTATCCAAAGATCGATTGTTTTTGGGGAAACTTTTTCATGATGTTTTCTTTAAATTGGCTGTTGTTTATAATATTTACCACGTCATCGATTAAATAATCAAAAACGTATTCTGCTATTGCAGAATTCAGCAGTTCTTTCATTTTGATATATTTTAATAACGAACCAGGTTTAATTGGTTGTGCAGACGGATCTTTTTCGCTTGGAGTTGACATTATTTGGGTATAAATTCCGAAGCGTGAGAACACGTTGTTCCGTAAGAACTGCACATACCGGTGAAGTAGGTGAATTACATATGGTGTTAATGTAATTTATTCGACCGCGATTATATTTAACGATCAGGATTTCTCTGGAAAAATGCGTCACTTTCATTTTGTCTTACGATTAAAAAGACGCACAGAAAATGTTCTATATTCGTTATTCCGGATTTAAATGCATGATACGACGAACAGCAAATATTTTCATTCGTTTTTCCTGCATTTCAATGCATGATCATGTATTCACGCACCTTATCTGGAGCTCTGCAGATACAATGCTCTACAGCGTTGGGTCGAAGGTCAGGTTTGCTAGCGTTACATAATGGGCACCTGTTAATTACGTCACTCACTAGTCAATGGGCGTACAACTCAAAATTCATACATGCCTACAGACACATGAAATATATGCCTTTATTATTAAATTGATATTCTCTTGATAATTGATTCTCTGTGTTGATTCGATAGTTTAAATATGACTTCACTTCATCGAAATAACACATCAAAGTGATGCAATATCGGAAAAAATACTAGGACTATTTTCAGCAAAGGTGTAGTTTAACCGAACGCGAAAATCCTGTACCAATCGGATAAACTCATTTATTTTTTGAGAAAAAATAATTCGTTAAAAACCACTAAAACATACTGGGTATTCGCGAAACATGTTTTGGTCTCAGTGTCTATTGAACGCGGGACAGGTTTCGAATCAGTTATGGTTATTTTGCCATAAAAGTTGTGCTACCACACTTCACGAATTTTTGTCAGAAGTCGTTTTGAAGTATATATATATAATATACATGCGCCAGCGAAGGACCGAGTGCTCAATCTCACGTACACAGGCACACAAGGCATTCAAATCACCAGACAGATTCATGTTTGTAATCAATGGTAATATGTACCCATATGATAAATGTCGAATGACCGTATATATAAATATAAATAGCGTTGTTATTACGTCCATTGTTTCAGCAATGGGCAGTATTTTAAAGTCACTCAACAAAGAAGGGTGCTTGATGCATCATGGTATGAATATCGAATTGTTTAACATTTAAAACATGCTATCTAACCATTTAACGACACCAAATCTGGGCCCCGTTTTATCAATATGGTCCTAACTAACACCGTCTTAACTAACACCAATATTTACGACGTCTTAGTTACGACGAGTTTGATAAAACGGTACTCGGTCGTAACTTTGGTGTTAGGACCGGTGTTAGGCTAAGACCGGCTTAGGACCGTTGATAAAACGGGGCCCAGAGCTCTAGATAAGCGGCGTTCTGCATGTTCTTAAGTCCTTATTTGACCTTATAACCCTATGTTGTGGGTACTCAAAATAATTGTCTCATTGAGACGATTCTTTTGAGTACCCACATCATAGGGTTTGGTTGGATAATAAGAGAGATATTGTTGGGGAAAGAGCTGTAAACGCCTCCTTATATGGACCTCTGCCAAATGATTAATAATTTATTTGGTTATATAAAATAATTGAACTTTTTCTAAGTTTTTTGCCTTTACAAATATGACTTAACTTGAAGACTGAAATCGTAAATTGACATTGTAGATACAGATATATCTCTAGATATGGGGTGTGTGTCGTCGTCTGAAATGAATACGTGCATTCAAAATCCTTAGTTGTTAAACAACACATGGTTGAACCCTTTCCCACATACAGACGCTTTCCGACGCCTCTGCAGCAAACAATTTTTTGAAAACGATTGTGGAAAAAGGAGAAATTGCTTATAATTTTTTCAACTCTATTATGATACTATCATTTACAGAGATTTTTAATATTTTTGCCAATATGTTTTCATACTATCTGCACCAAATTAATCATTTCCTACATGCAGATGCATTCTGAAGTAAATGACTTTTATAATCATTGTGACAAATGGAGGCATTGCTCATTATGGGCAATTTCTCTATTTTCCACAAGGTGTTCAACTTTTGATAGTATTATATTACACTTACATTTTTGTGGCGATTGGTTGACAATCGCCACAGTGCTACCAAAACAACAACAACGAAAAAAAAATTATATAGTCGTATTTGAACAATCGGTTGGATATTTCTGCAAAGGCAATTTACTCACTTCCGTTAAACCGCCATATATATATATAGTTCCATCAGTGATGCAGGCACACGATTAATAATGATAATGTTAGTGCTACTTTGATACCGGATTGGTACTAATATTTGAGATTTATCGAGAAAATATCTAAATAGAGTTAAACTATTTACATATTATCTTTCTTCATGTTTGGGCAGATAATAAATATCATCGGGCGTCTTGGGTACGCTATGCAGAGTATCATGATACTCCTGTGCCTCGTTTTATTTTTACTGTAGTCAACCGTAACCTTTTGACCTTTAACCTGATTCGGCAGGAGTTGGTTGTACTCTGATTATCTTCGTCATGATTTGGCAGATAATAAATATCATTGCGCGTTCTGCCTTGCAAATAACGACAACTCGGGTGATACTAAAATCTGGAAATTCCAAAAGGTTCTATAAATAGCTCGCGAGACCAAAACCAGAAAAGCTTGTAAATCTCAATATTATAAACGCTTTATTTTGTACTTGTTTAAATATATGAAAGCGTCTAGATAATAAGACTGGTTTACAAAGGTTTAAAGGACAAACGATGGCAGTGTGTACACACGTTATGTATACACGTCTGCACGTTCTAGAGTCAATTAGCAATCAATGCTGACAGTGTAGCCTAATTGAGTTTGAAGATCTAGCATTATAATATATGCCTATATTTTCATAAATTAAACAGTTTGGCAAATAGTGAAATTGTGCTTTTGGAGCATGTTTTGTGTTTGTTTTTGCACTCACATTATTCGAAGCAGTTTAACAACCTCAGAGACATATAAATACACTGTGACAACCCTCAATCATGCAATGTGAAGGGACTAAATTGAACAGACCTGTTTAATATCGGACATAATTGAAACAAACACCAAACTAATGGATACTGTTTTCTCTCCTTTCTTTAGTCATTTCTAAAGTGTAAAATATATTTTATCTTAATATGGCCTAACGACCTGGTGATAAACATGTGATTACCCAAACAATTTAGATTACAAATAGTCATTCTAATGAGCTAAAACGGTAGTCTATCGAATACCAACTAGATTTTTCATAACTTTGGAATGGCCTAATTTTGAACACATCATGACCAATTTCAGAACGTAACTAAATAATCACCAAGACAACATTCTGGCAAACTAACATTATTCTACTGTCAAAAGATGCAGGGTTGATACATTCTCAAATATACCCGCACCAGAGTCATCGCAAGCCCTACACCGATATACTGCTTGTTACTTTGCAGGATTTTTCATACGATCGCCACTACAGTGCCATTGGCGCTTTGATTCATATTTATTATCCATGAGTTTTTTTCTTCAGTTGCTCTATATATTTTTAAAATGAGTGAATTATTTGACTCTAGTATATGGAGCCAATATTTTATTGCTGAAGATTCTATTCTGGTATATAGGGGCAATCTGTTCAGCTCAGCTAGGCATGCAGCATTTGATGCTTTGCAGTTAACTCATAGAATTTCTTTAATAAATTTTAACTGCAAGTGTTCAAATCGATCTGAATCCTTGTATTGTTTCCCTATCCCCCATACTTCACTACCATATAGAGCAATAGGCACAACAAGGGAGTCAAATAGTTTTTCTAAAAGCTTGCATGGGTTATTAAGTCCAACTGGTTTTTTGTGGCGATTGGTTGACAATCGCCACAGTGCTACCAAAACAACAACAACGAAAAAAAAATTATATAGTCGTATTTGAACAATCGGTTGGATATTTCTGCAAAGGCAATTTACTCACTTCCGTTAAACCCCATATATATATATAGTTCCATCAGTGATGCAGGCACACGATTAATAATGATAATGTTAGTGCTACTTTGATACCGGATTGGTACTAATATTTGAGATTTATCGAGAAAATATCTAAATAGAGTTAAACTATTTACATATTATCTTTCTTCATGTTTGGG
This sequence comes from Serripes groenlandicus, assembly GCA_031761405.1. Lineage (NCBI taxonomy): Eukaryota > Metazoa > Mollusca > Bivalvia > Cardiida > Cardiidae > Serripes > Serripes groenlandicus. The sequence goes on along the minus strand of JASEVX010000005.1, from coordinate 15,884,638 downwards.
CAGATAATAAATATCATCGGGCGTCTTGGGTACGCTATGCAGAGTATCATGATACTCCTGTGCCTCGTTTTATTTTTACTGTAGTCAACCGTAACCTTTTGACCTTTAACCTGATTCGGCAGGAGTTGGTTGTACTCTGATTATCTTCGTCTTGATTTGGCAGATAATAAATATCATTGCGCGTTCTGCCTTGCAAATAACGACAACTCTGGTGATACTCAAATCTGGAAATTCCAAAAGGTTCTATAAATAGCTCGCGAGACCAAAAACCAGAAAAGCTTGTAAATCTCAATATTATAAACGCTTTATTTTGTACTTGTTTAAATATATGAAAGCGTCTAGATAATAAGACTGGTTTACAAAGGTTTAAAGGACACACGATGGCAGTGTGTACACACGTTATGTATACACGTCTGCACGTTCTAGAGTCAATTAGCAATCAATGCTGACAGTGTAGCCTAATTGAGTTTGAAGATCTAGCATTATAATATATGCCTATATTTTCATAAATTAAACAGTTTGGCAAATAGTGAAATTGTGCTTTTGGAGCATGTTTTGTGTTTGTTTTTGCACTCACATTATTCGAAGCAGTTTAACAACCTCAGAGACATATAAATACACTGTGACAACCCTCAATCATGCAATGTGAAGGGACTAAATTGAACAGACCTGTTTAATATCGGACATAATTGAAACAAACACCAAACTAATGGATACTGTTTTCTCTCCTTTCTTTAGTCATTTCTAAAGTGTAAAATATATTTTATCTTAATATGGCCTAACGACCTGGTGATAAACATGTGATTACCCAAACAATTTAGATTACAAATAGTCATTCTAATGAGCTAAAACGGTAGTCTATCGAATACCAACTAGATTTTTCATAACTTTGGAATGGCCTAATTTTGAACACATCATGACCAATTTCAGAACGTAACTAAATAATCACCAAGACAACATTCTGGCAAACTAACATTATTCTACTGTCAAAAGATGCAGGGTTGATACATTCTCAAATATACCCGCACCAGAGTCATCGCAAGCCCTACACCGATATACTGCTTGTTACTTTGCAGGATTTTCCATACGATCGCCACTACAGTGCCATTGGCGCTTTGATTTGAAATGTCAATACTTTTTGCCTACATGTTGTTATAGTCGTCTGTTGCATATGTGTTGTATGTCGAAAAGTCTAACACATGTCATGAAAATAGACCAGCGGTGGAACTGCTGTTGCAAGTGAATCGTGTGAAATGGGGTCTTGTTCATCTCCGCTTCAGCATCACACAACCCTGTCCTACGTACAGACGAAATTGCAGTTGCCAATATTTTATTTCGAGCAATTACTCCATTCGTCATAATGTTTTCAACTCTTTCAAATAATCTTCCATTTATCGAAGCTTTCTATGTTTTTGGCGAGATGTTTGCAGATCTTCAGTTGTTGAATATTATGGTTCATTTGCTTCATACAAACAAAACTACACATCTAGATATGTGTCCGAAATCACGTCTATGTACATAAGCTCCATACAAACAAAACTACACACCTATATATGTGTCAAAAGTCAGGTTTATGTACATAAGCTCCATACAAACAAAACTACACATCTAGATATGTGTCCAAAATCACGTCTATGTACATAATCTCAATACAAACACAACTACACATCTATATATGTGTCCGAAATCACGTCTATGTACATAATCTCCATACAAACAAAACTACAAATCTATATATGTGTCAACAATCAGGTCTATGTACATAATCTCCATACAAACAAAACTACACATCTATATATGTGTCCGAAATCACGTCTATGTACATAATCTCAATACAAACAAAACTACACATCTAGATATGTGACAGAAATCACGTCTATGTACATAATCTCCATACAAACAAAACTACACATCTATATATGTGTCAAAAATCAGGTCTATGTACATAATCTCCATACAAACAAAGTTACACGTCTAGATATGTGACAGAAATCAAGACTGTACATAAGCTCCATACAAACAAAACTACACATCTAGATGTGAGAAAAAAATCAGGTCTATTTACATAATCTCCATACAAACAAAACTACACATCTATATAAGTGTAAAAAACCAGGTCTATGTACATAATCTCCATACAAACAAAATTACACATCTAGATATGTGACAGAAATCACGACTGTATATAAGCTCCATACAAGTAAAACTACACATCTAGATATGTGTCCGAAATCACGGATATGTACATAATCCCCATGCAAGTAAAACTACACATCTAGATATGTGTCTGAAATCAGGTCTATGTATATAAGCTCCATACAAACAAAACTACACATCTAGATATGTGTCTGAAATCAGGTCTATGTATATAAGCTCCATACAAACAAAACTACACATCTAGATATGTGTCAAAAATCAGGTCTATGTATATAAGCTCAATACAAGCAAAACTACACATTTAGATATGTTTCAGAAATCAGGTCTATGAACATAAGCTCCATATAAGCAAAACTACACTATATATGTGTCAGAAATCAGGTATATGTATATTAGCTCAATACCAGCAAAACTACACTAGATATGTGTCAGAAATCATTTCTAGGTACATTGACTCAATACCGGCAAAACTACATTTCTAAATATCACGTAAATGTACTTTGGGCTCAATACCGGCAAAACAATATTTCTAGATGTGAGTCAGAAATCACGTATAAAGTACTTTGGCTTGATACCAGAAAAACTACACTTATACGTTGATGTGAGTCAGAAATCACATCTAGGAATAAATGTAAAGCAGAATAGAGAACACTTTGGATAGACTGTACGTATACACAGTCTCGTCTTCACTGCTAAACTATTTTCACTCGACGTGTATTCACATCGGGGGTTAAACGAAGGAATTCGAAAGCAAGTCTACCGATTCTATAAATAGTCAGAATAAACACGATTTTCTCCATGTATCAATCTATAATCTTGTCAGGTCAATATCATAACATGGGTTTTGTTGTACAAGTCAAATGTTACATGCACTCTTCAATGACACGCGTACGTTGTATATCCTTTACCTCCACATTATGCATATGCATTGAAAACATCTAGTTTAAAGTAAGGGGAAGTCATTTACGTGAAACGTATAATTATCAAATCGAATTAGTTGATTGATTGATTTTGACATAACGCCGTTTTCAACAATTTTTCAATCATGTCACGGCGGCCGATTAACTTTCTGATGCGATTCCTTGCGTTCGCACACCAGTACTTCACACAACAAACTTTCCAAGCGACTGGCTGATTTTACACATAGACTGTTAGTGTCATAGTGACTTTTGTCAAACGTCGAAATGAATGTTGGCCGAGCGGGGATTCGATATCACAACCCCATGTATTGACAGCCCGCATCGCTACCGACTGAGCTACCGGGGCTTTGCTCAAATCGAATTGGAAACGCTTTTGTTGCAAAAGGAGCAATTGCTCATCATTAGCTGATGCAGTTGCGGCAGCGTTTCAGCTACGTTTGGCAGGTTACTCTGACCTGTGCCAATAATGTTACCATGACGAGGATACTGATTCAATACATACTCGAAAATAAACACGATTATTCGTTATGTTTCCATCTTACTGGCCATGTTGATATATCATAACATGGACTTTGTTGTAGTCAGATGTTACACGTAACCCACAATCACATCTGTTTATCCCTTACAAGCAAACACCCACGCACGAAATGAAACAGCTTTGAAAACATCTAGACAAAAACAAGGAAAATCTTTAAAATCTTTAACCCTTTCAGCGCCGACTTGTTTAAAGTAGACTCTTCCATGTTCAAACTCAGACGAAACTATTTTCATGTTAATTAGAATTTTTGGAATATCTTTATAACTTACAGCCAAACAATGCAGATTTCAGGTGAGACAGCTCGTTAAGAGCTGCCTCACCTGAATCTGTATTGTTTGCAAAAAGCTTGACCCGTTCCAGCAATGTTGGCTATATAGGTCGAGGTTACTGAGTCAATACATGCTCGGAAATAAACACGATTTTCTGTATGTATCATAACGTGGGTTTTGTTGTACGATTCAAGATGTGAACATGCGATCTACAATCACGCTTGTTTATCCGTTTCCTACAAACAACGAATCTTCAACAAAACTATTTAATAGTATCTATATAATTGAAACACTTTAAGAAATGCCCATTGAAATAACGTTAGATATATTGTAGGTTATTACAAACAATTAAACAAACTTCGTCAGATTAAAACGGATCATATTGCTTTCACGCTTTAACCCTTCCCCTCATATAGACGCTTTCTGACGCATCTGCAGCAGACGGCTTTTTGAAAACATAGTAACCAAAGACGAAATTGCTTAGAACGAGCAATTTCTCCTTTTGCCACAATGTTTTCCACTTTTAGTCATGGGTTATCCATTCAATTATAGATATTTTCCATTTTTTGACAAAATATGTTCAAAGTCGTCTGCGGCAGTGAAAGGGTTTTAACAGTTATATATGCAGATCAAATTTACCTATCATACAAAATAACAGTAATAATAACTATGATCTTTTTTATATTCTGCGATGTTGTAGTCTGCACATGCGCACTCGAGCATTCAGATGCCAGATGCAATTAAAAGCCCATTTTCTCCTGACGGGTCTCGTTTATGTTGTTAACCCTTTCCCACATACGACAAATTGAAAACATTGATGCGAAAATATTGAAAAATCCCCGTAAAAGAAAGTAATATTTTAATAGTCTTGAATACAGTGTTGCACATTATTATGAGAAATGTCTTCTTTTGTCACAATGTTTCAAACTTCGTCTGTTACAGAGGAGCCAAACTGTGTCTGTACGCGATTAAGTTTTCATTAAAGTATTAACAATCATTTGCTAATTAGCAAAACTGTTCATACATCTTATTGTATATAGAATACGTGATTAACCTTTATCCATTGCAGACGACATGTAATATAACGCATTATGCATCAGACGAATTGTGAAAACAGTTTCGATTATCATACTCCATGAGCCGACCAGCCGAGCCCGGTAGTTCAGTCGGTAGCGACGCGGGTTGGCAATCTATGGGTTGTGAGTTCGAACTCAAACTCGGTAATTGTTCGCATTATTCCTTTCCCGCGTACAATACAAATTTGCAGCAGTTTTTGAAAATCACTTCGAAAATATATTGAAAATGTCTATGTAGGAAAGTAAAATGATTGAATAGAGTTGAAATTGCTCCTTTTGCCGCACTGATTTCAATATTCATACAATGGAAAGCATTGTGGCAAAAGGAGAAATTGCACGTTTTGTGCAATTTCTTCTTTTGTCACTATGTTTTCAAAAAGTATATATGGAGAAAATGCGTCAAAATACGTCTGCAAGTGGGAAAGGGTTAATTAAAAGTTTAAAAACGTCTGCATTAGATAGTTACCATTTCCCTCATACAGATGACTTTTTAACGCAGCTGTAAAAGATCACGTTTGAAAACATAATGAACATTGTCTCCTTTTGCCACAACATTTTCAACTATGTTCAGTTATAAAAGCGCTACCTTTATTTTCAAAGATGTTTTATAGTTTGCCAAGATGTTGTCAAAGTCGTCCGCTGCAGCTGTGTTGGTTGTGAGAACGGATGCACGGTTACAGTGACTTGTTTACGTTTTGATAGCGGAGTTGATCGTATTGACTGTATCGTAATAAGGAGTCAGATCGCTAATATCGGCTATGTCTAGTGGAAACAGCTACATTTAGCGTGCAGTAATAAGACTTGAGTCGAGCGTGCCACGCGATCAATACAACTTTTGCGTAGTTCACTATATATATTATATCTTCTCCCTATGCGTCAATATTGATCCGTGCTGAAGTACTGTCTACTTAACCCTTTCCCTCATACACACGTTTTTAGATGGCTTTGCAGCAACAGCTGATTTTTGAAAACATTGTTGCAAAAGAAGAAATTGCTCATTATTCCACAATGTTTTCAACTCTGTACAATGGGTATTTCGTTCATTTTTAGAGATTTTCCGTAATTTTGCTTATTTGCTTTCAATGTCGACTGCTGCAGATTTGTTGTGTGTGGACAAGGGTTAGACTCGATTGTCTCCCCTGTTTTATAGTATAGGCTCGTCCAAATTGATGGCAAAAAATATTAAAATTGTGTTAAGATTATTTTATGATTTTGTTTTTAGTATTCACTGTATTGGAAAAGATACTGTAGAGAAAGATATATATTATTGGTGTAAAAATAGCAATGACTGGTATTTGCGTTCTTTGTAATGTTTTAGCTGATACAGACGACTTTCGGAAACATTCTGGGAAATGGAAATTTTGCTCAAAGAAAGCGATTTCTCTATTTCAGACTGTGTTAACAACTCTATATTATAATTAAATCAATGTCCTATATGTTTGCTACATGTTTAGCTAACCTGATCCCCGAAGTGCTCGGGGTGAGCTATTGTGATCACTCACCGTCCGTCGTCCGTTCACATTTTCCTTCAAACAACTTCTATATAAATATAAAGTACAAGACGAATTTTGATGCTAAGCATCAAAGACGCCGCGCATGATTTTAAAGCATGACTTAAAGGGAAGCAGATGCAGTTCAATACATTTAAATAACCTGTGACGGACAGGATGTAAATATTTTGAACAAGAAGGCTAAATGTACCTTTATCTTAAACAAGAAGGCCAACATGTTCCGTTATTGCTCACCTGGATACCATAGTCTATAAGAGCAAAACGAGTCCATTTTGACGTAGGGATTATACACTTTATATGCTACGATCTATGTGAATTCAGCATGTAAAGTTTAGTCGTGAAATGACGAGTTAAGTTTTCAAACTATTTAGTTTACCGTTTGCTTAACATTGACTGCAACAATACAGTGTCATACAAGCTGAAGCTTCTTGATTTTAAATCTGCTCTAACTAGACCAATTAGATAAACAAAAAAACATAGATACTGAACTATTAACAGATATTAACTTAAGTGTTAATGTCTCTAGTTATAAGTTAAGTGTGATACAAGCTTTGGAAGGAGAGAGGGAAGTATATTCTGCTTCCAGTTGAGCAGAAGTATGATAACAAAAAACGAGAGTATATAAACAAAAAATACAAATAATTCTAACAAGTTTAAAGATATTTAATATCAAAATTAATCATTTAAGAAATTAAAAGAAAAAGTTCTCATGTATAGTCAACATATAGCAAGAATACAATAGTCTGAATGAACAACTGTATGGGGAGGAACGTGTTAAGTTTAGTAATACAGTAGAAACAAGACGAATGTTTGACGCAGAGCGTCAAAGAGAAGCCGCAATTTTTCGTTGTTCATGTAGAAATAAGAAAAAAGAACATTTAAATCCACAAACAACTGTAGACGGTAATACGCTGACATATTTATCTCTTTGAAGACTGTTGGATACTTCAAATTACCTCCCTTTAAGCAATACAATGATATTTACCTTGTGATTCGTATGATTAAGATTAATAAACATTGAAATTATATGAATGAAAACTATTATTTAAATGAGTAACAACATCAAAATCAAATTTAAGCCAAGATAAATGTGTACACATTTCATTAATTGTTTGTAGATACCCTAATGTATAGGTATGAATATAAAATTTATAATATTATAAACAAATTTTCATTTCAACGTACTAAGTCTGTGAATCTCACAGAAACACCCATTTCAATATACCAACATGTTAAAGTAAATTAAAGAATGAACCGTTTGTTTATGTACTGAAACTAGAAACGTCCGTTTGTGTATAAGTATATTTCCAATATTTGCGATTTTATATTGCGACCAGCTAACCCGGCACGACGTAAACTTTCCTCTACCAAATTGGTTGTTGTATGTGGGAAACGGTTAGCTGCTGAACATGTATTTAAATGTTTAGCTGTGTTAAATATTTGTATTCCCTTTAAATTGTTTATTTAAATCGTCATACATGTGTATTATTAGACAAAGGTGTCAGACCAAATGGGAACTTAGCTAAAGTGAGCGTATATACTAGAAATTACCTCCCTTTAAGTACTACCACGATTTTTTTTCTTGTGATTCGTATGAATAAGTTTGATAAACATCTACATTTCAACTAGACGGCAACATTTATTGTGAAACAGATATTTCTGTGGTTTATATATGTTCATGTCTGCACTTCTTCATCTAAAATTACTGCGTAATATATGATAGCATGTAAGGAACGGAATGGCATTAATGCCGAGCGCGCGGGTAAACAACGCCAAACAACAACAACAACAAACATATTACATTTACTGCGTGCCTTCTCTTGTTCACTGTTCAAGATACAGTATGAATTTCGCTTAAATAAATGTTTAACTGTGTTAAATATTTGTATTCCCTTAAAATTGTTTATTTAAATCGTCATACATGTGTATTATTAGACAAAGGGAAACTTAATTAAATTGTGCGTATATACTTCAAATTACCTCCCTTTAAGTACTACTAGGATTTTTTATTGTGATTCGTATGAATAAGTTTGATAAACATTAACATTTCAACTAGACGGCAACATTTATTGTGAAACAGATATTTTGTTCATGTCTGCACTTCTTCATCTAGAATTACTGCGTAATATATTATAGCATGTAAGGAACGGAATGGCATTAATGCCGAGCGAGAGGGTAAACAACGCCAAACAACAACAACAAGAAACAGATTACATGTACTGCGTACCTTCTTTTGTTTGTGGTTCCCGGTTTAACATACTATCGAACTAAAAAAAGCGTATGAGGCAGGTAACCAATTCAGTTTACTGTTTAGACAAGATACAGTATGAATTTCGCTTAAATAAAAATGTATATACATTCAATTAATATACTGGCCTTTGTCTTTTGTTTTTAATTTGTAAAACTCACACATGTATATAGAGTGTAAAAGGGATGTTTTAGAAGTCATTACCTTAAATTAATGTACTTAGAAAGGACAAAGAGAAATCAAGATATGTGGTCACGCTGGCAGGTCTAAATATTCTCCTTGACCGAAAATTAAAAGCATCCCTACAGGAAGCCGCCTCCTGGCGGCTTCCAATAAATAGGAAAAACCATCACCCGATTTTTTTTCTACTGAGCTTTGATGAATCGAGTCGTTAGAGCAGTAAACCAAACAATTAAAAAAGCGTAGCCTAGTGAACTCCGTAAATCAACTCATAAAAAAAGCTTAGCCTAGTTAGTTGGGGAACAGTTATTTAATACTATTTAAATGTGTCTAAAGTTTTGATACAACAGTAAAAGATGTACATATTTTGTATCTTGTTGTTTCTTAAATCAGTTAATACAATTTATTCAATCATAAAGGCTGTTTTTTCAAACATATAACAGAGTTTTTCTTTACAATAATATTTGTTGGTTGCTCCCTTTTCGATTACGTCACTCCATGGTACAACATTAAAACCTATTCCATACTGACGCCGCGCTTCCACGCGGCGTCAATAATGTCATCGTTCCTGTTGTCCGCAATATGCCCTTAGCTGTTGAAAGAGGCTTAAAACACTAAAAACATCTTTAGAAAAACAAAATAAAAAAGCTTCTCCTTCTAAACCAATGTACAGATTTTAAAATAGTTCCACAGGAATCTTTCTTAAGTGGAATTTTAACAAATGTGTTCAAACTGTTCCGCTCCCCTATACAATATGATCTTTAAGAAACTATGAACGTCATCACCAACCACTTGCCCAATTAACAAATGAATTTACATCTGCGACATTTGAAAAAAGTGCGGAAAAGCAAGCAATTTGTCAAAACAAGCAGTTTTCCATTTCCCGAAAAAACAGGAGTGGTTAGAGCGAGATCAGGGTGCGAACCGCGGTTCTGTTATTCCAAAATTGTTTACCCCTGGTACTTATATCTCTGTATTTTTACTTGTAGGGTAATATTGTTCAATGATTGTTAGCGTCCATTGACTTGTAAACAGACGCCTCTATCAATTGTAAGGTTTCAGGTCGATTGGGTTATATGCAACATGTGATTACATTTGATTTTTTATAATTGTTTTATATTGGGGTTTTACGCCGTTTTCAACATTATTTCAGTTATATCACGGCGACAGTTCATTTAATTATGATCCCTGAGTAAACAAACCAGTACTAGGCTTGGAAATGTGCCTTGCCTACGGGCACTCCACCATGACCGTCGTGCCGCGACTGGGGATCGAACCCGGGACGCTCGGTCTCAAATCCCCGACGCTAATCAATCGACCACGGAGGATTCCTACATGAGATCACATCCTGTTACTGGCGCACTCGTTTCAATTTGCCATCTCTGTAATGTTGACACAAAGGGAAAGCATTTTTGTGAGTTTTCTGAATCTTGCATCAGAAAACTTGAATTCGAAATGGTGACCTCTAGGTAGATGTTCGGACTATTAGGCAATAATGATGTAATCAATGACAAAGAAATGCAAATATGCTTTTCCTAGAAATAATTATCTTGGCAATTACTACGTTGCTCTGTATAACATATTAAATTGGCATGTTTACTACAAAGAAGTATTAACCCTTTCCCATACATTTTAATGCATTTTCAGCAGACGACTTTCTAATGACAGTATGATCAACGATGATTGCTTATCATGAGCACATTCCTCTTTTACAACAATATTTTAACTTGATTTATACAATCTTTAATGTGTATAGATTTTGTGTGAAGAAGGCCAATTACGCTAAATAAAATTGTTTTATATATCAAAATAAAACTTTTAATATGTCACCATCCTTAAATAAAGATGCTTTTGTTATCATAATTATCATTTTTATTATTATGTTTTTTTCAGTCTGGCTGGGCAGTATCGGTTTCAGCATCTCCCTGTTCATGTCACCGATAGTGACCATCATTTGCAGACGAAAAAGTCCCCGCGTTATCGCAGTCCTGGGCGGTCTGGTCATCTTCCTCGGATGTTTGTTTCTGTCCTTCTCCACCAATCTACAGCACCTGTTCTTCAGCCATTTTGTGTTTCTGTCCGTCGGTAAGTACTACTTAATCACCTTCCACCATGCATACGAATTTGGACACAGACGTTTTCCATGTCTTTGCCAATACTGTTTCAAAGTCCCATTTTATTATTTGTTGAAAATTGAAAAGAAAGAATAAGTTGATTGTAAGTCCATGGCTGTGTATACAATTGATGCTACACAATTGAGAAAGTATGTTATTATGCTGCGAACATATTGGAACAATTTGTTTTATAATCTCTTTTTCAAATTTGTTTAGACTTTTTATCTGACAATCAGGTGACATTATGTCCTTATGCTCTGCGAATATAATGCCGCTATGTTTTCATTGTTTCTTTTGAGGTACAGTTGTTTTGGGCTATTATATTCCTAAGTTTAACAGCACGATCAAAGATTGGACTTTAAGACACAATGTTCTTAATTCAATTTCTTGACTTTACGTTGTGTAAGCTCCAATCTCATTAAAATCATCTCCTATTAACGCTACGCATAGGATCTGAGGACAACCGATAGAGGGTCACGTTCAGACGACCTTTCTGCCAGCCAATCAGAATCTTGCTTTCACGTTTTTGAAAGTGATAGTAAAAGTCTATATTTACCAAAATAATCTATATTTAGCATGGGATCCCAATTTTAGCATAGTGATTTACACCTTTGTATAGTTATTATGATGACCGCATCATGGCTACAAAGGCGGAAATGAAGCAAAACATTGATACAGCCTTTCCCTGACCATACAGCATCGAAAAGTGTTCTTTGCTCTGGTTTTGAATGGTCTATTTTAAAAAAAATCAACTTTGTCAATTGAGGTCATTTTGAAGGTTAAGACAAACGTTTGTTGAAACGAGTCCTCTGATTGGTTCAAATAAAAATAGCTTGGTGGATCTAAAAATAGCGATATTGGAAATTCGATAAAACAAGAAGATGAATTCGAATGGATCACCATCAGATCTTACATTTGGTCAGATCGTGTACTTTAGTAAGATTGTGTAAGCTCTGACAGCGTAATGGGATCTTTCACTGTTGTTACAGTGTTGTCTTCTTAAAATGCGACAGCATTGTGTCAATGTGTTATTTGATTGTGAAAGTATGTTCTGATGTTACGACAATGCTGTGACATTATGTTCTGATGTGGCGACAATGCTGTGACATGATATGTTGTTATTTTGTAACAATGCTGTAACATTTAAAATGTTAAATACATTATTTAGTTTGTCCTGTTGTTATGACAATATCCAAGCAATGGTATACTTATTATTTGCCAATGACTTTTCCTTTCCCCAGGTACGGGTTTGACCATCACGACAGCCAATATTATCATCGGGCGATATTTCCGACAAAAACGAGAATTAGCGGAGATGATCGTGCTATCTGGTACGGGAATAGGGGGCGCATTTATCTCCTTCCTTGTGGACGAATTATGCAGGTTAGGAGAACGTTTTACTTAAAACATTTCATATGAAGGTGTATCTTAATGCAGCTGCAGCAACTTGCTTTTTAAAACACAGTGGCTATAAGAAAAACTGCTCATAATGAGCAATGTCTCATTTTCTTAGTATTTATATTTATTAATAGAGACTTAAAGTCTTTCAGCCTCTAGATACCTCATCTGTTGCAGATTATTTTTATGTTGGAAAGGGTTTCGACAATTAATTTACGAGTTTCGAATAACGCCTGTTAAGATATGAGTCCTGATATATCTTTGTTTATTTTACACGTAAGGATACGAGTCCTGATATATTTGGGTTTATTTTACATGTGAGGTTCTGAGTCCTTATATGTTTGGGTTTATGTTACATGTGAGGTTCTGAGTCCTTATATATTTGGGTTTATTTTACATGTGAGGTTCTGAGTCCTTATATGTTTTGGTTTATGTTACACGTTAGGATATGAGTCCTGATATGCTTGGGTTTATGTTACACGTAAGGATATTAGTCTTGGATTTATTTTATACACGTTAGGATATGATTCCTTATATGTTTCGGTTTATTTTACACGTGAGGATGTGGGATCTAATATGTTTTGGCTTATTGTCCTGTTACCGATATGAGTCCTGATATGCTTCGGCTTATTTTACACATTATGATATGAGTCTTGATATACTTAGGCTTATTTTAAATGCTAAGATATGAGTTCTGATATGTTAGGGTTTATTTATACACGTTAGGATATGAGTCCTGATATGCTTGGGTTTATTTTAAAACGTTAGGGTGAGAGTATTGAGAGTATTGTCTTAAAAAAACATATATTCCAATCTTAAAAATCAACAGTTAATATTTCATACGAATAGTTTCAAAGCACTCTGTTGTAAATTAAAGATCTCATTAGATTTTCTAAATACCAGTGAAGGTTTCATGAGCACTAAATACATATACTCAATCTTGCCTTAATTTGTTGTTTAAAATATTCATTTACATCGAATGTGAACCAAATTTTTATAACTTAAATAAAACACTTTTGATAGTTTTAATCCCGCATGGTCGATCTCCCGATTGTGTAGGGAGGTCCGAAGTATTGACCCCGCTAGGTCGGCTTACCGAATGTGTAGGTAGGTCCGGAGTATTGACCCCGCATTGTCGGCTTACCGAATGTAAAGGGAGGTCCTAAGTATTAAATTGACCCCGCATGGTCGGCTTACCGAATGTAAAGGGAGGTATTAAGTATTAAATTGACCCTGCATGGTCGGCTTACCGAATGTAAAGGGAGGTCCTAAGTATTAAACAGACCCCGCATGGTCGGCTTACCGAATGTAAAGGGAGGTCTTAAGTATTAAACAGACCCCGCATGGTCGGCTTACCGAATGTAAAGGGAGGTCTTAAGTATTAAATTGACCCTGCATGGTCGGCTTACCGAATGTAAAGGGAGGTCCTAAGTATTAAATTGACCCCGCATGGTCGGCTTACCGAATGTAAAGGGAGGTCTTAAGTATTAAATTGACCCTGCATGGTCGGCTTACCGAATGTAAAGGGAGGTCCTAAGTATTAAATTGACCCCGCATGGTCGGCTTACCGAATGTAAAGGGAGGTCCGAAGTATTACATTGATCCTGCATGGTCGGCTTACCGAATGTAAAGGGAGGTCTTAAGTATTAAATTGACCCTGCATGATCGGCACTCTTCTTCTGAGCCACTGAGCCACTGCACCCCCTTTTAACTGTTGCACTGTAATCATTGCAATTTGAGCCTTTTCATACGAAAGTCGACTTTCGTTCATCGTTCGCACAGTCTGATCAGAATCTTCAATGTTCGTAATCTAACTGTTCAAGCGATATTGTAGCCCTTGAACTGAAGAACGTCCATGACACCCATCCCCTGCCCAAAAAGAAACACACTAAAAAATAAAAATATCAATATACAAGTTTATCTCATTAAAACCAGACTTAAACTTCGCCCCAGCAGCCAAGGCTGGTATAGCGATATAGGTATAGGCTATACGTTCAAGGAAGTATTTTGGTCTTGTTTTCAATGAGCTTGTTTACAATATGGTTAATGTAACCATCTACTCGGGGTCGTTAACAGGTGTGGGGTGCATAATAACCAAATAACCTGGGAGTATAATTGGAGGAGCAACCACTGTAGACTAAGATAAGACGCGTAAGCGTATGCTTGTAGTTTTGGTCTGCAATGATTGTCGCGATCGTTGTTGAACCCTTTCCCACATACATACGCTTTCTGACGCTTCTGCAGCAGACGACTTTTGAAAATATTGTGGCCAAAGGAGAAATTGCTCATGATGAGCAATTTCGCCTTTCTCCACACTATTTTCAACTCTATTTAATAATCTAATTAACCATCAATGGTTTTTTTGCCTTGATGTTCTCAAAGTCGTCTGCTGTAAATTGTTAGTATGTGGGAAAGTTAGATCCATGCATAGGTAAACATTTAACAGAGTCAGCGTATCGCAGGGTAACGGGTAAACCTTAGTGAATGTCGTTTTCTTGTGCCATTTGTGTTATTTGTGGAATTCTACAAAGGTGAGAAACATCGGATCTGGCTCTCGCTGTTGTTATCTGTCAACTTGAGTTAGGGGGAATTATAACTGACCTTTTAACCCTTAACTCTTTCCTTCATACAACTAATCTGCAGCAGACGACTTTGAAAACACATTGGCAAATCAACTCTGGAAACTCTTTATAATTAAAAGTATGCTAATTGAATAGAGTAAAAAAGGACTGGCTCGCTTAGCAAATAATTTAACCCCAGGTGCTAAAGCGTAACAGCCCAGATAGGATTTATTTTGGGTCAAAGTCATACTAGTCTTATTTCGGAACACAATACATCCTCCAAATATGCATGTATTCAGCAACATTGGTAATTCTATCCTAGGTGTAATAGTGTTAAAACTATAGCACACATTAAACACAGTAAGCTCAGATTCACTTTAAATGGGAAAGTACAAAGTTGCATGAAACAGAATCATCTAGTTGTTAATATTGATCTTGTCTGTTGAGAACATTATCAGGTGAGAATCCTGGGCCTCATGGCTTTCTTGTTATTTATTGAGACATTGTTTAATAAAAGTTTTCACGGTCGTCTTTTGCAATTTTATTGTACGTAGGAAAGGGTTTACAAGATGTGATTATTTCCCTCTTTTTTTTTCCAGGAAATTCAAATGGGTACGGGCGATGGGTTCCATAGCCGGACTACTTGCAACTACAATGTGCGCTGGAGCAATGTATCGCTCCTCGACGCTGTACCACCCGAGAAGAAATGTACTTCTGCACATTAAAAATCAGAAGAAATGTCGTCGTGAACAGGTAAATAAAGAATCGAAATAACTCGTTTTTTTCGGTATATTGTAGTCTGTTATACAAACGTCAACCAATCAAAATGCCTCCTACATCATCGTTATATATCAACAGGGGACCAATTTAAATAACCGATATGAAGTGATTGTCGAGTGTTCCAATTGTAAAGACAACGAGCGTTGGCGATTTCAATGAACAAACAACTAACACCTGCCATGAATATTTAAATGTATAGAGTCAATTCGAGACGACCTTGTATGTGGTGTCGTCAGATCCAATATACGAACAGCGAAGTATTTTGGTCTGATTTAAATGAGATTGTCCGTAAACAATACCTATACCTACTGGTATTGATAAACATGTTTTATGTGGTACTCAGTAATTTTCTCGGCGATTTGCTAAAGAAAACAATTGATGATATATCGGCAGACAACTTTTGAACGACTAAGTGAAACATTAAGAATATTTTGAATGGAAGCTTTACTTTTAGGATATGATTGCTATTATGTATTGTGTGTAATATAACGAAAAGAGAAATAAACATTTCTATTTGCGCCACAAAGTTCAAATATCGTCTGATGCAGAGGAATCAGAGAGTGTCTATATAAGGTGACACTCTATGGTTTGATAGAAGTTAGTGTCAATATTAATTGTTCCACACGCTTGTTCTTTATCGCGAACACTTAAACCTATAGTACACCCTTCTCGGTAGTGTAGTGGTGGAACGTCCGCATTGGATGAGGGAGGTCGCGGGTTCGATCTCCGACTGGGTCATACCGAAGACTTCAAAAAGAGTTATAATATAACGGCTTTCCCTCCTTGGCACTCATGATTGCGGGGTTAACAATATGTCTGACTCGTGATATAACTGAACAATTTGTTAAATCGGCGTAAAATCCCAAATAAGCAACAACAACACAAATTAACCTGCACACGTTTCCAGTTAAATTTGACTTTTAAAATTGCATATAACCTGAAAACATTGACCCTTTCGCTTGACCTGTGCTCAAAGCATGCGTATTTACGTCAAATGTATTCATCATTTATACAATCATGGGTTATGCTTAAACTACCTTATGAATGATAATACTTTACACCTTGCCGAGACGACCCGGGAACTCTCCTTCCGACGAAAGTCAATGCGACAAGCGTCATTCGTCTCACCGCAATTAGCTGACAGTATCAGTTGAAAAGCAGCCACTGCTTCGAAAAACTGTTATGTTGAGTACTGGTGTGAGTAAGCCAGGAAACACTTGGGTATGTAAACTGGCCGCCGTGATATGACTGATAGTTGTTTAAAACGGTGTTACCAGACCTCTAGATAAGGGGCGTTTTGCATGTTCTACAATCCTTATCTGACAATATAACCCTATGATGTGGGTACTCAAAATACTCGTCTAAATGAGACGATTCTTTTGAGTACCCACATCATAGGGTTTGGTTGTATAATAAGAGAGATATTGTGGGGAAAAGAGCTGTATATCTCTTCTTATCTAGACCTCTGGGTGTTACAACCCAATCAATCAATCCATACATCGTTACACATAGGTCAGGATCAGGTAAATACTGTTAGTAATATATCAAATAAATACGTAAGCGTAAAGTGCTTCCAACTGCCAGGTAAAAATTCCACAGCGTCTGGAAACTTAGTTACTGTGTATAATAAACGTTGTTTTCCCTATTTTCAAGAAAATAAATAATCTTTGCAAAAAATAACAAAAACATTTTAGAGTTATGAGTTTTACAAGCATATGGAAATTGTGGTAATCAACTAGTTTAAAGTTGGCAAAAGATCAAGAAAATGTCACTAAATGCTTGTTAGAATGATTGTTAAGCGTCTAAGTGATATTTCTTGTAAATGAACTCTCGACAGACAAGCGGTTTATAACTTTCAACAAACTTATGGTAAATGAAGGTAGAGAATCGTATAACTGGGATATTTCGTTAATTTAACTGAAAACACTATGCAGTTGGTATGCAGTATAATTATCTGAAGCAAGAGTGTCTGAAAGTTGCCCACAACATAAGTTTGATTTCTATTTCTTAATTGTAGGAAAACTAATATTTCTTGTATCTGCAAGTTTAAAAAACAAAGGTAAAGTAATTCCTTTCTTAATTGTATTGGATGTAGTTGTACTTCTTGTCAGTTATAATATATAAACTGCAACATTCCTTAAGGTTTTCCTAAAACAAACAAATGTACCGGGAATTGGGTACCGGTACAAATTCCACTTTCACGGCTTTGTTGTAGAAACCATCTTTTATAGTGACGTTGGTAGAGTGGTTGGCGCGCATTACAAGTAACATCCTCAAACACATTTTCACTTGAAATACCGTGTAAATTAAAGCGTTTCAAGATCTATTATTCGTAGTCCACCTATGGGCTTATAGTATATGTATAAATGCAGCCAATTGCTTGGAAATACTGTTCGGAGTTCTGGTGTGAGAAAGCCAGGAAACACATTGGTATGCTGCCTGAACGCCGATATATAACTGGAAATTGTTGATAATTCCGATGGATTTTCTAAATGCAAAAGACGGCCAACAGAGCTGAAATAAGAAAAAGTATTTAAATTAAACATCTCCTCCTCAACGTATGGCCCCCATGACACAATTTCACATAAATTTCACTTTTTCACTTTCACCAATTCGTTCTGCTCCACTGCACAAAATCTGAAAATTGATTAACTATATATCCAGTTCCTTAAACGATACTAGTGTCTGGTTGCCAGTGTCGTTTAGTGTTAAACGACACTGGAGTCTGAACATTGAAAATTATTTATCTAGTTCCTTAGACGACACTAGTGGCTGGTTGCCAGTGTCGTTTAGTGTTAAAGTGTCGTTGAGTGTTAAACGACACTGGAGTCTGAAAATTGAAAAGTATATCTAGTTCCTTAAACGACACTAGTGTCTGGTTGCCAGTGTCGTTTAGTGTTAAACGACACTGGAGTCTGAAAATTGATTCTGGAAACTATGTTGAAGAAATAAATTAAAAGTTAGATATCTAGTACCTTAAACGACACTAGTGTCTGGTTGCCAGTGTCGTTTATGGTAAACGAGACTAGATTCTGGACACCAACTTCACCTTACCTGAGTAATAAGGGACCATCATGGTCCTCTTGTTTGTTTCTTCTTCTTCTTTTGTTCACTTTATGATTTTATTAATATTATTTGTGTTTCAGGAGAAACCGTCCTATTTTGACTTCACAGCATTACGCATGCGTGGTTTACAGGCTTTGATGGTGATCGTTGCTATCATTGGGTTTGGAATGCACGTGCCTGTTATTTTATTGGTAAGTAAATCACATGATTATTCCGCGACCATATAACGAGCAATGGATGTAAACATTTTATATTTTGTAGGATTTCTGTCGCTTTAAGATATAGATGCCATCCGTAATTACATAGTTCAGTACGGATATTTTACAGAAGGCTCCCAAAGTTCTCAATGTGAGCTATTGTGGTCACCATGTGTCCGGCGTTCGTCGATGTCAACAATTTCTTTAAACATCATCTCGCAAACCACTGAGTCGATTGCAGCAATGCTTCAAATACATGTTCTGATGGTGGTCCTCATTCAATTCGCAACTTTAGTTCCTGGAAATAATGTTCATTAAGTTAATCTCTTCAAAACGTGTTCAAGCCATATTAATTGATTGCAAACTGTGGATACCAGGCGGCATCAGGAAGTGGGTAAAGTGACAACATTTTAAAATTCTTCTTCTATGCAAGTCTGATTCCAACATAATTTGGTATAAATGTTCCTCAGATGTATCTTTTTGTTGAACAACATAGTAGTGGTGGCATCAGAAAAAGACGAATATTTCAAAGTACTTGTCTTATTTCAAGATAATTTGAATGACATTGTCCTAAGGACCCTCTACGAAGTGTCTTCAAGTGATTTTGAATGTTTAGAAAATGCCTCTTGTGGACTAGGACTTGTTGCACTTAATGACAACGCATATTCGCTTGAAATGAGAATTCTTTTGCATACATTGATAAACATAATAGTTAACCCTTCCCCATATACAACAATTCTGCAGCAGACGACTTTAAAAACATCTAGGCAAAAACAGGAAAAAGCTCTATAAATGTTGGTATTATTACTGAAAAGAATTAAAAAGATTGTGGCAAAAGACGAATTTTTTCGTTTTGAGCAATTTCTTCTTTTGTCACAGTGTTTTCAAAAGGCGTCTGCTGTAGAGGCGTCAGAGAGCGTCTATATGTGGTAGAATTAACCCATACAATATCGTGGTATAACTGTAACACTGTTTAAAGCGGAATAAAACACAATTGAAACAGTTTGAACAAGGTAGTCTTGTAGAGATTTAAAGTTACGTATGACATAACCGTTTCGGCATCGCGAGATGGTGCTTGGAATAAAACTATTGGAACTACACTTCTAAATATTTGCCAGAAAGAAATCAATCTCGGCATGTTTCCCATAACAATTTACGAGGAAACTTGCTCATGCAAAAGTTCGTCTGATTCTTTACCTTTTACATAAACAACATATTTTCGACAACCTCATTAAACAAGACCGCTGTGCGTATATTGAATCTGACGACACCCCATAAGAGTTCGTATTAAATTAACCCTACGAGATTTAAATATTCATGAAGGTGTTCTCAATGCTCTGTCCAATTTGATGGCACGATACACCTTACGCTAGGCCATCACCACTAACCTATCTCTTTTAGCTATAAAGGTTATCTCCCCTGTTGATATTTTATGATTTGGTAGGTGATAATTTGATTGGCTGATGCATAGGTCAATCTGAGTCGAACTGTACTAGGCCGTCACCAGATATATATATATACGAGTGTATACTACTGCAGCGAAGTTTTTAATGAGATTGCCTTTTTACACACAACTTTTAACCCTTTCGTACATATTACTTCATTAGGCGGCTTTTGAAAATATTGTAGCAAAGTTGGAACATTGCTCATAATGAGCTATTTCTCCTTTTGCCGCAATGATTTCAATTATTTTTAATGGTAAAATTATAATATATAGACATTGCACGCATGGGCCTTGGATGTTTTCAAGGTCGTCTGCTGCTAAGGCTTGAACAATATCCTTTCTTACATAATGTGTCCCGTTATTAATAAGCTCTGCTTTAGGAAAGCCAAACATGATGTTGTTATAACTCGTGTGTTTAAATAGTTGTCTGCATATCCGTGCTATCAGGTTCAAATGGACAGTGCTTGTTTCTGTGATTAATTAGCGAACAGTACATACCCAGTTCAAACTGCGCATATACCCGGGTCGATAGTTGAGCTTGATCTGCACTGATCGCATATAGATTGTGATTGGTTTTCCTTGAGCATGACTTGAAAATATATTACCTAACAATCTTCCTGTCATTTCCATGTTTCAGATATACACCGCCAAGCTACATGGTATAGAGGACCAATCACTCATGCTTCTCAATGTTTTTCTCGGTGTCGGGTACAGCATCGGCTGCTACTTTATCGGATTTATAGTTGTCAGGGACAACAGAGACTGTTCTATCAGCAGACGAAATTTGGCGCAGGCATGCGCAGTCACCAGTGGTGCTTTTACTCTTTTGTTTATTCTAGCTAAAGACTATCAGGCTTATGCTTTGTACGCATGCGCATTCGGTGTGTCATCCGGTGGATATTATTATGCTGTGAAAATGTACACTTATGAGCTTGTGAAAGAAAAAATCATGGAACGAGCTTCGGGGTTCATCAGTGCTGCTCAATTTATCTCTGTTCTTTTTGGACCTCCTTTTGCAAGTAAGTATTTGCCACGTCAAACGAAAACCGACCTTAGAATGTTTCTAAATTAACCATTTCTCAGATACAAAAATCTTGCAGCAGTCAATATCTTTGTAAACATATATCCAAACATATAGAAAATCGCTCTATTAATGAAAGTGTAGTTATGGGCTCTGTTTCCTATGGCGTTCCCCAATATATTCACATAAAGTAAAAAGCAGCAAATAATCCAATTCTCCATATAGTCACCTATTGTATAGTCGAAATCGTCAAGGTAAAATAGGCTATTGCCCACGAATACAGATTTTAGAACATAGTAGAAAACAATATGGCAAACAAAAGTCTCAATGGGGCAATTCTCTTTTCTCAAGAGTCGTGTGCTGAGAGGCCTCAAAAGCAGTCTGTAGGACTAAATGTGAACCGGACTGTGACGGCTAAATTTATACCTCCAATATGGTCCATGAAATTTCCAAAACAGGAAGTTGGGAGTTTTAACTCTTTCATCGACAAGTTTACTAAACACTCTTCATTTATCAAAATCAAGCGACTCCATTGTTTAACCCTTTCCCTCATATAAACGCTTTTGGACGCCTCTGCAGCAAACGGCTTTTTGAAAACATGGTGACAAAAGAAGAAATTGCACAAAACGTGCAATTTCTCCTTTTGCCACCATGTTTTACACTTTTTGTCATAGGTTATCCATTCAATTATGGAGATTTTCTATTTTTTGACAAAATACGTTCAAAGTCGTCTGCTGCAGAATTGTCGTACGAGGGAAAGGGTTAAAAAGTAAGAGTTTTGGAATATTTTGATAACATAAAGTCAAAGAGCGGACTCACCTGAAACTGTATTGTTTTTAAAAGCCTGAATATTGGCATTGGCGCTGAAAGAGTTGTATTACGCAGGAAGTTTCATGTATACGAACAATCACAAAAGAAACGCATCTCCTGTTATCTAGTGAAGTGGTCCGATTAATGTATAAAGGTGTCCGTGGTCAATTAAACTTGCACACTACTACAATTAGACCGCCTCGGTGGGGCAGTGGTAGAGCGTCCGCCTCGGGTGCAGAAGGTCGCGAACATTTTCCGGACTACTGTATTCGAAAAAAGGTACTTCGTGAAAAATCCCAGTTTTCAACGAAGAGTGAAAGTGCAGTTATATAGGTTGTTGTACATAACGAGACTCGTTTAAACGAACAGTCACAACAAAAAGGTTTCTCCTTTCCCCCCGAGAATTGACACTAGTCATTGTTATCAGCATCTTTCTTCCTTTACAATATTTGTCTATGTGAGAAAGTAGCAAGTTGCCTTGGAAGCATGTTGTTGGGAATAGATGTGTAAGAAAGGCATGAAACACATGTCAGGTGAACTGACCGCCCTGATATAACTGAAATTCGGTTGTAAACGCCATTATAGTCCAATCAATCAATCAATTAACCCTTTTTATAATTTAGTGATTGATGCATAGAGATGTCCGTGTCAAATAAATTTGCATAGTATTACGTTAACACTTTCATGCCCATGATTTCCTCAAGCAATTTGATGTATATGTTATGTATATATACTTTGATATATATGTTCTGTATATATAATTTGATATATATGTTCTGTATATATAATTTGATATATATGTTCTGTATATATAACTTGATATATATGTTCTGTATATATAAACAACAATAAAAGCCTCTATAATTCGTCGTCGGACTCCATGTTCCTTGTTCTTAAAATGTAGAGATCGTTGCAAACTCGTAAAGAAGGCTTTAGGCCGAAATATCGAATCTATAAGTATTTTATTGTTATACATGTACATATTTTTTTCCCTGCCGAATAAAACTTTCAAATATATAAAAATATATCTTTCTTTTCAGTATACCTGAATGAATCTTACAAAAGCGAAGTTGCGTGCTACGTGTTTGC
This sequence comes from Serripes groenlandicus, assembly GCA_031761405.1. Classification (NCBI taxonomy): domain Eukaryota; kingdom Metazoa; phylum Mollusca; class Bivalvia; order Cardiida; family Cardiidae; genus Serripes; species Serripes groenlandicus. Next base: position 15,861,259 of record JASEVX010000005.1, on the reverse strand, counting down.
AGGTGTTGTTACATTGTTTGGTGGTTTATTGTTCTCCGGAATGGCGCGTTTTGAAAAACACTTCTCCAACCATGAAATCATTCAACGATATCAGTGCGCATGCTCCAAGAACACAACCGAGGCTGCTGCATTACTTGACCTTGACCTTACGAATGTGATGGTTACAAAGCCGTTAAATAATGACCAGTTCATTTTCTCGCCAAGCAGAAAACATAATCACGGGAGGGAAGGCAGTAAAATACAAATGCAGTGTTTCATACAGCATCGGGATAAGGAGAAACCCAAACAAATCGTGTTGTCAAGAATCACAGAAGAGAAAGAAGGTCTGAGACTTGACTTTAACGAAATTTCACAGCCAAGTTCATCCGCCGCGAAAAGTAGTTCTGAAAGCTCGCGTCGTAAAAGTGTGTCAGAAAAAGATCTTTCTTCGTTGCCTATCTGTGAGAATCACTGTGGGGATTTACCGTCTGAGAGCACGAATTCTAATAACACTTCAAACAAGGGAAGCAACTCTTCGCGTTCAGACAAGAAGTTCCGGCGGAGTTCCGAGAACGTGAAAGTGGATTACTTCGACCCACCTAGTCAAGAGAAGGAGTCGACGGCCACAGTTTCCTATGACAGTGACTTGTATATAAATCTATGTGAAGCTCAAGTGTAAACATTGTACATGTTCATAAAGACAAAAAGGGCCAAGCCACACGAAAACCGACCTTTTATGTACGACGACATAACCCTTTCTCACTTAATCTGCAGCAGAGGACTTTGAACAAATCTTTTGAAAAAATCTTTTGAAAAAATAAATTGAAAAAAACTTTTGAACAAAACTAAAAAAATCTCTTTAAATGAAAGTTTAATAAATGAAAATAGTTTAAAACATTGCAACAAAGGGAGCAATAGCTCATGATGAGCAATTTCTCCTTATGCCGCAATATTTTTCAAAATTAGCTTGCTGCAAACGTGTCCGAACACGCCTGTAAGTTGTTATTGGAGAATCGCATTCTTACTTGGGCCACAGGCGTCCGAATTTCTATTACAGCAAAACATGCGAAAAATCACACAATACCTCGTTTAGATACTATTGTCCAAATTACCATTACGATCATTATGATGCGTATAGACAATAAAGAGAGACTTTTTGAGTACATGTATTTTAACGAGGTATTGTGTGATTTTCCGCATTTTTTGCTGTAATAGAAATTCAGACGCCTGTGCTTGGGCCTAGTCTGGTTTGTTAAAAACCGTTCTCCAGAAATTTTAAGATTTTGGTTTGTATGACTAATTTGCGGATATCCATAAACCTGATCAGACTGCAAGTATGCACAGACTGAGTTAAGCCATTGCTGGTCGCAAAGTTCCGAAGGTCAGTTTTACGTGTGTCGATGCTCAATAAGAGTCACAATGCAGAAAAAAAATAGATTTTTTAAACTAGTTTTTGGTAAGAACTGGTTTGCCTTTACCGTTTCTCTGATTCATATCTGACCCGACCCTCTTGTGGGGAAATTCACGACAAGCAATTCTTCTTTTCCTACGATGTTTTTCAAATATGTATCGAAATAACATTCTAACTCTGGCGATTTATTTCCATAATCAGTCGAATGACAGTCGATCCGTGTCAGATTTGTAATATTCTAGATATATATATATATATATATATACCGTATAAGAGGCTGAGTGGTTTAAGTTGTGATTGGCTTGTTTAACCTGAAATGTGTCGATGTGTTCCTTCAGTGTCAGAGTGATTGTTTGATGCAAACAGTAAATGATCCGATAAGACTTTATGGGTCTGCACACTGATCGCAATCTCTTTGACCAGTCAATTAGTGACTCATCCATACGCTTTTCACTAATGCCAGAGGAATTCTTCGTGGCCTAGTAGCTATCGTCTGGGATTTTCAACCGGGCGTCCCGGGTTCGATCCCCAGTTGCGGCGCTGTGGTCATGATGGAGTGCCCTTGGGCAAGGTACATTTTCCAACCCTAGTACTGGTTTGTTTACCCAGGGATCATGCATACGTGAACTGTCACCATGATATTACTGAAATAATATGGGAAAATGGCGTTAAGCCCCAACAAAACAAATTCTTATGCCAACGTGTACCTTTTCTCATGCACTGGCTCATATGATACTTAATACCAAGATTAATTCCATACTATCTGAATTATATTGTCTTGTTCGCCAGCCTTGTGTATTTTGGTTGTTGAAACTATTTTTGTCTTAACAATTTTCAGATCGTTCTAGTAAGGAGTAATCCAATCTCATAATAGTCAGGTCTAAACTTCGCTGCAGTAGCCAACGTTCGAAAAGAACTGATGACTGCCTATTAATAACAGGTCGCTTTATATTGACATTTGCAACAGCCAATGAAATTGACGCTTACAATATGCTTAGCTATCAACAGGGGGAGATACCCCATTTAAATAAACGAAATAGAGAAGCAGTGATGGTCGAGCGTCGGTTGTGTCTTTCCATTTCCTTTGAAAGAAAAATGAAAACCTGCTCGAGGATATTTAAATTTATAGGATCACTTTGAGACGACCTTTTATGTGGTGTCGTCAGATCCAATAATCGCAGTATCTTGGTCTGATTTAAATGAGACTGAGAGTCATCAAAAGTAAAATGGTACATCTGAAGAATTAGAAATGGTATTTAAATGTAAAATTGAAAGCATTGTAGGAAAAGACGAAGGAGCTAGTTTGGAAGTATTTCTAAGATGTTCAACAATGCTTTCAAAAGTCGTCTGCTACAAACATCAGGGTAATGGATGGTAAAATTCTAAAAATGTGTATAATTGTAAGTGTATCTGTAAGTGATTGTTTGAAGCAATCTGACTGAAGTACAGGGTCTGGTAGTTATTAGTTCATGAATTTGTTCAGATTTAGGAAAATATGAAACAACAAATAATGATTGCCAACATCCAGTTCTATAAAAAGTCATTTTTCATTTTTGTCAGTTTCTCTCTTTTCCTGGAGAACATTTAGCTGTTACCGTCGTGTAACAGAGCCGATCAACGTGTGACAGTTTAACCCTTTCACATTCATAGACGCATTTCGACGCATCTGCAGCTGACGACTTTTGAAAACACTCATGATGAGCGATTTCTCCCTTTGCTACAATGCTTTCTATTTTTCTGAATAATTAAACTTTTATTTATAAAGATTTTCCATATTTCCGGCTATTTAATTATATTTAAAGTCGTCTGCTGAAGAGTTACTTTATGTGGGAAAGGGATAGTGTCAAGAAGAATACATATGTCAAGCGAAAAGGGGTATTTTTGCATTTTCATTTAATCATCGTTTCTGGAAAACAAGCTCTAATAAAGCATATGCCGCCCGCGTAGGTTCAAATAACCCAGCACATCGGCTTAGTCTGATCCGAGTCTACACTGCGTTCAAGAAATCTTTAAAATACAGTGTACATTTAAAACATTTCATATTTATTCACATGTTTATCTTTTCGAAAAACTGTACATGTAGGCTTAGTCTCATCTGGATCTGCACTGCGAGCTGATAAATCCAAAGAAGACATCTCTAAAATACAGTGTACAATAAGATCACGTGTGTGTTGATGGTCATATTGATCGTTTTCTACTCTGACTGGTCAATGATACTCCAAAATGGATTTTCGTAGAGCACGGCATTTTTCAGCTTCCAGGGGTTGTGAGTTCGAACCCCAGTCTGGCAAACATTCTTTGCGACGTTTAACAAAAGTCAATTCGACAAGTGTCACTCGTCTTTCACCAATGGGCAAAGTCTAAGTGGAAAAACAGCCAGTTGCTTGGAAAGACTATTGTGTGGAGTACTGGTTGGAGAAAGTCAGGAAACACATGTAGGTGAACTGGCCGCCGTGCTATGACATACTAATTGTTGCAAACGGCGTTAAACCCCAATCAATCAATCGATCAATAATGTCAACATCGGGCACTAAAACTAAGTTTACTCATTGCTCAGAATGTGTGCTCTTGTATCTGATAGGTTAGACACAAAATCATTCTCTGAAAAGATCAATCAGAAGTCGTATATTGGAGAATAAAGAGTACATTTCTGAGCACATGTGACATTTTCAGTTTTGATAGTTTCCGGCCCGAATAAATGTTTACAAGCGCTAAACAAGAGGGACTTCACTTCTAGAATATATGTATTACATATAAGCGGACAGTGATTTCTATCATGTGTATTCATACCCGTCCGAGTCTCTACAATTCGCAGTAAAAAGCCTGATGTGGCTCAAATCATCTCTTATGCCGAGCCCTAGTAGATCAGTCGGATGCGAAGCGGGTGTCAATCCAGGGGTTGTGAGTTCGAACCCAATGACGACCAACATAATTTCCGACGTCTGACAAAAGTTAATGCGACAAGCGTCATTCGTCTTCCATCAATGGGCTTACAGTTTAAGTGGTAGCAGACAGTTGCTTGTAAAGATTGTTGTGTGAAGAAGCTACGGCACAATGGGATAGTTGAACTGGCCGCCAGGATATGAATGAAAATTAATGTTGAAAATGACATTAAACCCCCAATCAATCAATCAATCAATCGATCGATCATCTCGTGAATTGGAACTCCTCGGTTACATTAGTAAATTTCTTCATGTAAATAGCTGACTTGGGGGTCCGATTTCTCTCCTCTCACATGTCACTTTTATTGTTTACATCGTGATGTCGTTGAGTGGACAAAATGTGTAAAACAGTCTGGAATATGTATTATATTGTCCAAAGAACGTTGTCATTGGATGCATGGCAAAATATTGAGAAATAAAACGAAATAAGGATAACTGTGTTGTGTTTTGTACGTTAACTTGAATTCAGTTTAACCCTTTCACACATAAATCTGCCGCAGACGACATTGAACAAATCATGGCAAAAATGTTAAAAGTCTCTCTGAATGAAAGAATGATAATTAAAAAGAGTTGAAAACATTGCGGAAAAAGGTGAAATGGCTCATCTCGAGTAAGTTCACCTTTTGTCACAATGTTGACAAAGGTCGTCTGCTGCAGAGACGTCAAAATGCGTCTGCATAAGGGAAAGGGTAGATCTCGAATTTTAGACTGAATGTCCCCTGTTTGACTCACCTAGTTAGTCTCCACGGCCGGATAATACCAAAGAATTTAAAATGTTAGTAACAGCTGCCAGGGTTGCGGCGTTTGCATTACGACTGACTGACTGGTGTCAGGATAAACGGACCAGTAGTACTGGTAACTTACCCATAAAACGCCGTGATAGTCAGTCAGTCCCACGAGAAAATCAACATGGCGAAATGTGTCGACCGAGATCAGCATAAGCATGCCGCTCAGGCTCACCAGGACAGACAGTTTTCGGCTCCTGTGGAGTTTTTGTTTCAGGAATCATTACTCTATACATCTATCCCCCTGGGACGGAATGTGTCGGCCCGGATTAGCCTGCGCAGGCTGATCCGGGTGGATACATTACGCAGAGAACACAATGTTGGTTTTCTCGTGGGACGGCTCAATTATGATTGAAAAAAACCTATTGAAAGTTGCGTAAAACACCGTAAAAAAATAACCCTGCCAACTCTTCATGTACGCATCACCAAAAACACCGGATATGTTTCTGATTTTACTGAAGATTTACCGGTTGCATTCAAATTCAGATTGTTTTCAACATGTTTCCTTCCATATAACGGCGGCCTACTCATATAAATCAGGTTTTCTCACATCAGTTCTCCACATAACAGTTTTTTCAATCAAAAGATTGCTTTTCCACACAGACTGGTGGAAGACGAATTACACTTGTTGCATTAACTGTTTCAAACGTTGAAAAGAACGTAGGCTGAGCTGAGGTCCGAACTCACAACCCGTGGATTTACAGAATGCGTCGCTACCAACTAAGCTACATGGATTTGGCAACATTATGAGTCAGAGATGGGATAAAATATCAATTGATATATGGTGAATACATCTTCACAAATCAATGGGAAATAGTTCGTTGTCAATGGAGATACAATGTGGGGATGATTCACTTGATATATTTTTATCCAATTAAAATGACAGAAATCATTTGAATACTATTGAAAGTTACATGTGCTTTCCGGAAATTACCGAGAATGTTCCGTCGTAAGTTTGTAACGTTAACTGATGACGTAAAAAAGCAACGTTGTTGCTAACGTAATATTTGACGTCATCTTTTTCGGACAGCCAGAAGAAACATTTCCTTACAACATATATTTTGTTTACAAGTGTGTTAACTGTTAACAATGTTGACGTAGTTGATATGTACAGAGCAAATAGTGAATCAAGAAAGAACAAAAACACGTCTGCTTCGAACGACGGGTTAAACAATGAGTCAACTACAGAAGAATCAGATACAGACGAATTAGATGAACCAAACGATTTTTTCTTTGATGTGATCCCAGGAAATAATGAGACTTCTCTTAAAGGTTAGTTTATATTTAAGAATAATAATAATGATAATAATAATATCGACTATATTTATTGTCTGGATGTGGTGATTTCTCCGGTAAGCTCCTTTGGTTAGAGCTCCAAGCAAGTCGTTGGTTCGACTCACACATCGGGCTGTGGGAGTTGCTGAGGTTGATGCCTGGCCCCAACAGGTTAAAAGGGGGAAGAGTATAGTGTCTGGATGTGGTGGCAATACATGATTGCCAAGAGTTAGCTCAGTTGGTAAGAGTGCAAAGCTAGTACTATGGGGGTCGTATGTTAGAGCAACAAATCGGGAGAACATTTTTCCCCTCTTGAAATACTTAACAACCTCTAAAATAGAGCATTGCTTTTACATGATTTATATATTAACATACATGATATGTAATTCGTGAGTACAGACGATGAGTAAGCTGTATGGATAGCGTTTCACTCATCTATTTCGTAAAACATATATACCTTTTACAAATATTTCTGACGTTTAGATATATCTCTCTAGCTTTTAAAAATATGATAATATCCATCAGAATTAGAAAGACATCTCTCTAAATTCGAAAGACTCTTACTAAAAAAATTGTCTATTCTTTTATGAAAAATATCTCCATATAGTTGAGTGATATGGCTTAATAAGAAAGGTATGCCTCTAAACTAAAAAAAATGGCAAACTATCTCTCCCTATTTCTCTATTGACAATTTCAGGTGTTTTGGAACAGACAATGACCATGGACCTGCAATCTTTGAGAGAAGTGTATAGGAGACTGGTTAAACTATCGGATGTGAACGAGGAACTTACTCTATATATGTCTGAACGGCTAGACAAACAAGACAGGTAATATAAGCAACAATGGTTCTAGACAAACATTGACATCTGAGCTATTCCACGGGAAAACCAACAGTATGGACTCTGTGTAAACTATCGACACGGGTCAGCCTAAGCATGCCGGACAGGCTAACCTGGACACCCACTTTTCGCCTCCTGTGGATTTTCTGTTTCAGGAGTCCTTACTCTATACCTCTATTCCCCTGAGACGGAATGTGTCGGCGCGGACTGCGCGGACTGCGCAGGCTGATCTGGGTCGATACATTACGCAGAGACCATAATGTTAGTTTTCTAGTATAGGACGGCTCATATCATGTTGTAGTTTTATGGCCGATTCCATCATATCTATTTGTATTATTTACACGAGCCTTGTACTGCTATACGCGACTTTCCCACTATCACACATACAACAAATCTGCAGCAGAGGACTTTGAATGAAAATATCTAGTCGAACATATGAAAATTCACTTTATATGTAAGTATAACTATTGAATATGGTTAGAAATATAATGGCAAAAGGAGAATTATTTCATTTTGAGCAATATACCCATTTGCCACACTGATTTCAAAAGTTATGTATACGTATGTAGGAAAGGGTTTAGCAATCATAGCGAACCTTGTAGGTCAGTTATAAACATTACATATACACAATTGGTATCTCCTTTAAAAATACTTCTCTCAATTACCTACTATAAATGGACGGTAAAAAAGCACGGATCATAAAAAAAATCAGCAAACTAATAAAAGTTAAATAATTTCTTATACATGTATGTATTTATTTCAGAATTGCCGAGGCTAGAATGGCTACAAGTGAAGCCGTCCAGTCAGTAAATGACAACTGGACGAAGCGACTCGCAAAAACAAGGAGGCTTCATGGGAATTACAGAAACGAAGAAATAAGGATAAAATGTGAACACCTTAGACAACAAACCGAATCTCAAATACTAGAAGAGAGAAATGAAGCTTTAAAACTAGAAATTCGCAGTATCGTACATGAAACTGACGAGATTCAACGTAGAAGAGATGCGTTTGAAGAAAATATGTGTCGGGACGATGAAGAAGTCAGAGCCAAAGCTGGGGAACTGGTCATCGAAAACGAGAAAAAATGCGAATTACTTGCAGCACTCAAAGCGGAACTTAATGATCTTAAAATTAGACTGTTAAACGACGATGAGAAAGAGTCAACATGTGATGAAGATGTTGATAAAAGTGACACAGTTCTCAAAGAGACAGATGCAGTTATAACTACGTGTGTAAGAACTGATGTAGACATAGATCTAATCAACATCGACCGTCATGAACCTGAAATTGATACTCAACGCCTAACAAAAAAGTATACTCACAATCCAAATGGTAGTAGTAACTATATTGTAGATCTATACAATTGAAGATACGATACAAAATCGGGATAATAGCAGCATGGCCAAGACACTGCAAGATAATAGGAAAGTCGAAAGCGAAGCGAAATTTCATAAATTAAACAACTATACGGTGTTTGAACAAGAAAATAGTGGCAGACATTTATTAGAACTTTCTGTTAATGGTTTGTATCAGGATAATTATCAAGTTGCTGCGGGCATAAATACAAAGAGTTTAATACCGGATGTTCTACGAAATACAACCGTGTCAGGTGACAGCGGTGTCAAAGTCAGCCAATCACAACAATCACAACACATCGTCAGACAGCTTCTGTGTTTATATAAAATAAGTGAAGCAACTAACATATCAAACAGAGGGTTAAGTATTGTAAACGCTCCGACAAAAACTAAAATAACCAGAGACACTCGCAAACATAGAAGTTTGACAAAATATGTCCCGAAAACCGATGAGAATATCAAACAGAAACATATTAACTTGGACATCAGACCAAAGACAGGACCAGTCAAACGTTTTGTTCACTTACCAAATGTACCCGGATTAGGCATATCTAGCTCAAAAGAGTCAATGTATGTGTCTCCTCCCGAAACAAGAATTACGGACAAACCAAGCAAAGTCAAACCTGCACACAGAGCAGATACACATGTTGATAATATATCAAAAATTCGATCGTTGATGAAAAAGCAATTACCATCTATAAGTAGAGCTGACATCAAACCAAAAACCAAACGATGCTTGGAGATGTACTCGGTATATGTAGAGAATGTGCTACCTTCCATTTCACCACAAAATACAAATACTGAGAACGGTGTGATTTGTGATGTTTTTGTGTCCTCGCCACGACCTCTATTTACCACCAGAACTAATACAACATGTACAACCAGACCTTCACTCGGCAAAGCGGGAAAAATATGTAGCATCAAACCATCACTCAGCAAAGTTAATACAACACGTAACACAGCACCTTCACTCGGCAAATTAGATACAACACGTAACACCACACCTTCACTCGGTAAAGTTGATACAACACGTTACATCAGGTCTTCACTCGGCAAAGTTGATACAACACGTTACACTAGACCTTCACTCGGCAAAGTTGATACAACACGTAAAACAAGACTCTCACTTTGTGAAACAGGCACATCATGTGACATCAAACCGTCACTCAGCAAAAGGGAAACAACATATAATCTTAAACCGTCACTCGGCAAAGCTTATTCAACATATAATCTCAAATCGTACCTCGGCAAAGTTGATTCAATATATAATCTCAAATCGTCACTCGGCAAAGCTAATTCAACATATAATCTCAAATCGTACCTCGGCAAAGCTGATTCAACATATAATCTCAAACCGTCACTCGGCAAAGCTAATTCAACATATAATCTCAAATCGTACCTCGGCAAAGCTGATTCAACATATAATCCCAAACCGTCATTCGGCAAAGCTGACACAACATGTAATATCAAGTCGGCAATCGAATCAGGTGATAACGGTCCTCCAAAAACAGACTCTACAGTTGAAGTTAAACCATTTGGAACTGAGACTTACATTCAACTATCAGGAAATAAGAAATTATTGAGCAAACGAGAATAATACATGTAAAATTGTTCCATAATTACCACAAATAGCACACTTTAAATGATATGTTGTATGAAAGTATGGCGATTTAAGTGTGAATTGTAAACATATATATTGTGTGAGAAAATTAGACACATAAGAAACATTGTGAAAACATTAACATGTTAATTGTCCGTAAATCATATCAGAGGAAAATAATGTAAAATGAATATATATATCAAACTTGCTGACAATGACATCTTGAATTTCACGGCTTTAAAAATAAAATGCCCTGTTTTTAATTATTCCTTTCGGTTGTATGTATGTGTTCTTTCCATACGGAGTGAATCTTGTGTTTGGAACTAGAACAAAATACTTCAAATTGCTCAATATGGCGTTTTCTCCCGTTGAAACAATGTTTTCAGCAATATTCAGTAATTATAATTAAGTTCTCTCATGTATTCCAAATACGTTTTCAAAAAGATTGTGTTATATGTGAGAAAGTGTAAACTTGTTTGAATTCGTTTGAAGCAAAGGACTGTAACATCTGCGAAACTACTCAAAACAGGTAAGTTCTCTTGTTTCTCACAATGTTTTCAAATCTGAATTAAGTTTAATCATGTAACTACTACACACAAATGATGATATCGGGAACATGATAAGAGACCGTTGGTTGAAAGGGAGCTTATGTTATCTGTTAAATCACTGACGATTCATTGTATCATCTTACAATATAACAGGTAGTACTGAACCCCGAAATGTGAGATTTTAACCCTTTACCTCATATAGATGCTTTATGACGCCTCTGCAGCAGACGGCTTTTTGAAAACATAGTGACAAAAGAAGAAATTGCTCAAAACGAGCAATTTCTCCTTTTGCCACAATGTTTTCCACTTTTAGTCATAGGTTATCCATTCAATTTTAGAGATTTTCCATTTTTTTGACATAATATGTTATAAGGCGTCTGCTGCAGAATTGTCGTATGAGGGAAAGGGTTAAATAGAGAAAACAAGATTTATAACTCCTGTACATCTAATTTGTGACAATTTGAGTTGTCTACCGTGAAAAGTATATACAGTGCTGAGCTAATTTTCTCTTCCAGGGAAACACCGGAATAAGAAGAGTCTAAAATTGAACACAAAAATGCTTACACTCTGAAAACATTTGGCAATATGAGCCGTTCCATGAGAAAACCAACATTATGGACTCTGCGTAATGTATCGATCCAGATCACCCTGCGCAGTCCGCACATGCTACTCGGGCTGACACATTCCGTCTCAGGGAGGATAAATGTATCGAGTAATAATTCCCGAAACAGAACATCCACAGGAGGCGAAATAAGTATGTCCGCGTTTGCCTGCGCGGCATGCTTAGACTGATCCAGGTCGATACTTTATACCGAGAATCCACACTGTCGGTTTTCTCGTGGGACGGCTCATATGTGAATGTCATAGCATGTTTCAACGCCTTTCTTCAAGCAATATTGGATGCGGTAACTGGTATTAAATTGTTCTCGTCGTTACCGACTGAGACTCAGCTATCGTTGCTCGACGTTTTATCTGTGAAAAGGGGTCACCTATAGGGAGGGCTATGGAAACATATGGCACTGAAACTATAGCATTGTGTCACAAGTTGCATAACATCGTCTATATGAGATGCAAGCGGACTGGTGAATACTCTGGTGAGACTATGCGTATACACAGGCTTATCTGAGTCTTCAATATACGAATATGCAACAAGACCAGTTTTCGTCTTAAGCATATCCGTTATAATTGTATATATGAGCCGTCTCGCGAGAAAACCAACATTGTGAACTCTGTGACCCTGATCATCCTAAGCATGCCGTGCAGGCTTACCCGATAGACACTTTTCGCCTCATGTGGATTTTCTGTTTCAGGAATCATTACTCTATACCTCTATCCCCTAGGACGGAATGTGTCGGTCCGGATCAGTCTGCGCGGACAGGCTGATCTGGATCGATACATTACGCAGATGCCATAATGTTGGTTTTCTTGCGGGACGGCTCAAATTTATATTATTGAATGATTGGAGCTAAACGCCGGTATCAAAAAACGTTCCGTCATATCACGGTGGCCACTTCACCTACCCATGTTTAGTTTCTCACATCAGTACACGAGCACACAAACCTTTCAAACTTTGAGTAACTGGCTGTTCAAATGACGCTCGTCGCATTGACTTGTGTCCAACGTCGGAAAGAAAGGTGGTCGAGCTCGGGTTCGAACTCACATCCCCTGGATTGACAACACGTGACGCTATCGCCGAGCTACCTGGGCTCGGATTTATACCGGAACGTTTGATACTGAATAAAATATCACAAATAGATAAATTATGTATATAAACCACGTAGAATACTTAACATCCGTTCTTAATCGACTTTATTGATTAATTATATATGAAAAAGAGATTGAATTTCATGAGTTATCGCACAGTTCGTGTGTTTGAATATTTCGGTTGAACCATCTGAAAGATACATAGCTCTCCCTTTAAATGGTGGTCCTAAATTTGATATAATTGAAACTCGTCTGGCGAATTGGGGTCTCACTGACCCTCCTGTTTGATATCAGTCAGGTGATCTATTTTGACGCATCTGTAGCAGACGACTTTTGAAAACCTTGTGACAAAAGGAGAAATTGCTCAAAACGATCAATTTCTTCTTTTGCCACACAGTTTTAAACTTTTTTTCCAGTAATTATACATACAATAATAGGGATTTTCCATATCTTTGAGTAGACATTTTTAGAGTCGTCTGCTGCAGATTGTTTGTATGTGGGAAAGGTATAAATTGACGTAACACCAATGTAAATAAATTTGATTACTTCAATATGAAGGAAACATCTGTAAAAACATTGATTATAGACAAGAACTATCGATGCTGGCAAAAAATAGAATTGCAACCCAACCAGTAAGTATCACTATTATTTCCGTCTATGTGATGTTAAAACATGGTGCACTTACCCAACTTGTATCACTATTATGTATGTTAATGTGATGTTAAAACAGGGTGCATAAACCTAACTAGTATTACTATTATTTATGTTAATGTGATGTTAAAACAGGATCAGTATCACTATCATTTATGTTAATGGGATTTAAAAACAGGATGCACAACCCTAATTAGCATCACTATTTTTTATGTTAATATGATGTTAAAACAGGGTGCACAAACCTAACTAGTATCACTATTATTTATGTTAATGTGATGTTAAAACAGGGTGCACGAACATAACTAGTATCACTATTATTCATGTTAATGTGATGTTAAAACAACAGGGTTCACAAACCTAACTAGTATCACTATTATTTATGTTAATGGGATTTCAAAACAGGATTCTAAAACCAGTATCACTATTATTTATGTAAATGTGATGTTAAAACAACAGGGTGCACTTACCCAATTAGTATCACTATTATTTATGTAAATTTGATGTTAAAACAACAGGGTGCACACACCTAACTAGTATCACTATGATTTATGATAATGTGATGTTAAAACAGGGTGCACAAACCTAACTAGTATCACTATGATTTATGTTAATGTGATGTTAAAACAGGGTGCACGAACATAACTAGTATCACTATTATGCATGTTTATGTAATGTTAAAACAGGGTGCACAAACCTAACTAGTATCACTATTATTTATGTTAATGGGATTTCAAAACAGGATTCTAAAACCTAATCAGTATCACTATTATTTTTGTTAATGGGATGTAAAAACAGGATGCACTTACCCAACTAGTATCACTATTATTTATGTTAATGTGATGTTAAAACAACAGGATGCACTTACCCAACTAGTATCACTATTATTTATGTAAATGTGATGTTAAAACAACAGGGTGCACAAACCTAACTAGTATCACTATTATTTATGTAAATGTGATGTTAAAACAGGGTGCAAAAAGGATAACATCCTGAAATACTAGAAAACGATGGCGGAAATAACAAAAATTGATTATGACGAGCAATTCCTCCATTTCCAACATTGTATCAAGGAAAGGGACGGATTCTTGTTGATGGTTCCAAAATTTGTGTATTAAATAGTACATTTATAACTGGTGCTTTATATTTAGTACGGGTATCGTTCGCGTTAATTGAAGTGTCGCGTGGTGAATACATAATATACGACAGCTTAACTTACCCAGTCGATACATTATATTTATACGGGTAATTTATTATCTTTTCATAAACAACCTTGATTCACCGATCACCCGATGATTATGATCATAACATTCAGCAGGTCCGTTTATTATCAAAACCCTTCACGTGACGAAACTCCTTGGCCTTTTACCCACATTGAGACGTACTTTGTGCCACCTGCTTCAGATTGTTTTTGAAAACATTGATGAAAAAGGAGAAATTACTCCAACGGAGCCTGTGGAGCAATATCTCCTTTTGCCACAATATTTTTAACTATATCAGGGACGTAGATAAGCTTATCTACGTCCCTGACTATATTTATTCATTAACTTGTCAATTATTATTTTTTAAAAATCATTGTCTTTTCTCTGTTTTGTCGAAGGTGACTGTTGTAGATCGTATTTGGGAATAAGTCAACCCAGATGAAAACATTTAGACTCATTTTAATCTCTGTCCGTTAAGAATATAAGATCATTTTGAAGTGCTCATGAATGTTTAGAGAGAAGACGTTCAAAGTTTTCGGCTTGCCAGAGTTAACCCGTCCCACGCACATCTGCAGCAGACGACTTTTGAAAACAGTGTGGCGAATGGAGAACTGTTTCATAATGAATAACTTCTCCTCTCGCCACAAAGTGTTCAACTCTATTCAATAATGGTACTGTCACCACATTTTCCACATTTGTTCCGAGTAGTTTTCAAAGTCGTCTACAGCAGAGTTGTTGTAAGTGGGGAAGGGTGCAATAGGGATTGGCGACAGACGACATTCCGGGGTCAGTATGTGTCGTCTGATTACATCGATGGGCTGTCATAATAGTAGGTGATTAGATCTATAAACTATAGACTCAGACGTTGTAGGATGACTATATCGTCATTCGATATTCGAACCTCCAATGATCACACTGTTGACTTTCTATACATTGATATTCTTGTGAAACGTACTAGAACAGGTTAGTACGAAGTTGCCGGGGCTGAAATCATAGCTCTTCTCTTTGTACGTGCCTCTATGTTTGTCACACAGTAGGACTCTTGAATTCACTGTTTGTATAAACAAAACGACCCCTTTTCGCTTGACACAGCCGCTATGTACCTATAGTTGCATTGTGTCAGCCGACAAGGGGTCCGATAGGTTATGAACACGTGGAATACGCTCTATATCTCAAGGACATTTAGAAGAGTTGCCCCACTGGTAAAGCTATCATACCTTTCTATTTGATACCAGATTGATTGATTGGGATTTACCGCCGTTTTTAACTATGTTTAAGTCATATCCTGGCGGCCAGTTCACCTACTCATGTGTTTCCTGGCTTTTTCACACCAGTTTTCCAGACAACTGGCTGTTTTTTCCAAATAGATGGTTGCCCCTTTGGTGCAATAGGAATGACGCTTGTCACAGTGACTTCTGTCAAACGTCAAAAATAAGGTTGGCCGAGCTGGGGTTAGAGCTCACAACCCATGATGTGATATTAGAATGGGAACGCTAGAATACCCCCTTTTCGTCTGATGCGGTTATATGGCCGAATGATGGAGGCAAACATACATGCATGTCAGATCCCGTCATGTCTCATTTAGTAGATAAAACTCTTGATAATGATTAGTGAACAAAACCTGTTGGGTCTCGAGCGTTATTGTTCCAAGTATTGTTTACTATAAATAATGCAACTCGTCCAGTGAGGGGTTGTTTCATGCTTTGCACAATGTTTTCTAAATTCAACTGCTGAAACTAACATAAACTGGAATAAATCCATTAAGTTACAGTATTATTACATGATCACCATTGATTTTTTTTAATCTTTTGTTTTGTAGTAGTATATTTATAGTTATTTTCAATAGTTTTGCTACAGAATATTTCCAAAGTAGTCTGCTGCAGTCTGTTCATTGTTGTAAAGGGTTAAATGAAGGGATTGTGTCTCCAGCCTCCATACAAAACACGCATTTAATTGTGAGAGAGATTGGGCATTGTTGCATTTTCCACTATGTTTTCGCAAATCAACTGAAAACCCTAACAGTATATATGGTTCTCTCAACACCGTGTTTAAACATTAATTATATCATGAAATATACCCATGTATGGTATTTCACTTCAGCTATTTCACAGATAGTGTCAATATTTATTTTTTATTAAACATATGCAAGAACATGTATACCCTTGATACAAATTTAAAACATTGCGGCCAATGGGGAGACTATTCGTGTTACTGATTTCTTCATTATTCTAATTCAAGAAGTCGTCTGGAACAGATAAAAGATTCAAAATCAGACGAGTTCATTTGCAATTCGAGTCTGATTTAAGAGTATAAAGCTACCTGTCTATGAAGTCGGAGGTCAAATATTTGTGCGCCCATAACATTTCTACGTCAACATTCGAACAAATATTTATTTGATAGATAAGAAGTGATAAAATCGTTGTAAACATAGCATGTGCGGACAAGACTGCTGCAATGCTCCTATTTACCCTTTCCCACATACAATAAATCTGCAGCAGACGACTTTGAAACTATTTGAAGAAAACTATGGAACATTTATGAAAATAGATGGAAGTTAAAATGTAAAATCAAATTCATTGTGGGAAGAGGAAAAGTTGTCCATGAGCAACTTCTCCTTGTTCAATATTGATGATTTCATATTCAAAAGACATCACGTACAGTTGCATCAAAAGTCGTCAGAATGTGGGAATTTTTTTAATGTAAAGATATAGTGGAACGTCTCAAAAATACGATAACAATCGGTAACCTTCGTCTATTTACGGAAATGCAGACTTCAAGTACAGTGCCTTGATGTGCTAATTTTAGACTGAACTGGTTTTAAGTAATGTTATCAAGTCTGATTCCGACGACTAGTGACGCCTCCACATGTAGCAGACGTCATTTCGAAACATTTTAAAGAAATAAAAAAATTGGCTAAAAGTGCTCAATTTGTATATTTTCTTATGTTAAAACTCTACGTAAAAACTAACATCTCTCTTTTCCAAATGTAACTTTTGACCTCTGACAAAATTAAAGCAAACACATTTTTAAAAAAAGTGAGTCAGATCGGTGTTAACAAGCAACTGAAGTCAATCCCGCAAAAAAAACATACTTATGTTTAATCCTATCCAACATAGTTGCCTACAACAAATCTGCAGCAGACGACTTTAAAAACATCTAGGCAAAAATATGTATCTCCACTAAATAAAGTGTACTTATTGAAAAGAGCTGAAGACATTGTGACAAAAGGAGAAATTTTTCATTAAATATTTCCATAATATGTCGATGCCTAAGAAACAGTCAAACCCTTTAAACCATTAACGTTATACTTTCCCACACACAGAAGCTTTCTGACGCCTCTGCAGAAGACGGCTTTTGAAAACGTTGTGGAATATGGAGAAATTGCTCATCATGAGCATTTTTCTCCATTTGCCACAATGTTTTCAACTCTATTCAAAAATTAATTAATAATTTCATTTATTGAGAGTTTTCGCATTTGTTTTCAAATGTTTGCAAAAAAAATGTTTTCAAAGTCGTCTGCTACAGATTTCATGTATGTGGGGAAGGGTTAACTCGCGACTTCTCTCTGTTTCGGAAATGAATGTTCAGGGGGTTACATCTCTAGCTCTTTTCAAGGTACGCGAGCAGTGAAGACTACGGTGATGATGTACGTTTTGCATGTACACAGATACAGCAAGACCGCAATAGTTTCTCCTCGTCAACCTGCCGGGGACCCTTAACCCTTTCCCTCATACGACAATTCTGCAGCAGACGACTTTGAACATATTTTGTCCTATGACTAAAAGTGTAAAACATTGTGGCAAAAGGAGAAATTGCACGTTTTGTGCAATTTCTTCTTTTGTCACTATGTTTTCAAAAAGCCGTCCTTTAACCCTTTCCCTCATACGACAATTCTGCAGCAGACGACTTTGAACATATTTTGTCCTATGACTAAAAGTGTAAAACATTGTGGCAAAAGGAGAAATTGCAAGTTTTGTGCAATTTCTTCTTTTGTCACTATGTTTTCAAAAAGCCGTCCACTAACACTTTCCCTCATACGACAATTCTGCAGCAGACGACTTTGAACATATTTTGTCCTATGACTAAAAGTGTAAAACATTGTGGCAAAAGGAGAAATTGCACGTTTTGTGCAATTTCTTCTTTTGTCACTATGTTTTCAAAAAGCCGTCCTTTAACCCTTTCCCTCATACGACAATTCTGCAGCAGACGACTTTGAACATATTTTGTCCTATGACTAAAAGTGTAAAACATTGTGGCAAAAGGAGAAATTGCACGTTTTGTGCAATTTCTTCTTTTGTCACTATGTTTTCAAAAAGCCGTCCATTAACCCTTTCCCTCATACGACAATTCTGCAGCAGACGACTTTGAACATATTTTGTCCTATGACTAAAAGTGTAAAACATTGTGGAAAAAGGAGAAATTGCACGTTTTGTGCAATTTCTTCTTTTGTCACTATGTTTTCAAAAAGCCGTCCTTTAACCCTTTCCCTCATACGACAATTCTGCAGCAGACGACTTGGAACATATTTTTTCAAAAAATTGAAAATCTCTATAATTGAATGGATAACCTATATGACTGAAAGTGGAAAACTCGTTGTGAGCAATTTCTTCTTTTGTCACTATGTTTTCAAAAAGCCGTCTGCTACAGAAGCGTCAGAAAGCGTCTATATGAGGGAAAGGGTTAAACCGCTTTCTACACTGAGACACACAGCAGAACCCTTTTGGAAACATTGCGATAAATGCCAAAATTACTCAAACTTAAAAATTTCCCTTTTTGGTACAGTGTATTCATTTACGTATATTAATTAAATAATTATCCGATCATTTATAAAAAGAAGTTCTATTTTTTCAAAAATGTTATCACTGTCGCCTTTTTAGATTTGTGATCTGTAGGAAAGGGTTAAAGCCAATATTTTCAATACCAATGATAAAATGAGTTATTTATCAAACTTTTACGCCTTTTATCACTCGTGAAGGCGCCATCAAAATGTATAGGATTATACTGCCCACCAAAATATTTAACAGTAGATATGTGGCCCTATATATAGAGAGACATTCTGTAGTAATTGACACGCCCTTTTTATAAATGAAAATAGACATATTAAATCAAAGTATAAGAAGAGTTGTCACGTCAAGCCGATGCTTGATACATACGGCTCACTGATTATCTTTTTTTTTTTTTTAAATTGTTGTTTTTGTTTTGTTTTGTTGTTGCTTAGACAGGTTTCTACAGAACAATCGTTAATCCTTTCCCTCATATAGACGCTTTCTGACGCCTCTGCAGCAGACGGCTTTTTGAAAACATTGTGACAAATGAAGAAATTGCACAAAACGTGCAATTTCTCCTTTTGCCACAATGTTTTCCACTTTTTGTCATAGGTTATCCATTCAATTATTGAGATTTTCTATTTTTTGACAAAATATGTTCAAAGTCGTCTGCTGCAGAATTGTCGTATGAGGGAAAGGGTTAAAAATCAC
Source organism: Serripes groenlandicus (assembly GCA_031761405.1). Taxonomy (NCBI): domain Eukaryota; kingdom Metazoa; phylum Mollusca; class Bivalvia; order Cardiida; family Cardiidae; genus Serripes; species Serripes groenlandicus. The sequence continues at coordinate 15,841,491 of JASEVX010000005.1, read as the reverse complement.
TAGAAATCATTTATGTACTTGTTTATTCTCTCAGCATGCCGCACGCATCATGACGCTCAAGTATAATCGACCACATTAGCACCATACAACCAACGCTCGGTCAATATCGCTATTCTATCTCGTGCATGTATATGAGTTATCTCCCCTGTTGATACCTAACGATTTTTGTGGGCGACAATTTGATTAGCTTATGCAAAGGTCAAGCTGAAACGACCTCTTTTAGGCAGTCATCAGCACTTTTAGAGTGTTTGGTATTGTTACGAGGCTTAGGTCTGGTTTTAATGAGATTTGTGTTTGTGAAGCATAGAATACGAACACGATTTATAATACAAGTGGTCTAAAGTATTAAGTGAAAGAAAATCACGTGGTACCTAACTAAATACCGTTTCTTTTTAAGTGAATGTATGCATGCTCCCTACTTGACCATTTTACTATTTAACTTGCTATTGTTATTTTCACGCTAAAACAAATTCAACGATTAGGCCAAAGTCATATATGGTAAACAGAAATACTAGAGCGTTGATATGGTTACTTATAACCTTTACCCATATGCAGAATTATTTAGACACACATCTGCATCAGACGGCTATTGAACTCATGTTTGAAGCCTTAATTTCCATAGTTTGCCTGTTAGGCTACTCGTAATTTACCAAGGAAACGCCGTGATATAAGTGAAACATTGTTGAAATCGGCGTAAATACCATGTAAACAAACAAAACACATCAGACAGTCACAGGTCTGACGCTACTCCAGTTTCCATTCTGGGTTTCTTGTGCAGTATTTGGTATACACTCATCTATTTCAAACATAATTTATGCAGGCTAGATCTACGCTTTCGAACAAAAAAATATATGATACAAAAGAGATGAAAATAAACCCGTAAAACCCCATTTTCCACAACAATTTTACAATAATTAACTTCGAAAACATTTAACCCTTTTCCTCATACGACAATTCTGCAGCAGACGACTTTAAACATATTTTGTCAAAACTTGGAAAATCTCTTTAATTGAATGGATAACCTATGATAAAAAGTGGAAAACATTGTGTCAAAAGGAGAAATTGCACGTTTTGTGCAATTTCTTCTTTTGTCACTATGTTTTCAAAAAGCCGTCTGCTGCAGAGGCGTCAGAAAGCGTCTATATGAGGGAAAAGATGAAAATTTCTGTAAATAAATGTAGAATGATTGAATATAGTTGGAAACATTGTTGAAAAGAGAAAACATGCTCAATGTGATCAATTTCTCCTTTTTCAACATTTTTTGTTTTATCTTAAGTGCTGACGTATCATCATAATGCGGCTGCGTGGGGAAAAATAATAAATCACTGTGCGCAATGACTACTTTATCCAAATAAATGTGTTCGAGGTTTTATGAGCTAGGATGTGAAAAAGTTGGCATTTGTTTTAATGAAGAAAATGTTTGGTGAAACGGTGTGATAATTAAAAACTCTGAATACATTATGTGTTAACCCTTCCCCACGTGTAGACGCATTTTGACGCCTCTATAGCAGCCGAAGACATTAGAAAACATAGTGACAAAAGGAGGAATTTCCTACCACGAAGAATTTCTCCTTTTTGCCACAGTCTTTTCAATAATTACACTTTCCCATTTAGCGATTTTCCATACTTTTGCCTAGGTGTTTACAACGTCGTCTGTTGCAGATTTGTTGTATATGGGATGTTAAGCGATGACCTTGTTTGAATGATTTACTATTTTTAACACTTTCCCTCATATAAACGCTTTCTGACGCCTCTGCAGCAGACGGCTTTTTGAAAAAATAGTAACAAAAGAAGAAATTGCACAAAATGTGCAATTTCTCCTTTTGTCACGATGTTTTCCACTTTTAGTCATAGGTTATCCATTCAATTATAGAGATTTTCCATTATTTGACAAAATATGTTCAAAGTCGTCTGCTGCAGAATTGTCGTATGAGGGAAAGGGTTAAACGGCACACGACTCGTTAACTTTGCTTTATATGCGTAATAATAGCGTCGGTTTTAAACGCTTTACCTGATAGGCCTACAGACGACATTTATTTTTGTAACAGACGACGAATATTTAAAGCATTGTGGCAATATCGAAAATAACTCAATGTGAGCGAGTTTTCCTTCCCTCACATTATTCTTTACTCTGTATCAAAATCATTTATCTATTGATTTCCGCTGACGCAATTACCCAGATTGTTTCAAAGCAGACGACACAAAGATAGTTAACATATTAATTACCTGATATACATGGTTTTTAGGTTCTTCATAATGAACTATAGGCCTATCTAATGATACTCTCAAATAATACATCTCGGGTAAAAATATTATGACTTAAAGGTGTAAAAAAAACATTGCAAGCAAACAAGAAATTGCTCACATCCACTCCCCTACCAGCATCCCCACTCCCCGCTTCCAGTCTAGTTTTACCAAGGATGTCCCTTCCCATTTCAACTGACGCGTTTGCAGCAGGTGACCTGTGAAAACTTAAATTTTTTTTATCGTATTCTTAATTATTTGATATAACTTAAATAGTATCATATTCATATAACCAGGGACGTAGATAAGATATATGATCTCCTTCCCCGATATAACATGCCTTATTCGATTTTATTTATTTTTTCCATTTAGAGGGATGTTTTGGTCATTGAACTGTGAAGTATATTCTGTAGGCTATTTTATGTTAATTAAAAGTTAATAGATCTAAATAATTACGGAGTATACTACTCCAGAAGAACGTAGGAAATAGTAAAAGTGTTAATATAATCTAGTACCTACCTATTTGATCAGTCTTTTCACGTAGGTGTCCCTACGTCACGTGATGTACTAATAGACAGCGCATGCGCGACAGCCATTACTTTTGGGGCGAGGTCTTTCCCAGTGTATTGTAATCTAACGTAAATTGGTGACTTTTCTTCTCTACAAGATGAGCGAGGACACTCAGGAGGCCACAAATGGCTCTGTCGAGCAGGATCAGCAAGATGACTTACCTAAATTTCATTTATACGTGCGGGTAGGTTATCTTTCATGATTGTTTTTAAATAGTTAAGACTCGGTCTAATTCTCATCGACTTCGTAAAACTCCGCGAAAAGTCGGTCACTCATGCAAATGGGGGTATCTCATTTATTCAACCAAATTAAGTTTAGAAAATGTCATTTCTTTTAACAATATCTCAACTTGTCACACAATACAACTGTGTGAATGCCACTAATTTGACTGTTTTTTTTATTACTTGTTGTTTTACCTGAAATGCACGTACCTGAAATGCACCTGTCATCTTCGGTGGTGACGGACTTTTCATTGATAACATTCACTGTCTTGGGCCTAGTTGAATGTTATGACATTCTAAACTCACAGCCTAGTCCCCGTAGGTAGTGATGCAGGCTGTCAATGAGTTTGAACCAGCCACCACAGTCTGTATATTATTTCCGACATTTTGACAGAAGTGGATGCATCTTCCACCAAAGGGCTAACAGTCTATGTCGAAAAGCAGCCAGTCAGCTTGCTTGGTACCGTCAGTGTGGAGTATTGGTGTGAGAAAAGCCAAGAACCACATGGATAGCCTCGGTGAACTGGCCACCATCAGAGGACTAGATAATGAGGAGTAAACAGGTTTTGCTTCCATAAAAGGCATAATATCTGTTACTGTGTTAGCACTTATTAAAACCTATGTTTTGGGTACTCAAAAGAATCATCTCATTGTGATGATTCTTTTGAGTACCATCAACATAGGTTTTTGAGGTAAAATAAGAATTTTAGAGCATGAAAAACGCTTCTTATTTATATAGCTCTGCGCCATAATATGAGTGAAAAACTGTTGAAAATGTTGTTACGCCCATATCAATGAATCATTCTGACCTCACAGATTTTTAATAAACAAGTTCAGCTGAACTGGAAATAGTTTTTATCCTCACCTGACTTTGTCAATATTTTTATGGAGGATTTTTTTGGTGAAGATGGCAAGTTTTAATTGTTAACAAACCAACCGGCTTGATAACCAACCAGCTTGATACATCAAAATGATATAAATAATAGCAGGTTGTTCAGTCAGTGATTCAATGACAAATTCCATAATCTATTTCAATTCCTGAAATGATTTTAAAATATTATTTGATAGGAGATATTACTCTCTTTTACAGTCTTTAACATTTTCTTGTCTGTATCTAGGAAAGGGTTAAAATCTAAATTTATTATTTTTATTTAGAGTGCCACAAGGTCCCATTCAGAATAAGATAATGATTTTAGCCCTTACTGTGTAACCGAAAACTTAACACCTTTCCACTATTTATAGGCAGAAAACTGTTGATTATTGGTAAGAAAAGAGAATTGCCCAAAAGTCATCTAGAGGTCTCTAAATTGCTATAATGTCATATGTTAAGGGTATAATATTAAAGGGTGAGGTTATTGTTTGATTTTGTTTTTTTCATAACCGGCGCATGAATTATCAACACATGTTTGGTCAAAGCAATTGGTTTGAATAATATGATGGTTATCAATATAATAATGAATCAAGCTCAAAGGATTCCAAAGTTTTCAATCGTCCATTCTGACCCGAGGCTTTACTATCCTCTGTTTCCAGCATAATAACCAAATGTAGGAACTACTTTGTATATCATGTGGTATTCTAAAGTCGTAGTCATCGATAAGGAATGTGTTTCATGTTTAAAAGTTTGAAATCCATTTTTGACCTCCCAAGATGTTCTATTCACTCAAAGAGAAGAATTTGATGAGTTCTGACAACATGGGTTATTAGTGAGATGGAATCTGCGGTGACCGAATGGTTAACGTCAATGATTTGGAACCTGGTTCGGTCGAAGCAATGGTGGAGGCCCATTACCTAGCCAAGTACTGGTTTGTTTACCCAGGAATCATGAAAAAGTGAACTGTCATCGTGATATAACTGAAATAATGTTGAAAATGGCATAAAACTCCAATAAAACGAAGGAATAATTAGTGAGACTTAAGAATTTGAAGAGAAATAACCTTTTTCTCCTAGTCCTAATTGATGTAGGCCTCTACTAACATGGCACGCAACAACTAGTTTGTTAATCTTATATTTTGTTTACATTATTTACAGGCTTCATTGATCGATAATGAAACCCAGGGAGCTTGTCCAATGAGCCAGCAAGGATTTATGTTATGTTACTTATTAGCTCAAGAGAAAAATGTTGACTTCAAAGTGTGGACAGTAAGTCAGGTTAACCCTCCAGCAGATTTCAAAGACAAAAACAGAGCTAAAATTTACCCGTTTGTGGAAGGAATAAGTGGTAAAGACACAAATGGACAATCAATAGCAGGTGTAATGCCCGATACTACAGACAGAACAGATGATTTCTTTGATTCTGTCAATTTTGACTGTCCACAATTGAAAAGACCCAAAAATTTAAAAGACCATATTCTTGGAAGAATAGACGGAATTTCAACTGTAAGTTTCTGTTTATTTTACTTTAACCAATGTTCCCACTACACTTGAGGCTTTGGTATCACAAATTGGGTTATACCTTTTGGAATAGTAAAGATAGACATAAGCTATTTATATTACCATGAATTCATTTTTAGCTTAACAATTCGAAGAATATGAGAGCTATTACAGTCACTTGTGCGTCGGCGTTGCAACTTTGGTTAAAGTTTTGCATGCTAGGCTTTTTCTCACAAACCACACATGCTTTTGCTTTGAAACTTCACACACTTATTGTATATCATCAAATGACAGGACAAGTCCCAAAACTCTACATCAGATTTTGACACAATTATGCCCCTTTTTGGACATTTGGTTTTGGTTAAAGTTTTGCATGCAAGATACTATCATGGACATATCTCAGTAACCACTAATGTAAAGTAATGATATTGACTAGAAACTTCATTCATGTCTTCAGCGGTGTCAGACATTCAAGTTAGATAACTCTTGTATGAATTAAGTACTAATTATTGCCCTTGTTTCGAGATTTTGACAATTTGGTTAAAGTCTGGCATGCAAGGTACTATCATGCACATATCTCATAAACCACTGTTAATCATCATCTTTGGCCATCGTTAACTTTTACATCAACTCCTAAACCACTGAACAAAGATTTCAACTATATGCTGCAACCTCAGAAAGGGGGGAAATGTCCAATCTGTAATATTCTTCTCTAAATCAGTTTTTCAGATTCCAAGATAATTTGATAGAAATATTCCTTTCATTCAAGAGTGACCCTTTACAAAAATTGTTCAAGCCATATTCAGATATTGATTGGTTGAAAAACAAGGTGACCATTAAAAGGGGCAAAATTATATAACTACAATTCCATTCATTTGAAAGTTCTTTTCTGATTTTAAGATCAGTTAGCAGAAAAATGTTCCTTAAGTGTCCAGCTACATTTGTTCAAGCTATATTGATTAGTTGAAAAAAATAGTGAGACGGAATCAGAAAAGGCGTAAAATGCACTTTAAGATTCAAATGACATCTCTTCCAAAACCATGGACCTATATTGACCAAACTTCACATGACTGTTCCTTTGGTGGTCCTTTTTCAAATTGTTCAAAGATTTAATGCTTTATAAATTATGACAAATGTCCTTTACTGATAAGCTGTTTCATTTACAGTGTCCATTTTTTAAAGTTGATAAAAAATATTCCTTTCTTTCAAGAATGACCCCTTAAAAAATTGTTCAAGCCATATTCAGATATTGATTGGTTGAAAAACAAAGTTTTTTTGACCAATGCCTTATTAAATTTTTATAAAACTTTACCAAATCCTGATGGTATAATGTTGTGATTTCAGGCATTCAATGGTTTATTGAAAGGACTAAATAAAGAAAAGGTCACAAATTTTATAAAAAGAGTGGATGATCACCTTGAAACAAGTGGAACCACATTCCTGGATGGTGAAATATTGTCATATACAGACTGCTTCTTATTACCTAGATTACAGCACATCATTGTCGCAGGAAAGGTAACTTTAAAGTTTATACATTTTACTTCATGCTTTATTTGTCATATAGAACTTAACCTTTTCCCTCATACATCAATTCTTCATCAGACGACTTTGGACATATTTTGTCATAAAATAGAAAATCTCTATATTTGAATGAATAACTTATGACTAAAAGTGGAAAACATTGTGACAAAAGAAGAAATTGCTCGTTTTGAGCAATTTCTTCTTTTGTCACTATGTTTTCAAAAAGCTGTCTGTTCAAAGAGTTGTCTGCTGCAGAGGGAAAGGGTTAACCATTTATTTGGTGCCTTATGTAAGTTGTAACGGTTGTATTTTGAAAACAAAGTAAGAAATTTATGGAGAAGATGCAGTTGTCTTTTGCTATTGAAAATGAAATATGAAATTTTCCTCCATGTTGCTGTACAAAGACCAATTTTTACAGTTGATTATGTAGGCCCAATTTAAATTTAATTAATGGACTCTTTCAATTTTTCCATGACCACATTTTTCCGAGCACCTATTGTCATTTGCTATCAGTCTGGTTTATGATATGATACACAAGCAGCAAACCTGTCCTCATATACTATAGTTTGGATCACCGCAATTTAATTTTAATACAGAAAAATCTACTATGCATATGAAAATAAATAAAATGCTAGCCATGGGTTTTTATGAACTTAAAAAGTAATTTTACCAGATCTTTAACAATTGCATGATGATCAGCAATTCACATCATATATACAAGGGTTTGATTGGAAAATGATGCTATAATTCGTAAAAAAAAGAAGAAGAGTGACATTGATTATGTGGGCATTTGAGATAAAGAATATTATTACGTGTACTGCTTACAGATATTGGACAGTGCATACCACTGCATTTTTGTCCCTTCATATTCATAGGTAATTTATGTCTATCTTAGGTCTAAACTGCTGTATCACATGAGATTTATATAGCGAATTAATACATCTTGTTTAATATAGTTTTGAAACTTTGATAGAAACAAAATATTCCTTTTGGTGTGAACTATGAATTAATTGGTCATATTTTAGTTAAAAAATATCAGGATAATCCGACATTAACAAATTATTCATTTATTTTAGAGTTATTGTGATCGCCTTTTTTTCGGCGTCCGTTGTGCGTCGACCGTCAACTTTTTCTCCTCAGTAACCAGTGGGTCAATTGGGATGAAACTTCACAGAAAGCATCCTCTCAATGACCTCACCAGATTTCCTTCAAATTTTTGGGATCCATGCAGAATTCTGGTTTCCATGGCAACGGAATGAAAAAAAAATCAAAATTCTTCTTCTCCCAAACTGGTTGGGAGATTTTCAAATAATTATGTAGAAATGTTCCTTGGATGACCCTCTATGAGATTCCTTCAAGCCACGTTGATTGGTCGAAAAACATGGCCGCCAGGGGGGGGGGGGGGGGGGGGGGGCTATTTTGCCTTATATGGCTATAGTGAAAACTTAAAAAATCTTCTCCTCCGAAAGTGTCTGGCCGATTTTCAAATAATTTTGTAGAAATGTTCCTTAAGTGACCCACTATTGGATTCCTCCAAGCCAAGTTGATTGGTCGGAAACTATGGCTGCCAGGAGGCGGGGCTTATATAGCTAAAGTGAAAAAAAAACATATCATGTGAGCGATTCCAGGGCCATCATGGCCCTCTTGTTGTTATGTTTACTAGTTCACAATTTCCCCTTTTGTTTCAATGTTTCCAAATTTCATCTGCTGCATATTATGCCACCCTGTGATCATCACATATTTGGAAAGGCTTTCTCTCTGTTCAGTTTAATCAAAAATGTTATTCATATTTCAGTATTTCCGCAAGTATGAAATTCCTGATACAATGAAGAACGTTTGGAGGTACATGAAGGATGCCTATGAAACCCCTGCCTTTTCTGAAACCTTGCCAACAGATGCAGACTTGTGTAAATTCCACTATGTTCGATTTTCAGACTCTATAAAAGAAGATTTAAGAAGAGAAAAAGTTAGAGGTAACATAATATCTGTTTATAACTTTACTGGCATCAAGTTCCAGCTGTAACGATGGTGTTGTACCTTTCTGTCCATTAGTAATTCATTTAAACCACTTCCTTGTATAAGCTCAACTGAGCACGAATTTTCATGGTGCGTTATTGTGATTGACTTTTGTCTATTTTCAAAAAAATTGCTTGTTAACACTATACCACTATTTTCACTCAATCTTCATGACAATTATTCAATTAAACAGTTTGTTTATCTTGCTGATTACCGCCTAGGTGGTGTTGTGGTAGATTGTCCGCCTAGGGTGTGGTAGGTTGTGGGTTGGATCCACTTTTGGGTCATACTAAAATGGTAGTAATGGACGCCCTCCTTGGTGCTCAGGGTTGCTGAGTTAGCATTACAACTGACTGGCTGGTGTCAGGTTAAATTGACCAGTAGTACTGGTAAGTTACCCAGGAAACTATGTGATATAACTGGAAAATTGTTGAAATGAGCGTAAAACACCAAACGATCAACTTATCAATTATCTTGCTGACATTTAGGTCTAGTTTGAATATGAATATGAGTCTTGTTAGAAAAAACTAGGTCATTAGGTCAAATTGAAGAAATACCTTGTTTACATGCAGAAAGCCACATTTTTAACTTGATCATACATGTTGAAATGTAGTCAAAATGTTCGTCTTTGATGATACGGGTCATAACCGCTCAAATATTCAAAGGGCAAAAGATGAGAAAAGTTTTTATAAACTTTCTAGAGACCACAGTGACTTATGTACCAAGTTCCAGTAATATTGGGTGAAAAATAGGTAAAATTTGAGAAATATCTTTTGAAGGCTCTTGAGGCTGCATTTAGATCACCTATGCACAATGCTCTGCATGAGCTTTTGCCATCACCCTTTGTCTGGCATTGTCAACAATTTCTTTTAACAACATCCCTTAACCACTGGGTCCATTGCACCAGTTTGCAGACATCGCATACCGAAAGTATGGATCAAAATTCATTTAAGGGAATATTTTAATGAGACCGATCCATTGGTAATTCGCTAGCATTTATGGATTAACACATAGGGAACAATTGTCACTACCTTATTGGGTATATATATATATATATCACGTTAATTGACTATTACCGACGCAATTCGGTTGGCTGAAACCACTCGATCTGACAGGTGGGTAACTCTGCCTTCTGTTATTGATTTTTTTGTCGGACACCTTACTTAACTGACATAATATGTTTAATTAAAATATTGTTAAAAAATGTGTTAACCCTCATATGTCTTCATCTTGTCCCTGATACAGACCACATATCATCCCTTTAGCCAGACGGCTTTCGCAAACATTCCTGCAAGAAGAGATTGTTCATAATGAGCAGTTTATTCTTTTTCCGAAATGTTTTCAAGTCAATTCAATAATTATTCTTATTTTTAAAGAGATTTTCAATATCTTTGCCTAGATGATTTTAAAGTCTTCTTCTGCAGATTTGTTCTATGTGGGAAAGTGTTAAATGAATCCAACACCTTTGTTTACTGTTTACAGATCGATTTGGGGTAGAGAACCCTGATATGAAGACCTGTTCATTACCTGAGAAAATAACACTGGTATTAAGTCAAGAAGCAACAAATGGTGAAGGACAAGATGAAGAGGAGGAAGCTAATGATGAAGTGCAACACGAGCAAGAATAAAATTATTCTATTGTGTCATAACAAACTGGGGTCCAGGCTTTAAATAAATGTTCTCAAAAACACTGAGAAAAAAAGAGTTAAACCATTTGGATTTGGCATGATTCAGAACAAAGATGGTAGCCGTTGGATGATCAGTGTACATAGTCATTTTACAGGGGATAATATTTCACTTCCTGGTTTTGTGGATACTAGAATGAAAACTGCATTAATATTTTGCATTAACTACAAACGAGCAGGGCTCTTTGAAAAGCAACCTTAACCCTATCCCACATACAACAAAGCTGCAGCAGACGACTTTGAAAACATGTAGATAGAATAATGGAATATCTCAAAAAATTAAAGTGTACTTGCTGCAGAGTTGGAAAACATTGTGGCAAAAGGAGAAATTGTTCTTATTGAGTCTGATCTGACTTTGCCAATGAGTAATAATTGGTTTGAAGAAAAATCTCTTACTGTAATGCAGTATTCATTGCGATCAGTAGCATCAGTATTCATTAAGATCAGTAGCATTAATGTGCACATCTTTTTCTTTCAAACTTGTAATAATCCAGTCCAATGTAATCACATCTAACTAAATAAAGCTCTAGATAGGGGGAGTTTTCTAATCTATAATTTTAACCCCCCTTTTGCACACACAACACATCTGCAGCAGACACTGTAGCTTAGATGAGGGTTGAATATCCTTGGTTACTCCTGTTTTCTTGGTTTCTTTATGTGTCCAAAATCATAATGGTTATCTTTTGTCAAATAGTCGAAGTTACAAGGACATTTTGTTGGCATTTTCGTTACTGTATAAATAAGTTAGCAAATGTTTGTGTTCTATCTAATTGGACAGTGTAACTTTTGATTATTGGCTAGGGGTTTTATATTTTTCTGTTATCAATCTCAACAAATAAACACATGCATTATTGAATCAAGGAATAAGCATAAAAGAGCTGTTGCTTTCTGTAACACATATTTTTCTGTTGATGAAAAGTCCAATTCAGCAAAACTGTTTTGTCTATGAATCATATTATATGCTATATATTTTCTAACAAAACAAAAAAAAAAAGAGTATAAAACCAGAGTTAATTGTTATAGATAGGCTTGGTTGTTGTTGCTGCCTAACACTTTCCCACATACAGATGCTTTCTGATGCCGCTGCAGCAGACGTCTTTTGTAAACATTGTGACAAAAGGAGAAATTGCTCAAAACGAATTTTCAAAGTCGTCTCCTGCTTTATTTTTGTATGTGGGAAAGGGTTAACGCTTTGTAATTAGTGCTACATTTGAATTTCCATCATCCCAAATAATTGATTTAATTGAAACGGTCTGTATAAAGTCTGTATCCATTTCAAATGTCATATTCATATTGTGGATTTTATGCATAGGAATGCAACTACATAATGATACAAGTTGTAGTTAAAATCATTACGCATAAAGCAAACGTTACTTTTTAAAAATTGAGAATATTGTCTAAGAGAATGTTTATACTGGTTTGTGTATTCTATCTTCTTAGTGCTTTGGTACTATGTTAATTTTGTTCTGTGATTATTGAGTATAAATCACATATCATATATACTTTGTGTGCCTTACTTCTGATATTTGTATCAGCAATTATGTAAACAGAAATGCAAACAGACACATTTTATTGCCACTATGCCAGTTGCTTATTTACATGATATAATTTTGTTTTTGCAACAGACGACTTGAAAAAATAATCATTGAGATAAAATTAAAATTGTCATTATAAGCAATTTTTTGTTTTACTATAAATGTTTTCCAGGTTATATTATAAAGCATGCTCATGAAAATTTAAAATGCACAAACAAATCTGGAAAAATTAAACCAGGTTACAAAGCAAGAAACAGTTTCTCGGTGACACTATACCAGATCCCTTCAAGGAATGTTGATTGTTGAAAAAACTTAGTCACCAGGATGTCAGAATCTTGGACCCTTTATGCCCTAAAGGACATACTTGAGGGTTATTTTGCCTAACACAGTGGTATAGGCCCTTTTGACATGTTGCATTGTCAAATTGGAAAGGGAAATAAACGATGAACCTTTGTAACAGTATTTGATTTCTTAATACTATTCCATACAGAAATTATATATATAAAAAAGGAGAAATGTATTGTAATAAAGTAATTTCTCCTTATTTTCTTCTATGATTTTTCAAATCCATGCATGCTTTGTTGTTTAATTTGAGCGGAAAAGAAAGTATAACTTTCTCGTACACCTGTCCCACAATAATAAAATATGTAAAGATAATGCTTAAGTATTCCTTTTCAGTAGGCATTCCATTTAAATAAACATAATCCTGAAAGATATATATATATCTAATATATATCTTATGTTTATACTAATTGAAAATGTATTTGGGTTTTCTGGGGATATTTTGTTCCCATGAACAATTCTTTTTAAAACATTTATAATAAATAAATAAAATTGATGAAGTTCTCTTAGTATTAAACAAGAAATAATAAAATGTTACTATAAACGAAAAGGAAAACAAATGAAATTGCATGTTTTTTAGGATTGTCTCCCTTCTTCTTTCACTAAAGAACAAAATAAAAAAACCTCAATCCAAGATAATTACTTGTTAAAGAAATGCTGTTCTTGCCACATAAATATGTTCCATAGATCTCACTATCCAAGGCTTCAGATAACAAGAGTATTGTATATAGTAGTTAAGTGTCTTTCATCTGCTCTGTCAAGCCTCAATGGCTCAGTCGTTAATGATATAGGGCTATTGATGCAGCAGTTGCAAAATTGAATTCCGAATTCGGTGAAAGGACTGCCATAACATAGCTTAAATAATGATAACAATGGCGATAAATACTAATCAATTGCCTACCTTTTCCATGTTAGTAACCACCATATTAGTAATCTCAATGGATTTACCTCGTTTTTGTGCTTCTCGTTTCTAAAAGCATCATAGTTACTTCTGTTATCTGGAGCCTAACTGTCTGTAAATGCCTTTTGCTTATTCAGAAAAGTAGATTTACTAAGATAAATGCACCTGTACATATAATTTTGCTTTTTTTATAGACCAAGTTCAGAGGTGAATGGGTAGTGATATTTTTTCTTATTGGTGGCAGATACTATTTCACAACTGTTTAACTGACATGGACAGCTCTATATGCTTTTTATGGAGTCCTAGATACCAACTTTACTTTTCTTTCCATGTGACTGAAATGATGACATGAAAGATTGAATAAGTATTTTAAATTCATTCATTCATAGTGCTCAAGGTGAGCTATTGTGATCGCCTTTTGTCCGTTGTGGGTCGTCGGTCGTCAATATTTGCTTTTTAACACTCTTAACACTCTAGAGGCAACATTTTGCATCTAATCTTTATGAAAGTTTATCAGAACATATATCTTCATTAACTCTAGGCCAAGTTCGAAACTGGGTCATGTGGGGTCAAAAACTAGGTCACTAGGTCAAATATAAGGAAAATATTGTTAATACTCTGGAAGCCACATTTTTGGCTTGAGCATGTTGAAACTTTGTCAGAATGTTTGTCTTAGGGATATCTGCCAAGTTTGAAACTCGGTCATTTCCGGTTTAAAACTAGGTCACTATGTCAAATTCAAGGAAAATCTTGTTAACACCCTGCAAGCTACATTTTTGGCTTGAGCATGTTGAAACTGGGTCATTTCCGGTTTAATACTACGTACAATTTAAGGAAAATCTTGTTAACACTCTGGAAGCCACATTTTTGTTTGTCTTAGTCGTTTCTAGGCCAAGTTCGAAACTGGGTAATTTCCGGTTTAAAACTAGGTCACAATGACATATTTAAAGAAACTCTTGTTAACACTCTGGAAGCCATATCTTTGGCTTGAGCATGTTGAAACTTTGTCAGAATGTTTGTCTTAGGGATATCTGCCAAGTTTGAAACTGGGTCATTTCCGGTTTAAAACTGTCACTAGGTCAAATTCAAGGACAATCTTGTTAACACCCTGGAAGCTACATTTTTGGCTTGAGCATGTTGAAACTGTCAGAATGTTTGTCTTGGTGATATCTGCCAAGTTCGAAACTGGGTCATTTCCAGTCAAATTCAAGGAAAATCTTGTTAACACTCTGGAAGCCACATTTTTGGCTTGAGCATGTTGAAACTTTGTCAGAATGTTTGTCTTAGTGATTTCTAGGCCAAGTTCGAATATATGTCGTGTTTGGTCAGAAAGTAGGTTACTAGGCTAAATTGAATGAAAATCTTGTTAACACTCTAAAAGCCACATTTTAAACTTAAGCATGTAAACATGAAACTTTGTTAGAAAGTTTGTCTTGATGATATCTAGGCTAAGTTCAATTATGGGTCATTTTGAATCTTTGTCAGAATATTTGCCTTGAAGATATTTAGGCCAAATCAAATATGGGTTTGCCGAGGTCAAAAACTAGGTCACTAGGCCATATTGTATAAAAATCTTTTTAACACTATAGAGATTGCATTTTTGACTTGAGCAGCTTGAAATTTTGTCAGAAAGTTTGTCTTGATGATATTGCCATTGGAGCTGAAAGAGTCTTAAAAAGCCCATTCTCTGGTGAGCGATCCAGGGCCTCATGGCCGTCTTGTTGATTTAATGTCTTGGTATATTTCTTCTTTTAGTTCAAAACATTTCATGCAAGACTGCTATTTATGTTTATATTAAGCAAATCATCGGATATCTTGCTTGAATCAATTTGAGAAATTGCTTCTTTTACTAAAATATTCAACAATCATTCAGTGATAGTATTTTTCATATTTCTGCCAATATGCTTTGAATAGTTCAATACCTGTAATTGTCGTCTAATGTAGATATGTTGTCTGTGGGAAAGGGTTAAATACACATATTTGTTACATAGGATGATGGGTTATTTTCATTTGGAGTCTTTTGTTTTCTTCTTATTTTTGATAATCTAAATGGTAAATGCTTTTGGGTTGTGGATTTTGTAACTGATGCTGTGTATATGTTTGTGAAATCAAAGCAATACTTGGGATGAAGCCATACAACAGAAGAATACAGTACTTCCATTGAAAGGGTTATGATATTAAATAAATGAAGGGAGGTGCTTATAAAATATACCAATCTACGCAATGCACTATTAGATATATTTTTTTATAAATTGTCAGTTTTCATCAGGAAACATGCTGCATGGATACTGTAAAACATTCTGAACTTACAGATTTTAGAGATACTTGTTCAAGATTTTGATGTATTAGAAATGTTTGCAAGATTACAAACTTCTGAAGAAAGGAATTTTGGAAAAGTAAACAAAATGATACAAAACCAAAAATTCTGGAATGGCTTATCATATGCTAGACCCATTCAATGTTTTTTGTTTTTGAAGAGTACTGGTTATTCCTCAATTTCCGATCTGTTCTCTCGATGTGTTTGATTGGATTGTCTAAAATGTCATGTCGGCTATTGGGTTGAGAACAGTTCCAGCATAATTCCAATAATTTACAGGTCAACACAGTTGAACTACGAAACAAGAATGACGTGGGGAATTAAATAAATTTTACTGTCACAGAAAGATTGTTGATGGCATTTTTAACCATTTTTCACATACAACAAATCTGCTGCAGACAACTTGGAAATAATTAAGCCAAGAATAAAAGATAAAAATCTTTAAATAAAAGTATTATTATTTAATAGAGTTGAATCATTATGGCAAAATGAGAAAAGCATCAATATGAGCATTTTCCCCAGTTGCCAGAATGTTTTAAATAGTCATCTGCTGTAGAGGCGTCTATGTGGGAAAGGGAAAGTTGTTGGGTCTGTGGCCGGTTATGCTTTCTTGGTAGCCAGTTGGTAGAATTTCAAACTTGTTTCACAAAGTTCCATATTAATCCAATTAGGCATAAATAGGGATGATTAAATTGCTTAATAGAACAGTTATCCGAGGACAGAGATCTGTTGACTCCCTATCTAGGCTGCTGCTTGGGCTTGCTTGAACCTTTACTGTACATAACTGTGGCAAGATCTCTTTGTCTGTTGAACAACCAAGATAATAAAATACTTCTTTTAATAGCTTTGAATTTCTTTTAGACTGCAACTCTTACTTTCCATGGGTTTAATAGTCGTTACTTAGTCCCTTGATATATGTAAATTGTTCAACCCTGGCAAAGCAAATGTAAATTTTACATTTAGCTATTGCAGTGGTCAAGGTGGAGTGCCCTTGGGCAAGACTCATTTCCTAAGCTAGGACAGGTTTGTTGCCCAGGATTGTGAAGAGTTTTGTGGCTATAATGTGATTGTAATACCACTGCACTGCATAAAAACCCCCACAAAAAAACATCAAAATATATTTAGCTTAAGAATAAAATCCAGTCAGAAATTTATCTCTAATTGCGGAGGTAAAACACTGATTATAATGTTTTTGTTGTAGTTAGACAAGTATTAAACTGGAACTAATTTTCTGTGCTTTGTACGGTTTTGTTGTAGTTAGATAAATATTAAATGGAACTATTTTTCTGTAAGTTGATTAAAGATGATTTTTGTTGGAAAATTAACATGATTTTGTATTAAAAGTTTTCAGTTTCAATCACCCTTAATATGCTATATGTAGACTCATCCAAATCAAAGGCAAAAAAAGCATCTCAATGGCTTCATGCATAGTGGTTGTATTTTTCATCTTAACCTTTTCCCGCATAAAACAAGATTGTAGCAGACGTCTTTGAAACCATAAATGCAAACATGTAGGAAAGGTATACATATCAAGTTATAACAATTGCATAGAGTTGAAATCGTTGTGAAAAAGGGAGAAATTGCTCATGATGAGCAATTCTCATTTCTTCACAATGATTTCAAAAGTCGTCTGCTTCATAGTACATGTAGTTAGAATGCGTCTGCATGTTGGAAAGGGATAAAGAAGGATAAGGGTGAAGTGATAGATCTTACAATGGGTCCTTGAAATTTTCAAAGATATTCAGGAAATATCCTTGGAATTTCATCTTAAAAATGGAAAGGAATTCCCTCAGGTAAAGAATATTCTGAAAACAAGAAGGTAGTACAAAGTCATGAAAACTCTCCGATTTATTAAGAATAAATAAATGAGGTATGTTAACGGATCTATGCTTTTTATACATGTATGTCTATACATTTTATATTAATGGTTATCAATGTCTAATATCGTTGCATTGTATTGCCAATAAAAACATGAAATCGGAAAATTTGCTTTATTATCTATAAGGTCTACATTGAACCCACTGATTGAACACTGGATTGTATAATTTTCACAGTAGTTAACTGGAGCAGAGTTTTTTGAAAGACAGTTGAAAACCGGATGATAAAAGGGGGAATGGCTGATTTGTACTAACTAATGATTCTTAACCCTTTCCCACATACAGCAAACCTGCAGCAGACGACTTCGAAAGCATGTTGGCAAAACCCCAGAAAGTCTCTATAAAAATGAAGGTATAGACATAGTTAATGCAAAAAGTTGAAAACGTTGTGGCAAATGGAGAAATTGCTTGTTTTGAGCAATTTCTCCTTTTGCCACAAGCCGAGCCCCGGTAGCTCAGTCGGTAGCGACCTGGGCTGTCAATCCAGGGGTTGTGAGTTCGAATCCCGGCTCGGCCAACTTTCTTTCCGACGATTGACAAAAGTCAATGCGACATGCCTCATTCATCTTCCACCAATGGGCTAAGTCTATGTGGAAAAGCAGCCAGTTGCTTAGGAAGATTGTTGTGTGGAGTACTGGTGTGAGAAAACCAGGAAATGCATGAGTAGGTGAACTGGCCACCGTGATATAACAGAAATTGTTAAAAACGGCGTTAAACCCCAATCAATCAATCAATCAACCTTTTGCCACAAAAGGTCACACTCGTTTCCGCTCAATAACTGAAGAACGCTTGGGCGTAGGAACTTCATACTTGGTGTGCAGGTTGGTCATGAACAGTAGCTGACCCCTATTGATTTTGATGTCAGAAGGTCAAAGGTCGAGGTCATGGTGACCTTGTGAGGTAAAAAGTGGTTTCCGCTCAATAACTGAAGAATGCTTGGGCCGAGGAACTCCATACTTGGTATGCAGGTTGGCCATGCCCAGTAGAAGACCCCTATTGATATTGAGGTCACAGTGACCTTGAGCTGAAAGGTCACAGTGACAATGAGCTGAAAAATTGTTTTTGCTTGGGCCCAGGAACTTCATACTTAGTGTGCAGGTGGGTCACTACCAGAAAATGACCTCTATTGATTTTGAGATCACTAGGTCAAAGATCAAGGTCACGTCCATCATTCTTGTTTCCGCTCAATAACTGAAGAACCCTTGGGCGTAGGAACATCATACTTGGTCATGACCAGCAGATGACCGCTATTGATTTTGATGTCAGATGGTCATGGTGACCTTGTGAGGTAAAAAATGGTTTCCGCTCAATAACTGAAGAAACGCTTGGGCTGAAGAACTCCTTACTTGGTATGAAGGTTTGCCATGCCCAGTAAAAGACCCCTTTTGATTTTGAGGTCAGTACATCTAAAGTCAAGGTCACAGTGACAATGAGCTGAACAATTGTTTTGACTTAATGGCTTTGGCCATGGAACTTAATACTTGGTGTGCAGGTTGGTCACCACCAGCAGATGACCCCTATTGATTTTGAGGTCACTAGATCAAAGGTCAAGGTCAGCTGAAAAATAGTTTCCGCTCAATAACTAAAGAATGCTTATGTCGAGGAACTTCATACCTGGTGTGCAGGTTGTTCCTAACCAGTAGATGACCCTTATTGATTTTGTTTGATTTTGAGGTCACAAGGTCAAAGGTCATGGTCACATTAACAATGAGCTGAGAAATACTTTTTGCTTAATAACTAGAATGCTTTGGCCATGGAAGTTAATACTTGGTGTGCAAGTTGGTCACCACCAGCAGATGACTCCTATTGATTTTGAGGTCACTAGGTCAAAGGTCAAGGTCATGGTAACCTTCAGTTGAAAAAAAATTCCGCTCAATAACTAAAGAATGCTTATGTTGAGGAAATTCATACCTGGTGTGCAGGTTTGTCCTAACCAGTAGATGAACCTTATTGATTTTGTTTGATTTTGAGGTCACACGGTCAAAGGTCACGGTAACCTTCAGTTTAAAAATGCTTTCCTGTGTCCTTCAGGGTGCATCCCTAGGTTCCACGCATATCTTGTTAAGTCTGGTATGACCTGACAAGGAAAGGAACACTGCTCCACTGCTCCTAAGGCGGACACTCTTACAACTAGACCATAAAGACAGTCACGGGTAGGGTTAAACAAAGATGTGTTGTCTCCCTATATAACAGATTCTTGCCCAATTACTGACGCAATAAGGAGGATAACTTGGATGTATATAAATAACATTTAATTCATCAAACAAACAAACACAGCCTTAATATTCTATACAACAAACAATTCTGTCAAAATATGATCAGCCATTTATAAACCTCACCAGATACAGATGACACAAAAATATGCTCCAGAAGCATTCATCTTTTCCCTCAATGTTTCCAACAACTCAACAGATCTAGATAAGGTGCATGCCATATATTCTGAAATCTCTATTTGACCACTTAACCCAATCCTCTCAGTGAGCCAATTCTTTTAACCCTTTCCCACATACAGACACTTTCTGACAACCTTTGCAGCAGACGACTTTTGAAATCATTGTTGAAAAAAGTGAAATTGCTCATAATGAGCTATTTCTCCTTTTGCCACAGTGTTTTCAATTGTATTCAAAAATTGCTGTTTGTGGGAATTGGTTTAATTTCACAACATTGGGTTAAATGAAGTAATATGGAGATATTGCAGGTCAAAAACAAGTATATTGTACATTCCTATCTAGGTCTCCTAAATCTGTGTAAATTTGCATCTAAATTGGCAGAAGTTGCTTTTTTCCTGACATATTTCAATATAGATGGATTATACCTTTCCCACATTCTACACATCTGTGAGATGTCATCCATTGTCTGTCAACAATTCTTTAAATGTCATCTCTTCTTAACCCTTTCCCTCATATAAACGCTTTCTGACGCCTCTGCAGCAGACGGCTTTTTGAAAACATAGTGACAAAAGAAGAAATTGCACAAAACGTGCAATTTCTCCTTTTGCCACAATGTTTTCCACTTTTAGTCATAGGTTATCCATTCAATTGTGGAGATTTTCTTTGTTTTGACAAAATACGTTCAAAGTCGTCTGCTGCAGAATTGTCGTATGAGGGAAAGGGTTAACAAGAACTTCAAACCAAATAATACTATAAATGTTCCAGTTAATGTGATTTGCAATATCTCCCTTCATGTTTCCGAATAAGATGGCTCTAGATTTATCTTATCATGTAAATAGTTAAGATTATGAAATAAATTTCAAAGAACAAGTTTTAAAAATGTTAAAATTTAAAAATCATCTGCAAAAAAGGCAACTGGCAGTGTATGATTTCTCTCCATTCCTTTTTCATTGTATTTTGATTGATAATCCCCTTTCCAACATGCAGATGCTGTTTGCTGTGTTTGCAGCAAACAACTTTCGAAAAAACTTTGTTTATTTGGAAAGTGTTCTTTCGGTTAGAAAGATTTCCCACAATTTCCCCCATGTTTTCCAAGTTTTCTCCCGAATAATTTTCTATGTAGGAAATTGAAATAAAAGTTATAATATTCTTGTAAAAGCAGCAATGACTGTCCCCCTGTACCTTCATCACTTCCCTTTCTCTTTGAAGTAATCAGCTGTAATAGATAATAAAAGAAAATATTTTTACATGGTATGATAAAAACTAACAAGAGCGTCGCGGAGTAAACGCCATTGCTCGTCTGCTTTTTGAAAAAGGGGCATTCCTGAATAATTATTAAAGCCAGAGTTATGTTACATGGCACGACATACGACAGACAAAAGGCGATCACAAATAACTCACCTTGAGCTCAGGTGACCTTAAAACAAGCATCTCCCTCTGATGGCCATGTTTTTCAATAGATCAGAATAATTTACGCAATCATCGTATATGGTACAAGATTTTTTAAAGTTTTCACTATATATAAAGTTTATTTAAGGAAAACAAGCCCAAACCTCTGGTGTCCAGTGGTTTAACCCTTTCCCTCATACGACAATTCTGCAGCAGACGACTTTAAACATATTTTGTCAAAACATAGAAAATCTCCACAATTGAATGGATAACCTATGACTAAAAGTGGAAAACATTGTGGCAAAAGGAGAAATTGCACGTTTTGTGCAATTTCTTCTTTTGTCACTATGTTTTCAAAAAGCCGTCTGCTGCAGAGGCGTCAGAAAGCGTTTATATGAGGGAAAGGGTTAAGAAGAGATGACATTTAAAGAATTGTTGACAGACAATGGATGACATCTCACAGACATCCAACAATCCTTAAGGCTCATCATGTTCACTCCATGCTCAGGTGAGCTATATATTTTATCCAAAGCTTAGATACAGCTTAATTTTTTTTTTTTTGTGGTGGAGGGGGGGGGGTTAAAACTTAAAAGCAACTAAAGGAATCCTACCTAATTTTTCTACAGCTTCCACACACACGCTAGGAAACATATTGTCACTGTAAGTCGCTATAACCAGTAATGTTAAAGTTTTAACCAGTATAAGGCCTCGTTCTTCCTGTAACATAACAACAAATACTGTATAGTTATAACTCAGTAATGTATACTTATGTTTTCAATCATACAACAAATGCAGTAGACAATTTTAAAATTGTGTCTGCAAAAAATAATGGAAAAAAATCAACAAATGAAAGTATGTTCATTAGATTGTGTTGAAACATTGTGATCAAAGGAAAAATGGCTCATTATGCATTTCTCCTTTTGCAACAATGATTTTGAAAGTTATAAGCAACAGATGTGTCAAAATGTGTTTACAATTGGGTGAAGGTTAGCCTGCGGTATTGTGAGAATATTCAACGGTATTAAACCTCTCTCTATATCTGAACAACATAACAACAATTTATAACAAGAGCGCTGCGGAGCGAACGCCAATGCTAGTCTGCTTTTTTCTAATTTGAAAAAGGGGCATTACTGAATATCTATTAAAGCCATAGTTAAGTGACTTGGTATAGACATACATATTGTTCCTAGAAACATATGTACCAAGTTTCATTTGAAAATGATGAATGCTTTTTGAATTATGAGGTAAGGATAAAGTTTTGTGACAACACCAAGGATATCATTTTAGCTGAATATGTTTTTCTGAAAAACAGACAAGATAAGAATAGAGTAAAGATGAGTACATTTTTGAAGTGAGCAATTTCATCCTTTACTTGTCTGAGATTGTCATATCAAGTACTGGATTAAAGATGGAAGGTAATAAAAGATTCCTAGTCACTTTGGAGTAAGTAAACTGCCTGCTTTCACAATATGACTGAAATATTGTAAACCTTTTTCCAACAAATTATAGACACTTTCTGCAGCAGACAACTTTTAAAAACAATGTGACTAAAGGAGAAATTAAATCATGATGTTTTCATGATGTAGTCAACAAATTTATTTTCTTTTATTGAAATGTTCAATAATTTTTGCTACTTGTTTTCAAAGTTGTCTGCTGAAGAATTTTAATCTATTGGATCTCATAACCCTTTATCTTTTTATATTTTTAAAGACATGTTCTTTTCTACAATGTAACTGAGTGTTTGATTCATTCATATTATTTTTGAACAACCCTCTAACATGCAATAAGGAAATAACTGAAGGCTTTGACAACATCAATCTCATTGAAACAAGACCTTAAACCCTCTCCCACATACAACATATCTGCAGCAGACAACTTTGAAAACATAATTATATAGTGACAAAAACCTGAAAAATCTCATTAAAAAAGATAGTTTAATTGTTAAATAAAGTTGAAAACATTGTGGCCAAAGGAGAAATTGCTCATTATGAGCAAATTAACCTTTGGCCACAATGTTTTCAAAATTCGTCTGCTGCAATTGCGTCAAAATGCATCTGCAGGTGGGAAAGGGTTAATCTCAGCTGCAGTAGCAAATTATAGTATAGATATGACAACTACCTATAACAGGTTGTCTTAAATTGACCTTTAAGGCAGCCAATCAAATTACCGCCTTTAAATTGTTCGGTACAAACAACATAGATAACAGTATATTATGAAGATATACAACTTAACAAAAACTAGATTCTAGCGTTGATTGTTTAATGCCATTGAGTCAGATTAAAAGAAGAGGGCCATGAGGCCCTGGAATCGCTCACCTGAGAATGGGCTCTTTCAGCGACAATGTCAATATCATCAAGGCAAACTTTCTGACAAAATTTCAAGCTGCTCAAGTCAAAAATGCGATCTCAATAGTGTTAACTAGATTGTTCTACTATTTGACCTAGTGACCTAGTTGTTGACCTGACCTATATTTGAACTTATAAGGCCTAGATATCATCAAGACAAAAATTCTGACAAAGTTTCAACATGCTCAAGCCAAAAATGCGGATTTCAGAGTGTTAACAAGATTGTTCTTCAATTTGGCCTAGTGACCTAGTTTTTGACCGGCCATGACCCATATTAGAACCTGGCCTAGATATCATCAGGACAAACTTTCTAATAAGGTTTCAACATGCTCAAGTTTAAAATGCGGCTTCAAGAGAGTTAACAAGATTTTCCTTAAATTTGGCCTAGTGACCTAGTTTTTAACCTAACATGACCTATATTCGAACTTGGCCTAGATACTACTAAGACAAACTTTTTGACAAAGTTTCAACATGATCAAGTTTAAAATGCAGCTTCCAGAGTGTTAACACGATTTTCCTTAAATTTGACCTAGTGACCTAGTTTTTGAACAGACATGACCTATATTCATACTTGGCCTAGATATCACTAAGACAAACATTCTGACAAAGTTTCAACATGCTCAAGTCAAAAATGTGGTTTCCAGAGGGTTAACACGATTTTCATTAAATTTGGCCTAGTGACCTAGTGTTTGACCCGACATGACCCAGTTTTGAACTTGGCCTAGATTTGATGGAGATATATGTTCTGATAAACTTTTATGAAGATTGGATGCAAAATGTTGACGACGAACGACGGACAAAAGGCGATCACAAAAATGAGTACCTGTTCATGAATATTTAAAAGTATACATTCAATTGAAGTTGACTTATATGTTGTGCTAGATTTGAATGCGGGAAGTGAAGTATTGGGTTTGATTTAATCAGATTCTGACAACATAAGAATCTACTATCCCGCCTTTCTTACATTCAACAAGTGCAAGTGGGAAAGGACTAAACATTAAGAAATACTTACACATTTGCCATATATTGAATTTTTGTCTGCTCGAACACATTTGAACTGTCTGTCATCGAAGTAAATGCCTTCTTCACGAGTCTGTGGGGGATTTTTAAATGCATCCAGCAATATCTGAACCTGGTCTTGATACAACTGTAATAAATATGTTATATCAAAATTATAATGTTTGTTATTGTCATCTTTGTGAAAAGATGTATATTTTTATTCAGCTCATGTATTTTAACCTTTCCCACACAGACAAATCTACAACTTTTAAAACATATAGGTTGAAATATCGAATATCGATAAGATTTTCATTGAACAGAGTTGAAATCGTTGTGATGCAATACATGTTTTTCTGGACAAGATATCTTATTATACAGTTAACCCTTTCCCTCATACGACAATTCTGCAGCAGACGACTTTGAACATATTTTGTCAAACGATAGAAAATCTCTATAATTGAATGGATAACCTATGACTAAAAGTGGAAAACATTGTGGCAAAAGGAGAAATTGCACGTTTTGTGCAATTTCTTCTTTTGTCACTATGTTTACAAAAAGACGTCTGCTGCAGAGGCGTCCGAAAGCGTCTATACGAGGGAAAGGGTTAAGAATATCATAAAATTGACATTCTGATAAGAACGTGAAGGAGTGTGAGCGTGATTGGAATGTCATTGGAACGCTTAAGGCGCAGATTGGACTTATGCGCTAAAAACAAAACAATCATAACTAGAGATTGCTTTTTTGAAAAAGCGCTTGTCTCCCCATTTGTGTGGTCGTAGGGGAGGAAAAGAAATGATGGAGATGATTTTTTTTTAGTTTTGGACTGGAGATGAAGCAACAGTGACAATCCTCAGTTATTGAGCCGAAACCATTTTTCAGCTGAGGGTTACCATGACCTTGGTCTTTGACCTAGTGACCTCAAAATCAATAGGGGTCATTTGCTGCTGGTGACCAACCTGCACACCAAGTATGAAGTTCCTGGGCCCAAGCAATCTTCAGTTATTGAGCAGAAACCATTTTTCAGCCAAAGGTCACTGTGACCTTGACCTTTGACCTACTGACATCAAAATCAATAGGGGTCATCTACAGGTTAGGACCAAGCTGCACAACAAGTATGAAGTTCCTGGGTATAAGCGTTCTTGAGTTATTGAGTAAAACACATTTTTCAGCTGAAGGTTACCGTGACCTTCAACATTTGACCTTGTGACCTCAAAATCAAACAAATTCAATAAAGGTCATTTACTGGTTAGGACCAACCTGCACACCAGGTATGAAGTTCCTCAACATAAGCATTCTTTAGTTATTGAGAGGAAACCATTTTTCAGCTGAAGGTTACCATGACCTTGACCTTTAAGCTAGTGACCTCAAAATCAATAGGGGTCATCTACTGGTGGTGACCAACCTGCACACCAAGTATTAATTTCCATGGCCAAAGCATTCTACAGTTATTAAGCAAAAACAATGTTTCAGCTCATTGTCACTGTGACCTTTCAGCTCAAGGTCACTGTGACCTTGACTTTGACCTCAAAATTAATAGGGTCTTCTACTGGGCATGGCCAACCTGCATACCAAGTATGGAGTTCCTCGGCCCAAGCGTTCTTCAGTTATTGAGCGGAAACCATTTTTTACCTCACAAGGTCACCATGACCTTGACCTTTGACCTTCTGACATAAAAATCAATAGGAGTCATCTACTGGTCATGACCAACCTGCATACCAAGTATGAAGATCCTATGCCCAAGCGTTCTTCAGTTATTGAGCGGAAACAAGTGTGACGGATGTGACCTTGACCACTGTGACCTTGACCTTTGACCTAGTGACCTTAAAATGGATAGGGGTCATTTGCTGGTGGTGACCAACCTGCACATCAAGTATGAAGTTCCTGGGCCCAAGCAAAAACTATTTATCAGTTCATTGTCACTGTGACCTTTCAAGCTCATGGTCACTGTGACCTTGACTTTAGACGTACTGACCTCAAAATCAATAGGGGTCTTCTACTAGGCATGGCCAACCTGCATACCAAGTATAGAGTTCCTCAGCCAAAGCGTTCTTCAGTTATTGAGCGGAAACCATTTTTTACCTCACAAGGTCACCATGACCTTGACCTTTGACCTTCTGTTATCAAAATCAATAGGGGTCAGCTACTGGTCATGACCAACCTGCATACTAAGTATGAAGTTCCTACGCCCAAGCGTTCTTCAGTTATTGAGCGGAAACAAGTGTGACAGACGGAAGGACGGAAGGATGGACGGAAGGACGGACGGAACGGGCAAAAACAATATGTCACCCCCATGTAATGGGGGAGACATAACTAGAACTATCACTGAAGATAATAAATACCCCCTAAACAGCACCTTGACCTACACCATAATTTAATAAGTAAAAGGGCCATAACTCTGTAAAATAACATGCAATTGTAACCCCTTTAGGATATGCACATCTCCTCTTGGTATAGAAGCTTCATGTAAAATGTTATTGAATTCCACCAAGTGGTTTGTAAGAAATAGGCCGGACAAAATATGGCTTCCGACCGACTGACAGACAGACAGACAGCCCGACACAGTGACTCCTATATACCCCCTCTTCTTTGAAGGGGGTATAATGATAGAAACAAGGGCACCGAAAAGCGGATGCATCCCCTCGCCATATACTAACTGTATACCAAGTTTGGTTAAGATCGGTCAAAGGATGTTCAGTGTAGAGTGGTCACAAGGTTGTTACGGACGAACGCGGAATAGTCAGTCCAATTTTGACCTTTAACGTATGACCCTAAAATAGATTGGCTTCTAGACCTTGCCATATACTAACTGTATACTACAGTATACTAACTGTATACCAAGTTTGGTTAAGATCGGTCAAAGGATGTTCAGTGTAGAGTGGTCACAAGGTTGTTGCTATGGGAAAATAGTCAAAGTCCAATTTTGACCTTGACCTTTAACCTATGACTTTGAAAATATATAGGCTTTTAGACCTTGCCAAATACTAACTGTATACCAAGTTTGGTTAAGATCGGTCAAAGGATGTTCAGTGTAGAGTGGTCACAAGGTTGTTACGGGCGGACAAACAAACGAACAAACGGACATCCCCGTTACTATATCCCCTCGCAAACTTCGTTAGCCGAGGGGATAACAAGAGGGCCAGCAAACACCAACGCTCGTCGAAAAAGGTGCACTACTGAATAAATATTTAAGCCAGAGTTATGTGAGTTTGTATAGACATATGCATATTAATCCTAGGAACATGTGAACCAAGTTTCATTGAAAATGTTTTTTTGAGTTATGATGTAAGGCTAACATTTTTTGACAACATAGATGATGACGATGTTAAGGGTATCACAAAAGCTCGACCTTTTCCTTAAAACAACAGGGCTATGATAGCCCTGGATCGCTCACCTGATTATTTTTCCTTACTTTAGCCATATATCATAGTTTTCAACCAATCAGCATGACTTGAAGGAATCTGATAGAGGGTCACCCTAGGACAAAATTATTTGAAAAACGGCCCAACACTTTCGGGGAAGTATTCATTATAGCCATATAAGGCAAAATAGCCCTGCCCCCCTGGCGGCCATGTTTTCGACCAATCAACATGGCTTGAAGAAATCTGATAGAGGGTCACCCATGGAACATTTTTACAAAATTAATTGAAAATCAGCTGAACAATTTCGGAGGAGAAGATTGTTTAATTAAGTTTTCACTTTAGCTATATAAGGAAAAACAGCACCGCCCCCTGACGGCCATGTTTTTCGACCAATCAACATGGCTTGAAGGAATTTGATAGTGAGTCACTTAAGGAACATTTCTACACAATTATTTGAAAATCAGTCTGACACTTTTGGAGGAGAAGATTTTTTAAGTTTTCACAATATAGTAGCCATATAAGGCAAAATAGCCCCGCCCCAAGGCGGCCATGTTTTCGACCAATCAACATGGCTTGAAGGAATCTCATAGAGGGTCACCCAAGGAACCTTTTTTTTTTTTTTCATTGCCATGGAAACCAGAATTCTGCATTGATCCCAAAAAATTGAAGGAATTCTGGTGAGGTCATTGAGAGTAATCTTTCTGTGAAGTTTCATCCCAATTGAACCACTGGTTACTGAGGCGAAGATGTTGACGCACACCGGACAAATGGCGATCACAATAACTCACCTTCAGCACTTCATGCTCAGGTGAGCTAAAAACAGAAGAGCTATCAATCTAATCACATGAATGCTTTGCTCACTGAACGGTTGTAACACATTTATCAATAACTATTTTACAAAATTATTTTGGCCCCGTTATATTACAAAGTTATTTGTTTATCTCAAATCTTGCTTCTCATGGTAATTAAAGACCAATTTGGAATATAGAATGTAACTAGAAATACTGTGAGCAAAGCTCACTAAAGAATACCCCCCGCTCCCCTCCCAAAGCATCGGATACATTGGTAAAGTTTCTACTTTGCTTATCTTCCCTTGGAAGAATCTGAGGAGAAAAATCTTCCTTCATGCATATCTACATATAATGTGTAGCCTTCATATACAGTGACTCAGTAGTGCTTACAAGAAATGTGGAGGTATGTGCACAGGAGTCCCTCGCAGGTAACCTCTAAGTTGAATTATCTGCCCTTGGAAGAAT
Source organism: Serripes groenlandicus (assembly GCA_031761405.1). Taxonomy (NCBI): domain Eukaryota; kingdom Metazoa; phylum Mollusca; class Bivalvia; order Cardiida; family Cardiidae; genus Serripes; species Serripes groenlandicus. The sequence goes on along the minus strand of JASEVX010000005.1, from coordinate 15,812,154 downwards.
CCGAGGCGTATGATCTTCCTTCATGCATATCTACATATGATGTGTAACCTTCATGTAAAGTTTGAACCAAATCCATTGAGCCGTTTAGGAGGAGTAGTGCTTACAAGAAATGTGGAGGTATGTGCACAGGAGTCCCTCGCAGGTAACCTCTAAGTTGAATTATCTGCCCTTGGAAGAATCCGATACATATGATCTTCCTTCATGCATATCTACATATGATGTGTAACCTTCATGTAAAGTTTGACCCAAATCCATTGAGCCATTTAGGAGGAGTAGTGCTTACAAGAGATGTGGAGGTATGTGCACAGGAGTCCCTCGCAGGTAACCTCTAAGTTGAATTATCTGCCCTTGGAAGAATCCGAGGCGTATGATCTTCCTTCATGCATATCTACATATGATGTGTAACCTTCATGTAAAGTTTGAACCAAATCCATTGAGCCGTTTAGGAGGAGTAGTGCTTACAAGAAATGTGGAGGTATGTGCACAGGAGTCCCTCGCAGGTAACGTCTAAGTTAAATTATCTGCCCTTGGAAGAATCCGAGGCGTATGATCTTCCTTCATGCATATCTACATATGATGAGTAACCTTCATGTAAAGTTTGAACCAAATCCATTGAGACGTTTAGGAGGAGTAGTGCTTACAAGAAATGTGGAGGTATGTGCACAGGAGTCCCTCGCAGGTAACCTCTAAGTTGAATTATCTGCCCTTGGAAGAATCCGAGGCATATGATCTTCCTTTATGCATATCTACATATGATGTGTAACCTTCATGTAAAGTTTGACCCAAATCCATTGAGCCGTTTAGGAGGAGTAGTGCTTACAAGAAATGTGGAGGTATGTGCACAGGAGTCCCTCGCAGGTAACCTCTAAGTTGAATTATCTGCCCTTGGAAGAATCCGAGAAGTATGATCTTCCTTCATGCATATCTACATATGATGTGTAACCTTCATGTAAAGTTTGAACCAAATCCATTGAGCCGTTTAGGAGGAGTAGTGCTTACAAGAAATGTGGAGGTATGTGCACAGGAGTCCCTCGCAGGTAACGTCTAAGTTAAATTATCTGCCCTTGGAAGAATCCGAGGCGTATGATCTTCCTTCATGCATATCTACATATGATGAGTAACCTTCATGTAAAGTTTGAACCAAATCCATTGAGACGTTTAGGAGGAGTAGTGCTTACAAGAAATGTGGAGGTATGTGCACAGGAGTCCCTCGCAGGTAACCTCTAAGTTGAATTATCTGCCCTTGGAAGAATCCGAGGCATATGATCTTCCTTTATGCATATCTACATATGATGTGTAACCTTCATGTAAAGTTTGACCCAAATCCATTGAGCCGTTTAGGAGGAGTAGTGCTTACAAGAAATGTGGAGGTATGTGCACAGGAGTCCCTCGCAGGTAACCTCTAAGTTGAATTATCTGCCCTTGGAAGAATCCGAGGCGTATGATCTTCCTTCATGCATATCTACATATGATGTGTAACCTTCATGTAAAGTTTGAACCAAATCCATTGAGCCGTTTAGGAGGAGTAGTGCTTACAAGAAATGTGGACATACGGACAGACAGACAGACAGACAGACAGACGGACAGACGGACAGACAGGGTGATTCCTATATACCCCCCCAAACTTTGTTTGCCGGGGGGTATAAAAATCAATATATTGATGTTCAGTTTAATAAAGAAAAGTATTAGAAGTGTATTCAATAGATCATGGTTAATTAAGTTAGCCATTAAAACCACTGGAAACTCCAGTCATTACAACAAAATTAATTTGGAAAAGTAAACAAGATTCAGGTACGGGATATAGAATAAATTTTATCCCTTCACTCGTCAATGTATGTTGAAATTCTCAGTTATAAAACCAGAGTTCCTATGAAAATGTTGAACACTTTAAGTTTGTTATGAAATTTAGCTTGACAAAAAAGATTAAAAAGTACAGTCCTGGGAAAACCTGGTGATGATCATTTTGTCAAACTGATTAAAAAAATAGAAAAACCATGAGAAGTTTCCTTGAAAATGCAAGCAAAATATTACTGGTATCACATATAAAATACTTTTATAAGAAGTTTTTGTGTGTTTACATAATACCATAGTTTATAATTTATATATAACAATTTTGGTTACGTAATAGGCCTAATTGATAATGTGTGACTCAATTATATCATATTTGTTGTTATTTGAAGGCCTGTGTTATCCAACTGAAGCAAAAAATATGCAAAGAATTAATAGATGGAATGAGGAATAAATTAAGTGTTATTAAATACAAAATCTATAAAATTAACTCTTCAATTACATGCTTATCAACCCTCCAGATTCAATCGTGAGTCTCACGATTTGAAGGGCGTAACCCCACCCCCACGATCGTGTGGGAGAAACTCACGATTTTCGAAAATTCATAAATTTAAAAAAAAATTCTTTTTGAAATCATGAGGATAAATGTACTGAAAATTACTACAATCATTTTCTAACATCAACTTCTTAACATTATTGTCACTGATTAAAGGCCCCTTCTTTCAACAAGTTCAAAACAATGAGTGTAGCTGAACTACATGATTACATGCATGTACGTATTTTTCTTCTCCCTGTGTCTGGTATTCCATTGGTACCCGGGTTTTTCATTCAAAAATATGTCTATAAATTAAAATGTTGTTAATATTTTTATTTTCTTGGATGTAATATGAAAGTCTTTGACATAACAGACAACTTGCATGCTTTTTTAGTTAATCACAGTTAAAACATTTCTTAATATCAAAGCACAGAGACACAGTTTTGAAACATGCCAAAATAATACTTAAATGCTAATATACAGTTGAAAATAATCTGTTTAATAGAAAACATTCTCAAAATGAGTCTTTTTGATTATTTTCCTATATTAAATATTGAACATGTATCCCTGAATAGTTATCTAAATTCTGTTCTATTGTGAAAATTTCTACTGTTAAATTCATGGCGTTGAAAATCTCCCACTTCAAACCCCAATCACCCACTATGAGATCATGAAACTCCCCCTTGAGGATGAGAAAAGGTTGGTAAGCATGCAATTAAAGGATATTTGTCTCGGAACTCTTAAAGGTGGTGCGGTTAACAAAATTGTTAATTGTGTCATTATTCTTATAAAACAATATATATCTTTAACCCTTTCCCTCATATAGACGCTTTCTGACGCCTCTGCAGCAGACGGTTTTTTAAAAACATAGTGACAAAAGAAAAAATTGCACAAAACATGCAATTTGACAAAGTACGTTCAAAGTCGTCTGCTGCAGAATTGTCGTATGAGGGAAAGGGTTAATACAAAACAAGTAAAAACTATTCAGGTCTACGTTTAACATGTTTATAATTAGGTTAAAGAAACAAATTAACCTAGAAAAATAAATTGTTTTATACAAAAAGATCAATTAGAGATGCATGACAACAAATGGAGAAAGTTTCTGGGGGGGGGGGGGGGGGGGGGGGGGGGGGGGGGGGGGGGGAAAGGTAGTAGTAGTTTTATTTTGCTGTTATCAAAAATGTTTTGGTTGTACCAATCATACATTAATTTAGATATATCACAAAAATATCTGTTCCAATTTGATCTTAAGTTGTTGAATTTTCAGTGATATCTCAGCTGTCAGTTCACCTTATCATGTGCTTCATGGCTTTCTTGTACCAGTACTCCACACAACATTATTCCCACTTAAGACTATTTCAAGACCATTGGTTGAAGAGAAATGACACTAGTCAAATGACTTTTGTCGAATGGTTGAAGAGAAATGGCATTGATCACATGACTTTTGTCAGTCTTCTGTAAAAGTCACAAATCCAGGATTGATAACTGCCATAGTTACTGACAAAACGAGTATTAACATTAAAGTCTACTGAACTAGCTCTTATCGAGTAATCTTTATGTTGTATGGTGGCACATTGTTGAACATGTTCTGTAGCCATCAGGGCATCATGTAATAAGTTCTATGTATATTTACATTTAAGCCTACTGAACTAGCTCTGATAGAGCATCTTTATGTCGTATGATGTACATTACAGTACATTTTCTGTGGCTATCAGGGCATCATGCAATAGGAATTATATAAATAATTATATTTAAGCCTACTGAACTAGCTCTGATAGAGTAATTTTTACGTTGTATGATGGTACATTGCTGAAATGTTTTGTAGCTATTAGGGCATCATGCAATAAGTTCTATATGTAACTTACATTAAAGCCTACTGAACTAGCTCTGATAGAATAATCTTTACGTTATATGATCGCACATCGTTGAACATGTTCTGTAGCTATCAGGGCATCATACAACAAGTTCTATAATTATGTATACTTACATTAAAGCCTACTGAACTAGCTCTGATAGAATAATCTTTACGTCGTATGATCGCACATTGTTGAACATGTTCTGTAGCTATCAGGGCATCATGCAACAAGTTCTGCAGTTGGTTCATCTTAACTGCATCCTGAAATGTAATAATAATGCAATCAGTGGTGTTTTTGACACCATTAGACAAATTTAAGTAAAGCGAATATGGGACGTGACCCAAGTTTGAATTTAATCTAGAGACCAATTTAATGCTCTCTGTAGAGTGGCCAAAAGATTTTTCTTAAATTTTACCTACTGGCTTATATTTTGACCCAGTATGACACATATTTGATATGAACCTAGATATCATCAAGACAAAGTTTCAACAGGCTAAAGTAAAAAATGTGGTTAATGTCCAGAATACTTTACTTAAGGTTGACCCAGTGACCTAGTGTTTGACCAGGCATGAACCAATTTTGAACATACCCTAGATATCATTAAGACAAGCAATCATTCCTGAGTAAAAAAATGCAGCCTTAAGTGTGTACGCAAGATTATTCTAAAAATTGGCCTATTGACCTAGTTTTTGACCCAACAAGAACTATAACATAATTGACATCGATTTCATCAAAATAAACATACTGAATAAGTTTCATGAAGATTGGATGAAAACAGTGTTCTCTAGACTAACTATTAATAAGACATTCTTCCTAACTTTCTAGAGGCCAAAAATGCAGCCCCTAGAGTATTCGCAAGATTTTTCTCAAATTTCAAATAATGACCTAGTTTTTTGCTAAAAAACTTGGCCAAATACCATCAACACAAACATTCTAACAAAGTAACAACCGTCAAAAATGTGGTTTTTAGGGTATTAACATTATTTTTCTAAAAAGCCTAGTGAGTCACCTAGCTTTTTACCCAGGATAACCCGTATTTGAACTTCGTCTAGATATCCTCAAGACAAACTTTTAACATTCTCCAGTTAAAAATGTGGCTTCCTGCATTTAAACAAGAGTTTTCTTCCATTCAGAATTGTGATCTAGTATTTAATTTGACATGACCTATGTATATGGGATTTGGTCTATATAGATGACTGTATTTTGATGCTTTTGCTTTGCATCAGACGGCTTTTTAAACGAGAGCTGTTCGCAAGAAAGCATGCTCGACTATTTGGCCATTTGATACTATAGACAACAGTTGTTACTGAGATAGTGGCTTGATAGTATAGTACTATAAATCAAGTTGGATTAGTCTTGTTTGAATAGCATCTGCTAGCTGTTTGTGGGAAAAGGTCTTGCATGCAAAACTTTAACCAAAATTTCTAACTTCAAAAAGGTCCATAATTTATAATAAATTCACTCAGGAGTTACCTTACCTGATTGTTTGATATCTTTAAAGGGACTGAACACCATAATGGTCCAAAATCGTTATATTTTATACTTATTCTAATTAATCCAAAATACGTCTATATATATGTAACAGAATGTTGTAGAAGGTCGTACAAGTTTTGTTTTTCATTATTTCATTATTTCATAGGATTTTTCTTAAATTTGGCCTAGTGACCTAGTTTTTGACCGGACATGACCCGTATTTGAACTTGGCATAGATATCATCAAGACAAACTTTCTGACAAAGTTTCCACATGCTCAAGCTAAAAATGTGGCTTCCAGAGTGTTAACAAGATTTCCCTTCAATCTGGCCTAGTGACCTAGTTTTTGACCCGACATGACCTATATTCGAACTTTGCCTAGATATCATCAAGACAAACTTTCTGACAAAGTTTCAACATGATCAAGCCAAAAATGTGGCTTCCAGAGTCTTAACAAGATTTCCCTTCAATTTGGCCTAGTGACCTAGTTTTTGACCCGACATCAGTAAGACAAACATTCTGACAAAGTTTCAACATGCTCAAGTTTAAAATGTGGCTTCCAGAGTCTTAACAAGATTTTTCTTAAATTTGGCCTAGTGACCTATTTTTTGACCGGACATGACCCATATTCAAACTTGGCCTAGATATCAATAAGACAAACTTACTGACAAAGTTTCAACATGCTCAAGCCAAAAATGTGGCTTCCAGAGTGTTAACAAGATTTCCCTTCAATTTGGCCTAGTGACCTAGTTTTTGACCCGACATGACCTATATTCGAACTTGGCCTAGATATCACTAAGACAAACATTCTGACAAAGTTTCAACATGCTCAAAAATGCGGCTTCTAGAGTGTTAACAAGATTTTCCTTAAATTTGGCCTAGTGACCTAGTTTTTGACCCGACATGACTTGGCCTAGATTTGATTGAGATATATGTTCTGATAACTTTTCATTAAAATTGGATGGAAAATGTTGCCTCTAGAGTGTTAACAAGCAAATGTTGACGACGGATGACGAACGATGGACGACGGACAAAAGGCGATCACAAAAACTCACCTTGAGCACTTTGAGCTCTGGTGAGCTAAAAACACGTCCGCTCCGTGTTTTCACGTTTAAAAAAACCGTGGAATTTCCTCTTGCTCATTTGAATTTGTGGATTCAATTCGGCATTCTCTAACACTATCGACTCATTACATTCATGTATGCGTGAGCGTAAGGAACAACAACTCTGGGAAGGAGATTGTCAATTCGGTTGTAGTGATAACGTGATAAATATTCAGCGATATTTTTAGATTTACTGGGTTACTAACCCAGTAGATTTTACAATGCAAAATAACGAAAAATCTCCGCAATATTAATAGTGTGCATATATTGTGTAGTACACCAGTCAGCAAATCGCAATACCTTACATGCAAAAACATCAAGGTAATAGCAATTTTTAACAATTTTCTTTTTTTCCCGCTTTTTTCTCATATGGGATTCAGTCCCTTTAAAGACTATATTGAAATTTTAAATCAATCCCTGAGCGGTAACTTAGATATGTGCATTATAGTAGTATGCATGCAAAACTTTAACCAAATTGTCAAAGTCAAACAAGGGCCATAATTTGTACTAAATTCATACAAGAGCTATCTAACTTGACTGTCTGACACTTCTGAAGACATGAATGAAGTTTCAAGTCAATATCATTAGTGGTTACTGAGATATATCCATGAAAGTACCTATTTCTAAGTTAAAAAAGGGCCATAATTTGCATTATATGCTGAAAAAAGTTATCAAACTTGATTGTTTATATAGGTGTGATGGTTGGAAAGGGTTGTAAAAGGGTTCAATGCAATGCATCAAGTAGTTACTAGGATATGGACTTAATGTCGTTGCAGGCAAAACTTTAACCAGAATTTCTAAGTCCAAAAAGGGGCACAATTGTGACAAAATCTAATATAGAGCATTGGGACTTGTCCTGCAAGGTCATTTGATGATGGTCAATAAGTGTGTGAAGTTTTAAAGCAATAGCATCTGTGGTTTGTGAGAAAAAACCTTGCATGCAAAACTTTAACCAAAATATCTAACTTCAAAAAGGGGCATAATTGTGTCAAAATCTGATATAGAGTTATGGGACTTGTCCTGCAAGGTCATTTGATGATGTCCAATGTGTGAAGTTTCAAAGCAATACCATCTTTGGTTTTTGAGAAAAAGCCTTGCATGCAAAACTTTAACCAAAGTTGCAACACTAACGCCGACGCCGATGCACAAGTGACTGTAATAGCTCTCATATTCTTCGAATAGTCGAGCTAAAAATTGTCACAAAAAGAGAAATTACTGTTGAGTTATTATACAGAGATTTTTTACATTTTTACCAAGATATCATCAAAGTTGTATGTTGGAAAGGGATAAGCAAACCTTTTAGTTTAAAAAGAATAGGATGAATTCTGTGACATCATATCTCATTCAAGAAGGATATGGGCTATCAGATGTCGGGTAACTCACCATCATCTCTTCTGGTCTGGTCTGTAAATTTCTTTCTTTCCCACATACTGATGCTTTCTGATGTCTCTGAAGCAGACGTCTTTTGAAAACAGTGTAGCAAAAGGAGAAATTGCTCATAATGAGCAAATCATCCTGTTGCCAAAATGTTTTCAACTTTATTCAATAGTTTTATTATTTCATTCATAGAGAATTTCCACATCTTTTACTAAATGCTTTCAAAATCGAATGCTGCAGATTTGTTGTATGTGGAAAAGGTTTAACAATTGTTGGAATAATAAATTCTTTAAATTTCTATTGAAAAATTCAAAATGAGTATGATTGAGTATATGATTACCATGACATCAAGTTTAACCCCTGCGTCGCCCGCGTGGACGGATTTCTCAATGTCTGCCATGTGGTGATCTAATGTGATACTAGACCCAAATGTTGATGTTTTGGCAGACATGGCGTTTCTTTGATATTTGATTTAATAAATATATAATATGTCAATAACTAAATGTTAGTTGTCCAAATGAATATCTCTATAATTTCACAGCAGTGCTTCAATATTATAACCGCAATATAAAGTTCCAGTGAATTACTTAAAAATATTTTAAAAATACCTTAACACTTTCCCACATACAGATGCTCTCTGACGCCTCTGCAGCAGACGACTTTTGAAAAGATTGAGGCAAAAGAAGAAATTCCTCAAAACGAGCAATTTCTTCTTTTGCCACAATGTTTTCATCTTCTTTAAGTAATCATAAATTCATTTATAGCGATATTCTTAACTTTTGTGTATATGTTCTCAAAGTCGTCTGGTGCAGATTTGTTGTATGTGGGTAAGGGTCAAACACTTTTGATTAACATTATCTTTGATTTAATAACGATTTTCACAATAAACCCATTTCCAACATGCAGACACATCCAGATGCAAATTTACTACCAGACGGCTTTTGAACACTTTGTTGCCATAATGTTTTCAACTCTATTCAATAATTTAACTTTCATTTGATTTTTACACATCGATGTTTGCCTAGATGTGTACAAAGTCCTTTGCTACAGATGTGTTGTATACATGTGAGAAACAGTTAAAAGTGTAATTGCAATATTGAATTTATTCACTTTTTTTTTACATTATCCAAGAAAATAGAAACAAAACTTTTCACTGTTCAACTTGATATATATAATAAACTGTATCCAAATGACTATAACACACAGTACATGTATTCCTATTTTTATCTCCGTTATTTTAAGAATTAATCCTGTCAGATTTATTGCCTTAAATAGTGAATCTTTGTTCAGTATAAACAAACACAACGATAAAATGTATTGAATAAAGCCTGCTGAGTTAAGATTTTCTCATGAAAACCTGTTTCACATGGACAAAGACTGAATATTCAGACTGATTTATATCTATGTGTCTAGATATTTGAGGAAAAAAAATCAAAACAAAACAAAACAAGAAATTATACACTTTATACCATTTCAATATTAGTTAAGTGTAAACCAAATCAGACAGTTTAAAGAAACAAAATATCAGAAAAGATTTATAAAATTCTAATGTTGAAAAAGTGGCCTGTCTGACTTGCATAATTACGCAGCATTGACTTCTTTTCCTCCAATATTACATAATTTGTATTTAATGGAAAAAAGCACTTGACTTGACAACTGTGTTATACATTTTCGATCCAGCAATTGTCCCAATTATTTTGTGTAAGAAAAAGTGCAAATGACATCTAAAGCGATAAAGAGATTCCAAAGAAAAATATCATAGCCACCCAGTGATGGTATTGAATCTTTTCAACTACTTATTTTTGTTCCTTTCATATCATTATCATGTTTATGACATTTTTTACTATTAACTTGTGAGGAGAAGAGTTTACAAGCCAAAATGTTCTGAACTCTTTCTCACATGACGGCACATTTTGACAACACATATGCACAAGACAACTTTTGAAAACATTGTGAATAAAGGAGAAATTGATCATGCTGAGAAATTTCTCCTTTTGTGACAATGATTTCAACTCTGTTCAATAGTGATGCTTTCATTTCTATAGATTTGCCATCCTTTGCCTAGATGTTTATAAACCATTTCCTTTTGAATTGTTGTATGTGGGAAAGGGTTAAACATATACAATTTACTAAAAGACACTATTCTGTACTGAATAGCTTCATTATTCTGTTTATTTGAGAGATATAAAATCTTGTGTCAAACAAAATCTACCGGCCATGGATATTGTTGACAAAATAAAACAATGGGCTTTCAATCAACCATAAAGCACAGTGTAATCTGATCTGGTTGAGATTATTGCATGTTCTAAAATCCTTATTTAATCCTCATGGCCTATGTTGTGGGGATTGAAAGGAATTACCTCACAGGGGCAACTAGAGGGTTGTTTTTGAAACAAAATACATTTCTCTTTAATGCCAGTTTGTCATTTCATTGTAAAACAAAAGATGTTCAAATAAAAAGAATATGGCATAAACATGCGCCGTGCACATCGTCTTTAAATATGGTGAACATTTGTGGTGAATTATTTCAAAATATTTCAAGAAGTATCGGAGATATAGAGCAGATATGAATTGTATTCATTTGACCTATGACCACTAAATGTGACCTTGACCTTCAACTTAGCTGGCAGAAACATACCCTTTACCCATAGCTCTTTTTGGTAAATATTTGTTATGAGTTGTTTTAAAGTACTTCAAGTAGTTAAAAAATAATATAATCATATACATGCATACAACTTTTTACCTCTAAGAGTGACCTTGACCTTCAACTGAGCTAACAGGAATTTGCCCTTTTGCACATCCTCTCCATAGTTATTTCAAAATCCTTCAAGGGGTTAAAAAATCATGGAATGGACAAGAAATACAGTGCTATGACCTTGACCTCTATGAGTGATCTTAATCTTCAACTGAGCTGGCAGAAACATGCACCCTATATATCATCTCAGCATGGTGACCATTCAATTAAAGTTGATTTTGTGGGCACTCAAAAGAATCACCTCACTGAGATGAAGAGAAAGTTTAGTCACCAAGAAATGCATCTCCTATCTGGAGCTGTGGGGCATATACATGTAGCCCATTAGCTTTGCCAAATATAACCTTTCCCACATGTAGACACATTTGACACCTCTGCAGCAGGCAAACAAATCACCTATTAAAGAAACAATCCACCCTGCCACTATAAGACTTTTTAACTTTTAATTGAAAATTAAGTAAATTTTTATATTTTCTAGTTCACTAGAAGAAAATGAGTTAACCCTTTCCCACTTGCAGATGTATTTTGACGCATCTGCAGCAGAGGAGTTTTTAAAACATTGTGACAACATAAAAAATTGCTCATGCAGTTTTTACTTTTGACACAATGATTTCAACTCTATTCAATAGTTAAATTTCAATTTATAGAGAATTTCTATATTTTTGCCTGCATGCTTTCAAAGTCTCCAGCTGCAGATTTGTTGTATGTGGGAAAGGGTTAAATAATTGTTGAAAAGAATGAAAAACTCAGAACCATGAACATTTAGATAAATGTGGGAAAATTAACTACTTTCCAACAATGTTTTGAAAGGATTTCTGTCATAAGGTTATCATTTACCTGATATGCAATTTCAATGAGAGGGCCATGATGGTCTTTCTCTCACTCACCTGAGTTATGTAGTATGATTTGACATGCCAACCACATCAACAAGAGGCCCATGAGGGCCTATGCTCTACTGGCATTGATCTGGCTTGTTTCAAAAGGAACCAATATGCATGTCATCAATATTCAAATACCATCTAATTTTGGTGAAGATCAGATAGTAAATGGAAGCTCTATTGTGTTCACAAGCTGTATTATAGCAATTTTGACAATTTCAAGGGCCATAATCCAGCCATGCATGGGTAGATCTGGCCGTTTTTTTAGAAATGAACCAAACTCTCATGGATATCTAACTACTGTATAAGTTTGATTTGAGATACAATCAAAAATAAGGACTGTATCATGTTAACAAGCCCTATTATAGCAATTTTTACAATTTCAAGGGCCATAATTCAGTCATGCATGGGGCGGATCTGGCTTGTTTTCGAAAGGAATCAAGCTCTCATGGATATCTAACTACTGTATAAGTTTGGTTGAGATACAATAAAAAAATAAAGACTGTATCATGTTAACAAGCTCTATTATAGCAAGTTTGACCATTTCAAGGGCCATAATCCAGTCATGCATGGGCAGATCTGGCTGGTTTTCGAAAGGAACCGAGCTGTCATAGATATCTAACTACTGTATAAGTTTGGTTGAGATACAATCAAAAGTGAAGACTGTATCGTGTTAACAAGCTCTTTTATAGCAATTTTGACCATTTTAAGGGCCATAATCCAGTCATGCATGGGCGGATCTGTGGCTGGTTTTCGAAAGGAACCGAGCTCTCATGGATATCTAACTACTGTATAAGTTTGGTTGAGATACAATCAAAAGTGAAGACTGTATCGTGTTAACAAGCTCGTTTATAGCAATTTTGACCATTTCAAGGGCCATAATCCAGTCATGCATGGGCGGATCTGGCTGGTTTTCAAAATGAACCGAGCTCTCATGGATATCTAACTACTGTATAAGTTTGGTTGAGATACAATCAAAAGTGAAGACTGTATCGTGTTAACAAAAAATTGTTTACGGATGCACGGACGCACGCATGACGGACAAATCGCCACGACATAAGCCCTTCTGGCCTTTGGCCAGTAGAGCTAAAAATCACATTAACTTGTTTTACTGTCAGGTAAGCTAATACTAGAATGTCCAAAAGAATTCTCTTAGTATGGTCTAGTTACCTGGTTTTTGACTTGATATGACCCTTTGACCTTAGCTTAGATATCATCATGACAAAAATTCTGACAAAAGTTTCAACAAGCTCAAGTAAAACAAGTAAAACAAGAGCCCCAAATGTCACAAAATACACCAAGTATAGTGATAATTGGTTGTACGTCAGTCAAATTTAGAGAGTGGACACTGTTTATACAGTTTAGCCATTTCAAGGGACATAAGTGTGGAGTGACTATGGCTGGTTATAGATCTTGTCGGAGATACTATGACCATACACATTCTGATTAAATTTGGTGATTGGATAGAGGCCTCAAAAATTATTGATTAGACTATTTGAGGTAATTTCTATAATTAAAGGGCAATAACTCTCAATTGACTACAGCGATATGGCTGGTTTACCAACTTGTCCAAGATATTATGGCAAAACACATTTTGATCAAATTTGGTGGTGATTGGACAAAGGCTTTTAAAGTTATTGAGCGCAGACAAGACAATACTAGCTAAAATAGAGTTATGGTTCTTGTACACTGCACTTCCTCTCAGTGTGCTCTACCATTGTATGAAGTTTTATTAAATACCATCTTGTAGTTTTAAAGTTATTCTCTGGACAAGAAAAATATAGAGTTATGGTACTTGTACACTGCCCTTCCTCTCATTGTGCTCTACCATTGTATGAAGTTTTATTAAATTCCATTCTTTAGTTTTTAAAGTTAATCTCGAGACAAGATTGATTGATTGATTGGGGTTTAAAGCCGTTTTCAACAATTTTTTAGTCATATCGAGGCGGCCAGTTCACCTACTCATATGTTACTTGGCTTTCTCACACCAGTACTTCATACAACATTCTTTCCAAGCAACTGGCTGCTTTTCCACATAGACTGATAGCCCATTTGTGGAAGACAAATGACGTTTGTCACAATTACTTTGGTCAATTGTCAGAAAGAATGTCTCTGGACAAGAAAACAGTTAGAAAGGGCACTGAAAGTTATTCTCCGGATAAGAAAAAAGTGAGAAAGGGCAAAACTCTGTAAATAGGTGCACTAAACTTCCTCTCATTGTGCTCTAACATTGTATGCAGTTTTATTAAATTCCGTCCTTTAGTTTTAAATTGATTCTCCGGACAAGAAAACAGTAAGAAAGGGCAATGAAAGTTATTCTGATAATATTTCATGAAGATTGGAAGCAAAATGTTGCCTGTAGATCTTGAGTGTTAACAATTAAGGTAATTCAAGCGCACTAACAATTAAAAGTGTTGAGAGAGAAAAAACTCACATCTTAAACCTGAAAATTTTATAGCAAACCTTTGATACAGAGTAATAAACATTGTGAAAAAAAGAGAAACAGCTTATAAGGAACCATTCCTCTTTCTTTCAACTATGCATCTGCTCCAGAATATCAAGTGTTGTCAGTGTATCAGGAAAAGGGTTGAACATTTTTAGACTCTTCCAAATTTAAAACATCTGAAGATGTGAGTGCATAATCATGATAACAAAACATTTCACCCTTTCCCTCATATAGACGCTTTCTAACGCCTCTGCAGCAGACAGCTTTTTGAAAACATAGTGACAAAAGAAGAAATTGCTCAAAACGAGCAATTTCTACTTTTGCCACAATGTTTTCTACTTTCTACAGAATTATCGTATGAGGGAAAGTGTTAACCCCTCTTTCCCACATTCAACACAGCTACAGCAGATGACTTTGAAAACATCAAGGTAAACATATATATAGAACATAATTATCTATTAATGAATGTTTAATCATTTAATACAGTTTATTTATTTATTTATTTATTTATTTATTGGGGTTTTACGCCGCTTTTGACATTATTTCAGTTATATCACGGCGACAGTTCACTTATTCATGGTCCCTGGGTAAACAAACCAGTACTAGGCTAGAAAATGTGCCTTTGCCCAAGGGCACTCCAACATGACCGTAGTGCCGCATCCGAGGATCGAACCCTGGACACCCGGTTTCGAAATCCCCGATGCTAACCACTTGACCACAGCGGATTCCTTTAATAGAGTTGAAAACAGTGTGACAAAAGTCACCAGTTATTCTGCCACAGAGTTTTCAAAATGCATCTGCATGCGGGTCAAGTTTAAGAGACAAGATTTGAAAAACAATTTAAGAAAAAGAGAAATTGCCATCATGATCAGTTTCTCCAGTTCCCACTAAGTTTCAAAAGCACTTACAGAGGTATCAAAAGCACTCTCTGCCCATGAAAAGGTTAATGGACTTTAAATTCTCTTATAATTCCATAGGCTATTAAATCAATATTGATTTTCAATTAAAAACTATGAGGAAATTAAAAACTATAATTGTTTGGCTTAGTTCTAACCCACATACAATACATGTGCAGCAGATGATTTTGAAACCATGTAGTCAAAACTATGGAAATTCTCTGTTAATGAAAATATAAATGAACGAATAGTGTTAAAAATATTGTGGCAAAAGGAGAAATTACCCATTTTCAACCTATCAATATGACATGAACATGGTTTGTTTACTTTATTGGAGTTTTACGCTGTTTTCAACATTATTTCACGGCAACAGTTCATTTCTTCCTGATCCCTTGGTAAACAAACCCGTACTAGACTAGATTAGGCTTTGCCCAATGACCCTCCACCATGGCCCTTGGGCTGTGACTGGGGATCGAACCCGGGACACCTGTGAACATGGTTTGTAGAGGGTCACCTAGAGTTATAAATTTATGGCATTTTTCCTTTCTGATGCCGCAGCAACCAAATTTGTCATTTAAAGGTTAAAGTTAATCATAGACAGACGGGCAGAAAGTGATCAGAAAAGATCACCTTGAGTCTTTGGTGATCTGAAGATATAGGAAATTAAACTTTTAACCCTTTCTCAAAAGTCTGCAGCAGACAATTATGAAACACTAAGCAAAATATGGAAAATCACTATATATATATTTATTGAATAGAGATAATAACATCGTGGCAGAATTAATAGAGGTCTGAAAAATTGTAATAGGCAGTCATTAGATCTATACAAGCTTTTGCCACTGCAGAGAATTTAAGGTCTGGATTTTGAATAGTTTATCATATTTTTAGTTATCCCTTTCCATTTTGCAGACACATTTTGAAGCATATGCAGCAGATGACATTTGAAAACAATGTGGCAAAAGAAATAATTGCTCATAATGAGCAATTTTACCTTTTGCCACACTTTTTTTAACATTATCTCATAACTTAACTCTCATTTATAGAGACTTTTCATATTTTGCCTACAAGTTTTCAAAGTTGTCTGCAGCAACTTTATTGTATGTGGGAAAGGGTTGATAGACAAAATGAATAAATACCCAAATTACCCATATATCAACAGTCACTGGCTTTTTACGCCTTTCTTCGCCAAACCCAAGATCTTCTCCATTCTCCATGTTTGTCATAAAATTTGTCTTTCTCTTATTCCAATTATGTTTAAATTATTTTGTTTTTAGATTCAAAGTTTTCAACCTTTTTATGAATAAGTGAAGATAAAATTAACTAAACTCAAGACATTAATAATTTCAACCCATTAGCTTACAGATATATGTAATATTTATATACTCTTCCAAACAGAAAAATCTTAAGAAAAAACCTTTTAATCTGGAAAAAGGAGATATGAAATCAGACAGACATCTGATTATTTTTTCGGGGTAAATCTAAATAAAAGACAATATCTAATTAGGTGCCATATTGCTACCCCAATTTCAACCAATTTTCAAAGATGTGTTCCAGTGCCAAAGATTAAAATCACCAAAAATTGTAATCCAAAATGTTCACAAATATTGAGACTTTCATATTAAAATTAACTTTGATCATAATTGTGTATATCATCTTTATACCAAAGATTAAGTTCAACAAAAGATGAAGATTGGTCAACTTTAGTCACCAGTTCTCACAAGCTGTATTTCTGATAGTCTTTGTTAATGTTATGTGGAAATAAAAAGATACTCATGACATTATCCGGACTTAACCCTTTCCCACATACAACAAATTTGCAGCAGACGACTTTAAAAATGTCTACTTAATTATATGGAAAATCTCTATAATTGTAGGTATAATTACTGAAAAAAGTTGAAAACATTGTGGCAAAAGGAGACATTAATTGTTTTCAGCAATTTCTCCTTTTGTCACAATGTTTTCAAAAGTCGTCTGCTGCAGATGCGTCTACATGTTGGAAAGCGTTAAATGGTTTCTCCAAACGCATCCAGAGTAAACATTTTTTCTTAAACTGTCATTTCAAAGTCAAGAGTATAATATATAATGTCACAAGTATGTTTTAATAACATCACATAGACATATGAAGCAATTTTACTTCCCCCAAAAAAACTTTCTTCTGTGTCTTATACTCTTATATCATTTCCTTTATTTGAGAAAACTTTCCATCTTATTTTTCAGATCATATCAATTTAGAAGAGTCCCAATAACATTCTGGGGTAAAATTTTAATCAGCAATCAAAAGCCCAATTCGGGCTTTTAAAAAAAAGTGTAGCTAAAGTCCAGCTTGGTCATTCCTTTGTTTAATTTAGATTTACAATAATGTAAGAATCTTTTTTTATGATACAGAACCATTTTTTGCCAAAGAATAATCCTATTTTCTCAAACATTTTTTGCTAAATTCCAAATAATAACATTTATGAAAAAATTGCCACCAACTAAAGAACTTATTTATTTTTCCAACACAAGAAACACTTCTATATTCAAAGATATTCCTACATAGAATACCTCAATATTGTACTAACCCATGTCAAGAGAATATCAAAACATTTATACTTTGTGCCTTTATCATAAAAATAAAAACGATTAAAAGGCATACAAAAATACTATAATGATCATAATGAGCTGACACTAGCCTTGGAAATTGAACTAAGAGTGATATTAGACACTTTGCATAATACCTTTGGGCAAAACAGTTGTAAAATGCATCCTTTATTAATTGTTGTTAATACAATTTACCATCAAATTTTGGTTCTCTTTATTCTGCTTTAAGAATGCATTTTAGCCGAGTCAAACAAAGAAGGTACCTGTTTCATCTCTGTTTTAATATCACATTCAATATTCTGACAACTTTTGAAAAACAGTAAAAAAGAGGAATTTCTCATTTTGCTACAATGTTTTCATAATTGTGTCAAAATCTGATATAGAGTTTTGGGACTTGTCCTACAAGGTCATTTGAAGATGTCTAATAAGTATGTGAAGTTAAAAGCAATAGCATATACGGTTTATGAGAAAAAGCCTTGCATGCAAAACTTTAACCAAAATTTCTAAGTCCAAAAAGGGGCATAATTGTGTCCAAATCTGATATAGAGTTATGGGACTTGTCCTGCAAGGTCATTAGATAATGTCCAATTAGTGTGTGAAGTTTCAAAGCAATAGCATCTGTGGTTTGTGAGAAAAAGCCTTGCATGCAAAACTTTAACCAAATTTGCAACGGCAACGCCGAGCGTTGCACAAGTGACTGTAATTTAGCTCTCATATTCTTCGAATAGTCGAGCTAAAAATGCAGCCTCTAGAGTGTTGAAAAGATTTTCCTTCAATTTGGCCTAGTCACCTATATTCAATATGACCCATATCTAAACTTGGCCTAGATATAATTAAGATGAACATTCTGACAAAATTTCAAGCTGCTGAAGCAAAAATAGCAGCCTCTTTAGTGCTAACAAGATTTTTATTAAATTTGGCTTCCAACTACATCTCCTAAACCGCTTTGCCACTTTTGAGGAATTCCTTGTGATCTAGTTTTTGACCATACATGACCCATATTCACACTTAGTCTACATATTATGAAGACAAATATTCTGGTGAAGTTTCAATATTTTCAATTTAAAAATGCAGCCTCTAGAACATTAACAAGACCTTCAATTTGACCTTGTGACCTAGTTTTTGACCCAATATGACCCATATTTAAACTTGACTTAGATATCATTTAGACAAACATTCTGAAAGTTTCAATATTTTCAAGTTAAAAATGCAGAGTGTTAAAAATATTTTCCTTCAATTTTTCCAATTTTTGACCCAATATGACCCATATTCGAACTTGAACTAGATATCATTGAGACAAACAGTCTAACAAAATGTCAAGCTGCTGAAGCAAAAATTGCCGCCTCTCAAGTGTTTACAAGATTTTCCTTCAATTTGTACTAGTGACCTCCTTTTTGACTCGACATGACCCATATCCGAACTTGACCTAAATATCATCAAGACAAACATTCAGATAAAGTTTCGACATGCTCAAGTTAAAAATGCGGCCTCCAGAGTGTTTACAAGATTTTCCTTTAATTTGACCTAGTGACCTAGTTTTTGACCCCAGTATTGAACTTGTCCAAGATTTGATGGAGATGAAAGGATCGGATAAACTTTCATGAAGATCGGATGCAAAATGTAGCCTGTAGAGTGTTAACAAGGCAATTGTTGACAATGCACGACGGACAACGGACAAAATGTGATCACAATAGCTCACCTAGAGCACTTCCTGTACAGGTGAGCTAAAAATGAAGTATACCATTTAGTGCTTATCCTGCTATAAGCAACTAAAGTAAACATAATCATGCACTAAATGTGCAATTTAATCTTGTTCAATTTTGTTTGCTTTACTTAAACACTCATTTATTAATATAACCAAGAGGGCCATGATGGCCATGATGGCCCTAGTTTGCTCACCTTAATTATACAATGTACTGCAATGTAAAACACATGAAGACAATTATTCTGAATGCAACCTCCACAGTGTTATTTATATTTTTTTACCTAATATGACCCATATTCCGAGACAACATTCATCAAGACAACATTCTGACATATTTTCCACTTGCTCAAAGTAAAAATGCGGCCTCCGATCTTGTTTCTGACCTAATATGACCAATATTCGAACTTGACCTAGATATAATTCAGACAAACATTCTGACCAAATTTCAAGCTGCTGAAGCAAAAAATGCGGCATCCAAAATGTTAAACAAGATTTTCCTTCAATTTTACCTAGTGACCTAGTTTTTGACCTTACATGACCCATATTCGAACTTGGCTTAGATATCATTTAGATAAACATTCTTATCATATGTCAAGCTGCTGTAGCAAAAAATGCGTCTTTTACAGAGTTAACAAGATTTTCCTTCAATTTGGCCTAGTGACCTAGTTTCTGATGCCCTTATGACCGATATTCAAACTTGACCTAGATATCTTTCAGACAAACAATCTGACTAAATTTCATCATACTTAAGTTAAAAATGCAGTATCCAGAGTGTAAACAAGATTTCTCTTTAATTTGGCCTAGTGACCTAGTTTTTAACCTGGCATGACCTATATTCGAACTTGGCCTAGATATCATTTAGATAAAAATTCTGACCACATTTCAAGCTGCTGTAACCAAAAAAGCGGCTTCTACAGAGTTAACAAGATTTTCCTTCAATTTGGCCTAGTTTCTGACCCAATATGACCGATATTCGAACTTGACATAGATATTTTTAAGACAAACATTCTGACCAAATTTCAAGCTGTAGCCAAAAAAGCGGCCTCTACAGAGTTAACAAGATTTTCCTTCAATTTGACCTAGTGACCTAGTTTTTGACCTCATATGGCCCAGTTTCGAACTTGTCCCAGATTTGATGGAGATGAATGTTCTGATAAACTTTCATGCGGATTGGATGCAAAATGTAGCCTGTAGAGTGTTAACAAGCTCAAATGTTAACAACGCACAACGCACGGACGCCGGACAAAATGTGATCACAATAGCTCACCTTGCACTTTGTGCATAGGTGAGCTAAAAAAACACTAGACAATTTCTAGGATCTTTCAAAGCCAAAGTTTGATAATCTGATTGGATAACTTCTGCAGGAAAAACAATGTTATATTTGGGGAAAGTTTTGTACATGATGTATAGTTTAAAATCATATTGTGGATAAAGAGGAAATGGCTCTTTTCATACAAATTTCCACAATGTGAAAACCTGTCTGCTGTAGAGGTAATAAAGGTTGTTAGTAGCAGGGAGAGGAATAATAATAAACAAGAGGGCCATGATGGCCCTGGAATCGCTCACCTGATTTTTTTTTTCACTTTAGCTATATAAGCCCCGCCCCCTGGCAGCCATAGTTTTTCGACCAATCAACTTGGCTTGAAGGAATCTGATAGAGGGTCACCCTAGGAACATTTCTACAAAATTATTTGAAAATCTGCCTGACACTTTCGGAGGCAAAATAGCCCCGCCCCTCCTGGCGGCCATGTTTTTCGACCATTCAACATGGCTTGAAGGAATCTGATAGTGGGTCACTTAAGGAACATTTCTACAAAATTATTTGAAAATCTGCCAACCAGTTTGGGAGAAGAAGATTTTTTAAGTTTTCACTTTAGCCATATAAGGCAAAATAGCCCCGCCCCCATGGCGGCCATGTTTTTGGATCAATCAACATGGCTTGAAGGAATCTGATAGAGGGTCATCCAAGGAACATTTCTACAAAATTATTTGAAAATCGGCCTGACACTTTCGGAGGAGAAGATTTTTTAAGTTTTCACTATAGCCATATAAGGCAAAATAGCCCCGCCCTCTGGCGGCCATGTTTTTCGACCAATCAATATGGCTTGAAGGAATCTGATAGAGGGTCATCCAAGGAACATTTCTACAAAATTATTTGAAAATCTGCCAACCAGTTCTGGAGAAGAAGATTTTTAAAGTTTATTTCATTTCGTTGCCATGGAAACCAGAATTATGCATGGATCCCGAAAATTTGAAGGAATTCTGGTGAGGTCAATGTGGGGATGCTTCCTGTGAAGTTTCATCCCAATTGACCCACTGGTTACTGAGGAGAAAAAGTTGACGGACGACGGACGACGGACGCCGGACAAAAGGCCATCACAATAACTCACCCTGAGCACTTCGTGCACAGGTGAGCTAAAAAGGATAAAGGTTGCAACTGTTAACACCAAACCCTGCAAATGGCTGCAATTAGTAATCAATTAGTGTAGGTTTTAGTCATAGAACTAATAAAGTCAATATTCCTGAATTAGTCCCAGCTTGGTGTCAATTGATCAATTTGATTTGTGATCAACACTGTTTTCAACAGTTTCTTTTGTCCTATCACATCTTTCTTTTGTCCTATCACATCGGCCAATTCACCTACCCATGTGTTTCCTGTCTTTCTCACACCATTACTCAACACAACTGTTCAAGCAAATGGCTGTTTTTCCACATAGACTGTAAGCTTATGCTTGGTGTTAAACAGTGCAATAGGTTAGGTTTTACCTCCAGAGAATAAGACTGTGATGTGTTGTGAGGCCAATTCCAACTCTGTTCTATTAATACTTTACTATGGTCATAAAGAAGACAGTGCTGCAGTGGAAGATTGTCAGCCTCTCCTACCAGAGGTCCTGGGTTTGAATCCCATGATGAGTGGGTTCTGCCTTTGGGATTATTCCACACAGATGTCGCGAGCACTGGTTAGGTCTCCAGGAAGCTGACATCGAGCGTGATTAATATAAGCTGAAAGCTTGTTTCGCAATTGATGTAAAATAAATAAGTTTAAAACCTCATAAAGATTTACCATTCTGTTCCTTCTTGTGTACCAAAACTTATTTAAACCCATGGACCCTTTCATGACTTACCGTCTGGACACTGTTTTTTAAGAGCTAATTCTAAGGGAAAAAAGGGGCCATAACTCAATACCATAACAACAATATTGATTGGTCTGTAACCAGAAATTGGCCTGTATTTTATAGTCTTAAATCCATGTTCTAAAACTTATTTTAAATTTACCAATCATGAGTTATCTTTCAGTTCCAGACAACGTAAAAACCAACAGACGGTCCGATGGACTGATAAGCACAGTCCTACACACCCACACTAAACTTTGTTTGTAAGGGTATCAATACTGTTTTTGTAAATCATTTATTATACTGTATCTACGCAAATACTAAAAACAAGAGGGCCAGTTATTATTGCAACTTGAATTATTTGTTTTTGCAAAAGTAGTCTTACTATGGCACATAACATCACTCCCCGAGGTCTATTTTCGTTAATAACCAAGTGGGGCCAGATTGAAGGTGGTTAAAAATTGTTACTTTCAACAAATTCATACTTACTGGCAGTCCATTTTTCTGGTATCGAGTATTGGTATCAAAATCCAAATCTGCCATTTTCAAAGAACAATATAAATCCTGTGAATCAGTGATAATTGAAGTACTCTAATTATCACACATATAGTTTATAATCGTTCAAAGTTTTTCGATCACCACTTAGCATATAACTCTAATGTGTTCTTCAACATAAATATGAAAAATAAATCTTCTATTGACACAAGTATACTGTACAAATATGAATTAAATTATTACTTTTCCAACACAGGTGACTGTAAATATTACCCCTTTCTCTGATACAGATGAACTTTTGATAACACTACAGCAGAGGTCATTTAATAACACTGTGGCAAATGCTCACTCTCCTTTTACCCGCAATAATTCTGTCTCTGATTGAAAATGATACTTTCCAAGTTGTAGATAGAACATTTTTCCTAGGATGAAAAGCTAAAAGGTGACGACTCCAAAAATATTGTATTTAAGGGGTTAATATTCAGCCCGGATTATAATGTGCATAAAGTACACAGGGATAATCCTCTGTTACTGAAGAATTCATAATCTCCTTTCAATTTTGTCTTTTCACTTTCCGAATCCCTTCACCCAAAGCTTCTCGTCTTAACCCTTTCCCTCATACGACAATTCTGCAGCAGACGACTTTGAACATATTTTGTCAAAACATAGAAAATCTCTTTAATTGAATGGATAACCTATGACTAAAAGTGGAAATCATTGTGACAAAAGGAGAAATTGCACGTTTTGTGCAATTTCTTCTTTTGTCACTATGTTTTCAAAAAGCCGTCTGCTGCAGATGCGTCAGAAAGCGTCTATATGAGGGAAAGGGTTAAAGGTTTTCCACTTGCAGACACATTTTAACACGATTGTTGTAGACGACTTTTGAAAACATTGTAGCAAAAGAAGAAATTGCCCTTTTGCCATAAAATGTTCAGGTCATTTACTTATTTTTTGATATATTTTCCATATTTTTGCCCAGATGTTTTCAAAGTTAGCTACTACAGATTTGTTGTATGTGGAAAAGGGTTAAGAATAGTATGAAAATATAGTGACAGTGGATACTTCTTAATTGCAAAACTTTTGCAATTAACCCTTTCTCAAATGCAGATGCATTAAGACAAATCTGCAGCAGATGACACTTGAAAACTTTGCAGCAAAAGAAGAAAATGCTCATAATGAGTAATTTCTCCATTTGCCACAATGTTTGTAACTCTTTTTTAATAATTTAACCTTCATTTTTGTATATTTTCCAATGTTTTGTCCAGTTGTATTCAAAATTATCTGCTGCAGATTTGTTTAATTTTGGAAAGGGTAAAGAATAGCTAGATCTACAGCGGATTCTTCTTAAAGTTTATTTTTCAATTAACCCTTTCCCACTAGTATGTAGATGCATTTTGATGCATCTGTGGCAGAAAGTTACTTGGCAAAAAAGCATTTTTTTAAAATAATCAATTTTGCACTTAACGTGAATCCACTGGGCATTGCATTTTGAAAGAGAAATAGATCTAATTTATGATAATGAGTTGTTCAGACTTATCAAAATTAACCCTAAATAGATCTATATAACGGCGTTACGCCAATAAAACAGACCTGCTAATTCATCTAAAACTCAAATTTACCTCACTACAACTACTGTTCAATTAAAATAAAATTAACCCTTTTCCTCATAGGGACGCTTTCTCATGGCTCTGCAGCAGACAGCTTTTTGAAAACATGTTGACAACAGAAGAAATTGCTCAAAACAAGCAATTTCTCCATAACTCTTTTCAATTATTGTACTTCCATGTAGGGAGTATCCCTATTTGTTCCAGTATGTTTTTAAAGTCGTCTGCTGCAGATTTGTTGTATGTGGGAAAGGGTTAATGTAGTCAAGCTTCCGTTTATAAAGGTGTTTAACACCGCGATATTCTACAGTTTTTCAGGTATTCCAAGATTATAAAGAAGTCAACACTGATACCAAAAAGGTAAAATTCATCTTTCCAAAATTCAAACAAAAAAAGATCCCAAAAGACCAGCATGTAAAATAAAATAATTTCACCATTCTGCAAGAGGAGCACAACACAGGCAATGTCTGAATTATTGTCTGAAAATATAGATACACCAACAATATTATCAGATAACAGATTCTGTTTGAAAATCGAAACCCTTTAATTCATATCAACACCATTCCAAATATAACTTTCACACTTTCCAACATAAAAAGAGTCTGCAGCATACATCATTGAACAAATGTAGGCAAACTTAAAGAAAATATCTTTTAACCCTTTCCCTCATATAGACGCTTTCTGATGCCTCTGCAGCAGCAGACGGCTTTTTAAAAACATAGTGACAAAAGAAGAAATTGCTCAAAACGAGCACTTTTAGTCATAGGTTGTCCATTCAATTATAGAGATTTTCCACTCTTTGACAAAATATGTTCAAAGTCGTCTGCTGCAGAATTGTCGTATGAGGGAAAGGGTTAATAATAACCCTGTCAGTTAAACTCATATCCAAGTAAAACAAACACAATTTTGATTTGAATGACGAGGCTGTTCGTAAAAGCCAATAACTGCTTTTATTGAACAAAACATGTGTACAAGACCACATCAATTTACCTTAATCTTTTTACCCCTGATAAGAATTATTGCTTCTGCAGCAGACCACGTAAAAACATGGGAAGTAAATGAGCAATTACTACTACATGGATTCCTAAAACGTTTTCTAAATTAATTTGCTACGAAAGAAAGCTGCATCACTGAAAGGATACATTCTGTCTTTTTACCATTTCCAAGATGCAGACGACACTTCTGACGCAGCAGACAGTTTTTGTACACAAACTATCACACTATATGCCTTTCAAGAGCCATGTGTCAATTCTGGCTAGAAATTAAACTTAGCTAAGATATTATCCAAATAATTTTTTTCACAAGTTTGGTGAAGATTTAATAATAATTGATCAAATTCAGAGAATGAAAAAAGCTAGTTTACAAAATGTTACTAATTTAGGAGCCATAATGCCTTTCCTAGGCTTTCTGGGTTCAAATCAAACTTGGCAGAGTGATATTCCCATAAAGATTTGATAAGAATTGGTCAAATAAGAAATAAAACTAGGTTGAGATATTGTCACCATAATTACTGTCATCAAGTTTGGTGAAACTGTTCAAAACAAACTATTATTGCTCACTTTACTCCAATGTTTTTAACTGTGAATCAAAATGATACTTCCAAATTGCGAGATACTACAATATTTTTCTCAAATGTTTTCAAAGCGGATGACCACCTTGAAGGTGTAACGGTAGTGGTATACAGTGTCCATCTTGGATGTGGGAGTTCGCAGGTTCTATTCTCAGCTAGGTTATACCAAGGACTTTAAAAATGGTACTAGTAATGGCTTCCCCACCTTGGCGCTCAGGATTGTGGGGTGAGAAATACAACTGACTCGCTTGTGTCAGGATAAAATGACCAGTAGTACTGGTAACTTACCCAGGAAATGCTATGATATAACTGAAAAATGTTAAAAGTGGTGTAAAACACCATACAAAAAAAGCAAAGCAGCCGATTATGAAACTGATGTATTGAGTAAATGTTGTAATACTATAGAGGATCAGCAGTAAACCCTTTCCCTCATACGACAATTCTGCAGCAGACGACATTGAACATATTTTGTCAAAAAAAAGAAAATCTCTATAATTGAATGGATAACCCATGACTAAAAGTGGAAAACATTTAGGCAAAAGGAGAAATTGCTCTTTTTGAGCAATTTCTTCTTTTGTCACTATGTTTTCTAAAAGCTGTCTGCTGCAGAGGCATCATAAAGTATCTATATGAGGGAAAGGGTTAACATAATGGACTTTATAGAAAGGAGATAATTGGATAATTCACTGCAATTTGAGATGACAGCGCACAATCAATATGAACCAATCAATGACAGAATAATTCAAATCGAACACCAATTTTAATGGTCAATTAAAATGTAACCCATAGTTTACACTTTATTGAATTTTTATTCACCATCAAAGAGTTTGCTGCTGGCTATTTAAACAAGTGGACGAATATGGCCCTAAATCAATCACCTAGCTGAGTGATAGTATAGTAGCATAGAGGGGCAAATCTAGAGTGGGAATGCACTGTGAATGGAACAGCTTATCAGTAAAGGACATTTGTAACAAGGCATCAAATCTTTGAACAATTTGAAAGAGGATCACCACAGGAATATTCCTGTGAAGTTTTGTCGATATCGATCCACTTGTTTAGGAGGAGATGTTGTTTGAAGAGGAACATTTCTATCAAATTATCTTAGAATCGGACAGGGTGGACTAAGAGGAGAAGAATTTTAGTAACAGCCTTTTTCCCCATCTCTGATGCCAGAATCATTAAAGTTCTGTATAGAATTTAAATCTTTTGACAGTTTTGAAGTAGAATTCCTATTAAATTTGGCAGAAATTGGTCCAGTTGATAAGGAGATGTCATTTAAAGCTTAAAGTTAATTTTACCAAATTTCTGATGCCAACTTTATGCTATGTCTTTCAACCAATTATTATGGCATGAAAAAAGTATGTAGAGGGTCACTGAAGGAACATTTCTACACCATTATCTTGAAATCAGACAAACACATTTCATAAGAATGGAATTTTGCAGTCTGATGCAGCCTGGTTGCCATGTTTTTCAACCAATCAATATGGCAGCTGGCTTAAACAATTTTAATCGAGGGTCACCCAAGGAACATTTCTATCAAACAAGAGGGCCATGATGGCCCTGGATCGCTCACCTGATTTTTTTTTTTTTTCACTTTAGCCATTTAAGCAGCCTTGGCGGCCATAGTTTTCGACCAATGAACATGGCTTGAAGGAATCTGATAGAGGGTCACCCTAGGAACATTTCTACAACATTATTTGAAAAACGGCTTGCCATTTTCGGAGGAGAAGATTTTTTAAGTTTTCACTATAGCCATATATAATGCTAAATAGTCCCAGCCTGTGGTGGCCATGTTTTTTTACCCATCAACATGGTTTGTAGGAATCTGATAGTGGGTCAACCTAGGACCATTTCTACAAAATTATTTGAAAATTGGCCTGACACTTTCGGAAGAGAAGATTTGTTCAGTTCACTATAGCCATATAAGGCAAAATAGCCCCGCCCCATGGTGGCCATGTTTTTTGACCAATCAACTTGAAGGAATCTGATAGAGGGTCACCCAAGGAACATTTCTACAAAATTATTTGAAAATCAGCCAACCAGTTTAGGAGAAAAAAAAATTAAGTTTTTTTCATTTGGTTGCCATGGAAACCAGAATTCTGCATGGATCCCAAAAGTTTTAAGGAATTCTGGTGAAGACATTTAGAGGATGCTTTCTGTGAAGTTTCATCACAATTGACCCACTGGTTACAGAGGAGAAGATATTGATGGACGACCGACGACGCACACCGCACGCCAGACAAAAGGCAATCACAATAACTCACCTTGAGCACTTCATGCTCAAGTGAGCTAAAAATGATTTGAATCCAAAGAGCAGAATCAGAGCAGAAGCATTTTAAAGGGCATTTCTTCGTAGAGTTTCAACCTTTGAACAATCTTGAAGGAGGAACATTCTTGTGAAGTTTGGTTGAGGAGAAGATGTCATTTAAAGCCAAAATTTAACGATGACAGACAGAGACAGTTAACCCTTTCCCTCATACGAGAATTCTGCAGCAGACGACTTTGAACGTATTTTGTCATTTGTCAAAACATAGAAAATCTCCATAATTGAATGGATAACCTATGGCAACAAGAGTTGTCGGAGGACAATATAGCTCGCCTATCAGGGCCATCGTCTATCAGGGCCTACTTCAGAACAGTTATAGCATTAGGTAAAGTCACACAGTATCACCTATTGCAAGATAATACACCTTTTCAATGCAAATGTTAACCAAGTCCATATAGGCCTTTTAAATCTGTAAATTGGTTTATATACGATGTATGCCAATAGTGAACATAATACCGAAGACTTACAGTATCAGTATCAGATAAAACCACACACTATTATTTATTGCAAGATATCACAAATTTTCAATACTTGCATGCAAATCTTAACCTGGCAACGCTGATACCAACGCCATACAAGGTCCCCTAATGATCCTGAATAAGTGTGTGAAGTTTCAAAGCAACAGCATACACAGTGTCTGAGAAAAGGCCTTGCATGCAAAGGTTTGACCAAAATTCTAAGTCCAAAAAGGGGCACAATTCAGTCAAAATCCATTCCAGAGTTATGGGACATGACATACAAGGTCCCCTAATGACCCTGAATAAGTGTGTGAAGTTTGAAAGCAACAGCATACACAGTGTCTGAGAAAAGGCCTTGCACGCAAAGGTTTGACCCAATTTCTAAGTCCAAAAAGGGGCACAATTCAGTCAAAATCCATTCCAGAGTTATGGGACTTAACATACAAGGTCCCCTAATGATCCTGAATAAGTGTGTGAAGTTTCAAAGCAACAGCATACACAGTGTCTGAGAAAAGGCCTTGCACGCAAAGGTTTGACCAAAATTCTAAGTCCAAAAAGGGGCACAATTCAGTCAAAATCCATTCCAGAGTTATGGGACTTGACATACAAGGTCCCCTAATGACCCTGAATAAGTGTGTGAAGTTTGAAAGCAACAGCATACACAGTGTCTGAAAAAAGGCCTTGCACGCAAATATTTGACCCAATTTCTAAGTCCAAAAAGGGGCACAATTCAGTCAAAATCCATTCCAGAGTTATGGGACTTGACATACAAGGTCCCCTAATAATCCTGAATAAGTGTGTGAAGTTTCAAAGCAACAGCATACACAGTGTCTGAGAAAAGGCCTTGCACGCAAAGGTTTGACCAAAATTCTAAGTCAAAAAAGGGGCACAATTCAGTCAAAATCCATTCTAGAGTTATGGGACTTGACATACAAGGTCCCCTAATGACCCTGAATAAGTGTGTGAAGTTTGCAAGCAACAGCATACACAGTGTCTGAGAAAAGGCCTTGCACGCAAAGGTTTGACCCAATTTCTAAGTCCAAAAAGGGGCACAATTCAGTCAAAATCCATTCCAGAGTTATGGGACTTGACATACAAGGTCCCCTAATAATCCTGAATAAGTGTGTGAAGTTTCAAAGCAACAGCATACACAGTGTCTGAGAAAAGGCCTTGCACGCAAAGGTTTGACCAAAATTCTAAGTCGAAAAAGGGGCACAATTCAGTCAAAATCCATTCCAGAGTTATGGGACTTGACATACAAGGTCCCCTAATGACCCTGAATAAGTGTGTGAAGTTTGAAAGCAACAGCATACACAGTGTCTGAGAAAAGGCCTTGCACGCAAAGGTTTGACCCAATTTCTAAGTCCAAAAAGGGGCACAATTCAGTCAAAATCCATTCCAGAGTTATGGGACTTGACATACAAGGTCCCCTAATGATCCTGAATAAGTGTTTGAAGTTTCAAAGCAACAGCATACACAGTGTCTGAGAAAAGGCCTTGCACGCAAAGGTTTGACCAAAATTCTAAGTCGAAAAAAGGGCACAATTCAGTCAAAAAAGGCGAGCTAAAAAGTGGAAAACATTGTGGCAAAAGGAGAAATTGCACGTTTTGTGCAATTTCTTCTTTTGTCACTATGTTTTCAAAAAGCCGTCTGCTGCAGAGGCATCAGAAAGCGCCTGTATGAGAGAAAGGGTTAAGAAAAGATCACCTTGAGCCTTCTGCTCAGGTGATCTAAAAATCTTAAATAAAAGAGACATCGACTTTGCTGGTATTTTTTTAATAAAAACCACATAACTTTTTGCTGAAATGTCTTGGTGAAATCAAAATCACCTTTCGCTGGGACTTTAAAATGAAATTCCTATTTGCTGGTTGTTTTTAATGAATATGACATCCATTATTAGTTGTTACTTTTAAATGAGACTGCCTCCATGGTGTATTGGTCGAGAGTCCGACTCGGGTGCAGGTTTAATCCGTGGTCAAGTCACACCAAAGACTTTAAAAATGGTAGTAGTGGCTTTCCCTCCTTAGAGTTCAGGGCTATTGGGTTAGCATTATGACTGACCCACTGGTGTCTGGATTAATGGACCCATAGAACTGGTAACACCATCCAAACAAACAAATAAACTTTTAAAAGACAGTGATTTCCATAATTAGCTGGTATTTTGTGTTCAACGAAAGAGACTTCCCTATTTTTTATACTGGTAGTTTTAATAAAAGTAAGACAGGGAGACACTGGCACATTGTGCATTAATTGGTCAAAACTTTGTTCCCTTTTTAGCAGATTGACTTCAAACTTGCAACACGTGTAGTTTGTGACCAGGAGAATGAAACAATACAAGGCACATAACTCTAGCATGCCTATTTTTGGAGTATTTTCCCTTCCATTTCTTCTTTTTCTGCCATTTACTCACTTAATTTCCAATGTATGAAGATTGTACTTTAACTCTATTTCTCCATTTTAGGAGTTATTTCCCTTTTTTCGATTTTTTAACTTATTTACCAATGTGACCACTTCAAACTTGTTGTGAGGATAACTTGTGATCTGCAGGTGTTAGGTTTGCAACAAATCATAACCTTAGCGCACCTATTTCTATTTCTCTAAAATGTTTTCAAAGGAGACAGCTCTGAAATTTTTCTTATCAGGCTATGGATTTACTTTGTATTTCATTAAATAAGTGGAAAAATGTAGTGTAAGGAAAAAAAAATTCAATAACCTATAAACCTTTCTGAAATTACCCCAACTCGCCGATGGGGGCCTATAGATATCTATAAAATAGCGGTCATGCAAAAAACATAGATTGAAAATTATCGATGTCTAAACGATAATTTTTAAAAGCGATATATAGAATTAAGTGCTGTATAATTTTCGATCACTAACATTCTTACAAAATAATTTAAAATAATGACATTGAGGGTATAAAATATTTCATATGTATTTATTATTGTTTTCTGTAAATCATAAGAGACGACGTACAGCAATACAAATTCCAAATATTTAGTGGTCATGCAAAGAACACAATTTGAACATCATCATTGTCTAGTCAATCATTTCTTAAATCCATATTTATGGCCATAGTATGCTGTATAATTTTCCATTACAAATATTTTACGGTTTTTCGTAAATAGGAAGCAGATTATATTAAGATACTGTACAAACACTATAAAAAAGTGGTGAACTCTTTAAAAAAACAAACAATAAGTAAAACAAAAATCACTTGACACAAACACAGTTCTTATAATCCAACATTTAAACCATATTGTAAATGTCTGTTTATTTTGATATCGAACTTAATTTAAATATTCTGATTCTTTATTGTGCAAAGCACAGGTGAAATACATTTCAATACATAAGATATTTATCTGACTTGGATAAAAACCCTTCTCACGGAACACACAAGTAATATTTCCATATTGGAGTCTTGTCATGGACTGTCCATAGAATTACTTCTTAATACCCTATTAGGACCTAGGTAATCATTTAGATTATCTCGGTAAGATGGCTTTTGAGTTCCAATATCATATGAGCCATATCTTGTACATGTATATACACACAGTGAAGACTCAGGTTAGGCATCCCTGTCTGTCATATAGGCCTAATTAAATGCATCTTCTGACAAAAGTTTACTGAGTATTAAATAGATTCAATGATACAAAACTAGCTCTTTTAGTCTCAAACTAACTCAAATACTATCCCGCCCTGGAAGAGATTCATAACTTCATAAATCACATGTTTTCTTTCTGTTTTATCATTTTTTCCCAATTATAACTTGGCTACAGAAATAAGATAAACAATTTGTGCCAAGGGTCAATTAAATCTATACATCACTGTAGCACAAATAAATGTTAACTCATAAAAATCTAATACAAATAAGGTATAAAGTTGAGGCATCCAAATATGTATCTATATATGGTAACAACCTATCTTAACCCGTTCCACAACACATCAGCAGACGACTTTTAAAGTATCTAAGCAAACACAAGGAAAAACTCTTTAAATGTTGGTTTAATAACATTGTGGCAAGAGGAGAAATTGCTCGTTTTGAGCATTTTCTTCTTTTGTCATAACGTTTTCAAAAGTCGAGGGATCAGAAAGCGTCTACATGTGGCAAGGGTAATATACAAAATATACTTGATAGAAAGTAAATGGCGATCATGTTGCCAGGCAATCTTTAACAGCGCTGAACAATGAACAGTTTATCACCGTACCCTTACTTTCAAATCACAGTCTTAACCCTTTCCCACATACAACAAATCTGCAGCAGTTGACTTTGAAAACAATACCCGAAAAAAAAAAATGGGAACTTCCTTTAAATGAAAGTACAACAATTGAACAGAGTTGAAAACATGGTGACGAAAGGAGAAATTGCTCGGTTTGAGCAATTTCTCCTTTTGTCGCCATGTTTTCAAAAAGCCGTCTGCTGAAGAGGCATCAGAAAGTGTCTATTTGAGGGAAAGGGTTAATCCTATCCCAAAAACAGATGCATTTTGACACATCAGGAAAATTACTCATCATACTCCTGTTACCACATTGTTTCCAGACAGCCTCATGTGTGTAGTGGTAGCGCATCCACCTCTGATGTCAACGTCGTGGGTTCAACTTGAGTGGGTCATAACAAAGACTTTGAAAATAAGTAATAGCTATTCATCCTTGTCTCTCTGAAGTGTGAGGTTAGCATCAAGACTGACTCATGGTCTGAAGTGTGAGGTAAGCATTAAGACTGACTCATGGTGTCAAGATAAATGGCCCAGCAGTACTGGTAACCTACTGCTGCCTTGTAAGAAACCAAGAAATTGCACATTATGAGTAATTACTTTTTTTTGCCACAATCTTGTCAATTTCACTTCAAATGTAATACATACATTATTTTGATTTAATAAGTCTTTTAACCCTTTCCCACATACATTAAATCTGCAGCAACTGACTTTGAAAATATCTATGCACAAATATGGAAAATCTTTAGAAATGAAACCATTGATCTAAAAAAGGGTTTCAAAATTTCTTCTTTTGCCACAATGTTTTCAATAGTCATATGCTGTAGATGAGTCAGAATAAGAAATGGTGGCTTAATTTTGAACATGTTTAATAATTTTGTTTAGATATTTAAGTTGTCTGCTGCAGGTCAACAATATATGGGAAAGGATTAAATTGTGATTTAATAAAGTGAAATGATATTCATCAACCTCATAAGTTTTCAACTCTGTGCATAAAGATACTTTCTACAACTTTTACCACAAATTTGTATGTAAAAATGTTTGAAAGAATAAACTTATTGACTAGGTAACTACAGGGGAAAGGAGTAAAGGCTCTTTACATTTTCTCGCAATGTTTCCAAAAATTGTCTCGATACTGCAGAGTTATGTAAAGTTTTAAAACTGTATTTACAATGGAAATAGAAAAATAAGATAAATTCTTCCTAAAAAGCAGCTAATACTACTTCATTTAACCCTTTCCCTCTTGCACATGAATTTGAGCACATTTGTAGCAGATGAAATTCATGAATTTTGAAAACATGGTAGCAAAAGTAGAAAGTTCTCATAGTGCTTAATTCTTCTTTTGAAACAATGTTTTCAGCTATATGCAATAATCACACTTTCATATAGAGATATTCAATATCTTTTTGCCTAGATGTTTAGCAAGTTGTCTGCTGTAAAATTGCAGTATGCGGCAAAGAATTGAACAACAAAAACGTATAAAACAAATCATCTTTTATAGATGTCCCATTTGACGTCTACACATGCCTTGAGTTAAATCTTTATTGGGACAGATTAATCTTGATTAATCTAGATTAATAACAATGCAGTAATTATACGACTTATTTAGCTATTATAATACCTAGGTTAATCCTTCACAAGTTCACATATTGTGTGATATACAAGTTTGGACTCTTCCAAATTCAAAACCAATAGAGAAGTAATTCATTCAGAGCTTGAGATAAGAAGAGTTTTGGGTGTTATAATATTCTTATATGTCCCTCCAAATCTATATTGTGGGTACTCAAAAGAATGTTTTCACTGAGATGATTACTTTTGGTATCAACAACAAAGGGTTCAGTGGGGTAATATTAAAGATAGATATCATGGGGAAATGAACTGTTAGCCACTTATCTGGAACCTTGTTCAAGAATGAATAATCTTGACAGTTTGTTGTCTGATTTGGAGATGAAGTTGTAAAAACATTGTTGGAAAAGGAGTAGTTTTCACATACAACACATCAGCAGTAGACAACTTTTGAAAATATCCTGGCAAAATAACAGAAAATCTCAATATTAATGGATTCTTAATTACTGCATCAAGTTAAAAATATTGTGGCAAAAGACCAGATTGCTTTTAGAGTGGATAAGTCATCTGCTGGAGATGCATCAAAATGTTTCTGCAGGTTGGATAGGGTTAAAAAGATCTTTCTTCAGTTTTGCCATTGCAAGACAATTTTTGACAGCTTAAAACAAACAACTTCTAGAAAACATATTGCGGTAGAGCTATTGCTCATTACAAGGGTCTGATTTAAACTGGCGACCAATAACCCTTTCCCACATGCAACTTTGAAGATGCTTAGTCAAAATTATGGAAACTCTCTAGAGTCTATAAATGATAGAACTATTATTGAATAAATATGAAAACATTCTGGCAAAACATGATGAGCCATTTTTTTTTTCACTAATGTTTTCAAAAGTCGTCTGCTTTAGAGGTGTTAAAATGCGTCTGTATGTGGAAAAGGGTTAAAAATTCCAGCAAAAATCATGCAGGTAGTCCTTTTCGTTCAGTTGATAAATAAATACAAGTGACTCTCCTTGTAAAGTTACCCAATATTAAAGCCTTATATTTAAAGTTCTCTGTCTAGAACGATTCAGTATTAACTAGGGTTCAGCTTAAGTGCTTTAAAACAAAGGGGTCTAGAGACAGCATTGTTGTGGAAGGCCGTTTTGTTTTACTTACCGAGTAGAGGTGGACTATCAAGTTAGTAAGAAGGTATTTGCTTCAGATAGAGTTACTCCCCTTTACCGGAAGTGGTCTTTTAGTTTACACAATCGTCAGGGAAACGAAACTTCATTGATTTAAAGATCGAGAAACATACGGTTAGTGTCGTTTTTTCTTCTTTAGACATTTTTAATGGATTAGTGACATACAATAAAGATAATTTAATCGAATTTTGCAAACCAGAAAAAAGTAGTGTCGTTATGTGACGTCACGGTTTGTTTATAAATGGCCGCCGCCATAGGTTTTTAATAAGAGATCACCTGTTTATTTTTTCCACCAGATTTTGGAGTAAGAATACATTCTGCCGAGGTCCGCCAACAGGCGGTTGTGATACTAAACGATGACGTCTTTGTTGTGTAGAAAGCAGTCTGGCGGACAGGTCCATGTTCACGATAATGATCTCATCCAAAAGCTGATCGTAGACGACATGGACAATATCACAACTCAGGTAATACCGCTACAATTGAGTACTCCATCCGATAAGTTCATTTCTTGCTGTAGTTTACATATTTTAAAAACGTTTTAAATGCTTCTAGATAAGACTTCATTACAACTGACACTCTATACTGCAGTTTTGAGACCAACCTAAGTGAAAGCGGTCCTGTCACTGTTTTTGAGCTTCAAGATTATTTGTTACACACATATCTGGTCTCTACAACCATATACACTTACGTCAAGGTTGGATTTAACTGACTTGCAAATGACATTGTAATAAAAGGTGTCACATTCCAATTATGAACATATTGTAATGTGTACCAGGGTTAAGCCATCGCGGGTCACCCATCAAGGCACCTACCGTGATGAACGTTGCTTAACTTTAATAAAATGTCAAACACTTTACCAACGTCGCCATAAATTCATGCTTCACCAGCAAGGCTGTAGAAGTGATATTTGAACCTATAACATAGTCCCGTTACATTTCTCTTGACTTCGACCCGAAGTTACACAACTCAACACAAGCAGTACACCAGGGCGGAGTATATGTAACATTACTGGGAACCATCGGGGACGATGGTGAAATCAACCCAAAATCCGCATCTGACAACATTTGTAATGTGTACTGGAGTTAAGCCATCGCTGGTCACCTATCCAGGCACTAACTGCGATGAACGTTGCTAAACTTTAAAAAAAGGTCAACCACTCTACCACGTTGCAAAAATAACGGCTTCCAGAGCAAGGCTGTAGTAGTAATATTTATACCTATACCCCATTTTACTTACGGTTACTTACGGTTCCGAGACCGCCGGAAAGCCTAGAAGCCTAGGGCTTCTAATGGTCCATCTATTGTGTGTTTACTTGTATTGTTTGACAAGTGGCAGCGTGGGTTGAATTTAGAAGGGTGATTTATCCAATGTTTATTTAATTTATTTTTAAAGGAGTTAACACTCGGAGCTGTAACTACATCGTCTGGGAGTGAGTTCCAAGGGTCCACAGTCCTAATGCTGAAGGCGTTTTTCCGCATGTCTGTTTTCGATTGTTTTTCAAATAATTTGAGACTATTACCTCTTGTTCTTGTGTAGCTTGAGAGTATTAACAAGTCCTCATTTGAAGTTGAGGCATACTTGCTCATTATTTTTTTATCATTTGTGATTCTTGTTTGATTCAGATGTTGTACAACATCTTTAAACTAATCATTTGTCCTAATTGCGAGGCAATGGAGCCCTGAGGAAAATTTATAGTTGTTAATTGAATTTTTGTATTTAATAACCGCACCATACTAAAATTGTTATACCTTTTTATTTGTTTCAAAAATAGGTATGTTACACATTTCCTTATTCTGATGGGAAATTATTCACTTACATTTTAGGCTGTATCCAAAGGTAGTGCACGAAGGAGACCTCGTCCAAGTACCACACCTAGTCAATCTAGAAATATGGACTCCAACAGTTTGATAGGAAAAACAATGCAAGTACAGGACTGGTTAAATGATAAAACAGTCAAAACACTACAGGTAAGCATACACAGTCTCATTGTGAATTGATTCAAACAAATTGATATGCTGTGTTTATGTAATGCACACATTTTGTTTTTTATGTTGAGCACTGTTATTATAAGTGTGATCTAAATGGTTCAAAGGTGGAGAAAGAAAATATTAATCATCTTTTCTATTATATAAATTTGTTAGTTTTTTTGCTTCTTAAAAGCTTTGATGAATGTTAAACCAAACATGTTATTTACAATGGTAAAATTACTTGGTCAGTTTGCACACACATCCAGGACCATCTTGGTCTGCACAGATTAACCCTTTCCCTCATATGACAATTCTGCAGCAGACGACTTTGAACGTATTTTGTCAAAATATAGAAAATCTCCATAATTGAATGGATAACCTATGACAAAAAGTGGAAAACATTGTGGCAAAAGGAGAAATTGCACGTTTTGTGCAATTTCTTCTTTTGTCACTATGTTTTCAAAAAGCTGTCTGCTGCAGAGGCGTCAGAAAGCGTCTATATGAGGGAAAGGGTTAAATCTGTATATAGGGATTTTTTCAAAATGTATTTGTTTTGGACATTCATATTTGTTTAGTTTTACTTAGAGCTAGAATTGTTTTATTGTGAATGTTGAATGACTAAAAGGGGATACATGTTTTCACCATAATTATGTGTTGTGGTATTTCTTACAGATTATGATTCCTTACAGACTCACAAATGAGTTCGAGGTAGTGGCTGGTGACGGCTATTTTTGAATTCTAAAATCAGTCATAATGTGGAAAGCTCTTCAGTCTTCATATATAAACAGAATTCTTGTGAAAAAATCTTTCCTTGATATGCTTTAGCCCTTTCAAAATATATACAAAAGGTGCAGAAAACATCATTTGAAGATATCTAGACAAAAATATGATATATCCCTATTTATAAATGAAATTAATATTATAATTGAAAAGATATTATGGCAAAAAAAGATATTGCTCATAATGACCAGTTCTTATTTTGCAGCAATGTTATCCAAAGTCCTCTTCTGCCGGTGTGTCAAAATAGTTCCAAATGTGGAAAAGTTTAAAAAAACATCTAAGGAAAGATATAACATCTTGATGTAAAGTAACTGATGTTGGAGAGGTTTCCTACACATGACTGATAACAATTTTATCTCTGTAACCTTTATGTATTTCTGGAACTATCTCTTGATAATACTTAATGATGTAGTATTAAAGAAATAGGCGTAAGCTATGTTTACTGTTTATCACACTCTGAAGACTTTAAAAATCGTTGTAATGGCTTTCCCTCCTTGGTGCTCAGGATTGTTGGCATTATGACTGACTTGCTGGGGTCAAGATAAATTGATCAGTACTACTCTTAATTTACCAACAAAATGATGAGATATTACTGAAAAACTGTTGAAAGCAGTGTAAAACACCATGCAATCAAAATCATAACATATAAACTGACTTAACACTTACCAAGAAAAAACCCATTCCTTTTCAAATAATGAATAATATTTAAATTCCAGAAATACACAAACATTTTCATTGAATCTTCTCTGGGTACACTACTTGATTTCTTTTTAAGCTTCACACTTCACACACTCTGATTAATTTGTATACTATTCTTGAATGTATTGGGCAGCTTTTTGTCATAAATAATACTTTCAAAGAGCTTTTATAATTTAAGAGGAGCACAGCTTCCATTATTTTTGTTCTCATCTAAAACTTATGTGAGGCTATTCTTCTAAACCATAAGTACAATTATGCAACAATGCCAATTCGAATACAAAATACTTGTAGGTTTCCTTCGCAGGAATATTTTCTTATATTGAAAATTTAAGTCTACTTATTTGTCAATATTAAAGTGCAATTTTGAAGCATGCGTTAAACCTGACATAATATTCAGTGTAAAAAGTGTGGAACTGTTCAAAGATTATAATAAATAATTTCAGCTTACACAATGGCTTTGGAATACACGTCTCTTTGACTTGGTGAGGGCATTTGGTAACCTTTCTCCTGTCATTTCTTTTTTCATTTTCTTTTAATAGTTTACTGACTTTAATTTATTTAAACCAGAAACCTTCATATACAATTCCTTGCTTTTACTGTGTGGAATATCACCATTGTTCGCATAAAACCTTCTCAATAAAGCTTTATGACTATAATATAAGTTTGAAGTTTCAAATGAAACTTTAACCTTTAACCCCACCTCTTTCCCACATGTAGACACTTTCTGACGCATCTGCAGCAGCAATTCTTGCCTGTTTCATATTATAAATTTTTCATCCATTTCCCACATGCAGCAAATCTGTAGTGGATGCCTTTTGAAAATACATAACCTTTCCCACATACAGCAAATCTGTAGTGGATGCCTTTTGAAAACACATAACCTTTCCCACATACAGCAAATCTGTAGTGGATGCCTTTTGAAAACACATAACCTTTCCCACATACAGCAAATCTGTAGTGGATGCCTTTTTGAAAACACATAACCTTTCCCACATACAGCAAATCTGTAGTGGATGCCTTTTTGAAAACACATAACCTTTCCCACATACAGCAAATCTGTAGTGGATGCCTTTTTTAGAAAACATATAACCTTTCCCACATACAGCAAATCTGCATGCAAAACTATAAAACATCTCTTAATGAAAGAATACCGGTAATTATTTAAAAGAGTTGAAAACATTGACAAAAGGCACCTGCTGCAGAGGTGACAAAATGCCTCTATATTTGGGGAATAGTTACGGTGGGTATATGGAAAGTCTCTATCAATTAAACAAGAATAATGGACTAGAGTTAAAAATTTGGCAAAAGGATAAATACCCATTATAAGCAACTCCTCCTTTTGTTGGAATATTTTCAACTGCAGATGTGTCTGTGGGAGGTTGGACAAGTGGTTGGTCAATAGTCACTTATTCAAGGATCTATGTTCTCCGAGGTACACAAACACTTTTCGTACACATTATTTCTAACCCTTTCCCACATACAACAAATCTGCAGTAGACGACTTTGAAAACATTCGGGCAAGAAAATTGAAAATCTCTATACATGAACATGTTATTATTGAATAAAGTTGAAAACATTGAGGCAAAAGGAGAAATTGCTCATTAAGAGCAATTTTTTCTTTTGCCATTATGTTTTCCAAATTCATCTTTTGCATATCTGTCAAAATACATCTGCAAGTGGGAAAAGGTTAAAGTCACCATAGAGGTACTATTTTACTTGTATTATCAGAAACGGTAGTCACATCACAGCATAATTATTTATTACAGCATAATATGTCATATAAGGTGAGTTAGTGCATGTTTAACGTTACAAAAGTGTTCAGCTTTTAAAGTTCTGTTCAAGACTTTGTTAAAACCATGTTGACGAGTTATTGTTGCTATATTTACCCTTCTGCTGCTGTTGTTATGTATTTTCCAGTCAGTGGTTGTCAGTAAAAGTACACATACAAAATTGCATGATCCTTAACCCTTTCCCCCACATACAACAAATCTGCTGACAACTTTGAAAAACATCTTGGCAAAATCTAAAAACTCTCCATAAAAATAGGAGTTAAAAACATTGTGGTGAAAGGAGAAATTGTATCAAAAGTCATCTGCTGTAGATGTGTCAAAATTTGTCTTCATGTGGGGAAGGGTTAACCCTTTCCCTCATATAGACGCTTTCTTACACCTCTGCAGCAGACAGCTGTTTGAAAACATAGTGACAAAAGAAGAAATTGCTCAAAACGAGCAATTTCTCCTTTTGCCACAATGTTTTCCACTTTTAGTCATAGGTTATCCATTCATTTATAGAGATTTTCTATTTGTTGACAATATAATGTTTAAAGTTGTCTGCTGCAGAATTGTCGTATGAGGGAAAGGGCTAAAAGTCTTTTTTAACTTACAGGTAACCAAGTTCATTAAATCATAAAGATCTAACAGTTGCATTGAATAAGGGCCAATACAAGTTCCCCATCATACCATGTGGATGAACAAATGTAGTTACTGGAAACTTGCTTTATACTTTTTTCTTTGAATAGAGTTGAGAATAATTTGAGAAGATATGACACATGCAACAGGTTGAATATAATTTAATACAGGCATGATGTTTGAAAATTGGTCAATGCAAATGCAAACCTTGCTCTGTAGCAAATAGTATAAATAGTATATATAACGAAGAGATAATGTAGATTAAGGCTTTGATCGAAGTCATATACATATCCTGACACTGACAGGCCTCATATTAATAAAAACATTTCTTTATTGTTCCTCAAAATTAGAAACCACCCACCCCTCTTTCCTCTTATGAGGTCATCTAAAGATTTTGCAGTTTTACTTTGGACCTTTGCTTCATTCTTGAGTTATATATATTAGTGTATTCTTTTCCTCAATACAATTTGATTCAGACACCTCTGCTCCAGAGGTCTTTTTATAATATTGTTTAAAAACAAGAAAATTGTTCAGAACTTGTATCAACTATTTTTTCTTTTCTCACAATATTTTCAACTCTGTATTTAATTTGTACTTTTTCAGCTGAAATTGGCATTATAGTTTTTGGTTAACTTATCTTTTATTATGACAATTGCAAACCAGTGCTTAACCCTTTCCCTCAAAAAGACACATTTTGATGAATATAATTAGTTCTACTCTTATCCATATATCATTTACTTGATACAGACGTTTTCTAACGCCTGTGCAGCAGGTAATTGTAGAAACAAATGAAGAAAACAGAGAAATTGATTAAAATATGCAATTTTTCTTTTCTTGTTATGCTGATATATCAAGATTTGACAAAGTTCTGAGAAAAGGCTGATTTTGCTATTTGTGAACCTTCTGCTTTCAAGACATATTTATTCGCAAGATCTGTTTTTAAAGTACTTGACTCTTAAAAGGGCACATAATGTAATGAGTAAACATACATTTTTATTGTTTACCACATACCTTAGGTCTGCAGCAGAGGACTTTGAAAACATTGTAGTAAAAACATGTTAAATCTCAATTAATGAAAGATCATAATTATTTTTTAAAAAATGCAAAAATTGTGGCAAAAGAAGACATTTCTTAACATGAAGTATTTCTCCTTTCACCACAATCTTTTCAAAGGTTTGGCTGCTGCAGATGCATCAAAATGTATCTTTATGTAGGGTAAGGATCTGATTATTTTATCATTTGAAAGCAAAAGTAGAATATACAGGTAAAAATATGGAAAATGTCTATAAATACTGGTTTGGAAGTACAATGAATACAATTGAAAAGACTTCGGAAAAACAAGAATTTGCTCATAAAGAGCAATGTCTCCTTTTGCCAGAATGTTCTCAAAAGTCATAGATCTGCTGTTGATTCATCATAATGCATAGATCTGCATAAATATATAGGAAAGGCTTGAAATCATGTTGAGAAAAAGTTTACCTACAGTTTAGGTTGTCCTTGACTCAATCTCATTAAAACCAAACCTTAACTCTGCTGCAGTAGCAAATGCTCATGTTTATCTGCTGTCTACCAACTGCGTCTTATAGGACATCTCAGATTGACCGTTGTGTCATCCAATCAAATTGTTGCATACAAAATTGTTAGGTATCAACTTGGGAGATAACCCATATAGATATATGATATAGAGAAGCGGTGTTTGCTGAGTGTTCCAATTGTATAGAATATTTAAATGTAAAGGGTCAATTCCAGATGACTTTTCATGCGGTGACATCGGTTCCAACATGCACAGCGAAGTATTTAAGTCTGATTTCAATGAGATTGTCCTTGACCCTACTTCCTTTGCTTTTAATGTGAAGTCAAGTGTTAATATCTATTGTTGTTGTCGATGATATTGTTTACCATGCTTCTCCATTGACAAACGTGCAATTGTGATACTAAAGATTGCAACATTGACAGTTTATAAAATCTTGATGACACATTCATTTTTGGCCAGATTGCTCTAGCAATTCCGGTCTATAGATTGGCGATATCCGTCTGTCTGTCCACATTTTAGTTAAAGTTTCAGATTGAGACAAAATCTCAGCACTGGAAAGGGTTACAAACTTGAAACTTGGCCTGAAGGTAACCAGTAACAAGTTCTATTGATTTCTATGGTTTACTTTGACCTTGACCTTGGTTTGTTGATTTTCAAGGTCAAATTGCCGACAATCCGGCCTTACCGTCTTCAGCGGTTTCTTGTTCTTAAAAATATTGATGGTTTCCCATATTTTCAAAGAACTGAACAGAAATCCTGTTGTTTTTTTACCCAAAAATTTAAACAGTTTGTTTTAAAAGCATGGATTGACACATAAACATTTATAGTAATTGAATTTCTAA
Source organism: Serripes groenlandicus (assembly GCA_031761405.1). Taxonomy (NCBI): domain Eukaryota; kingdom Metazoa; phylum Mollusca; class Bivalvia; order Cardiida; family Cardiidae; genus Serripes; species Serripes groenlandicus. The sequence goes on along the minus strand of JASEVX010000005.1, from coordinate 15,768,012 downwards.
AATGTAAGATGATTTGTCATGTACTAACACTAAGATTACTCGGCTTGATTGCATGAAACTGCATGAATAACAATTACATGAATAACAATTACATGAATACAATTACATGATCTGATATATATAAGCTTGATCAGTATTCAACATAGCCTTAAAATATAAAGTGACTGAAAAGTCCTTCACAAAGGATATTCTTTATTTCTAACCCATATAAATTAAATACAAACTGAAGAAAAAGGAGTGAAACAAATTTTTATAAAAAAAAGTATGAAAACATGTTTATCAGATATAGAAAATACTGTGGAAAGAGGAACAAGACTGTTCAAAGGAACATATTTTTCATCTCTACACATTTACCAATAAACCCTTTTCAAAGTCATCTGCTGCAGAATGTTTGTATGTAGGAAAGTATTAACCCTTTCCCGCATATCTCACATCTGCAGTTTAAAAACATTTAGTAAAACATACAGAAATCTTCTATAAATGAAATAACAATTATTGAATAAAGGAGAAAACATTTTGGCAAGAGGAGAAATTGCTCATTATGAGCTATTTCTCATTTTGCCAAAGAGTTTTCAAAAGTTGTCTGCTGTAGGGGCATCAGAAAGCGTTGGTATGATGGAAAGTGTTAAAGTCATAGCATGACAGGCAGACAATGTAAAAATGTTACCTAAACTTTGTATGACCTTGTCAAGGCTTTCTGAGAGACTTTTCTTCTTCACAGACACTGTGAGTTGTAGCCCTTTTTACATACAAACAATTAATGATGCCTCTGCATCGGATTACTTTTGAAAAAATTATGTTAATACAAGAAATTGCTTCTCATGAATAATTTCTCCCTTTGCCACAATGTTTTCAATTTCAATCATGGTTCTAACATCTACCGGATATGTAAATCTTCAATATTTTCGCAGATGCATGCTTTTAAATTGTCTGCTGCAGATTTGTAATGTGTGAAAGAGTTGCAACAATGAACAGAGAAATGTCCTTTAACCTTCCTTTTCCCACATACATCAAATCTGCAGCAGATGATTTTTCAAATCTTAAGAAAATCTTAATATAAACGACTAGTTTTTGTATAGAGTTGAAAATGTTGTAGCTTAATTTGTCTGCTGTAGAGATGCGTCAAAATGCGTCCTCATGTGGGAAAGCATTAATTGAAAGTTGAATGATTAATTCTGTGTGTTATATTACAGGAGAGATCGGACCTTGAATCTAGAGAAGCCAGAAAATTGTACAGTCCCTTGTTGCAGATGGAAGATACGTTTGTTAAGGTGAGCATGACATACACAGCTCTAACAGACCTGTTTTTATTTAGGTCTCTATTTTGTTTTGTTAGCTCTCCTAAGCACCAAGTGCTGGATGTGCTACTGTTATCACTCGCCATCCAGTGTCACCGTCTGTTCACATTTTCCTACAAACTCCTCCTTATTAACCATTGGACCAACTTCATTTTTTTTTAATAGGAATGTGCCTTAGATAGTCACCTTTCAAAGAAGTTCAATAAAAAATTAACTCTGGTTTGAGAATGGCAACAAAAAGAAAACAAATTAAACTTTCATTTACATGTACCGTTTATCCGCGGCCATAAGTCGAATTTTTGAGACTCAAATTCTGGTGTTGAAGCAGGGACTCGACTTATGACTGAATGACAATCTCTCCTAAGGCTCTTTTTTACATGCGACAAACAGTAGAGAAACTACTTTTTATCAGCGATGCATCCTTTCCTTACATTTTTTTTATCTAGTTTTAAAGCCGTAAACAAAGGTAAAATAAATACCATACCCTTTAAAATCCTTTTCGATTCAAAGTTAATTTGTCCAATTTAAAGAATATGTAGTAATTTCTCCTTTTGTCAGAAGTCTGCTGCAGATGCGTATAAATGCATGTGAAAATGGGTAAGAGTGAAATCTATATAGACCTTTATTTCCGCAAACCATTTTCCCCAACAAATGAGCTACGTCATAAAAAAAGAGTATGTGCAGTTTAATCACACAAGTATAATTTACTAAGCTAATAGTATCGTAAATCTAACATTAATTTATATGGGTGTATTTCATTTGTCGCGGCTCAATTTCAGCTGGTAAATTAGTGACGTCATTTTTTGAGTCCTGTGTTTTTCACACGACAAACAGTTATAAGGGCTTACGCAAGTCGGTTGTAACTACAGCCTGTTCCAGTGGAAATTACAACCGTTTTCATATAAACATACAGTCCAAACTTCTTTCCATAGACCTTTAAAACCCTTGTCTTCACCTCTCTGTGAATTACACACACTTTTAATAAACTTCGTCAATGCATGGTAGAAACACTGACACCGATAAAACCCTTTGTTCGAGTTTCGCGCTTTTATTTTTTATAGATTAAAACAAATATTAAGAAATTTGGACTAGTTAGTTTGTTTGGCTTATTTGGATTTATAAAATCAGGTTTGTGCATTATTATCTTAATGTATCATTATCCAGTTTTACATCGAGAACCATGTTTTTTTTTTTTATTTTGCCGAAATTTTTAAAAAGTCGACCCCCGACTTATGGCTGGGAGTAACCTCAAAACAACCGAAATTGGGGTCAAAATGGACCCTCGACTTATGGCCGAAGTCAACTTATGGCCGCAGATATACGGTATTGAGATTTTTCATGTTTTTGCCTGTATGTTTTCAAAGTCGTCTGTTGCAGATTTGATGCATGTGGTAAAAATTATCTGATTTACATTTATTATGCAGGATATGGAAACATTTGTTAACCGAAAGGATGTTATGAACCTCAGGAAGAAAGAAGTTTTACACAAGAAATGGAATGAGCGTGTTTATAAACCATTACGTAAAAAGATCATTGAAGCCATGGATAGTAACGACTGGCCGGAGGTGGATCGACGAAAGCGAGAGATGCATCGACAGTATTTGGAATTTGTCAATGAGAAGGTAGGGTGATATTTCTAGTTTAACCATGTTATTTCGGGAATTCAGAGTTATTTAATTTGAAACATAATTACGGTATATAGTGGAAAACATTGAGCGAATAGGATTTACTAATTGTAAGCATTGGTAAATGATTAGGATAAATGTGCAGGCTGATCTTGGTCTAAATTGTTTGCAAATGCTTTCTTCTACAGTATGATTAGAAAATGGGGTTTAACCCTTTCCCTCATACGGCAACTCTGCAGCAGACGACTTTGAACATTATTTTGTCAAAAAATAGAAAATCTCTATAATTGAATGGATTACCTATGACTAAAAGTGGAAAACATTGCGGCAAAAGGAGAAATTGCATGTTTTGTGCAATTTCTTCTTTTGTCACTATGTTTTCAAAAAGCTGTCTGCTGCAGAGGCGTCAGAAAGCGTCTATATGAGGGATAGGGTTAACAGTCACATAAAACTTTTCCTAGCTGATGGCGATGCTGGCGATCTTTGCCCCATCTGCAGCAGACGACGTTTGAAAACATTGTGGGAAAATGGGAAAATTGATCTTCATGTGCCATTTCTCCTTTTGCAACTCTATTCCATTCTACTTTCATGTAAAGAGAATTTCCATATTGTTGCCCAAATGTTTCCAAATTTGCCTGCTGCAGACTTTCTGTATGTGGGAGAGGGTTCACATACAACAAATATGCAGCAGACGACTATAAAAACAATTTGGCAAAAATGTAAAACTCTGTTGGTGAAAGTAAAATTCAGGTAAAAAAGTATGGTGGCAAATGGTAAATTGCTCATAACAGCGCCCCCAGTAGGCAAATTCTAAAATCAATACACATGAAACATTTTGAATGACGTAAAAGCATAGTTCAATGACATCATATTTCAATGAAGGACCATTACCATATTTGGTATCATATTTTTATCTGTCATGTTTGAACTGCACATGCCCATTTGCATGTATTTGTGCAAGAAAATGTGCAGGTATTAAATTCTTTTTTTATTTTTCATTCTTCTTGTCTCGCAGGGTCATGTATTTTTGGACACGATGGATCCAGAGGAGTATTATGCAATGGCTTTGAATGGACATAGGCCAAATCCTATTAAGGTATGTAAACATATATATATTTATATATATATGTAATTTGTTAATTAGAAGGTAGTTGTGATATTTCTAGTTTAATCACAATATTAATGTTTACCTGATTTAATATGGTCAGATGTCTTTGCTTTGAAATACAATTTTGGCATAGAGTAGAAAACATTGTGTGAAAAGGAAGTTTTCTATTTATAAGGATTAATACATGAGTCTTTAAATGCATGAATGTGCAGGCTAATCTTGGTCTTCATTGTTTGCAAATGATGCCTTGTACAGAAGGATAAGCAAATGGAGGTTTAAAGTCAAATAAACAGACACAGACTCATTTTTACAAATCTGCTGCAGATTACTTTTGAAAATATTTTGGCAAGAGGAGAAATTACTCATCATAATGGTGATAATTTCTCCTTTTGCCAAAATGTTTTCATCTCTATTCAATAAATATAATTTCATTTGTTGAGATGTTTCTATATTTTTGCCTCTATGTTTTCTAAGTTGTCTGTTTTAGTTTTGTTATATACATGTACATGTGGGAAAAGGTTACCAAGATGTATTTTGGAACAGACCCAGACCAACTGCAATGCTTCAATCACTGCCTCTGATCACGGTCTGCACTTCATATGATATTTTCTGAGTTGGCTGTTTTGAAAACTTCAAAAGAATATGAAAATATAAAATCTATCTAGATGAAAGTTTGATGTTGATAGAGTTGAAATTAATATGGAACAGAGAGAAAGTCATATGTATATGTCGATTTCCAAGAACTTACATTTCTTTTGTGGGAGGACAGCACAAATCATTATTTGGTTAATGCTGCTACTGGTAGTTTACATATACTCAATGCAATTATACCATAATATATTTATTTTACTCAACTCTTTTTTGAACCTTTTTAGCCCTAACCTTTTGCATACGGTTTTATTTCTGATTTATGCAGATTTGTTTGTATTTTTTTGTTTCAAATTTGATAATCAATATGACAACTGCTGACTCAATTTATTTTTCAAATATTATAAAAAATATGTATGGAAAAAAGAATAACCTTATTCAATATCTATCCCTTATGAGAAAGAGGTCCTACAAAAATTAAACAGAAAAATAGATAAATGTGTCCAAAAGCAGAGACAGCAAGAGAAAGCTTTGAAGAAAGAAATGCATAGGAAGGAAATTCGCAAATCACAGCATGGCTTTGTAGGTTCAGTTTCATAGAATGCTATGAAATTTTGAAAAGTTGGTCTTGTGTTTGCTATATTTGTTAATCATCTCGATTAAGTTTGAAAGTTTTGTTTGATAGGGCGCTACGAATTTGATTATTAATTTAGTTATCTTGGTTAGAGTGCATTTACTGGTGTAGATGATATTTTGAGGCTTGGTTTAGTTAAGGCTTCTCATCAAGAAATCAAAATCTTTCAAGAATCATTTTTGTCAGGAATGATATGACAAAGTGGGAATGTTTGGACTGCATCCACTAGCATATCTCGCTGAGACTGTTATAATGTATTGTAAACTGTAACAGTAAAGTGCAATTTTATTGTTATAGTAGTTGTTGTTCTTAGTTCTTTATATTATATATTAACTCATTCCCACATACAACTGCTTTCTGACACCTCTGCAGCAGATGACTTTTGAAAACATTGTGGCAAAAGGAGAAATTGCTCATTTTGTGTTACCATGTTTTCCAACTTTATTCAATAATTGTTCTTTCATTTATGGAGAGTTTTCATAATTTTGACTAAATTTTTCAAAGTCGCCTGCTGCAGATTTGATGTTTGTGGGAAAGGGTTAAAGATTGATGTTTAAATGTTTAGCAAGCCAGTTTGTTCTTATACAGTTAATACTTACTTTGAATCTTCATGTTAGTTCTACAGATTTATATTAATCCATTCCCACCTGCAGACACATCTTGATGCATCTGTAGCATTCAACATTGTGGGAAAAGGAAAAATTGCTTATAATGAACCATTTTTCCTTTTGCCACTTTCTTTTCGACTTTATTCAATAGTTACATTTGTTTAAGACGATTTTTCATTTCTATGCCTAGATATTCTCGAATTTATATTCTATAGATTTGTTGTCTGTGGAAATGTGTTTAGATGTATTTCTAGTTTGCATTATGCCATGTATGCATTTTGAGCATCATTGTTGGTGAGGAATCATAGCAAAATCAGTGTACAGAATAACTTTTACTAGAACATGCATTGTGATAGTGAGCTCAATCTACCCTAGTCATGTATGTGATGTGATGGTTGTGACCAGTCAATGTGACAGCAACCATTCAACTTCCATCAATGGGCTAACAGTTTATGTAGAAAAGCAGCCAGTTGCGTGGAAAGACTTGTGTGGAGTTCTGGTGTGAGAAAGCCAGGAAACACATTGGTAGGTGAACTGGCCACTGTAATATGACTGAATATTTTTTTTGAAAATGCGCTTCAATTAATCAGTTAATCAATGAACAGAGGTGCCGTAGATGTGCATGTCAAAAACAAATGGCGAATTGGAGTTCACCAGGTCCACCTTGCCTCATACCTGTAGAATTTTGGAAAAGTGTAGATAGTGATTGGAATAGACAGGTTTGGCACTGGCACTGTGTTGGAGATGGTGGGTTCTTTTTGACTGCATTTATAGTACAGCGGATTTCTCTTAACTGTAGAGCCTATTTATTACGAGTACTTTTGCAATTTACCTTTACTGTGTATTATTTTAGCAACAAATATGAAAAAGCTCTTAATTAACCCTTTCCCTCATATAAACACTTTCTGATGCCTCTGTAGCAGAAGGCTTTTTGAAAACATAGTGACAAAAGAAGAAATTGCTCAAAGCGAGCAATTTCTCCTTTTGCCACATTGTTTTCCACTTTTAGTCATAGGTTATCCATTCAATTGCAGAATTGTCGTATGAGGGAAAGGGTTAAAATGAAAGTTTAAATTTGAAATTGAGTAGAAATCATTGTGAAAAAAGAAGAGAACTTTCTCTTTATCCCACCATGTTTTTAAAAGTCACCTGATGCAAATGTGTCAAAAGTTTTCTGCATGATGGATTGGGTTTAAAGCAAAAGGTCATCTGCTTGGAAATATCTTATTAAGTTCATAATGTATAATTTTTGAAAAGTAGATATTTCTGACTATGATAAATAATTTTTTTCCATATGTTTTCATTAGTAGTCGGCATAAAAGATAGTGTGTGTTCTCAACTATGTTGCAAATAAGCAATATTTAACAAATATGAGATGCAATTAAATGGAATCCAATGTACTCCTTTTACCTATTACACTGCACTAAAAGAGCAATGTTCAAGTATTTGTGTTGTGGTGTCAATCAAGTATTTGTGGTGTGGTGTCAATCAAGGTGTCTCGAGTTAGACATCTGCTTTGCCATTTCATTCTTTTCAATAATTGTCTTTCATATGTGGGCTAAAAAGGAAGGTAGTCAGTTGCCTTGGTATGCTATTGTGTTGAGAACTGGTGCAGCAAGAAAGCCAGGAAACACACAGTTAGGTGAACTTGTTGCCTTTGAAATACTGTTGAAAACAGTGCTGAACCCCAATCAAGTATTTGAGTTTGGAGTAGGAAATTTTGGATCCTGTAAGAAGAAATTAATAATAATGAGCATTTCTCATTTGGCCACAATGTTTTCAACTGAATTCAATAAACTTGTATTTATACAGATATTCCCTATTTTTGCCAAGAGGATTCCAAAGTCTTCTGCTGTAGATTATTTGTATGTGGGAAAGGGTTGAACTAAATATAGAATGAAAATGTCTCAAAGTACATGGCTGCATGGTGCTCTACAAAATCCAGTTTTAGGGATATTGCAACTAGTGTAGTTTCCGATAAGCCTGCACAGCTGCCCAGTCTTATTGGTATTAACAATTTCATGAAAGAGATTGTAGTTGTGTATTGTGAGACAAAATAAGTGTGGTTGTTCTGTTTGCAAATAATTGTTAAAGTTGTGTGTGTTTCTGCATATTTCTAGGTTATTTTCACAGAGGTGATTGTCTTCTTTTACATGTTCGTACAGTCTAAAAATACTATCTTCATTATCCTGATTATCTTTTAACAGAATTTTCTCTGAAAATAACGTTACTAAAAATACCCAAAAAGAAATAAAAATTAATACAATGCATCATAATTCTACTGCAACATTATTTTCCTTTTATTATAGAACTATCATAACCCTAAAGAAAAGCAAGTTTTATAACTATACATGTTTTCAAAAACAAAATAACGCATTTTACCCATGAAACAAATTTTAAGATTGGCATGTGAATGGAGTCAATGCATTTTAAATGATGAGACATCATTATATTAATGACGTCACTTTGCAATTTGTGGAAGGATACTGTATTTGTCTTAGTCAAATACGGAATTTTAGTTTATCATGTTGTACTTGCGCATGACAATTTGCATGTGTTTGCTGTTATATAATAAATAAATGTGTATCAACATCATTTACTTAAGTAAACAGAACAACAACATGCTATTAATTACCTACTTACTTAGAAACTTATGAATTTCATATAAATAAAATTTGAGCTGTGAATCCAAATGAATCTCTATATACCAATCAGTTTAAATTCAACAGATAAAATAGGGAAAGTAAAATAATAATGGCCATGCATGATATTGCTTCCACAGCATAAATAATTTGATTGCCATTACAACTCTGGTTGTGAAAATTATACGAGTAAAGTTCTCCTACTGTTCCATTATAAAGCCCATTTGGTATTCGCCCCCGAGTCAACACCCATTTACCCAAGTTAACTCGAGTGGCGTTTGTTTTTACAAGGTCAACCCGATATCACCCTACCCCAAGAGCTAGGTCATTGGGTAACTATACAAAAAACTAGTACACTTCAGTATAGCCACATGGCGGAAAACTTGGATGACGAAAATTGGAACCAGTAAATCAAGTTTAAAATCCTTACCATTCGGGATTCAACACATACCCAAGTCAACCTGAGTAAAGAAATTTAATCCGGGCTATAAAGCCTCATGCACCCATAGGGTCAGGCAAACAAAATCAAAGGCAACTCTCTTTGGAAATGGTGTTGCAAGGAATAGATATAATAGTTATCTCAAGATAACCCAATTTGTGGCCCAAACCTGTTTATATAGCCTTTCAAACTCAAAAGTAGTTTGCTTTAATATTTATATGTTTGGGATCAATCTTGTTGCCGTAGTTGGTTCATGCCAGACATACTAATTGTTCTATAGTAAGCCAGATACCAGACAACTTCTGCCTGTACTATCATCTCATTGCAAGGGCATATTGACAGACTAATTAATACATGCATATTGCAAATTTTTATTTTTGATGACAAAAGTAAGCTAAATTTCATTTTAATTTTTAGCTCTACTGGCCAAAGGCCAGAAGAGCTTATGCGATGGCGTTGTGTCAGTTGTCCGTAAACAATTGCTTGGGAACACAATTAAGTCTTCAGTTTTGATTGTATCTCAATCAAGCTTTTATACAATAGTTAGATATCCATGAGAGCTTGGTTCCTTTCGCAAACCAGCCAGATCTGCCCATGCAAGACTGGATTATGGCCCTTGAAATTGTCAAAATTGCTAAAATAGAGCTTGTAAACACAATAGAGGCTCCATTTACTATCTGATCTTCACCAAACTTAGACAGTAGTTAAATATTGATGAGAGCTCGGTTCCTTTCGAAAATCAGCCAGATGTGCCCTTGCATGACTGGATTATGGCCCTTGAAATTGTCAAAATTGCTATAATACAGCTTGTGAACACAATAGAGCCTCAATTTACTATCTGATCTTCACTAAACTTAGATAGTAGATAAATATTGATGAGAGCTCGGTTCCTTTCGAAAACCAACCAGATCCACTTATGCATGACTGTATTATGGCCCTTGAAATTGTTAAAATTGCTTTAATACAGTATGTGAACAAAGATGCAAACTTACATAATAAATACTCAGTTTATTATATACAAGACTTGCTTATTCTTCTTCCCTTTGTTGCCCATACGTACATGCTCTGGATTGAAAATGACTAAAGAACCATACCAGTAGAGCATAGACCCTCATGGGCCTCTTGTTTATATTCATAAATCTTCTTTGCAATGAGTTTTAAATATAATTGCGAGAAAATGTTTGTAGATAAAAAAAATCAATTATTATCAAATGTGCTATATGTTCATGCATCAAATCATTTCCTCATAGATCCCAAGGAATCAAAGTTATATGTAGTATTATATTAGTATGTATTAGATGGTGTTGGCTCATTTACAATGACAAATTTTCACAGTACAACTATTTGAACCCTTTTCTGAGCGTATGCAGCAGACAGCGAGACGGCATTTGAAAAACAATGTGGCAAACAAGATTTTGCTGATGATTATCAATATCTCAAATTGCCAGAATATTTTCAACTAAATTTAATAATTATGCTTTCATTTATAGAGCTTTTTTATATTTTTGACTTTCTGTTTTCAGTCGTCTGCTGCAAATTTGTTGTGGGTGGGAAAGAGTTAAATACGCCCTTATTTTTAATTTTTGACCATATTTCTATTTCTATCAAATCACATTTTCAGATTCTAATACATTTTGATGGATCACAATTAGAACCAAAGGTATCAATCCTTGTAGCATGTAATACTTGTGTAACAAAAATGTGTAACGTAAATGTCTATACTTTTTTATATATATATGCATATAACCTACATGTGATGGGTGTCCAAGCTTTATTATGTTATGTACCATAACCCATGTAGTGCTTGTATGATGGAATTGCTTATAGGGATGTTGAGAGCTGTTCATATAATAGTAAGCTTAACCCTTACCCATGTACAGAAGCTTTCTGAGGTCTCTGCAGCAGACAATTTTTTTAAATATTTTGGCATAAGGATAAATGAGCAATTTCTCCCTGTTGTCAAAATGTTTTTTACGCTTCATTCTTTCATTTAGTTCTTTCATTTATAAAGGGTTTCCATATGTTTGGCCAGATATGTTTTCAAAGGCATCTGCTACAGATTTGTTATATGTGGGAAAGGGATAAAATTATTCAAAAGCTGCCATCTATTTTCATGGATATTTCACAATTTAATTGTTTACCTGATATAAAGGTTTTTAGAGTTGAAAACATCTGAGTCAAGAAATAAATGCAGATAACTTTTATGAGGAAAATTGGAAGTAATATTTATGAAGAGTTGAAAACATTATGGGAAAATAAGAAATTGCTCATTTGAAGTCATTTTCTCCAATTCCCTGAATGTTTTCAAACACTGTTTATACGTTTTTCCCCAATTTGATGCAATAGTTCATATTAAGAAAATGACTCTGTAAGGAATAAAAATAATATGATATCCTTCCATTGCCCATGTTAAACACACTTTCCTTCAAACCATTGTTCACCTTTTGTTTTAAATGTACAGGGCCCTACACATAAAGTTATTTATATACATGTTTTATATTTGTTGCTTGAAAATGGTCGCATGACTTAACTTTTTCTCATTTGCAGATGCATTTTGACAAGTCTGCAGCAGGCAATTTTCAAAAACATTGTGGCAAATGAAAAATTGCTCATTATGAGCAATTTATTCTATTGCTACAACGTTTTAACTCTCTTCAAGGATTATACTTTTGTTTATAGAGATTTTCAATATTTCTGCCTGAATGTTTTCCAAGTCGTCTGCTGCAGATTTGTTGTTGGTTAAAATGTGTCTGCTTGGAGTTTGTTGTTTGTGGGAAAGGTTAAAAGTAATTGGTCAGGTGACCTAACGTTGTGGTGTGTTGTTATTGCAAGATGGGATTATTCTTGAATTTTTAGCTCACCCGTGCACGAAGTGCTCAAGGTGAGCTATTTTGATCACATTTTGTCCGGCATCCATCCGTTGTACGTCGTCTATCATCAACAATTGCCCTGTTAACACTCTACAGGCTATATTTTGCATCCTATCTTTATGAAAGTTTATCAGAACATTAATCTCCATCAAATCTTGGACAAGTTCGTAATTGGGCCATATGAGGTCAAAAACTAGGTCACTATGTCAAATTGAAGGAAAATCTTGTTAACACTCTGTAGGCTGCATTTTTAACTGAAGCAGGTTGAAACTTTTTCAGAATGTTTGTCTGCATGATATCTAGGTCAAGTTTGAATATGGGTCATGCCAGGTCAAACTTTATCAGAATGTTTGTCTTGATGATATGTAGGCCAAGTTCAAATATGGGGAATATTGTGTCAGAAACTAGGTCACTAGCCAAATTGAAGGATTGTTAACACTGGAGGTTTCATTTGAATCTTTGTCAGAATAATTCCTTGATGTGTTTTGCATTAGAAATCACATTGCATAATTCAGGTGAGCGATCTAGGGCCATCATGGCCCTCTGGTTATATTTCACATTTATGTTTACATCATTTTAATCTTTTATTATCATTGTAATAGTGACTGAAAATTAAAACTTAAATGTATTCTTTTTATTCTTAAATTGCTCAAGTTTGATGTCAACTCTTCTCCTAAATTCTTGTTTAACACAATTGCAGCAGACAACATCTAGGCAAAAAAATGAAAAATCTCAATAAACGACTTTGCTGTTATTGAATATAGTAGAGAGAGAGGGGTTTAAAATACAACTACATTTTATTAACTGGTAAAAGGCCTATTGAAAACTTTGTGTTTTATGGTAAGAGATCATTTTTGTTAACCATTGAATTAATGAATAAAATTTTGCTTCATGTTTGTTATGATTTTCTTAGATTTTATTTTCCTGTGATGTATCATTTTCTTGCCATGATGGCAACAATACAACAGAAGCTAAGTACTGAAATAAAATGAGTGAAATCACTGAAAGATAATAAACAATGTTACAGCAGTATACTTTGAAAGTATCTAAGTAAAGATAAAAAAAAAAAAAGTGTCTATAAATAAAAGCTTAGTTTTATATAGAGTTGAAAATATTGTGGCAAAAAGAGCAATCTCTCAACATGAGCAATTTCACATTTTGCCACAATGTTTTCAAAAGTTGTCTGCTTCAGAGGCAACAAAATGCATATATATATATATATATATATAGGGAAAGGGTTAATTTCAAGTATTTTTTCCTTTCCTTTTCCTGTAATACATGTAGAAATGTATTTAATATGTGTTTTGAACAATTCTGAATTTTGTTTAAAATAATCCTGTATATAAATATTTGCTTTGTATAACTTACAGATTGAGACTCGCCCCTTGCATGATCCATTGATATCTCAAGGTCGTGAGAGATATGAAGAAGATCGAACAATTTTACGATGTATGACTGGATACCGCTACACTGACAAGGACATAGAGCAGGTTAAACTACCCAGCATGCCTTTGGTACCTCTCGGTCGTCACGGCACAGACAGTGTACAATGGTTAAAGATGCCGTTATCCAATGTAGAGAGTATTCCTCGACAAGCAAGCAGGTAAGGAGGATATCATGTTACTGGAATGTTTAATATAGATATCATGTTACTGGAATGTTTAATATAGATATCATGACACTAAAATCTTACTAGTGTGGAGCAAGATCAGCCTACTGATAATTGAAGCCACCCCAATTTAAACTCTTTTCGTCATATAGACACTTTTTTATGCCTCTGCAGCAGATGACTTTTAACCCTTTCCCTCATATAGACGCTTTCTGACGCCTCTGCAGCGGACGGCTTTTTGAAAACATAGTAACAAAAGAAGAAATTGCACAAAACGTGCAATTTCTCCTTTTGCCACAATGTTTTCCACTTTTAGTCATAGGTTATCCATTCAATTATGGAGATTTACTATGTTTTGACATTTTATGTTCAAAGTCGTCTGCTGCAGATTTGTCGTATGAGGGAAAGGGTTAAAAACATTGTGACAAAAGGAGAAATTGCTCAAATAGAGCAATTTCTCCTCTGGCCACAATATTTTCAATTTATTCAGTAATTATTCCAACATCAATAGAGATTTTCCATGTTTTTGACTAGATGTTTTCAAAGTCGTCTGATGCAGAATTGTTGTATGTGGTAAAGGCTTAAACAGATCATTGGTGGTTTTGAAACTTTCAAATTTCATTTGAACCTTTTCCCACATACTACATTTACAATTGTACAGCAGACAGCTTTGAAACTATTCAAGCAAAAATTTGGAAAATCTCTATGAATGAAAGTACTATTGTTGATTGCATTTGAAAACATTGATGTAGAAGGAGAAATTCCTCTTTTTGCCACAATGGTTTTAGAAGATGTCTGCTGCAGATGCATCAAAATGTGTCTGCAAGTGGAAAAGGTTTATGATGTGGAGGTATCGTTGTCACAACATCTCCATAGACTCTCAACCCTTTCTCATGTGTAGTGGCATTCAACACATATCTGCAGCAGACGACTTTTGAAAACATCGTAGCAAAAGAACAAATTGCTCATCATTCTTTCCTTGAAAGAGATTTTCTTTAAATTTGCCTTGATGTTAACACAATCATCTACACAGATATACTGTATGTGTGAAATGGTTAATAAGACGAGTGTTGATGAACTGGCTGATCTTGGACTTGGTATTTTTTTTTGGCAAAGATGAGTTTCTTTTGGCATTTCATATGATAGCGAGTATACATGTTCGTGTAATGTCTATCTGTTAAACTAACACACAATGATAACAACAGATCATATATATATATGGAACTTTCATTATTGTTTAAGGTTTTGATGAAAAGTTTATCATGTACCATATTTGTAAATTATATGTTTTAACACTTTCCCACATGCAACAAAACTGCAGTAAGCAACTTTGAAAACATCTTATTATTGAAAAGAGTTGAAAAAATTGCTTATTATAACCAATTTCTCCATTTGCCACCATGTTTCAAAATTCGTTAGCTGCAGTTGCATCAAAATGTGTCTGCATGTGGGAAAGGGATATTTAAAGTATAACGTTCTTTGCAATTTCCGGACTCTTCCAAATTTACAGAGTGAAATACATGTATTTTAAAGAGAAAATAGGAAGTCTAAACATGTCTAACTTAAGAGTTGTGAGAAACAATGTAAACGATTTTGGCCACATAGAAATTGTTCACGATAGGAAAATTAGAACATTTCTAAAATTTGTCTTCTGCCTAGTGGCAAAATTCATCTTTCTTTGATTTGAAATTTGATGCAAAATACATACTTTTAACCCCCCTTTCCCACTAACAGACACATTTCAATGCATCTGCAGCAATGAGCAATGTCCCCTTTTGCCACAATGTTTTCAACTCTATTCAATAATTATTATTTCATTTATAGAGTGTTTCCATATTTTTGACTAATTGGTTTCAAAGTAGTCTGCTTCTAATATTGTGTATGTTGGAAAGGGTTAATACATAAAAGATGAGGTTTGAATAATAATTTCCTTTTTAGCTCAGCGTTGGCGTTGGCATCACACCTTCGTTAAGTTTTTTGTACTAATTTTTTTTCAAAACCATTACAGATATTATATGAAACTTACAACACTTATACACCATCATTACCTCCATCAACAGACAAGAGTACATAACTCTGTCAAGATTTTTGTAAGAATTATGGCCCTTTTTCGACTTAAAAATTTGGTTAAGTTTTTCAAGACGTCCCACTTTTTTTTTCAATACCATTAGAGATATAGCTTATACACTTTCAATACTTATTTACCATCCTTATCTCTCTCCATCAACAGACAAGGGTACATAACTCTGTCAATTGTTGTTTAAAGGATTATGGCCCTTTTTCGATTTAGAATTTTGGTCAAGTTATTCATACCAAATCAATTTTTTTTAAAACAATTAGAGATAAAGCTTTAACACATACAATTTTTTTTTTACCATCATTACCTCCACCAACAGCCAAGAGTGTGTAATTCAGTAAAGGTTTTAGTAAGAAACTATATAACTTTTGCTTATAAATAATATGATAAAGTACTTGGTTATGTTTTCCGTATCACCCAAAAAAGTTTTGTTTTATTGGCAAGCACAAAAAAGTCGAGCGCGCTGTCCTCCGACAGCTCTTGTTGATGGTCGTAATACAGTGGTGCAGAATTATATGTAGTGAAACTATCTAATCTTGATCCAACATCTAAAATATATTGGTCAACATAGTTTCAATTTTTCTTGTAACAGACCAGAAAAAGGCAAACTAATTTTGTCTAGCTCTAAAACTTAGATTGATTGGTGAGTATCTAAATGGATGAGCCAAAAAGTTCCTGTAAATATCGTAAAAACAACCTGCACGATCAACATTTTTTGCACATTTTTGTTTGTCTGTTGTCTTGTTTCCTGTTCTATAGGTTTAATGGTTGATTTTCTGGGTTGGATGTTCATCTTTTCATATGTTTCTTATACAGTTTGTTAAAACTTAGCAATACAACTGAATCATATTTGGAAAACTACATGACATTGAATTTTATTGATTGGGGTTTGATCTTCTCAACAGGTATTCTCTCATATCACAGCAGTCAACTCACTAATCCATTTTCTTACCAGGCAACAGGCTGCTTTCCACATAGACTTCTTAGCTCATTGATGGAAGGTCGCTGGTTGTAATGACTTTTCAGTTGTCTGTAAAACTGTTGCCCAACTCAGGGTTCAAATTGAGGACCAATTGATTAAGGGCCATTCTTATTGCATAACATAGGGACTCTGCTTCATTCACGACATTGAATTGGAAAATAGCTTGAATAGAAAGCAAAATCAAATTATTATAATGCTGTGCTTTCACTGAATGCATGAATTCATATTTTAATTAGATTTTTGCTTTTTAAATGGCACTAGTTTGTCCGTTTACTCTGAAATTTACCATATGTGTGATGTAGTGGATAGAGTGTCCACCTTTATAGGGGCATACCAAGCTTTGATTCCTTGGACCTTAACCCTTCCCCTCAGATAGACGCTTTAAAGTAATTCTGACGCTTCTGCAGCAGACGGCTTTTTGAAAACATAGTGACAAAAGAAGAAATTGCTCAAAACGAGCAATTTCTTCTTTTGGCACAATGTTTTCCACTTTTAGTCATAGATTATCCATTCAATTATAGAGATTATCTATTTTTTGACAAAATATGTTCAATCATCTGCTGCAGAATTGTTGTATTAGGGAAATAGTTAAAATGGGTAGTAATAGCTGACCTCCTTGATACTCAGTATCACGGGTTTACAAAGCATTCTGACTGTTGGACTGGCGACAGGATAAACTTTCCTGCAGTACTGGCAATTCATCCAGGAAATGCCGTGATGTGACCAAATAACTGTTGCAAGTGGTGTAAAGATAATACAAATGATATTAAGAAATTTTAATAATGTTTAAAATAACTAATTAATATATAACTCCTATATCTTGTTTTCTATCTCAAGATTTAAATCATTCACATAAGCTCTCTGGTGACCTTGTTTTTGGCCTACTGGTAGTTTTCATTCCATCATTATAAGCTGTATAATAATAACTCTTGCATCATATTTTTAACAATCATTGTTTTAGAAAGGGTGAAGGTGCATAAGTTAAGTTTTTTTTTTTTCGTTGTTGGTAATTTAGCTCACCTGAGCAAAAAGTGCTTAAGGTGATCTTTTGTTATTGCCCTCTGTCCAGCATTCTGTCTGTCAACATCTTCTCCTCTGTATTCAATGTGTTAATTGGGATGAAACTTCACGGCAAGCATCTAGTCTATGTCCTCTCCAAGATTTCTTCAATTTATTTGGGTACATGCTCAATTTTGGTTTCCATGGAATCCGAAAGAAGAAACTTTTCTGTCAGGGGACAGGGCTGTTATGCCTTATATGGCTATAATAAAATCTTCTCCTCCCAAAACAGATGGCAGATTTTCAAATAATTTTGTAGAAAATGTCCTTGGATGACCCTCTACTAGACTTCATAAATCAATCTGTCCAATTAACAAAATCAAGAGAAAATTTACCAAAACTAGGAATGTTTGCTTTTCATTTTCAATCTCAAATACCAAAATAATCTGTACTGATTGAAGAGTATATACATGTACATGTACTTACGATGTTTCATTCATTCCTTGATACAGATGACTACTTTTGAAAATATTTCAAGAAAAGGAGACACCGATCTCAGTGACCTTATGGAATTGCTGTAAAAGGAGATATTTTGAGCATTTGTACTTGAAGTTGCCTGCTGATGAGGCATTAACCCTTTCCCTCATACGACAATTCTGCAGCAGACGACTTTGAACGTATTTTGTCAAAACATAGAAAATCTCCATAATTGAATGGATAACCTATGACAAAAAGTGGAAAACATTGTGGCAAAAGGAGAAATTGCACGTTTTGTGCAATTTCTTCTTTTGTCACTATGTTTTCAAAAGGCTGTGCTGCAGAGGCGTCAGAAAGCGTCTATATGAGGGAAAGGGTTAAATAGTGTCTGTATGTATGTATACTGTAAACGTTTTGTCCCATTTATTTTGAAGGCATGAAGACAATTCATATTTGATTTGTCTGTGTAAATAGAATGGCATGATATAACTTTATAAAGACCTGTAATATCCATAATGAATGTTTTTACTTGTGCATGAAACATTATCCCGTTTCTACAACATGAGCCTTTATTTGAGCCGTTCCGAGAGAAAACCAACATTGTGGACTCTGCGTGAAGTATCGACCCGGATCAGCCTAAGCATGCCGTGCAGGCTAACCCGGACAGACACTTTTCATCTCCTGTGGACTTTCTAATTCAGGAATCATTACTCTATACCTCTTTCCCCCCGAGATAGAATGTGTCGGCCCAGACAATTGATCTGGGTCGATACATTAAGCAGTCCATAATGTTGGTTTTCTCATGGGACGGCTCATTTGTTGTACTAGTGTATGATTGCATGATTTAAATTGTTCACACTGGAAAATTTACTTTTTGTCATGGTTAAATAAAATCTAGTTCTATAAAGCCATGTTTGAATGATAAATACATGATTTTGCTGCCTGCCTAGGTAGGGCAGGGTTACACAGGGATATCTTCTAAGTCATTTGTCCAACACAATTTGGCAGGCCTTTTTCCACTTTCAGACGAATTTTGACACATCTGAAACAAATAACTTTTGAAAACATAGTGACGAAAGGTGAAATTGCTCATGATGAGCAATTTCTCCTTTTGCCACAATGTTTCAAAAGTTGCTGAAGAGACTTCAGAAATTGTATGCATGTGGGAAAAACGGGCAATACTACAACACCACCTTTCAACTGACATAGCCCAAATAATTTCACATTGAAAATAACAAATGCCATTCACTGCATGTATGTTTTTCAGGAAAAGAATGATTGGTAAATTTAACCTGACCCAGATAGATTTTGACACTTGGTCTCGACACCAGTACAACCACAGCGAGGTAGATAAAGAACTGCAACTTCAGAAAAAACGTCAATATCCGGAGGAGCTCCGACCACCGTACCCAAAACCAGTCATTCGGCGCCCTGGTCTTAAACCGTCCCCGGAGAAATATGTCTCGTTTGATTTCACTCAACCAACAATGACAGAATCATTAGCTGTTGAAACTGTGAATCCTAGTTCGGAACAAGTGGCTTTAAGCGTTGGAAATGAATAACGGTTTGTTTACCCGATATTCTGGTATAATATAGTCAGCTGCCTTGGAACGTTTTGGATGAAAAAATGGTAACATTTGTAAAACCAGAGGAAACTTTTGTTAACAAGGTGAAAACATTTTAGGAAAAGAAGTAATTGCTCATGACAGGCAGTTACCCCTTTCCTACAATGTATTATCTGCTGCAGAGGCTTATGATATAAACTTGATTTTTGTCATAATTGTTGTGATAAATTGTTGTTCATGTATTATTGTAACTGTGATAGAAAACTTAATTTATTGAACTTTGGAATAATATACACACAAGTATTCATGCAGTATTCTCAAACCATCCTTGATAATTGCTGTGGCAACTTTGTTAACCCACAAATACAAATACCCTTTGCAGCAGACTACTTTTGAAAAAAAATGTGGCAAGAGGAGATGTAGCTCATAATGAGCAATTTCCCATTTAACCACAATGTTTTCAACTATATTCAGTAATTGTTCTTTCATTTTTAAAGAGTTATATTTTTTACACTTTTTTTTCAAAGTTGTCTGCTGAAGATTTATTTTTTGTGGAAAAGATTATGCAGTTCTAATGTAGATTTACTGTGTTGAGATAAATCTGGATCTACATGAGGGAAAGGGCAAGTTGTGAAAAATATTTACATAAGCAGAAGGCTTTAATAACTGACAACAAGAGAAAGTTGATGCAAGGCATCAATGTCGCCGGAAAAGACTGCATTGATTTATTTATGTATTCTTGACTTTCCTTAGTCTATTCAAACATTAGGAACGTTGAAATGAAAATATTTGCTTATAAATTTTATATTCATACCTATACATTAGGGTATCTATAAAAAATTAACGAAATGTGTACACATTTATCTTGGTTTAAATTTAATTTTGCTGTTGTTACTTATTTAAATAATAGTATTCATTCATATAATTTCAATGTTTGTCAATCTTATTCGAATCACAAGGTAAATATCCTGGTATTGCTTTAAAGGGAGGTAATTTGAAGTAAACAAAAGTCTTCAAAAGGAGAAATATATCAGCATTACCGTCTACAGTTTAAATTGTTCTATTGTTTGTGGATTTAAAAATGTTCTTTTTTTCTTATTTCTACATGTACAACGAAATATTGCGGCTTCTCTTTGACGCTTTGCGTCAAACATTCGTCTTGTACTTGTCTAAAATAAAATAATATCACTCGCTTTTTCATATCGAAATGCGCATGCGCGAAAATCGATGTTAAAGGTCACGAAACTACACAACAGAATAGGATCTATATTTAGCTTAGAAACAGTTCCTACTTTAGATATTCATGGATTAACATTATTAAATGAATTCTACACAAATCAAGACATCTCTTTGAACATGAAAACAACATTTAGTAAGTTAAAATTGCTATTAAAAGGAGAATCCGAAATTGACCTCAATGATGACACATAAGAGTCTGCATTAGGGGGTGTTGGTTCACGTCTTGAAGGGACCACTTTTGTCTTCGTAAATAAGACAAAAAACTTAAATGCGAGTGAAATAAAAAAAACTGCATACATTAAAAAATCGGAATATTTATTTCATTGTAGATGTGTCATTTATTAGTGTTCGTAAACAACCACAATTGTAATATGTTCAAATCATCTAGATTTGTTTCTTTCTAATAATAAGCCGCCCTCCCATGTGATTTCAGAAAAGCTATTAAAAATAGAAGTCGCGGGCTTCTGCCCGGCGACTAATGAAAGATTGATTTAATTATTGTAATGTTGCAAACAAAATCTCTGTGATAGATATACATACTGTGTAACCGTTGCCTTATTGTGTGTGGTATACTACTGAAGTATATTTTGAAACAATACACCTTTCTACTTACAACCATTCTAAATTTGATTGTGATAATATAAGTTATGTTAGTTCAAGTCATTGTTGGCACCATCTTTCTCTAGATGAAACAAAGCAGTTTTTTAATGCTTTATTACGGTTTGTTCCTTTGTTTAATGTTGCACATGTTATATTCACATTACTGTTTGTTGATGTCTTGGCACAACACGTTTTTTGGTAATATTTTTGTTATGAACCTCATTTATTCTCTGTTTGGCAGTGAAAATAATATAACATTTTGGTTCATGCTTTTCAGTGGATTATTGAGGAATATCAGTTGATGATATCCTGATAAACTCGCTGTTCAATGGCAGTGAGTTACATCAAGCTGCAGAGGCATAAAAAAACATATATGTTTGTTTTATTGATGTTTTACGCCGTTTTCAACATTATTACAGTTATATCACAGCGACAGTTCACTTATTCATGATCCATGGGTAAACAAACCAGTACTAGGCTAGAAAATGTACCTTGCCTAAGGACACTCCACCATGACCGTAGTGCCGTGACTGGGGATCGAACCCGGGATACCCGGTTTCAAATCCCCGACGATAACCACTGGACCACAGGGGATTCCAACATCTATATGTGGGAGAGGGTTAGATTTATACGGATTGTAGTTTATTGTAATTTTCCAATTAATCACTGACAAGCATGAAACAGAGAATGGTAATATTTTTTTTTGTCTATGTTCAAAACAAATAATTAAAAATAATTAAGTAGGTATCGGTGGAATTGTACAGAAATGTCTTCAAACATTCTATGACTTTTTGGTAAACAGTGCCATGCCTGGATCAAGCTGCACATGTTGATCATTGGTCTCTAATGCCCTAAAGATGGTTTCAGCAGAGTACCAGTCCATAATAATTCTTACAGAATCTACAGATTAGGTCTATAAGCCATGTTTGTTTCCTAGTCATAAATTAGTATAAATATTATTAGTAATAAATGTTTTGACATTTATTGCCTTTACTTTATTGATCATATTAACTATGTGTGACTAGGTTCTTTGTGTTGTTGTTACAAAAATGGCTTTAATTTAATTAAAACCCTTCCACAATTCGATGCAGCTGCAGCAGACGACTTCTGAAAACATTGTGACAAATGAGCAATTTCTCCTTGTGCCACAATGTTTTCAACCCTTATAATGCAACACCCATTTATGGAGATTTTTTTTCAAGAAGTCATCTGCTGCAGATTTGTTGTATGTGGGACAGGATATACGATCATTGGTAACCATTTCCTCACACGAGTTTTTGTCCGATTTAATTTTATTTTCATCAGCTTTACCAAAAATGTTACATCTGTAGAATTGAAATTGATTATGATACATATTTGAAACCATTGAGGGAAATAGAGAAATTGCTCAAAGAATTTTCTCCTTTTTCCTTCATGTTTTCAAATGACATCTTCTGCAAACGTGTCTAAAGTTGTCCATCAAAGAAGGGTTGAAGACCGCAGCCAATTGGTTATGGTAAAAAGCTCATAATGAAAACCAAAATGTTTAGAATTAGCTGTATCTTAGGATGAGCAATATCTACTCTTAGTACAATGGCTCTTGACTTTGATGCTGAAAAATGAATGTCTAAGAAGGAAAAGGTTTCCTTAACCCTTTCCCTCATATTGACGTTCACTTTCTCCTTTTGCCACAATGTTTTCCACTTTTCGTCATAGGTTATCCATTCAATTATGGAGATTTTCTATGTTTTGACAAAATACGTTCAAAGTCGTCTGCTGCAGAATGGTTGTATGAGGGAAAGGGTTAATGTGTTTAGCAGAGGTTTACATGTAGATGTCTATAAATGTGCTCTATATTTATATTTAAAAAAATCAGTCTATGTGTGAAATAAATTATTATTGATTTACATCATTGTTTGCCTGTCATTTTGTTTCAAATAATGACCAATTTCTTTCCTTTTGCTGCAATGTTTTCAACTCTACTCAATAACTACATGTATACTGTCATAAATAGAGGTTTCGATATTGTTGACTAGATGTAAGTAGATAAATAATAAGAATAGGCAATGCCACAAAACAAGGACTTTGATCATGACCTTGGTGACCTCAAGTACCATTTAAAGATCTCAATATTAGCCTAAATATATAAAGTCCGTTCCTAAAGAGTATCAGTTCAAGGTATTGAGAGCAGAATTTACTTATATAATGTAACTTTGACCAATGTGACTGCAAACCAGGACTTATACCCCCTACTAAGTCGAATTAACTCTTTACAAAATACAGACACTTTCGGACCTCCCTGCAGCAGACATCTTTTGAAAACATTGTGACAAAGGGAGAGATTGCTCATAATGAGCAATTTCTCCTTTTGTCACAACGCTTTCAACTCGATTCAATAATTATACTTTCACATATATAGATAATTTTCCTTATCTTTGCCTTGGTATCTTCAAAGTAGTCTGCTGCAGTTTTGTTGTATGTGGGAAAAGGTTAATTAAGTATAAGGAGAACAGAATAACATTGTTAAAGAAATGAATCCTAAAAGTGATTAAAATATGAGGGCTAACAATATAAAAACAAGCAAATTCAGAGAATTCTGGTCCCCCGCCAGGGTCAAGGTCACAAGGTCAAAAAAATTGGTATTGATGGAAAGGGGTTGTCACAAGGAATACACATGTGAAATATGAAAGCAGTACCTATTACGGTTCAGAAGTTATGACCAAGGTTAAAGTTTTTGTGACAGCGTGACGGAGGGACGGACTGACTGACGGACGGACTGACTGACGAATGAGAAATAATAGTCCCCACGCTTTCGCTAAAGCGGGGGACAACAAGGGCACCGCAAAGCGGATGCATCCCCTCGCCATATACTAACTGTATACCAAGTTTGGTTAAGATCAGTCGAAGGATGTTCAGTGTAGAGTGGTAACAAGATTGTTACGGACGGAAAGTCCAATTTTAACATTGACAAAGGAGGATGTTCAGTATAGAGTGGTCACAAGGTTGGTATATGGGAACATAGTCAAAGTCCAATTTTGAGCTTGACCTTGACCATATGACCTTGAAAATAAATAGGCTTCTAGACCTTGCCATATACTAACTGTATACCAAGTTTGGTTAATATCGGTTAAAGGATGTTCAGTGTAGTGGTCACAAGGTTGTTACGGACAGACGCACACACACACGCACAGACAAAGCGCCAACTATATGCTCTCCCAAACTAGTTTGGGGAGCATAAATACAACCAATGTTCAGTTTCTGACAAAAAGAACTGAAAACAATAAATTATGTGATTAATCAGAATCACATAATTCCCATAAGGGAAACAAACAATTAAACAAACAAACATTAAAGGACCTACGAAAGCATTAATGTTTACAAGTCTTATCCAGTTTCTATAACTGCATGAGGACAATCATCATTTCATCAGCTATAACCAGACATACTATAACCATATGTCTCACAACAGGGACTGTTCCAACAACACTTTCTGATTTCAAAAATGCGATCCAATCTCACAAATGTGTTCCAATTGGTTGTGATTATTCCCCTAAATGGGTCTAATAATATATTGCAGACAGTCCATGGAAGAGGGGTTAATTCAGCATCCGCACATGCTGATCAAGCTCTACATTGTTTGCACAATTCTGCAGCAGACGACTTTGAACATATTTTGTCAAATAAAAGAAAATCTCTATAACTGAATGGATAACCTATGACTAAATGTGAAAACAAAATTGTGGCAAAAGGAGAAATTGCTCATTTTGAGCAATTTTGTCACTATGTTTTCAAAAAGCCGTTTGCTGCAGAGGCATCAGAAAGCGTCATTATGAGGGAAAGTGTTAAGCTTGTTAGATTCTGTCAAATTGTATAGATTCTTTATGGACAGAGCAGAGGTAACGGGCTGATCTGAACCTACACTGTTCAGAAACATGTACCTTTTCCAACGAAGAAGCTCATTTATATGATATTCAAACTTGTGTTAGTTGTCACCTCTGTTTAACCCTTTCCCTCATACGATAATTTTGCAGCAGACGACTTTGAACGTATTTTGTCAAAAAATAGAAAATCTCTATAATTGAATGGATAACCTATTACAAAAAGTGGAAAACATTGTGGAAAAAGGAGAAATTGCACGTTTTGTGCAATTTCTTCTTTTGTCACTATGTTTTCAAAAAGCCGTCTGCTGCAGAGGCGTCAGAAAGCGTCTATATGAGGGAAAGGGTTAACAACCACCTGAAGGTTGACCAAACAAGAGGGCCATGAGGTCCTTGATCGCTCATCTTGGAATGTGCCCTTTAGAATTGTATCAATATGTACAGGATATCAAACTAGAAATATCACTGAAGATGATAAATACCCACAAAACAGCACCTTGACTCAAAATATGGCTTCCGACCGACCAACAAAAGGGCCATAACTCTGTAAAATAACATGCAATTGTTAGACCTTGATGATATGAACATCTCTTGGTATAGAAGCTTCATGTAAAATTTTATCAGTGGTTTGTAAGAAATACGCTGGACAAAATATGGCTTCGGACAAAATATGACCAACAACTTAATAAGTAAAAGGGCCATAACTCTGTAAAATAACATGCAATTGTAAGACCTTTAGGGTATGCACATCTTTTGGTATAGAAGCTTCATGTAAAATGTTATTGAATTCCACCCAGTGGTTTGTAAGAAATAGGCTGGACAAAATATGACCAACAACTTAACGAACAAGGGCACCGCAAAGCGAATGCATCCCCTCGGTATTCAATTTAAAAATATGGGTAAAAATATGGCCAATGACCTGGATATTAATGTTATGTACCAGAAAATTAATGTTATTTGTCCTTGCCTTTATTAAATTGTTATTAATGTTATGTACCACAGAACTAAGTGTAATTTGTCCTTGTCTCCACCTTTGGCCTTTACCAAATGAACCCACCTTTGCCCGTTGACATTTACAATCAATAGGCTTCTAGATCTTACCATATACTAAATGTATGGCAAGTTTGGTTATGATCAGTGTAGAGTGGTCACGAGGTTGTTGATATGTGAAAATAGTCAACGTCCAATTTTGACCTTGACCTTTAACCTTGAAAATAAATAGGCTTCTAGACTTTGCCATATACTAATTGTATACCACTTTTGGTTAAGATCGTCGAAGGATATTCAGTGTAGAGTGGTCACAAGGTTTTGATATGGAATAGTGAAAGTACAATTTTGACCTTGACCTTTAACTTATGACCTTGAAAATAAATAGCTTCTAGACCTTGCCATATACTAACTGTATACCAAGTCTGGTTAAGATTGTTCGAAGGATGTTCAGTGTAGAGTGGTCACAAGGTTGTTGATATGGGAAAATAGTCAAAGCTCAATTTTGACATTGACTTTTAACCTATGACCTTGCCATATACTATCTGTATGGCAAGTTTGGTTATGATCTTCCAAGAGATGATCAGTGTAGAGTGGTCACAAAGTTGTTGATATGGGAAAATGGTTCCAATTTTGACCTTGATCATTACCCATGTCCTTGAAAATAAACACGCTTCTAGACCTTGCCATATACTAACTGTATACCAAGTTTGGTTAAGATCGGTCAAAGGATGTTCAGTGTAGAGTGGTCACAAGGTTGTTGATATGGAATAGTCAAAATCTAATTTTGACCTTGACCTTTAACCCATGACCCTGAAAATAAATAGGCTTCTAGACCTTGCCATATTCTAACTGTATACAAAGTTTGGTTAAGATCAGTCGAAGGATGTTTAGTGTGGAGTGGTCACAAGGTTGTTATGGACGGACGCACAAACGAACAGCCCAGTTACTATATCCCCTTGCAAACTTCGTTAGCCGAGGGGATAATAAAAGGTCCATAACTCTGTAAAATAACATGCAATTAAGAAATAGGCCGGACAAAATATGACCAACAAATTAATAAGTAAAAGGGCCATAACTCTTTAAAATAAAATGCAATGGTAAGACCTTAGTATATGCACATCTCCTCTTGGTATAGAAGCTTCATGTAAAAGTTTATTGACTTCCCCCCCCCAGTGGTTTGTAAGAAATAGGCTGGACAAAATATGGCTTCGGACAAAATATGACAAACAACTTAATAAGTAAAAGGGCCATTACTCTGAAAAATAACATGCAATTGTAAGACCTTACATCTCCTCTTGGTATAGAAGCTTCATGTAAAATTTTATTGAATTCCACCCAGTGGAATTATATTGAATTCCATCCAGTGGTTTGTAAGAAATAGGCTGGACAAAATATGGCTTCCGACTGACAGACAGCCAGCCCGACAGAGTGACTCCTATATAACCCCCCAAAACTTTGTTTTTTGGGGGTATAATTATTCTGGTCATTGCAAGACTTTTCTACTTTATTCTTTCTCAACAAATCTGCAGCACATTGTGATAAAAGACAAAATTGCTTCTTATGAGCAATTTTTCACCTTGCCATAATGTTTTTAAAAGTCGTCAGCTGCAGAGGCGTCAAAAAGAGTTTGAATGTTGAAAAGGGTCATTAGGTAAAACCCTGGAGACCATGCTGTTTTACTTAACAAATAAATTTGAATGGAGTGCTCCATGGAGCACGTGCGGGCTGTCAACCCAGGGGTTGTGAGTTCGAATCCCGGCTCGGACAACTTTCTTTCCGAGGATTGACAAAAGTCAATGTGACATGCGTCATTCCTCTTCCACCAATGGGCTAAGTCTGTGTGGAAAAGCAGCCAGTTGCTTGGGAAGATTGTTGTGTGGAGTACTGGTGTGAGAAAACCAAGAAATGCATGAGTAGGTGAACTGACCGCCGTGATATAACTGAGAAATTGTTAAAAACGGCGTTAAACCCCAATCAATCAATCAATCCACGGAGCACGTGTGTCACCTGCACTGCTCATTAAAAGTGTGACGAAAAAGTGTGACGGACAGACAGACGGACAGACACCGGACAAAAAAAAGTAATCCCTAAGTGCCTACCATGCTACGCAGGGTGAAATTAGACGAGCAGTTTCAAAGTTGTCATATTGCTCCTAATCTGATGCCACCTGGTGGTAATTGTTTTCAAAAATCCATGACTTAGTATGAAACGGTTGTAACTGTTTGTAATTTAAGTAGCAGTTACAACTGTTTTTCACTGAGCAAAGAAATCAGAATAGCTTGAGCAATTTTTGTAACATTTCAGTAATATTTCTTCCATTTATGTTTAAATCAGTCAAGCACTTTCTTCAGAGACAAATTTCAAAGATTTGTCATTTAACCTCACCTTTTGATGCTGTCTTGTGGCCATGTTTCTTTCAATTAATTTGAGCTTTAACAAATTATGTAGTGTAAACTAAGGAACATTTCTGCCAAATTATTTTGACAACATATAATATAATTATGTATATATACGCAAATGTTCAATCAAAACTGAAAACAAGTTATTTTCAAATCCATTTAATATCATTTTGCACCTTTTGCATTAAGAAAATATAACAAATCATTGAACTGAATATATAGAGTATATAATTTACTATTGAAATTTGGATAAGGAATAATATCCAGTGAAACTTACATGTATGTAACAAGAGTTTATTATCACCAGGTATATTCATCAGGAATATATTCCCTTATATATACAATCTATGAAAATTGATGTCATTTCAAATTGATTACTGATGTAATATTTTGATCTAAGTAATTGTGTTCATGCTGACGTGTATAGCATTTTAAAGACGGGAAAATATGACAACACATTTTCAAAAGGACATTTTTTCTATCAAAGTATATTTTGATAAATCTTCTTAACATAATGTCAGTCCACCATATATGTTGGTTTCAGTACGGTAATGGTTGAATTAATTTGCTAAAAAAATTAACAAAATTCTGTAAATCAAGAAAAAGTGGTTAAAAACATGGTATTATTTTTTGACAAAATAATACTGAAGACATTGAAATACCAGAGTTAAAGGAGCTCAATCATAGTCACATGCTAATAAAAGAATAACTGGAACCAATATATGATTAATTGATTGATTGGGGTTTACTGCCAATTTAAAAAAAAAATCAGTCATATCATGGCGGCCAGTTCACCTACTCATGTGTTTCCTGGCTATCTTACACCAGGACTCCACATAGACTGTAAGCCCTTTGGAGGAACACGAATGATGCTTGTCACAGTGACTTTCATCAAACGTCGAAACATTTGGGCCTAGCTGGGATTTGACTCACAACCCCTTGATTGACAGCCCGCGTCGCTACCAACTGAGCACCAATTCATGAAAAGCCATCAGTAAAAACCTGAGTCACAGCATGTCATGGTTGGCAAAAATACAGAAAATCTCTACATATTTAAAAAGTGTCATAAATAAATGAAGTTAAAAGCATTGTGGCAAAAGTAGAAATTGCTTCTTTTCAAAAACTGTGCAGATACAAATTATGGCTATATCTAGGAAAGGGTTACCAACTCCAATAAATAATGTGTAGTATAGTTTGTCCATTTTAGGAGGGGACAATATTAATCATTAACCCTTTCCCTCATATAGACGCTTTCTGACGCCTCTGCAGTAGACGGATTTTTGAAAACATAGTGACAAAAGAAGAAATTGCAAATTGTGCAATTTCTCCTTTTGCCACAATGTTTTCCAGTTTTTGTCATAGGTTATCCATTCAATTATAGAGATTTTCTAGATTTTGACAAAATACGTTCAAAGTCGTCTGCTGCAGAATTGTCGTATGAGGGAAAGGGTTAAGAAATTTAGAGCATTGCTACAATTACCTCCCTTTTTTTGAATTTGATCTATTACCTATTTATAACAAGTGCTATAATGGCCCAATATTGCTTATACCTGAGTTATGCAATAAAATTTCTATTGCAAAACACTTGACGAAAATCTTAAACTGCTGAAATAAAAATGCAGTCTCCAGAGTGTGTTGAAAAGATTTTCCTTCAATTTGGCCTAGTGACCTAGTTTTAGAGTCAATATGACCCATATTTGGACTTTACCTAGATATCATTAAAATAAACATTCTGACAAAATTTCAAGCTGGTGAATGGAGCTTCTAGTGTGTTAACAAGATTTTCCTTAAATTTGACCTACATATCATGAAGAAAAACATTCTGACGAAGTTTCAAGATTTTCAAGTTATAAATTCAGCAACCAGAGTATTAACAAAGTTTTTGTTCAATTTGACCTAGTGACCTAGTTTTTGAGCCAATATGACCCATATTTGAACTTAGCCCATTTAGACAAACATTCTGAAAATTGTTCAAGCTGCTGAAGAAAAAGAAAGCAGCCTCTAGAGCTTTAACAAGATCTTCATCAAATTAGCCTTGTGATCTTGTTTTTGACTGGACATGACCCTTATTCAAACTTGGCCTACATATTATCTAGACAAACATTCTGACAAAGTTTCAGTATTGTCAAGTTTAAAATGCAGCAACCAGAGTGTTAACAAGATTTTCCTTCAATTTGACCTAGTGACCTAGTTTCACCTACTCACCTACTGGCAGTTCACCTACTCATGTATTTCCTGGTTTTCTCATACCAGTACTCCACACAACAATCTTCCCAAGCAACTGGCTGCTTTTCCACATAGACTTAGCCCATTGGTGGAAGACGAATGAAGCATGTCACATTGACTTTTATCAAACGTCAGAAAGAAAGTTGGCCGAGCCGGGATTCAAACTCACAACCCCTAGATTGACAGCCTGTGTCACTACCGACTGAGCTACCGGGGCTCAGCTTGATGGAGATGTCAAAGATTTTTTTATGTGGTATACAACTGACTAAATGGTTGCAATCTTTAAGTGTAAAAGAAGTTGTTTTGAGCTCACCTGTGCACAAAGTGCTCAAGGTAAGCTATTGTGATCACATTTCTGTTGTGTTTCGTGCATCGTCAACAACTACCTTGTTAACACCCTACAGGCTACATTTTGTATCCGATCTTCATGAAAGTTTATCAAAACATTCATCTCCATTCTCTGCTGGTCCAATTCCAAGATAATTTGGTAGAAATGTTCTTTGATATCTACCAAAGTTCACACAGACATTCATGTGAATTTTGGTAGATATCGGTCCAATGGTTTAGGAGATATCATTTGAAGCTTAAAGCTAATTTACACCTTTTCTGATGCCACATAGCATATCTTTTTAACCAAATAAATTATGTAAAGGGTCGGTAAAGGAACATTTCTGCTAAGATATCTTGAAATCCAACAAGATCTTTAATTATAAAGTTTTGTCATTTTGCCCATTTCCTGATGCAGCCTTGCTGCCCTGTTTTTCAACGAAATCAATATGGCTTGAACAGTTTTTGTAGAGGGTCACTCAAAGAACATTTCTACCAAATTATCTTGGAATTGGACAAGCAGTTTATGGAGGAAAAGGATTTTAAATTTGGGTATATTTCTCACTTTCTGATGCCGCAGTAACCAGTTCTACACAGTATGTAAGTCTTTGAACAATTTTGAAAGAGGACCAACAAAGGAACATTCCCGAGAAGTTGAGTTGAAATTGGTCCAGTAGAATGGTAGGAGTTGTCCTTTGTAGCTAAAATTTCAATTAACCCCTTTTGTGATGACGCCTGGTTGCTATGATTTTGTAACCAATCAATACGAATTGAACAAATAAAGAAGAGAATCACTGAAGTAAGATTCCTATTTAATTTTCTTAAAATCAGAAAAACACTTTCATAAAAACGGAATTTTCAAATTTTGCTCTTTTCTGATGCCGCCTGCCATGTTGTTCATCCAATCAGTATAGCTTGAACAATCTTTGTAGAGGGTCACCAAAGGAACATTTCTACTAAATTATATTGTAATTTGACAAGCAGATTCTTTAAAGTTGGACATTTTGCCCTGTTTCTGATGCCGCAGCAATCAAAGTTCTCAATGGAATATAAATCCTTGAACAATTTTGAAAACTGTGGTTTAGGAGGAGATGATGTTTAAAGCTAAAAGTTAAAGACGGACGACGGACGGACAAAGGACAGAGTGATCAGAATAGAACACCTTGAGCCTTCGGCTCAGGTGATCTGAAAAAGCATTTACATTATGGATATATTTTTCAAAAAATTAAATTGACATGATTACCCTGTAATTTTTCTCCCATTTTCATTAACACAGCAAATTTATTGAAATTTCTGTATATGCAACAATTTGATGGAATAATGAAAATTGTTTTAGTAGCACTTTTCTGAGATGGTTCACAGGCATGCAAGTGAAGTCCCAAAATGTCATCATTTGGCTAAATTTTTAAGTTGGAGCCAGTGTGGTTAAAATTTGATTTACTTAACCCTTTCCCACTTGCAGACACATTTTGACGCAACTGATGACTTTTGAAAACAATGTGGCAAATGTAGAAATTGCTCATAATGAGCAATTTCTGCATTTGCCACAATGTTTTTAGCTCTATATCATCATTTGTAGAGCTTTTCCATACTTTTGCCTAGCTGTTTTCAAAGTCGTCTGCTGCAGACCTGTATGTGGAAAATAGGGTTTAATGGGGGTATGTGTGGGAGGGGGTTTCGGGGGACCTCCCCTTGAACAATTTTGTGATTAGGAACAACAGATATAAGGTTCTGGTGGGTTAAAATACAACCCTCAACACATTTTCACAAGTGAAATTTCCAAATAACATATATCGCTCAGCTGAGTAAGTGTTTTAGGGTCCTAATTTAATTGCACTACAAAAATAAAAAAGAAGGTCAAAAAGTCATGGTAAAGGTCATCCAAAGACAATGATTATATTTGATTGTAAAAGATCACACCAAGGTCATGGTCACATGTTTATAAATCAATGTTAAGGACATGTGACAAATAAATGAAGTTTTTATCGTGTTCAAAAGGAACCATGGCTCTCATGTATATCTAGCTACTGTATAAGTTTGGTAAACATCAGATAATAAATGATGACTTTATCTTTATGGTTTTCGAAAGGAATCGAGCCCTCATGTATATCTAGCTACTGTATAAGTTTGGTAAACATCTACTAAATGATGACTTTATCTTGTTCACAAGGTCAATTATGGCAAATTGCGCCAATTTTAAGGGCCATAATCCAGTCATGGATCTGGTTTTCGAAAGGAACCAAGCTCTGATTGACATCAAGCTACTGAATAAGTTTGGTAAACATCGGATAATAAATGATGACTTTAACTTGTTCACAAGGTCAATTATAGCAATTTTGCCAATTTATACAGGGCCATAATCCCGTCATGCATGGACGGATGTAGCTGGTTTTCAAAAGGAACAGAGCTCTCTCATTGATATCTAGCTACTGAATAAGTTTGGTAAGCATCGTATAATAAATGAAGACTTTATCGTGTTCACAAGCAATTGTGGACAGACGACGGATGAAGGGCTATCACAAAAGCTCACCTTGTCACTACGTTATGGGCAACCCTCTGTGAAAACCAGGGAACATTTTGTGAATAGGAACAGCAGTCACAATGATCTTTTGGGTTAAACACATCTCAAACGCGTATTGATTCAAGCTGTTTTACATACTTTAACATACTGAAATTTTAGTGTCAATGTAAATTAAATAGAAGATGTGAAAATAATAAAAGTATCCAAATTAAATTAAAAGATTATATATTTTACCCCATAACCCCTTCGCCATAGTTTTTATTGCATCTTTTGAAGTTAAATAACGCTTTAACACAGTTTACTCTAACAACTCTACTTGAGTTTGCCATGCTATGCGCCTGGGACTCTAGGGTCATAAAGCCTATCGAATGATCCCTTAGACACATGCTAAATCTACAGATATTGCATGATTTTTTTTTTAAAGAAAAATAGAAAGAACAATATTAAAGTATACATTATATATCACAACTATGATTGACATAGATACATATTAACCCTTCCCCCCCCCCCGTGTTGACGCTTTCTGATGCCTCTGCAGCAGACAAATTTTTGAAAATCAGTGACAAAAGTAGAAATTAGCAATTTCTCCTTTTGCCACGATGTTTTCAGCTCTGTTCAATAATGAATCTTTCATTTAAAGAGAATTTCCATATTTCTGCAAGCATGTGTTCAATGTGGTCTGCTACAGATTTGTTGTATGTGGAAAAGGGGTTAACGACTTCTGATACAGATTACTTTTGATTCCTCTGTGCAAGACCGCATTTTAACACGATGATCAAGTTCATCTTTTCCCCACTATGTTTCAACACAGCATCAATATTACAATTCGATCTTTTACTGTTTAGCTTATAATTATGAAAATGTATGGCTGTTGTTCTCTTGGTTTTTGAATGTGGTCTGCTGCAGAGGAATTAAAAATATCAGGACAAGGGAAGAGTAAGAAAATTGCATATTTCCACACTTAACCCTTTCCCTCATATGGCAATTCTGAAGCAGACGACTTTGAACGTATTTTGTCAAAACATAGAAAATCTCCATAATTGAATGGATAACCTATGACAAAAAGTGGAAAACATTGTGGCAAAAGGAGAAATTGCACGTTTTGTGCAATTTCTTCTTTTGTCACTATGTTTTCAAAACGCCGTCTGCTTTAACCCTTTCCCTCATACGACAATTCTGCAGCAAACGACTTTGAACGTATTTTGTCAAAACATAGAAAATCTCCATAATTGAATGGATAACCTATGACAAAAAGTGGAAAACATTGTGGCAAAAGGAGAAGTTGCACGTTTTGTGCAATTTCTTCTTTTCTCACTATGTTTTCAAAAAGCTGTCTGCTGCAGAGGCGTCAGAAAGCGTCTATATGAGGGAAAGGGTTAACCCTTACCAACATACAACAAATCTGAAACGGACGAATTTGATCCTTTGAAAACATCTGGTTAAAAACAGAGAAAATCTCAATAAATGAAAGTATCATTATTGAATAGAAGTGACAAACATTGTGGCAAAAGGAGTAACTACTCAATATGAGCAATTTCATCTTTTCTGACAAATGTTATAGTAAGTTGTTTGCTACAGATGCGACTGCAAGTGGGAAAGGGATGTGTCATAAAATATCACATTTATTGTAAGTTATCTGGTTTAACAAGCTTGGTATATCTTAGGTCATAATTGGGCCAATAGTCAGGGAATAATCTTGAGCAGCCTGGTACCCAGGGATCTATCAATTTTCTGTTCATCAGTGCAAAACGGTTCCCAGTCACTCTCAGTAAAAACCTCCAATATGCCGGTCTTAAACTGTGAGGTTCTATTACAGCCTGAAAATTTACGAGTTAAATTATCATTGAAAGTTTTAACAGTTTCCCTCATATAGACGCTTTCTGACGCCTCTGCAGCAGATGTTTTTTTAAAAACATGGCGACAAAAGAAGAAATTGCTCAAAACAAGCAATTTCTCCTTTTGTCACCATGTTTTCACCTCTACTCAATTATTGTCTTTTCATTTAAAGCGAGTTTACAATTGTTTTGGGTATGTTTTCAAATTTGTGTCCTACTGATTCCCTGTATGTGGGAAAGGGTCAATTTGGGAATTCTTACGACGCCTCTGCAGCAGAAGACTTGACAAAATGTTGTGGCAAAAAGATATTTGCTGCAGAGGCATCAGAAGGCGTGTGGGAACAAATTAAAATAAATGGCATCCATTTTCATTGTCGATCATAATGTTGCATAGAATTTATTTGCCATTGAACTTAAAATGCATACAATTACACCTCTTGTGCAAGTTACCTTCAAACATTTAATGAGTGCAATAGCATGAGTTTGCATTGTATTGTATTGAGTGGCATTACTTTCCCACATACAGCAAATCTGCAACAGACGACTTCAAAAACATACAGGCAAAAATTTAGATTTTTTTTTTTAAAAGTTAACATAATAATTAATCCTTTTCCAGTAATTTCTCCTTTTGTCACAATTTTTTCACTTTTATTCAATAACTATTTTAACTTATAAAGATAACATGTGTGGCTGGACAATATGACAGTAAGTGAAAAACACAACAAAGATGGAAAAGTGATCCTTATGTGTCTCCCTTCCCAGGAAGGCGACACAAAAATGCTACTCACATGTAAACCCAGTAGGTTGAGAAAACAATACTTACCGCATGGAAGACAATGGCAGTAGAAATACTATAGATTATGATATCAGCGCACCGTATATACGGTAACATACCTAGGGCAATACCTTTGAAATACAACACCTGAAACAATAAATGACCACATTTAATAGAACTTCCATGGAAGTCACATATTTCTTTGTCAAAATATTATGAAGTACTGTCTTATGTATGCCTGATGCATTAAAGCATATATGGAGTTATGGTGAGACGCAGGTTTGTATTGATGACTTTTCGCTTTATTGATATATACATGTTTATCACATGACAATGCTTGTATCCCATGTAATATACCCATTACGTATTTCTTTATATACAACGTGTGTAATATAACATGACCTAATACTAGGAAAAAATGACGTCACGTCAGCGTTTTGACGTCATACGTTAGTCACTTTGGCGCCAAAACCTGTAAATTTCATCTAAAAATATTGTAAACGTTAAGTACATTTTTATTGAAATACGCCTCATAAGTCACTTTATGTGATAGATATAATATCTCATGAGTGTTATTTATTATTACTTTTAATAAACTAAGCTGAATATGACCTCGGAATAATTATTTGTGGCATTGTTATACGGTTTACGGACGGAATTAAAATAGCTTTGGAAAACCCGATTTTCTTTGTGTGTTTCGTCATGTGATAAAAAGAATCTGACATTCGTTGTCATTTCATAAACAGTTTTATTAAACTCGTCCAAGATATTTGTTATTAAGCTCGCCACAGGCTCGCTTAATAACAAAAAATCTTGAACTCGTTTAATAAAACTTTATATGAAATGACAACTCATGTCAGATCCTATATATATGTACAATGTATTTCCTGTATAAAACATGCACCTCTGGGGTGGGGCTGTTTTTTACCCAAGGGACTTAATGTCAACTGTAGTGATAGAGTACAACTGTATGGTGCTATATACAAAATAACAAAGCTCTGACGCTTGCAGTTCTTGAAAAATAGGGTTTTTAAACTTTACTCTATTCTTTTTTGGGGGAAACAAGCCCCAAATCATATGATCAAAGTTTTTCAATAGATCAGAATAATTTTAACAATCTTGGTAGAGGGTCAAACCGTTAAAATATATTGTTTATTTCAACCTCAACCCCATTCTTCTTACTTTTTTTATAAGAGATGTGCATAACTTTCACAATGCAAAGAAGGAACCATTACTACCATTTTTAACCCTTTCCCTCATATAGACGCTTTCTGACGCCACTGCAGCAGACAGCTTTTTGAAAACATAGTCTGCTGCAAAATTGTCGTATGAGGGAAAGGGTTAACCTTTTCCAACATACAGCAAATCTGCAGCAGACAACTTTGTAAACATTAAAGCAAAGACACCGAAAATCTCTGTAAATAAGGGTAAAACAATGTTGCAAAAGGAGCAATTTCTCCTTTCGTCCCAATGTTTTGAAAAGTCATCTGCTGCAGAGCTGTCAGAAAGCTTCTGTATCTTCAAAAGGGTTAAGCCATCCTTCCCAGCATGTGAATGCATTTTGTTTCATATGCAGACAACTTTGAAAACCTTGTGACAAAAGGAGAAATTCCTCCTTTTGCCACATTGTTCCACCCTTATTTACAGAGATAAATATCATGTTCTTGTTCGACTAAAACTGTCTGTCTGTATATTTTTTTATCTTCCCTCATTCATATCTGCATGCTACATTGAAATTCCATGTGATAAAACAATTGTTTTGAGCAATTTCTTCTTTTGTCACTATGTTTTCAAAAAGCCTTGTGCCGCAGAGCGTCAAAATGTGCCTATATGAGGAAAAAGGGTTAAGAAAGAAAGAGAAATAGTTTCCAGTTTACCTCAGCTAATTTAGCAGCAGAATACAAGGCTATAGTTTGACTTTTATAAAACAACATTGACCAGCTGGCTAGAAACCCTGCTAACATCCCGTGTAGCGGCTCATCTCTATCCCGGTACCATCGCAATAGACAATTCACAGCCTGGAATATAGAACAGGACGAACATCATTTTCTCAGAACTTTAGATAAGGGGAATTTTTCATGTTCTAAAATCCTTATTTGACATTCAAACCCTATGTTGTGGGTACTCAAAAGAATCGTCTCAGTTAGACGATTCTTTTGAGTACCCGCAACATAGGATTTTGTTGAGTAATAAGAGAAATATTGTGGGGAAAAGATCTGTTCACTCCCTCTTATCTAGTTCGATATTTTTGCCAAGACAATTTTAAATTTGTCTGCTGCAGCTTTGTTGTTTGCAGGAAAGGGTAAATTTTTGTGCTAGGAAATAATTTTATATTTGTGTAAAAGTAGCGTTGTTTGTGGCGCCTACATGACAGGAATATGTATATTGACATTGAGGGTGATTTTAAATACACAACATTACTTCATATCATCCGGGCGACTGAAAACATCCCGTGGGAATTAATTCTAACTTTGTAATTATGTTTTTTTCACATCCCAAGATATTCTATATATCTGCGCATTATGTAATATATAACCCTTTCCCTCATATAGACGCTTTCTAATGCCTCTGCAGCAGACGGCTTTTTGAAAACATAGTGACAAAAGAAGAAATTGCTAAAAACGAGCAATTTTTCCTTTTGCCACAATGTTTTCCCACTTTTAGTCATAGGTTATCCATTCAATTATAGATATTTTCCATTTTATGACAAAACATGTTCAAAGTCATCTGCTGCAGAATTGTTGTATGAGGGAAAGGGTTAAATTTTAAAACATTTTCTGCTTTGACATCAGGGCTCCTCTCAAACAACAAAGATGGAAGACAGAGGTGCATTGGTAAAGCGTCGGCCTCTTGTTCCAAATGTCCCGGTTCGATTCCCTTGATGAGCGGGTATATACTGTCTTTGGGATTTTTCCACACACACGGAGCAAATACTGATTAAGTCTCAAGAAAGCAGACATCGAGGGTGATTTATATAAGCTGAAAGCTTGTTTCGAAATCGATGTAAAATAAATATGTTTAAACTAAACACCGAAGCTAAATATTATTCTCATTCCAATTCTAAATTCACAGAACGACGCTTTTCTGGTTGACTAAACCATCACAGTTTAGCCAATATTAAAATTTGTGTTACTTTGCAATTTATAACGTAATGAACCCTTTCCCTCATATAGACGCTTTCTGATGCCTCTGCAGCAGCCGGCTTTTTGAAAACATAGTGACAAAAGAAGAAATTAAGTTATAGGTTATCCATTAAATACTAGATATATTTTCTATTTTTTGACAAAATATGTTCCAAGTCGTCTGATGCAGAATTGTCGTATGAGGGAAAGGGTTAAGTATTAGAATACATTAAGAACAGTTGTTGAGAACAGTTGTTGAATTTGGGCCTAGGTAAATTGGATTCTGAATTTTGCCAAAGTTGAAATATTTTGGGATAAGAAGAAAATGCTCAATGTAAAAGTAAACAAGTTACATGTAATTTGTTGAAATGAGATCCCTGTCAAAAATGAAAAAGAACATTTAGACCGCCTTGGTATATCATTTACTGAAATAAGAGGGTCATGGGACCATGGATCGCTCACCTGTGAATGTGCTCTTGAAGACTAGATTAATATTATCACACTTGTATTGGTTAAAATAGTTTCCCCTGGATGTAACGCTTTTAAGGGGAATAATCTATTAAAAACAAATTTAGAATAGAGAGGGTTGTCTCCCTTCATACATAATTTTGATATAAAAACAGTCAGTCAGTCAGTATGCAAACACTACAATCCTGACACCAGTCAGTCAGCCAGTATGCAAACCCCACAACCCTGAGTGCCCAGACAGGAAAGCCATTCCTACCATTTTAACTTAATGTGCTATTTTTATTTGAATTATCACACATTGCAGTTTTTTAGACAGGTAGATGGATACAATTGAAGTGGTCTCTGGTGAGACTAATAGTGGGCTAAAATATGCAAAACTTGGAAAGTATTTAACAAAATTAAGCTGAAAACATTGTGGGTAAGTAAGGATTAATTCCTTTGAGGATTTTATTTTTTTCATTTTTGTCCCCGAAGTTATGAAAAGTGCACATTGTATGAAGCCTTGAACTAATAGCCTAGAAATTCAAAGGGTACAGTCACTATTCATGCTGAAAAAGAACTGAAAACCCTTGTGAAATTCAAAAGGAGCAATTTCTATTTTTACCACAATGTTTTCATCGTCTGCTGCAGATTTGTTGTATTTGGAAATGGTTTATCTTGAGAATTATAAGTAGATACTACAGATATACAATATTTACCCTATAGATCCCTACAAAGCACCCTAAAAAGGCCCCCAGTTGTACATTGCTGGAGTTATATATGGCTTGTTTTATCACAGATTTTGGTTGTTTGACGATTTTTCCCAGGGAACCAATCAGCTTGATCCCTGCCTGTACAGCATACCCTATACTGAATAGTTTTAATGTACCCTGCAAATAGACAAAATGTACACATGTAAATATTACTTGAGCAACAACACAGGAAAACATTGACTCTTGCTAAAGCCTTTCAAGATTAACCCTTTCCCTCATATAGACGCTTTCTGACGCCTCTTTAAAAACATAGTGACAAAAGAAGAAATTGCACAAAACATGCAATTTCTTCTTTTGCCACAATGTTTTCCACTTTTTGTCATAGGTTATCAATTAAATTATGGAGATTTTCTATGTTTTGACAAAATACGTTCAAAGTTGTCTGCTGCAGAATTGTTGTATGAGGGAAAGGGTTAATGTTGATGCATTTGCAGCAGATGAGTATTGAAACAATGTAGCCATAATGTTTTCACCTCTTTTCAATAATGATTTTTGGAACAGCGTTATCAATTTAACCCCGCTAATTGCGCTGTGCGAGACCATGGCTCCCAAGTACAGTGTTATAGAGGAGTGCCAGTGTAAAGAGATCTTTCAAAGACTTTTGCTCAGTCATCTGCTGTAGACGTTTTGTATGTAGGAAAGCGTTACTGTTAGCCTAGGATTTATTTCAATCTGATATATAACATTACCATTTACAAGGTGGGGTGTCCTTGGGCAAGGCATATGAAATGTTTTCAAAACTGTCTGCTATAAATTTGTTGTATGTGGGAAAGGGTTAAATAGCATAATGTCAAGATAAGGATATTATATCAATCAAATCAAAACAAAGCAAGACAAGAAATGCACTGACACCCATGTTTGAAAAAATAAATCAACTGATTTACCATCAAAAAGTTTATCATAGAAAAAAACTGACATTATCATCAAAATTAAAAAATATATCATCTAAAAAATACATCAAGTCTACTGATATGTCAAGTTTTTATCAGCCAATGAAAACAAACAGACATATATGATAGGGCGGACTGACAGAATCTTCCGACAGATAATAGTTTAAAGAGTTTTTTGCTTCCTCACAATCTGAACCCTTCCCAACAGGCAGATGGGATAAAATCCATCTGCGGCAGACAACTAGCTCTTGAAAATATTAATCAATTTCTCCTTTTGCCACATTGTTTTTAAATCTATCGAATTGCATGATCATGCTGTCATTTTAAGAGATTTTTCCATAATACTGCCCAAAGTTATCACAGTTGTATGCTGTAGAATTGTATAGTATGTGAGAAAGGGCCAACCTAGAAATTGTGAAAGAGACTTGAGAGGTACATTTAACCCTTATACTGTAGAATTTCTGCTCAGCTTATAATATTGATTTTAAGTCTATATTACAGCAAATGCAAAGTAAATGTTTTTATAAGTCTACATTACGGCATAAGTAAATGTTTTAGTAGTCTACATTACGGCATAAGTTAATGTTTTTATAAGTCTACATTACGGCATAAGTAAATGTTTTAAAAAGTCTACATTACGGCATACACAAATGTTATTTAAAGTCTACATTACGGCATACATAAATGTTATTTAAAGTCTACATTACGGCATACATAAATGTTTTTAAAAGTCTACATTACAGCATATATAAATGTTATTGAAAGTCTACATTACGGCATAAGTATATGTTTTTATAAGTCTACACTACGGCATAAGTAAATGTTTTTATTAGTCTACATTACGGCATACATAAATGTTAATGAAAGTCTACATTACAGCATAAGTAAATTTTATTGAAAGCCTACATTACGGCATACATAAATGTTATTTAAAGTCTACATTACGGCATACATAAATGTTATTTAAAGTCTACATTACGGCATACATAAATGTTTTTAAAAGTCTACATTACAGCATACATAAATGTCATTACGGCATAAGTATATGTTTTTATAAGTCTACATTACAGCATAAGTATATGTTTTTATTAGTCTACATTACGGCATAAGTATATGTTTTTATAAGTCTACATTATGGCATAAGTAAATGTTTTTATTAGTCTACATTACGGCATAAGTAAATGTTTTAATTAGTCTACATTACGGCATAAGTAAATGTTTTTATAAGTCTACATTACGGCATACATATATGTTATTTAAAGTCTACATTAAGGCATACATTTACTGCATAAGTAAATGTTTTTATAAGTCTTCATTACGGCATACGTAAATGTTATTTAAAGTCTAAATTAATTACCGCATATGCAAAAGTTATTTTAAGTCTACATTATGGCATACATAAATGTTATTGAAAGTCTACATTACGGTATAAGTAGATCTAAATGTTTTTTATAAGTTTACATTACAGCTTACATACATGTTATTGAAAGTGTACATTATGGCATTATGTAAATGTTATTGAAAGTCCACGTTACGGCATACATAAATGTTATTTAAAGTCTAAATTACAGCATACTTAAATGTTATCTTAAGTCTACAGTACATCATACATAAATGTTATCTTAAGTCTACAGTACATCATAAAGTATATTGAATGATTGGAGCCTTTCTCAATAGTATCTCAGTTAAATCACAGAATTGCCTTTTCATATTTCTTTCATTTTAAGTAGAACAATATTTAACCATTTCTGTTTTTGTTGCTGATTGTAGCATCTCCAACAACAACCAGGCCTAACCTGTGTTTTACGGCCAATATAATTTATATGCATCATTGTAAATGTCAAATTTTTGTAACAAAAAATTATCTTTTGTCTGTTCTTAATGTTGCAACAATTAAAGGGCTGCTGTTTTGCAGTTCAATAAAAGAAACCTTTTTCTTTTTTTTTTATCGCTCTTTACCTTTTACCACATGCAGACAAAAATGTTGTGGAAAAGAGAAAATGCATAGATGTTTTCAAAAGTGCAGATTTGTTGTATTTAACCAAGGGTTAATGTAGTACTTTGTATGCTTTGTTGGAAGGTCGAGTCATTTCTCTCAATAAATTAAATTCTTTGCAATGTTACAAATGATGACAATTATAGACTACAGGTTGATCTTTAAATGTGTTATTAGGACATTGAAAGGAGCAATTTATCCTTTTCCCCATTTCTTAAGTTATGTATCAATTTATAATTGTACACATATATTTTCAAAGCATTTTGACCCACATGCAGACACATTTGACCCACATGCAGACCTATTTTGACCAACATGCAGACACATTTTAACCCACATACAGACACATTTAAACCCACATGCAGACCTATTTTGACCCACATGCACACATTTGAACCAACATGCAGACACATTTTGACCCACATGCAGACACATTTTGACCCACATGCAGACACATTTTGACCCACATGAAGACACATTTTGACCCACATGCAGACACATTTTGACCCACATGCAGACACATTTTGACCCACATGCAGACACATTTTGACCCACATGCAGACACATTTAAACCCACATAGAGACACATTTTGACCCACATGCAGACATATTTTGACCCACATGCAGACACATTTTAACCCATATGCAGACACATTTCAACCCATATGCAGACATATTTGAACCCATATGCACACATTTTAACTCACATAGACACATTTTGACCCATATGCAGACACATTTTAACTCACATACAGACACATTTTGACCCACATGCAGACACATTTTGACCCATATGCAGACATATTTTGACCCACATAGAGACATTTTAACCCACATGCAGACACATTTCAATCACATAGAGACACATTTTGA
The DNA here is from genome assembly GCA_031761405.1 of Serripes groenlandicus. NCBI lineage: Eukaryota > Metazoa > Mollusca > Bivalvia > Cardiida > Cardiidae > Serripes > Serripes groenlandicus. The sequence goes on along the minus strand of JASEVX010000005.1, from coordinate 15,723,621 downwards.
ACCATATGCAGACACATTTTGACCCATATGCAGACACATTTTAACCCTTATGCAAACACATTTTAATCCATATGCAGACATATTTTAAACCATAGGTATGCAGACATATTTTAGCCTGCATACAAAGATATTTTTCCCATATGCAGACACATTTTAACCCACATGCAGACACATTTCAACCCACGTACAGACATATTTTAACAGACATGAAGACACATTTGTTGTAGGCATGTAGGGTTTAAAACAGCAATATATAGTAATAGATTAGGATAACCTACCTGAATCACATAATGTGCACAGCTATATTTATGTCTACACAGCCTATGTTGTGGACAGTCCTTCACCCATTTAACAGCATGATGATATAGCGGTACACTTTCTTTCATCGACAGTCCATTCTCTAGTCTATGGTCACTCCTTTGTGTTTTCTCTTCCCCGTCACATTCCAGTGGTCCCTGTTCTGATGGGTTTAGTGATGGAATTGTCTCGTGAGGTCCAAACAATTTTCTAGTAATATAATCGATTAATCATTGCCAGTTTATACATGTTTTTAGTCATATCATAGCAACCAGTTCACCTACCTTGCTGCTTTTTCATATAAGCTGCAAGCCTATTGGTGAAAGACAAAGGACGCTTACAGCATTGACTTTTGTCAAATGCTGGAAAGAATGTTGGTCAAGCTGGGGTTCGAACTCACAAACACTGGTTTGACAGCCTGCATTGCTAATGAATTTAGCCATATATGGAATAACAGCTCAGCCCCTGACATCTTTTTTTTAAGACCAATCAATATGGCTTGAAGGAAGACTGGTGGAGGGTCACATAAGGAAGAATTCTACAAAACCATTTGAAAATTGATCAAATAGCTTTCTGTTGCCAAGACAACCAAAACGTTCATGTACAAATGACAGACAAATGCAACATGACATAAGCTTGCCTGACTTCCAGTCAGTGGATCCAAAAATTGCTCTTCATGAGTTATATCTCCTTTTGCCATAAAGTTTTCAACTCCATTCATAAATTATACTTCGGACCTTGACCTTTAGATCATGTGACCTTATGTCTATTTTTTAACCAGTGCTTGTAAAGTAAATTGATTTCTAAATGTCAGAAATTAATTCAGCTTGAATAAATCTGACCTACTTACTTAAATATGGACATTGTTCCTTCTGGCAGGCCATTGCTCTTTCTGAAAATAAACAAATTAATATTGACTCAATATAGACCCAATATATACTCAATATATACTCAATATAGACTCAATTCTCATCAGACCTGTAACCTTTCCTAAGTAGACATCTTGTTTAAAAGGTCATTATTCACATATCATAAATCATTCAAAATGCTGTCTACTGCATTTCTACCACATGGTCTTAAGATCAGACAAGATCAGAGTAGAAGAATTTTAAAGTTTGGGCATTTTCCCACTTTCTTATGCCACTGTAAACAAAGTTCGACATAGAATTTAAACCTTTGAAAACTTTTGAAAGAGGAGTACCAATGAAGTATTCCTGTGAAGTTTGGTTGAAATTGGTCCTCTGGTTTAGTAAATAATCAAATGACAGCTGGAGAATGACCAGAAAAGATCACCTTGAGCCATTCGCCAAGGTGGTCTTTAACCCTTTCCCACATACGAAAATTCTGCAGCAGACGACTTTGAACATATTTTGTCAAAAAATAGAAAATATCTTTAATAGAATGGATAACCTACGACTAAAAGTGGAAAAACATTGTGGAAAAAGGAGAATTTGCTCGTTTTGAGCAATTTTTTCTCTTATTTTATGTCACTTTGTTTTTCAAAAGCCTTCTGCTGCAGAGGAGCCAGAAAGCGTCTAAATGAGGGAAAGGGTTAAAAGACTTTCATACATTTGTGACCAGTGTAGATCAAGTTCAGCATTGTTTGCCATCCAGTACGTGACTCATAGACATATTTTCAAGAAGAGATTGAGATCATGATCTGCATCTACACATGTATAATTATGTACAAAGACCAATTGTTATTTCCTGCATCGAAGCTTATAATATCATTCTGAAACATACATACATGTAGTTCAACAACAATTTTGCCTTTTTTTCACAATTTGTCCTATTCTTTTTCAAAATCTTACTGTTATGAGTCAATGTTTTTTCCATATTTTTTGTTTGGTAAAGTTTAATAATCACGCCTTCTGCTGCAGAGGAGCCAGAAAGCGTCTATATGAGGGAAAGGGTTAAAAGACCTTCATACATTTGTGACCAGTGTAGATCAAGTTCAGCATTGTTTGCCATCCAGTACGCGACTCATAGACATATTTTCAAGAAGAGATTGAGATCATGATCTGCATCTACACATGTATAACTATGTACAAAGACCAATTTTTATTTCCTGCATCGAAGCTTATAATATCTTTCTGAAACATACATACATGTAGTTCATCAACAATTTTGCCTTTTTTTCACAATTTGTCCTATTCTTTTTCAAAATCTTACTGTTATGAGTCAATGTTTTTTCCATATTTTTTGTTTGGTAAAGTTTAATAATCACAATCTGGTATTGTGATAAATGTCCAAATTCCAAATTTTCACAAAAACCTCACCTTTGACAAGGACGTTAACAACAAATCAACCAGTAGTGAATACTACTTAACCCCCACCCTTTTCCCACATACAACAAATCTGCAGCAGATGATGTGAGAACATCAAGGCAGACGTTTTCAAAAGCCGTCTGCTGCACCATCAAAGTGTGTCTGTATGAGGGAAAGCATTTAAACCGTTTCCCTCATACGACAATTCTGCAGCAGACGACTTTGAACGTATTTTGTCAAAACATCGAAAATCTCCATAATTGAATGGATAACCTGTGACAAAAAGGGGAAAACATTGTGGCAAAAGGAGAAATTCCACGTTTTGTGCAATTTCTTCTTTTGTCACTATGTTTTCAAACAGCCGTCTGCTGCAGAGGCGTCAGAAAGCGTCTATATGAGGGAAAGGGTTAACCTGTTGCAGATGACAACACTCCAGGAAAGTTAAAATGACTCAAAACAATCAATTTCTCTTTATTTTCATACACAATATTTTCAACTCTGTATCAAAAATACATTTCGAGATCTTACATAAATATTATATTTCCCCCGATTTCTTCAAATAAGACAACTTTTAATATCAGGTAACCAATCCATTACATCAGCTCAAAGGGAGGTAACTAATCCATTACCTCAGCTCAAAGGGAGTACCCACAACCGAGGTTTTATTATTCTCGCCTTTCTGCATATTATGATATAGAGATTTTATTAAGCAAAGTACTCCAAGTAGGAGGTAAAGGGTTATGTAACAGTAATCCATGCTGAGGCTGGGATTTTATGGGGTTTTGAGTAATTATTGCATCCAGGTGACCGTAAATAAACCTCGTGTCAGTCCTGGCACTTGACAATGAAAAATGACAACTACTGACTTTTACGACAGCCGTGTAACCTCTACCATAGCAACAATGTAGACATTCTATACCTAACACTCACCACTTAATAATAAACATGTTTTTCTGCCACTGTTAAATTTTTTTCCTAGGATAATATGAATCACCCAGGCGAAATGAACACCATGGTTGACCATGGATACCATGGTACTTAACTGTTGATCATGAACTACCATGAACAGCCATGTTTTTCCATGGTTTTACGAGTCAATTACCATGGTTGACCATGGTCAACCATTGACACAAATATTAACCATGGTCAGCCATGGTCATGATCAAGTTTGACCATGGTCAACCATGGTAATAAGATATTAACCATGGTCAACCATGGTAATAAATTCTAGCCATGTCATAGTCAACCATGGTCTACCATGGTAGAAATTATTCTGCTGTACACTGCAAGAACTTTGTAACAACTTTTTTTTTTAAATATTAATGGTTTTATTTGGACTCTAAATAAATGTTTGATAAATAGCCAAGTTTAAAAAATATATCACTACAACATTTATTAAGGACACTTATAGAACACTTCTAGAACCAATCTAATAATTGCAACAACAACAACAACAGGAAGTTTAGATTTTAAATTTTCAAAATGGATGACAATGTGACATGTTAAAATTCAGGCAATGTTTTCACAAAACACTCAGTTATAATGGATTGTCATCAAATAGTATGTACATAGTGATTTGTAAATAACTTTTCTTCTCATTCTAATGACTAAAGCAGATAGAAAAAACATAAAATGAAGATTTACAAATACATTCAGATATGGCAATGTATTCAACTTGGCTTGGAAACACTTGACAGGTAAAACTTATGTTAATGAATGTTTATTCAGTGATTTAAAATGAAATTCATCATCTTTGGTGATAACTCTTATAACATGATTATTTTCTGGAACACTTTTAGGCCTTATAAGGCAGTTCCAGCCCCTGGCATTTTCAGTTAATTTTGTAATTGTGAACAATTTATAATGTATGTCTAACTGATATTTTCATGGTAAACCATTGTCTTTCATGGTAAACCATGTTCTACCATTGTATTCAGCCATGTCATTACAGGCAATGAGAAAACATGGTATTTCATGGGTTACCATGGGTATCAGTGACCACTGTCAACCATGGTTTCAATGGTTAACCATAGATATTGATGACCATGGTCAACCATGGTTATAAACTATGGTGCCATTTAACATAACATGGTTTTCAATGGTAGACCATGGTTTTACAGTGATGGTATATCATGGAATACCATGGTATTTCATGGGTTACCATGGGTATCAATGACCATTGTCAACCATGGTATTCAATGGTTAACCATGGATATTGATGACCATGGTCAACCATGGTTATAAACTATGGTGCCATTTAACATAACATGGTTTTCAATGGTAGACCATGGTTGTACAGTGATGGTATATCATGGAATACCATGGTTTTTCATTGAAGAATACCATGGTTTTTCGCCTGGGCGTGACTTCACATAATAACAGACTGCAAATCTGATGCAGACGACTTTAAAAAAAAACTCTAAGCAAAAAGAAAACATCTTTAAATGAAAATACAATTAATGAAAAGAGTAGAAAACCATTGTGACAAAACAGGTGAAATTGCTCATCTTGTGTAATTTCTCTATTTGCAAAAATATTTTCTGAGGTAGTCTGCTGCAGATGCGTCAAAATTGGAGGAGGTTAATTGCAGAACCACCGATAGTCTGGTTTGGTGTGTTTGGTGTGATTTGGCTTATATAAAGTTCTTAGAGAAAAAGATGAGAACTGTTCACTTATCAACAAGTTAATGGAGTTTTGCAAGCAATACAAAAGTATGGTACATGCATGGTCTTATAGACATGAAATTGCGGGGGGAAAAATCTTCAAGTCTGAACTTGACCTTGGAAGTAGGTGGCTTGTTATGGTGCATGACACATCATCTTGCTATGAAGAAGATTTGTGTAAAGTTATACCAAAATCCATTCAAGCATGTGGAAGACTCAGCCCAGACACGTCAGAAAAGCCTGGGAACGTTTGAGACCAAATTGTGACCTTGACTTTGAGAGTAGGTGTCTGGTTGTTGTGCATGACACATTATCTTGTTAATAATTGTGTGAAGTAATATTAAAATACATTCAAGCATATGGAAGATACAGCGCAGACAATAAGAAATTTCGGACAGAAAATGTTCGAACCCAAACTATGACCTTGACCTTGGGAGTTACAGGTGGCTGGGTGATGTGAATGACACATCATCTTGTTATGGAGAATAATTGTGTTAGCAATATCAAAATTCATTCGAGCATGTAGAAGATGCAACCTGGACACGAAATTGCAGACGGACATTGTTTAACCCCAAATTTTGACCTTGGGAGTAGGTGGCTGGGTGATGTGCATGACATGATCATCTTGTCATGGAGAATAATTGTGTAAGCAATATCAAAGTCCATTCAAGCATGAAGAAGAAATTGCAGACGGACAATGTTAAATAGTCAATTTCAAAAGCAAGGTACCGCCTCAAGGGTGTATATAGTGGTAGAGTGTCTGCCTTGAGTGCGGGAAGTCGCGGGTTTGATCCCCAGCTGTGTCAAACCAAAAACTTTAAAGGTGGTAGTAATGGCTGCCCTCCTTGGCAGGCAGAGTTGCGTGGTTAGCATTACGACCAACTGGCTGGTGTCAGGATAAATGCACCATTATATGACTTGTTGAAAGTGCTTAAGACACCAAACAATCCGTCAAAAGCGAGGTTACCGCAAACCGAGGCATCCTCTGACAACATAAGTTTGACTTTTAACCTCTGTCTGAAAGTTAATAATAGAGAAAGAGCACTTGTGCTCAAAATGGAGAACAAGTATTCCAAGTTTGATTAATGTCTGTTGTACCAATTTCTCTTGACTTTTGAACTCTGAACATGAAAATTAAAAGTAAGAGCACATCTTTTCAATATGGGGATCATTTAAGTATGCTGAGTTGGATTGGTTTTCTCTGAATTGTTCTTACAAGATGTTGTACATGGAGACACACATACACAGATGCCTGGCGTGCTGCTCTATTCCCAACACAATGCACTGCATTGCCCTGACTTTTCAAGGTAAGTGGCATCACACCCTGCCAAGCCAAGGGACACAATACAGTCAGGATCGTATCAATATTGTCTAGTATTAACCCTTTCCCACATACAACAAATCTGCAGCAGACAACTTTGAAAACATCTAGGCAATAACATGGAAAATCGCCATTTATGAAGGTATAATTACTGAAAGAAGTTGAAAACATTCTGGCAGCGGGAAAAATTGCTTGTTTTGAGCAATTTCTTCTTTTGTCATATTGTTTTCAAAAGACGTTTGCTGCAAAGGCATCAGAAAGGGTCTATATGTAGGAATGGGTTAAGAGTATAAAAACCACCTAGGTTGAAGAAAACTAGTGCAGGCCCAATATTTCATTTCCTCTGTAACTTGAGAATCCTAAACAAATCACAGGAGTTACCCATTTAATATGGTAATTTGGTGATGAAAAATCATTTTACCCTTATCCTTTAAATATGAGTTGGTAATTTGAGGCCAGTGAGAAACATAGCATAAATACAGATCATTTTATTATAATTATCTAATTTACCCTTAATTTTCCTCTTACAATTTCTCCTTTTGCCACAATGTGTTCAACTCTTTTCAATAACATTCGTTTATAGAGATTTTTCATGTTTTGCCTGCCTACATGCTTTCAAAAAATGGTCTACTGCAAATTTGGTGTATATGGGAAAGGGTTAAAGCTTCAGCAAAATCAATAGCTGTAGTTGCAGCAAAGAAATAAGTTGTTAACACAATTTGCCACAAAACTTCAACCTTTATTTATGAAACAACATTATTCTTCAAAGTTTAGGTTCATACGAATATTTGCTAGAAACAAGTGATCTAAATCTATGTATGAATGTATAACAATTGAAAAGAGTTGAGAACATTGTGGCAAAAGTTGTCTGCTGCTGACGCATCAGAATGCGTCTGAAAGTGGGAAAGGGTTTAATAATTATGGTATTAAGTAGAAGGTTTATGTCATTACAATTGAGTATCACTGCTGCAATGAAAAGCTGCAGATGCTGATGCAATACAATCTAAATCTGCATAAGAAAAAGAAACACTATTAAACCCTTTCCCACCTGTAGACACATTTTGACACATCTGCAGCAGACGACTTTTGAAAACATTGTGATAAAAGGAGAAATTGCTCAAAACAAGCAATTTCTCCTTTTGCCACAACGTTTTCAATTTTTTCAGTAATTATACCTATAATTATTATAGAGATTTTCCATATTTTTGAGAAGACATTTTCAAAAGTGTCTGTTACAGATTTGTCATATGTGGAAAAGGGTTAACCCTTTCCCTCATATTACAATTCTGCAGAGACAACTTTGAACATATTTTGTCAAAAAAAAAGAAAATCTCTATAATTGAATGGATAACCTATGACAAAAAGTGGAAAACGTTGTGGCAAAAGGAGAAATTGCTTGTTTTGAGCAATTTCTTCTTTTGTCACTATGTTTTCAAATAGCCGTCTGGTGCAGAGGCATCAGAAAGCGTCTTTATGAGGGAAAGGGTTAAACCATTTCTCATATGCAGATCCATTATAGTCTGGTTCCCTGCATACTATATGACATAGTGATAGGGGCAGGTAATCCAGACTAGATCCGTTACAGCAAACAACTTTTGCTGTATGGGTGAAACGGGATAACAAATCACTTTTGGCACACACATTTCTCCTCTGTTCACTGAAGGTCTTAACCCTTTCCCACATACAACAAATCTGCAACAGACGACTTTGAAAACATTGAGGACAAAATGAGAAAAATCTCTATAATAGAAAGTATAATCAATTAAAAGAGCTAAAAACATAGTGGCAAAAGGAGAAATTACTCATCTTGAGCAATTTCTTCTTTTGTCACAATGTTTTCAAAAGTTGTCTCCTGCAGAGGTGTCAGAAAGCGTCTATATGAGGGAAAGGATTAAAATTCTAGTCACACTCTCCTTTTGTTCTGGCCACTTACCGCCACTTTTAGTTTTGATTCACGACTTTGTCTTTGATTGATGGAGTGAGATTCTTCGCCATTGTTCCACAAAGCTCTTGCCATAGTTTCTGTCAAGCCATTTGTGTAACAAAACAATGAGGCTGAGATCGACCATTGTGAAAATTAAAATCTCCAGTCCATCTGGAGTACTCTAAGTTTGAAACATTAACCCTTTTCCACCTATTAGAAATCTGTAACAGAGACTTTGTGAAAGTCTAGGCAAAAATATGAAAAATTTGAAAAAAGGAAAGCATGATAATTGAATAGAATTGAAAACCTTGTGACAAAAAAAAGAAGTTGCTTATAATGAGCAATAACTTCTTTGGCCAAGATGTTTTCTAAAAGTTGTCTGCTTCATAGGCATTGGAGTGCCTCTAGAGAGGAAAGAGTTAGAATTTCTACATCTCATTGTGACCTGCCGTTATTTCACACATTCTTTTACAGAAGTTCTTTTTAGGATATGTAAATCTGTAGATTAAAACTTTTTTTTTTAAACCAACCATTTTATACACCTAGCTCAGAGGTGGATGACTTTTGGAAATGTTGTTGAAAAAGGGAAGTTGCCCTTTAAATACAAGTTATTTCTCCTTAACCTTTTCCCTCATATAGACGCTTTCTGACGCCTCTGCAGCAGACAGTTTTTTGAAAACATAGTGACAAAAGATGAAATTGCACAAAACGTGCAATTTCTCCTTTTGCCACAATGTTTTCCACTTTTTGTCATAGGTTATCCATTCAATTTATGCAGATTTTCTATGTTTTCACAAAATATGTTCAAAGTCGTCTGCTGCAGAATTGTCGTATGAGGGAAAGGGTTAATCCACAATGATTTTAGCTGTATATCAAAACTGCAACATATTCATCAAATTTACAAAATATTGACTTGATGATTATTTTCAGATGTAATCCTTGAATCAGCAGCAGACAACCTGGAAATGGGCCAAAAATATTGAAATTCTCTTTCATTGAAAGTACATGTTTAGTTAGTGAATAGAGTTTGAAAACATTGTGACAAAAGGAGAAATGGCTGATCATTATCATTATCCAAGAATATTACCTAGTTCCTTCCTTATGTATCTAATCAAACAACAATTCAGAAGAAAATTCTTAATTAAATAATATTGCTAACGAGAACAATATCTTTTACAAAGGTACGTAGTCTAATACAAATTGACCCTGCGTTCTAAGTATGTGTTAATTCCTTGGAATTAGATTGGTTGAGTTGAGTTTAACACCGTTTTCGAAGATATTTCAGTTATATCACAGCGACAAGTTCACCTAACATTGTGTTTTCTGGCAACCTTCCCACAGAGACAAACCCATTTGGTGGAAGACATATGATGCAAGTCACCCTGACTTTTGATGACAATAAGTGGAAAACATTGTGGAACAAGAGTTGTCGGAGGACAATATAGCTCGCCTATCAGGGATATCGTCTATCAGGGCCTACTTCAGAACAGTTATAGCATGGGTATAAAGTCCAAAATCCAAAAGTGGAATAATTCAGTTGAAATTGAATTTACAAAAGAAAGACAAGAATTACGCGTAATTAAATGTCTCACTGTGTCCCCTGCTTTGACTATCAAGGCAAGTGTAAAAGACAAAAAGTAAACAAAACTCTAACATTGAGCTAAACACAATTATTTTTAAACAAGAAATAATAAAAAAAAAAAGTTCAAAAATACAAGAAATTTAAAAAAAAAAAATTGAGCTGAACACAAAGTTCCAAAATTCAAGAAAAAAAATAAAAAATAAAAAAATAATGCTCAAAGTTCAAAAATACAAGAAAATTAAAAAAAAAAAATGAAATTAATCCAACAAAATATGAAGAAGCTATGCCCAATTTTCAAAATCCAGCAAAAAACAAATGTTTTACCCCAAAAAATATGAAAGCCCTAGAACCAGTACTTATTGAGAAAAAAAAAAAAATCGAAACTTTAACGTTGAGCTAAACGCAAAATTGAAAAATACAAGAAAAGAAAAAGAAAAAAATCCAAATGTTTGAAAAAAATCCATTCCAGAGTTATGGGACTTGACATACAAGGTCCCCTAATGACCCTGAATAAGTGTGTGAAGTTTGAAAGCAACAGCATACACAGTGTCTGAGAAAAGGAATTGCACGCAAAGTTTGACCAAATTTCTAGGTCCAAAAAGGGGCACAATTCAGTCAAAATCCATTCCAGAGTTATGGGACTTGACATACAAGGTCCCCTAATGATCCTGAATAAGTGTGTGAAGTTTCAAAGCAACAGTATACACAGTGTCTGAGAAAAGGCCTTGCACGCAAAGGTTTGACCAAAATTCTAAGTCGAAAAAGGGGCACAATTCAGTCAAAATCCATTCCAGAGTTATGGGACTTGACATACAAGGTCCCCTAATGATCTTGAATAAGTGTGTGAAGTTTCAAAGCAACAGCATACACAGTGTCTGAGAAAAGGCCTTGCACGCAAAGGTTTGACCAAAATTCTAAGTCGAAAAAGGGGCACAATTCAGTCAAAATCCATTCCAGAGTTATGGGACTTGACATACAAGGTCCCCTAATGACCCTGAATAAGTGTGTGAAGTTTGAAAGCAACAGCATACACAGTGTCTGAGAAAAGGCCTTGCACGCAAAGGTTTGACCAAATTTCTAAGTCCAAAAAGGGGCACAATTCAGTCAAAATCCATTCCAGAGTTATGGGACTTGACATACAAGGTCCCCTAATGATCCTGAATAAGTGTGTGAAGTTTCAAAGCAACAGTATACACAGTGTCTGAGAAAAGGCCTTGCACACAAAGGTTTGACCAAAATTCTAAGTCGAAAAAGGGGCACAATTCAGTCAAAATCCATTCCAGAGTTATGGGACTTGACATACAAGGTCCCCTAATGATCCTGAATAAGTGTGTGAAGTTTCAAAGCAACAGCATACACAGTGTCTGAGAAAAGGCCTTGCACGCAAAGGTTTGACCAAGCTGGCAACGCGGACGCCAACGCCAACACCAACGCCAACGCCAACGCCAACGCCAACGCCGGGGTGATAACATAAGCTCCCCTATTTCTTCGAATAGGCGAGCTAAAAAGGAGAAATTGCACGTTTTGTGCAATTTCTTCTTTTGTCACTATGTTTTCAAAAAGCCGTCTGCGGTAGAAGCGTCGGAAAGCGTCAATGAGTCCCTTTCAAACCCACAACCCCCTGTTTGATAGCCTTTGTCGTAACCGACCGAGTTTTCGCAGCTCTGGGTGACCTAGAAGTCAATGTTGAATCCAGGCGAGTAAAGGGTACAAATCAGTAGCCCACCTGTGAAATTTTAGATTTCATTGCTTATGTCAAAACCAGGAGATTAATGATTTTTCCAGTATCATTCTGACAAAACACACTACCACTTCTATATGTTTAATGTTTTTCCTGATAGCACCACCTCTAAACCCTTTTCCACATAAAGAAGCTTTTTGATATATCTGCAGCAGAAGCTTTGTCGAAACATTGTGGCAAAAGGAGAAATTGCTTAAAATCAGCAATTTCTTCTTTTTCCACAATATATTAATTTTATTCAATAATTGCTTCTTTTTTTTTCCTTTAAAGAGAGTTTCCATATATTTGACTCCATGTTTTCAAAGTAATCAGCTGCAGAGTTGGTGTATATGGGAAAGGATTAATGGTACTGCATCAGACTTTGTTTTGGAAATATGAAACAGAGTAATTGTTCATGTCAAGCATTTTTTCTACTTTTTCAATTATTTCTGTAAACCTTTACCCACATGTAACACAAATCTGCAGCAGATGACTTTGAAAACATCTAGGCAAAAAATATGAAAGATCTCCATCAAAGAAACATAATTATTAAAAACACTGTGTCAGAAGAAAATATTGATCACTATTGTGAGTATATCTTTTTTTGCCAAAACGCTTTCAAAGCATTGTCTGCTAGAGATTCATATAATGATTACATCTACAAATCTGGCACTTAACCTTTCATCTATAAACTCTATTCAAAATGTGGATTACATGAGTTATTTCTCTTACATTACTTTTCTCCCCTAAATAACGGGGATGGTTTGTAAAAGAGCAGAGGTACAACTCAATTTCATTTGTTAACGATTTTTCTCATAGAGACAATTTCTGTGCCAGCAGACAATTTTTGTGGCGATTGGTTGACAATCGCCACAGTGCTACCAAAACAACAACAACGAAAAAAAATTATATAGTCGTATTTGAACAATCGGTTGGATATTTCTGCAAAGGCAATTTACTCACTTCCGTTAAACCCCATATATATATATAGTTCCATCAGTGATGCAGGCACACGATTAATAATGATAATGTTAGTGCTACTTTGATACCGGATTGGTACTAATATTTGAGATTTATCGAGAAAATATCTAAATAGAGTTAAACTATTTACATATTATCTTTCTTCATGTTTGGGCAGATAATAAATATCATCGGGCGTCTTGGGTACGCTATGCAGAGTATCATGATACTCCTGTGCCTCGTTTTATTTTTACTGTAGTCAACCGTAACCTTTTGACCTTTAACCTGATTCGGCAGGAGTTGGTTGTACTCTGATTATCTTCGTCAAGATTTGGCAGATAATAAATATCATTGCGCGTTCTGCCTTGCAAATAACGACAACTCTGGTGATACTCAAATCTGGAAATTCCAAAAGGTTCTATAAATAGCTCGCGAGACCAAAAACCAGAAAAGCTTGTAAATCTCAATATTATAAACGCTTTATTTTGTACTTGTTTAAATATATGAAAGCGTCTAGATAATAAGACTGGTTTACAAAGGTTTAAAGGACACACGATGGCAGTGTGTACACACGTTATGTATACACGTCTGCACGTTCTAGAGTCAATTAGCAATCAATGCTGACAGTGTAGCCTAATTGAGTTTGAAGATCTAGCATTATAATATATGCCTATATTTTCATAAATTAAACAGTTTGGCAAATAGTGAAATTGTGCTTTTGGAGCATGTTTTGTGTTTGTTTTTGCACTCACATTATTCGAAGCAGTTTAACAACCTCAGAGACATATAAATACACTGTGACAACCCTCAATCATGCAATGTGAAGGGACTAAATTGAACAGACCTGTTTAATATCGGACATAATTGAAACAAACACCAAACTAATGGATACTGTTTTCTCTCCTTTCTTTAGTCATTTCTAAAGTGTAAAATATATTTTATCTTAATATGGCCTAACGACCTGGTGATAAACATGTGATTACCCAAACAATTTAGATTACAAATAGTCATTCTAATGAGCTAAAACGGTAGTCTATCGAATACCAACTAGATTTTTCATAACTTTGGAATGGCCTAATTTTGAACACATCATGACCAATTTCAGAACGTAACTAAATAATCACCAAGACAACATTCTGGCAAACTAACATTATTCTACTGTCAAAAGATGCAGGGTTGATACATTCTCAAATATACCCGCACCAGAGTCATCGCAAGCCCTACACCGATATACTGCTTGTTACTTTGCAGGATTTTCCATACGATCGCCACTACAGTGCCATTGGCGCTTTGATTTAAAAACATTATTGCAAAAAGGAGAATTTATTAAAGCCTTTTAATGAGCAATTTCTCCTTTTACAACAATGTTTTCAACTCTTTTCTATAATAATACTTTCATTGGAAGAGATATTTCATATATTTGTTCAGAAGTTTTTAACCCTTTCCCTCATACAACAATTCTACAGCAGACGACTTTGAATGTATTTTGTCAAAACATAGAAAATCTCAATAATTGAATGGATAACCTATGACAAAAAGTGGAAAAACATTGTGGCAAAAGGAGAAATTGCACGTTTTGTGCAATTTCTTCTTTTGTCACTATGTTTTCAAAAGCCGTCTGCTGCAGAGGCGTCAGAAAGCATCTATATGAGGGAAAGGATTAAAGCTGTCTAGTTCAGATGTGTTGTATATTGGAAAGGATTAAACGAAGACTCCTGCAAAGGTGTCAAAAGCAAACTGCATGAATGAAATGGTAATTAATACATTTCCCTGATAGAGATGACTTTCAATACCACCACTGCAGCCAACTTTTGAAAACATCTTGGGAAACGTAGAAATTACTCAAAACATGAATTTTTTCCTTTGTCCACAACAATTTAAATACTGTATGAAAATAAACACTCAGTTCTCTGAGAATAATGATGTTGAATTATATTTCTAAGAATTGTTTTCTTAATTAAACCTTTCCCACCTGCAGACGCATTTGAAGCAATAGCAGCAGATGACTTTTGAAAACATTGTAGCCAAAGATGAAATTACTCTTGATGAGCAATTTCTCCTTTATAGCCACAATGTTTTCAACTTTATTTAACAATTAAGCTATCTTTTATGGAGATTTTTCAGGTTTTTGTCACCATGTTTTCAAAGTCGTCTGCTGCAGATTTGCTGTATGTGAGAAAGGCTGTAAAGAACCTACTTTAAAATTTGAAGATCACATCAATAGCTAAGAATAAGGGTTTTAACCCTATCCCACTTGCAGACCCATTCTGGTGCATTTACAGCAGACAATTTTTGAAAACATTATGGCAAAGGGAGAAATTGCTCATTATGAGAATTTCACGTTTCAACTTTATTCAATAATTATACTTTGATTTATATCGATTTTCCGAATATTTGTCTAAATGTT
This sequence comes from Serripes groenlandicus, assembly GCA_031761405.1. NCBI lineage: Eukaryota > Metazoa > Mollusca > Bivalvia > Cardiida > Cardiidae > Serripes > Serripes groenlandicus. Next base: position 15,708,480 of record JASEVX010000005.1, on the reverse strand, counting down.
TTCTAATTGGTCTACTGCAGACTTGTTGTAATTAGGAAAGGGTCAACATACAAAACATATCATAATCATCAAAATCTTTGAAGTCACTTTTTCCTTAGTGATCAGGTGAAGATAGTTTCTGTCTGCTATTGTTTATCCTTTTCCACATGCAGACGCATTTTGACACATACGTAGCAGACAACCTTTGAAAACATTGAAGCAAAAGATAACACTGCGCATGATGAGCAGTTTCACCTCATGCCAAGATTGTTTTCAACTCACTTTTCATAATTAACCCTTTCCCTCATATAGACGCTTTCTGACGCATCTGCAGCAGATGGCTTTTTGAAAACATAGCGACCAAAGGAATAATTGCTCAAAACAAGCAATTTCTCCTTTTTGCACCATGTTTTCAATTCTATTCAATTATTGTACTTTTATTAAAAGGGATCGAGTTTCCAATTTCTTTCGGGTATGTTTTAAAAGTTGTCTGCAGCAAAATTGTTGTATGTGGGAAAGGGTTAACCACTCTCCAATTCATATAACTGATTAAGTGAAAGTATGACAAACAGACACACAGAGAGACAGAGATGATGTAAAGTTATTCCTAAGTACCGTCCTACCATGTTTAGTGATACAGAAATCTGGAGAAATAAAACTCAATAGTGATACAAAAGAAAAAAGATTTCCAGGGAGCACAACACATGAGTAATTTTCTCCCAAAATATCTATTACATTATAAATGTCAAGTCAATAAGACTAGTGGAAAGAATTTCTTTGAAGATTATGATTATGGGTGGATGTTTTTCATTCCCTTTCCCGCCAGACTTCTTCCCCGTTTCTGTCAGTCAGTCGAGATCCGGTTGATAACTAGTCAACACAATCATACTCGGGGAATCTTTACGGAATCTTTACAACAGTATTCGTCTTGACATTGATGTCCGAGATAAGTGGGTTTGATTGTTGAAGAATGCTGCATGCTGGTCTACCTACTGGTACCTGTCAACCAGTGTTGGAAAACTGATAAACATGGCTTCCCCTTATCACATAGGCTATCTTTCGGCTCTTACCATATGAACCGTGTCAGTGGAAAAGGGGATTTATTGTCTATAGCCACAGTGAAGACTAATATCATCCCTTTCCCACATACAACAAATCACCAGCAGACAACTTTGAAAAACATCTAGGCAAAAATATGAAAAATATCTACGATTGAAACTATAATTATGAACTTCAGGCTTGAAAACATCATGACAAAAGGCAAAATTGTTCATCATAAGCTATTTCGTCTTTTGTCAGAATGTTTTTAAGTCAAATGCTACAAATGCATAAACAAAATTCTGAAAGATTTGAAAGGTTAATAAATTATATGCATTCGCTGTCCGTCTGTTTTACAGCAGATGTCTAGATATACAATGTATGCTTTTTATCAATTTTTTGAAAACATAGTGACAAAAGAAGAAATTGCACAGAACGTGCAATTTCTCCTTTTGCCACAATGTTTTCCACATGAACTTTGGGATAAAATTGTAAAAATAGTGTTTAAATCCAACAATAACAAGGAACATGGCGAAGTCTCAATAAGTGTTTAATTAAAGGCAAACATTTTGTTGCCATTATTACCCATTTATTTATTATCCCTTTCCCACCTGCAAGACGCATTTTGACGCATCTGCAGCAGAGGACTTTTGAAGACATGTTGGTAAAAGGAGAAGTTGCCCATAATGAGCAACTTCTCCTTTTGCGACTATACGTTTTCAACTCTATGTAATTCAGAGATTTTCTACATTTTCAAGAAGATGGTTTAAAAGTCGTCTGCTGCAGATTTGTTGTAAGTGGAAAAGGGATAAATTAGTAACTAGAAAATATCTGCAAGACACGCCATAAAAAATCCATGAATTTATTAGATAGTCTATTATCATGGTAGGCTATTTATAGTAACTTCCCCCAAAATATTTCAAAAATCCACAGAGGAATTTATTGTCAAGGGGTAAAAGTTTAAAAATGTGCCTTTTCTTTCAGCAGGTTGGTAAAGATAAATGGACAAGGCTTGAAAAGAGTCTGAAATCTTATCTACCATCCATTATATTCTGACACGGTGGTAACTATATCCTAGTTTAATTAACGACCTGCCATAATATTGTACAATCATCAGGGATAAAAAAAAAAAAATACAAACCTTTCAGCTTAGAGATATGTTCCTTTGCGGTACAATATATCTAGCTGCATTTGATGTTATTGCTCATTTTCTGGGCTTACACTTCTAGCTTGTTGATAGATAATATGAGCCGTTCCATGAGAAAACCAACATTGTGGACTCTGCGTAAAGTATCGACCCGGATCAGCCAAAGCAATACTGTGCAGGCTAATCCGGGCAGACACTTTTCACCTCCTATGGATTTTCTGTTTCTGGAACATTACTCTATACCTCTATTCCGCCTGAGACCGAATGTGTCGGCCCTCAGATTAGCGTGCGATACGCAGAGTCCATAATGTTGGTTTCCTGGTGGAAAGGCTCATATTCACATAAATATTGGCTTATAAAACAACTGTGAATATAGACTTAGACAAGATTATGTAAACCCTTTCCAACATAAAACAATTCTGCAGCAGACGACTTTGAACATATTTTGACAAAAAATAGAAAATCTCTATAATTGAATGGATAACCTATGACTAAAAATGGAAAACATTGTGGTAAAAGAAGAAAGCTTGTTTTGAGCAATTTCTTCTTTTGTCACTATGTTTTCAAAAAGCAGTCTGCTGTAGAGGCATCAGAAAGCGTTTATATGAGGGAAAGGGTTTACATTCCCATCTGATGTTTCACTGTTCTGGCAAAGCTAAATATTAGATTCATGGGCATTGCATGTTGTCAACTCGTTCCCACATACAGAAGCTTTCTGACAAAAGGAAAAATTGCTCATTTATGGAGATTTTCATGTATTTGCCATTATGTTTTCAAAGGCGTCTGCTGTAGATTTATAGTATGAGGGATAGGGTTAAATACAATTTAGGCTATTACTGAATGCACTAAAGTGAGCCAAGAAGAGCACCATATTTACAATCTGTCAAGTCTTTTACATAACCTAAACTGGGCAAAAACACAACCATCTAATAACATGGAAAATGGAACAGTAGATATCAATATACTTGGAAATTGCTTGTGTAAACCTTTTTCTCTTTCATGAGCAGCTTAACCCTTTCCCTCATATAGACGCCTTCTAACGCCTCTGCAGCAGACGGCTTTTTGAAAACATAGTAACAAAAGAAGAAATTGCACAAAACGTGCAATTTCTCCTTTTGTCACAATGTTTTCCACTTTTAGTCATAGGTTATCCATTCAATTATAGAGATTTTCCATTATTTGACAAAATATGTTGAAAGTCGTCTGCTGCAGAATTGTCGTATGAGGGAAAGGGTTAATGACTGTCAAACGTCATCAGTATCTCAAAGTGTTATAACCCTTTCCCTAAAACAACAAATCTGCACCAGACAACTTTGAAAACATTGAGGCAAAACAATGGAATTTATAAGCATTGCATGGAGTTGAAAATGTTGTGGCAAATGGAGAAATTGCTCATTATTAGCGTGTTAGAAAGCGTCTGTAAGTGGGAAAGGGTTACAAACACTGTGGGAAACTGGATGATTACTTATGTGAGATGTTTAACCTTTTTCTCTATCGCGAAAATTGTCTGCTGCCAATGTGTCAAAAGTCACCAGTATCTCAAAACTCTTAATTACTTTCTAGTGATCCCAATCATCTGTCATGTCAAGATAGGAAAAAATAAATAAAACAGAGCATGTTTCGCCTTAATAAATTTGTAATTAAAGAAAGACCGTGCATATAAAAAGTGTTTATAACATGTGTCATGTAAAACAAATGGGTAATGTTAGTTGCAATGCCACAAAGTCATGTCAGCCACAAATTAATTGATAGAATTGTCATGAGCTTATACCATGAATTGTTTTCACATGAGCCTCGACATAGGAAAATGGAACTAAGAAACTATCTGTTTATTTATTGGGGTTTTACGCCGCTTTCAACATTATTTCAGTTATATCACGGCGACAGTTCACTTATTCATAATCCCTGGGTAAACAAACCAGTACTAGGCTAGAAAATGTGCCTTGCCTAAGGACACTCCACCACTCCACCCGGGACACCCGGTTTCGAAATCCCCGACGCTTAACACTCGACCACAGCGGATTCCTACTAAGATATCACTAAATGTACTTAAATACCCCCCCCCCCCAAATAGGTATGGAAACAACATATTTAGAAATCCCACCTAAAAATGAAGTTTTTCAAGTAAAACATATTTTTATTAGAAAATACTTACCAGTCATTTAATACCTGATATATAATATCTACACCCTTAATTCATCCAGAAAAAGAACTCGCCTTGCGTATTCCTCACGTATATGTGATATACACGGTTGCCCGTAAGAGCGGGAAAGCACGTGATATCTTGCCACTTTTATTTCAACATTAAGTGTTGGGTGACGACGCGGGGATGGGAGGCGGGACTCTATAAATGACTGGTAAGTATTTTCTAATAAAAATATGTTTTACTTGAAAAACTTCATTTTTATGTCAAAAATACATTACCAGTCATTTAATACCTGATGACTTTGAAGCATCGGACGGGAGGTTCGACCAATACTTACTGTCTTTCCAGGTAGCAGCACCTTTTAGTAGTATTATTTTCTAATTTCATTTACAAAGTACTTGAACCCAACAGCGGAAGTAAAAGATTGGATTGATGACGAACAATCAGTGTTTACTTCAAAGTTATGTTGGGTGTAATATTTAGCGGACAACTCGCTGAGACGCCACCAAGGGGCCCAGACAGTACAAGTTTTCTGTCTGACCAGACATGGAACGTAAGTAAAACGAAGAAAAGGTCGACTGAGTTTTCCAAGTTGCCGCGCGAAGAATCTCTTCAAGGGGAATATTGTTCGAGAAAGCCCAACTAGTGGACAGTGCTCTTACTTCATGCGGCCGAATCCGCAGAAAGGAAAGATCTCGACTCGATAAACCTATGTACGCTAACTTGATCGTATTAGATATCCAGCGAGAAATAGATGCTGCCGATATATCGTTACGACCTATGAGAGGGAGAAATAGCCTCTTTCTCCGACCCCTATTCCCCTCAACTCTCTTAAGATAGAACTTAAGAGCTCTGACAGGACAAAGGGATCTGTCGGTATCCGAAGGCCCACAGCTCGCAGATAGACTAGGAACTGTAATTGGCTCCGGAATTACCGACGGTAATTGATTCTTAGCCAGGAACCCTGGTTGACACAGTAGAGTAAAAGAGCCATCAGACTCATTGAATCTGATGTGCCCCGTCTCTACAGAAAGAGCATGCAATTCGCTCCTACGGCGAGCTGTAGCGAAAGCTAACAGAAAGACGGTTTTATAAGTCAATAACTTCAAAGACGTCGATTCAAGAGGCTTGTAAGGCGCTCTTGTAAGTGACCACAGGACACAAGACAAATCCCATTTTGGAGTTAAACTCCTAAAAACGGGTTTCTCTAATTCGAAAGATCGCATAAGTTCAGAGAGAAATGGATTAGAACCAATGCTCTCTCCCCCTTTGAACTTAAGCGTATTCGATAACATAGATCGGTAACCTTTTACCGTACTAACTGCTAGGTGTTTTTCTTCAAAAAGAAAAAGAAGGAAATCGGCAATTCGAGTTACAGAGGGACACTCCGGATTGACCGACCTTGCACCACACCAATCTGAGAAGATTTTCCACTTGGAATCATAGACGATTCTAGTGGATCGTCTTCTCGACTCTGCGATGCGAGAGGCAACTTTCTGAGAAAAGCTTCTCTCTCGGATAGCACGCTTGATAATGTCCAAGCGTGAAGATGTAGCATTGCCAGGTTGGGATGAAGACGCCGACCTGGTTGCTGAAACAGTACGTCTTCTCGAAGCGGAAGACGTATTGGATCTGCCGAGAGGCAGGCCAGGAGGTCGTTGAACCACGACCTCTGGGGCCAAAACGGTGCTATCAAAAGTATTCTGCACTCCTGACAGCGAAGAACCTTTTGAAGCACGATTGGAACTAGAATGAACGGGGGAAACGCGTACCCGAACAGGCGGTTCCAATCGAGGGTCAGTGCGTCCACTGCCCACGCTGCAGGATCGTACATCGGTGACACATAGAGTGGTAGCCGATGATTGACTCTGGTGGCGAAAAGATCCACCAGGGGTGTCCCGATCCGCATGAACACCGAGTTTACTACACTCTGGTTCAATGTCCACTCCGCCGGAAGAATTTTGTTTTGGCGGGACAGACTGTCTGCTAAGACATTCAAACGGCCGGGGACGTGTTTCACTACCAGTACTAGTGACGTCGCCTGGCACCAAAGGAGTAACTTCCAAGTCTCTAGAAAGAGAAGATGGGAGTGCGTTCCTCCTTGCCTGCGAATGTAGGACACAACAGTAGTATTGTCCGTCGACAATAAAACAGTTCTGTTCGCAACGGAGGCAGAGAACTGATTGAGGGCTAGCAGGACTGCCTTCAACTCTAAGTTGTTTATGTGCAAACAACGTTCCTCCGCTGTCCACATGCCCTGGGCTGTAAAGCCCTGTGGCTCTAAATGAGCTCCCCAACCCGCAGCACTGGCATCTGTAAAGAGGTACAGATCCGGAGGTGGTGTGAGCAAGGGCACCCCTTGTGGATAGATTAACGGATCCAGCCACCACCGAAGGTGTGACTTGAAGAAATCCGTCAGTGCTATCTCCTGTTCCAGTGAGTCCACCGATGGACGCCACCGGGACAGAAAAAGATACTGAAGGGGTCGCATGTGAAGCCTGCCTAGACTGACTAGGTCGGCTGCTGCACTCAGGGAACCCAGAAGTGACAGCATGGAGCGGGCTGTTACCGTAGTCCGCTCCAGTGTGAGCTCGATCTTCCGGATAAGAGAATCGACTCTGTCCGTAGGTACTCGAATTACCGCTAAGTCGGTGAGAAACGTCATACCCACGAACGTGAACCTCCTTGACGGAACTAATTCCGACTTCTGCGTGTTGGGTATTAGACCCAAACGCAGAATGGTCCGCCAGGCTAGAGACAGATCGTAAATGAGAAGTAAACGATCTGTTCTGTGGAGTAGCCAATCGTCGAAATACTGAAGAAGCTGGGGTCCTTTCATGCGAAGAAAGGCTCCCACAGCATTGATTATCTTCGTAAAGACTCGAGGAGCGGACTTGAGGCCGAAGGGAAGTGCCCTGAATTGGTAAACTTCCCCATTTACCACAAAACGAAGGTACTTCCTCGACGAGGAAGCGATCGGAATGTGGTAATAGGCGTCTGTGAGGTCCAGCGAGACCGCCCAGTCGCCTTCCCGAATAGCTATTCGGATGGAGCGGGTCGATTCCATTTTGAACTTCTCGACCGGTATCAATAGATTTAACGCTGACAAATCTATTACCGGCCTCCACCGTCCGTCTTTCTTCTGAACGAGGAAAAGACGGCTGTAGAAACCCCGAGAATTGGGGTTGAGAACCCTCTCTATGGCGTTCTTTTTCAGAAGTGATGATATCACTTCTGACATGGCCGGATGCCTTGACGACATGTCGATAGGCACGCTTGTCAGTGGAGGAGGAGAAAGGAAGGGAATTAGATAACCTTCCTGTATCACAGATAAGATCCAACGATCCTCTGTGATACTTTCCCATTCCTCTATAAACCCTGACAGGCGGCCCCCGACTGCAATCTCCGGCCTTGGGATAACCATAGAGAGGTGCGTATCCCTAGGGCTGCGGCCTAGGGGCTGCGCTGTACTTCGAAGGCTGCCGATTCTTAGACCCTGTTTTAAAAGGAGCCTTCGGTTTAGCCGACTTAGTACCCGTGGAAGTGGATTGCCTAGGCACAAACGCCTTAGAATCCCGTTTATGCTTCTTTGCCTGAACAGGCTTCTTAGGCTTGCTCTTAAACGTCGACGTTGCCGAGCGTTTTTGACCTTGAGCAAAAGCACTAACTGCGCTCGCCGAAAGGCGTCTGGACTGTTCTGACGCATCAGACACAGTCACCGCAGCTACTCTTCCACCCAGGAGTAATTTGGAGTCCAAGGGCGCGGCTCTCAGGCGGTCCTTGCTAATTTGTAGCAATGAGGAAGGGGCATGCAAAACTGCATCCCTCCTCGTGGACATTAACTCTGTGGCATTCTGCAACTGCAGAGCCATCAGATGCCTGTTGCCCGTATCCAAGGCCTCTAAAATTCTACTAGCGCCTTTGCTAGAGACATTTTCCTCTTTCATTAAGAGGGACAGAGCCACCGCGAAGTGGTCATCGTGAGATGCCACCATTACTCCTAGCCGTGCTCTGGCCTCCCACCTCTCTAATGATTTAGAACTCACTAAAACATGGGCGGGCGTAGCTAGTCCAAGTGTAGCTGCTTCCCCGTCCAAGGATGGTACCTTGACCGGGAAGAACTCCTTAGACGTGATAGTAGTGATCTCCGCATTAAGTTCCTCTAAGCTAGAAAGGTTTTTCCGACGAGGGGGAGCGTCAACCTTTGGGCACAAAGTATCCGGTACTACCCGAAATACTTCGCTAATGGCCTGTTGAAGAGACCAACGCTCTTCAGTCGGCTCAATATCTGCAGCTGACTGGCTTCCCTCATCTTCGTTACACGAAGAGCTGGGGGAGTACCTAGTCCTCTGAATCCGATTTCGACGTCGTCTAACTGGTCTTGCAACCGGTTGATCAACGTCGGACTCAGACATGGAACTTTCCGAAGAAACCATGTTCTGTTGGAGATCAAACGGAACGGACCCTCTCTCCGCAGCCGAGAGCGGTCGTGTTCGATCAACTGTCTGGGCATAACTAACCGTATGGGACGGTTTAGCCCTCCCTTTATCAGAATGCGCTAACGTATTCTGTTTCAGGGGTTGCCTTTCCAAGGACTGTCTATTAAATAGATGTCCCTCCGAATGCCTCGACATCCCAAAATACGTTGGGTTTTTATGCTCTCGGTAGGCTTGGAACTCCCGTCTATTTCCGACCGGTTCCATTGAATGGACCGGTGGAAGGTATTGGGGAAAAGTGTTATCTTTAACGATGTACACAGTTCCCTTTGGGGATTGAAAAGATCTCTCTGCCCAAGAGTTCCCATACCCGGAGCCAGACGGGTGAATAATAGAGGTCGGTCCGTAACCTATACTCTGATTATTCGTGCACCCACTCTGTTGTTGACCCGCTATGGAATGATAATTTGTATCAATCCGGTCACTCAGTACAGAGCTCGTGCCTGGACGCGCCATGTTTGCATAAGCAATTGGCTGACTAGTTGCGTCATTAACAAATGAGCGACTGTCTGGTCGTGAGATGTTTTCATAACCGACAGGTAGTCTAGCCCCGTCATTACCAAATGACTGACTATCTCCCTGCCGCGTCATGTTCACCTGCGTTACCGGTAGGTTGGTCGTATCATAATTAAATGATTGATCCAAACCTTGTCTAGACATGGCTACATGCTTGACTGATTGGCTAGCCACTTCATCGTAAAATGAGTGTCTGCCTGGTCGCGTCATATTTAAATGAGTGACCGTCTGCCTGGCCGCGTCGTAGCTATTCGACTGCAGCCCTGTCATTTCACCGCTAAGTGAATGACTACCTTGTCTAGCCATGGCAAATTGACTGACTGGCCCGGTCGTCTGACCGGTGACAGGTCGCGTCATCGCTAGATGACGCCCCGGTTGCCCGGGGACCTGTCGCGCCACGGCATTTGGGTCTTGCTTTCCAGCTCCAGCAAAACCCGGTTGACTAGTGATAGGCAGTAGTGAAGCTGTTCTACCAAGAGTCTCCGGAAAACTCTGTCCGCAGACATCGTGATCCGGCACCCTGCAGCAGTCCGAAGACTGCTGTAGCTCAGGGTGTGGTGTTGGTTGAGCCCCAACACCAGGCGACAGATAATGCGGTTCAAGGAAAGATGACTCCAGCACTTGAGCACTCTCTACCTTGTTTCGGTACGGTATCAGGCCCGAAGGCTTTAGTTCCCCGACCGAACAACGCGCATCCAAAGCTACCTTAACACGCTCCTCCTTGTCTCTAGCTAGACTTGGAGGTGCGTTTGTGTTAAGTGGAGTAGGTACAGCCTTAACCTTTAAGCCACTTAACACAGTCGCGGAGTCCGATTGAGAAAACCCCTCGAACTCCGCTTCACTCGAGGATACTAGAGAAACCTTTTTAGGGGCACTCTTACCCTTTCTGCTTCTGCTAGTCTTACCCTTCTTGACCAGTTTCCACGTAGAAACCGACCACGAAGAGCAGTACTCGCATGGTGACAGTTGTGTGCATTTAGAGCAATACACACAGTCCGGATGCGTGTCCCATGTGTCCACAGCATGACCACACGAGCCACGCCTCCGATCACCTCTTTGTGACATATTTATGATACAAATATATACGAAAAGAACACAAAATAACACAAAAAAAAAAATTTCTCAAATTTTTTTCTACTTTATATTTTTCTACCCGAGTGACAACCCGGAACGTATATAATCTATAAACAAAATTTATAAATTTTTGTCTATGTTATAATTACATGTAAATACAACAACATCATAAGTATAATCTATAACGGGATTGGAAACTCATCGTTTAACTTAAGTCTTGAACTCAATTACGTTCCGCACCCGAAGACATTAACTGAAAATAATGGGTGGGGTAACCACCTCGTGCTTTTCAGCTAGCTGTCGCCTACAAAAACAAGCAATTACAACAATAATTTAAACATTTAAATGCAGTTGAATATCTGTTAATGCAGTTACATAACTGAATGAACAACTAAATAAGGCAATAGGCCTTAAAAAGCCAAGAAAAGAATAATTAGAAAATAATGTGTAAATTCTAAGCTGTCTAGCTGGTGGATCCAGAAATGAAAGTGGCAAGATATCACGTGCTTTCCCGCTCTTACGGGCAACCGTGTATATCACATATACGTGAGGAATACGCAAGGCGAGTTCTTTTTCTGGATGAATTAAGGGTGTAGAGATTATATATCAGGTATTAAATGACTGGTAATGTATTTTTGACATAAAAATGACAATGTTATGGATGGAGTTATTCTTATTATGTTTATTTTTGGATTAATTGCCTTTGTTAAAATTAGAAAATAAATCTTAAAATAGACTTGTAGTTCCTCTCATAATTGTGCTTTACCATTGTCTAAAGTTTTATTAGATTCCATCTGGTAGTTTTTTAAGTTTTTCTCTGGACAAGAAAAAATAAAGTAACAAAGGGCAATAACTCTTTGATAAGGTAAAATAGAGTTATGATTCCTGTACTCTGCACTTCCTCTCAGTAAGTTGATTAAATTATATCCAGTAGTTTTCAAGTCATGCTCTGGACAAGGAAAATCTTTAACCCTTTCCCTCATACGACAATTCTGCAGCAGACGACTTTGAACGTATTTTGTCAAAACATAGAAAATCTCCATAATTGAATGGATGACCTATGACAAAAAGTGGAAAACATTGTGGCAAAAGGAGAAATTGCACGTTTTGTGCAATTTCTTCTTTTGTCACTATGTTTTCAAAAAGCTGTCTGCTGCAGAGGCGTCAGAAAGACTGAAAATTAAAATGTTTCAAAAATTATATTATTTGTTTCTGTACCAGGTCAGATGTGTTTTATTTTACACAAGTAACATTTCAAAGTCAGCATCCCAATGGTCTAGGTAGGTCATGTAATGGATCATCAGCATTTACGGTAAGTACTGGTTATCCAAAAATCAATCATGCACAGAAGTTTTTAAAATGAAAATCAGAAAGTAATTGTGATATCTGGAAACTGGATACAGTACAAGAAGTCTACAGGGCTTGATCGCTCACTTGATTTATGCAATATAATTTGTTAGACAACAGTAACTCATTTTGCAGTCAGGTAAAATAATACAAGATGCCCAATGCCCAGTATAGCTCCATTTGCCACAAGGCGAAATAAGCCAACCAATGTTGTCTCTCTTTTGTCAAATTAATATGACTTTAGGAAACTGATAGGTCCGTTTCAGATAAGAAGATTTTCAAAGTTTTTCCTATATCTCTTTATGTACAACAGGTAACCCCAGGGGCTGGGCCAATTTTGACCGGTGCATAATTTGAACTATCTTGGACCACTAGACAATGCTACATGCCAAATAACTAAGCCTTGTATATGCCTTTCTGATTCAGACAAGAAGATTTTCGAAGTTTTTGCCTATTATATGTCTATATAAAGCAGGTGCAAGCTCACAATTAAGATTGCTATTGTTCCAATTGCAACCTTGGAAACTAGCGCAAACTTGAGAGCTTCCTTAACCCTTTCCCTCATTCGACAATTCTGCAGCAGACAACTTTAAACATATTTTGTCAAAACATAGAAAATCTCTATAATTGAATGGATAACCTATGACTAAAAGTGGAAAAACATTGTGTCAAAAGGAGAAATTGCTCGTTTTGACCAATTTCTTCTTTTGTCACTTTGTTTTCAAAAAGCTGTCTGCTGCAGAGGCTTCAGAAAGCGTCTATATGAAAAGGGTTAAAGTTAAGATTTAGAACGTTGCAATCGCATTCTATCTGCATGCTGAAATTATTAAATTAGTTACTTGCAAGCTTATTTCGATTATGATTGAGATATTGCTGCAAACCTTGACGCAATCTTCATCAAGCAGCAGTTTTGGTTTGGGATGACATAAATTAAAGATTTTTTAGCTCACCTTTTGAGCATAATGTCTTGAACAATCTTTCTAAAGTGCTAACCAAAGAACGTTTGTGTGAAATTATTTTGAAATTGGGCCAGTGGCTTCGGAGCAGATATTGTTTTAAGATTTTTCTATTTTTAGCTCTGGCGGCCATCTTATGAAGCTGAATGGAATGGTTTGAACATTTGTGGGAGAGGGTTAGCTAAAGTACATGCATTCTTGGGAAAATATTTTGAATTGGAGTTAGTGGTTTAAGCTGTGTAGTCAGAGAAACGGTTAAGCCTTTCCCTCATAGACGCTTTCTGACGCTTCTGCCGCAGACAGCTTTTTGAAAACATAGTGACAAAAGAAGAAATTGCACAAAACGTGCAATTTCTCCTTTTTCCACAATGTTTTCCACTTTTTGTCATAGGTTATCCATTCAATTATGGAGATTTTTTCTATGTTTTGACAAAATACGTTCAAAGTCGTCTGCTGCAATTGTCGTATGAGGGAAAGGGTTCAGCATATTGATAAAAAATGATGAATAAACTGCATCAGGTTTGCCCTTTCTCACATACAACAAATCTTCAGCAGACTTCTTCAAAACAGCTTTAAGCAATTTATACTATGCGAAATATCTATAGACGAAAGTATGATTATTTAATTGAATTGCCGAAAGGTCTTTCAGAAGTTGTCTGCTACAGATGTGTCAAAATGTGTCTGCATGTGGAAAAGGAATAAGGGGGCTGGGTGTTATAGGGTTATTGACAGTGGTAATTGGCAGGAAACTCTCTTTTCTCACCCGCCACTTGTCTCCCTAAAAACAACAGGTGTGCCATGTTAATTGGAAAATTAATTCTCAAGGAAAATGGCTTGTAGCATGGAAAAAATGTCACTCATTTTTCATTTAACCCTTTCCGACATACAGACGCTTTCTGACGCCTCTGCAGCAGACGGCTTTTTGAAAACATAGTGACAAAAGAAGAAATTGCACAAAACGTGCAATTTCTCCTTTTGCCACAATGTTTTCCACTTTTAGTCATAGGTTATCCAGTCAATTATGGAGATTTTCTATGTTTTGACAAAATACGTTCAAAGTCGTCTGCTGCAGAATTGTCGTATGAGGGAAAGGGTTAATACATCATTCATTGGTTCCTACAGACACGTTTACAGCAAACTAACTTTTTAAAACATTGTTGCAAAAGAAGAAAGAAGAAGACACTGTTTTCAATCCTTTTTTTAAATTATGTTTTCATTCAAAGAGATTTTTTGTATGTTTCAAAGTTGTCTGCTGCAGATTTGTTGTATGTGGGACAGAGTTATCAATGTTCATGTTTTATGTCTAGTTGCTGTGTTGATTTTTGTGTTTCAAATTGTAGCCTTGTTGGTCAAGCAGAGGTTTATGTTAATCCCATTGTCTTTTCCTAAATGTGGTTTTATCAGACTCGTCAACAATCATCAGGTACTGAATCGAACACACAACAAATCTGCAGCATACAATTTTGAAAAATATCTCGGAAAAATTGAAAATCTGTATAAATGAAAGCATAATATTTGAATCTAGTGAAAAAATCAATTTCTCCTTTTGCTACAATGTTTTCAAAAGTTGTCTGCTAAAAATGCACTAATATGTTGGAAAGGGCTGACTGCTGCAAATGCATTAAAATGTTGAAAAGGGGGTTAGAAGTGCTATTTTCCTATGTACCAGATAAAATAAATGAGATAACACAAACTGGCTGATGACATTTCCTAAGTATATCATTCAACACTAAACTCATTTTCTAAACAAGAGCGCTTCACAGAACATATGAGTCGCCTGTGAAAGTTGGATAAATAAGCATGAAAATGACTGGACAAAAAAACAAGAGGGCCAAGATGTCCCTAAATCATCAAGGACCTGTCAGCGATGATATAGTAAGAAATTGCAAAAAAGTAAAAGAAACAGTGAAGGAGTATTTCTGCTAAATTATCTTGAAATCTGACAAGCACTAATGGAGATATATGTTCCGATAAAGTTTCATGAAGAATGGATGCAAAATGTTGCAAAATGTTAACGACGAACGACGGATGACGGACAAAGGCGATCACAAAAACTCACATTGAGCGCTTTTTGCTCTGCCGAGCTAAAAAAGTGAATTGGTACAAAAAACTTAACCAAAATTCCAAGTCGAAAAAGGGCCATTTTTCTTACAAAAACCTTGACAGAGTTATGTACTCTTGTCTGTTAATGGAGGTAATGATGGTGACCAAGTGTTGTAAGTTTCAAAAAAATATCTCTAATGGTTTTGAAAAAAAGGGAAATGGTACAAAAAACTTAACCAGAATTCTAAGTCGAAAAAGGGCCACAATTCTTACAAAAAACTTGACAAGAGTTATGTTCTCTTGCCAGTTGATTGAAGTAATGATGATGAATAAGTGTTGTAAGTTTCAAAGCAAATATCTGTAATGGAAATTTGACAAAAAGTGAATTGGTACAAAAAACTTAACCAATGTGTTACACCAATGCTAACGCCAATGCCGAGACGAGTAGTATCACTAGCCTTTTCTTCGAAAAGTCAAGCTAAAAATATATTTGTTTGTCTGAATGGTGTTTTAGGCTGCTTTCAACAATTTTCCATCTATATCACAACATTTTGTGTGTAAGTTACCAGTACAGCTGGATAATTTATCCTGACACCAGTGAGTCATTAATATTGCTAATGCTGGGTTTACACTAGGCCACGATGTCTACGATCTCCACGAGAGAATCGTGATGAGCGTGGGGGCTCGTGGGGTCGAATCGTAGTGATCGTGAGGGAACGTGGTGGAATCGTAATGACCGTGAGGATCGTGACAAAGTTTTTGACTGTCAAAAATCTTGCCACGATTATGCCGATTTGACGACAAATCTTGAGAGAGCGTGATAGAACGTGGGAATCGTAGTAGAGCGTAGTAGACCGTGACAGACCTTAACGGAGCGTAACAGAACTTGCTGCGCCATCGTAGAGGATCTTGATGCACTTGGAACACGATTCCTTCAAGGTTCACTACGATGCCACCACGTTTCTATCACGCTCCATCACGCTCTACTACGATTTATCAAGATATATTTAATAGCAAAAGTAATGACATCACGCTGTGGCACGTTTTGCTACGAATATCCCGATAAGCATTCACGCTCTGACACCGTATGGCACGCTTTGATAAATTCCCGCGTGGTTTCCACGATGTTTATCCACGCTCTGCAAACTTCATTACGTTTGCCAGACTCAACAAGAAAACACCTATATTTTTTAGAAACGTCTATAACTGTTGTTAGATTTTAAATATGCCAGCAGCTAAAAGAGGGAGGAAGGCCACTGTAAAGAGATGCCAGGATGCTACACCTCTTCCATCAACATCTGAAGAAGTCATAGCAGAGGTCCATGTGGAGGCAGCGGAAAAATCACCATTCCAGCCCCCTAAGGAAGATTTTCCAGATCTTCCAATCACCAAGAAGGCAAGAATGCAAAGGACAACAACCTCCTACAGTGACGAAGAAAAGGAGGAGATATTAGATTTTTTGAAGGCTAACCCCTCCATTTATGAAAAAAGACGAGCAGACTATGTATGCATAAATCAGAAATACCAATTCAACTTCTTCCTCATCTCGTGGCTTCATATTTTGCCTTTGGTATTATCTTTGGAGAGAATGAGAGGGGGTAACCCCTAATTACTCCCTTTTATACCCAATCGTGCTGCTATCGTGGAGAGTTTGCTCAAATCGAGGCCATAAATCGCAGGAGATCTTAACAGAACGGCATTATCGTGTGACCAGATCTTGACCAGACTCGTAACAAAACGTAACAGATCGTAACAAAACGTACTTAGAGCGCAGGAAAGCGTAGCAAAACGTAGAAACAGAAAAACTGAAACAATAAATCGTCGAGCTCCACGATTTTTTTTGCGTCGTGAACATCGTGGACATCGTGGTCTAAGTGTAAACGTAGCATAACTCACAGTACAATCCTGAGTGCCAAGTAGGGAAAACAATTACTATGATTTTAAAGTCTCTGGTCCTGTGGATCAACCTGGAACCCGAGGTGGATGTTTCTACCACTACACCACCAAGGGGGTCAATATAAAATTAAAAACATCCCTTTCCCAACATGTTGCAAATCTAAATGAATGAAAGTATAATTTTAAGCAAGAGGCCCATGAGGAATGAGGGCCATAATCCAGTCTTGCATGGGCGGATGTAGCTGGTTCGCGAAAGGAACCAAACACTCATGGATACCTAACTACTGTGTAACTTTGGTGAAGATCAGATACTAAATGGAGCCTCTATTGTGTTCACAAGCTCTATTATAAGAATTTCGACAATTCCAAGGACCATAATCCAGTCTTGCATGGGCGGATCTGGCTGGTTTGCGAAAGGAACCAAGCTCTCATGGATATCTAACTACTATATAAGTTTGATTGAGATACAATCAAAACTGAATACTTAATCGCGTTCACAAGCTCTATTATAGGAATTCTGACAATTTTAAGGGCCATAATCCAGTCTTGCATGGCCGGATCTGATGGTGAAGATCAGATAGTAAATGGATCCTCTATTGTGTTCACAAGTTCTATTATAGCAATTTTGACAATTTCAAGGCCCATAATCTAGTCTTGCATGGGTGGATCTGGCTGGTTTGCGAAAGGAACCAAGCTCTCATGGATATCTAACTACTGTATAAGTTTGATTGAGATACAATTAAAACTGAAGACTGTATCACGTTCACGAGCAATTGTTCACGCATGCACGCACAACGGATACCACGCCAAAGCATAAGCTCTTCTGGTCTAAACTAGAATGGAGTGCTCTGCGGAGCATGTGTCTCACCTGCACCTGCTCATTGAAAGTGTGACGAAAAAGTGTGATGGACAGACGCCGGACAAAAAAAAGTAATCCCTATTAGTGTCTACCATGCTACGCAGGGTGATACAAAAACCTTCTGGGGAAAGTTAAATTTCTTCTTTTTCCACAATGTTTTCAAAAGTCGACTGCTGCAAACATATACAAATACATCTGCGATAGAGGTAGTGTTAAAGTGTTTAGAGTTGGTGACTATATATAGAGAATCTTTTTCTTCAACCCAGCAAGCTAGAAATAAAAATGTATTTAAACAAAAAAATATCAGGATTGTTTTGCACAGGTGCTAGGCAATGATGTTTGAATCCCACTGTTTTTTGACTGGTTTGACTCTGATTTATGGGCTGACAGTGTAAAATTGATAGATAAGGATGTAATCCTTATCTTCGGGCATAAAAAACACTCCCCCCAACTCTTAATACCCTGACATCACATTTCCCTATTAACCCATGACGGCTACAAAAAAAAAATCTCTGTAAGACTGTATGCCACTCACATAATATCATTAACCCTTTCCCACATATAACAAATCGGTTTTGAGAACATCTTGTGATGTAAGCATTACTTTTGGAAAATCTCTATTAACCCCTTCCCTCATACAACAATTCTGCAGCAGACGACATTGAACATATTTTGTCAAAAAATAGAAAATCTTTATAATTGAATGGATAACCTATGACTAAAAGTGGAAAACATTGTGGCAAAGGAGAAATTGCTTGTTTAGAGCAATTTCTTCTTTTGTCACCATGTTTTCAAAAAGCCGTCTGCTGCAGAGGCGTCAGAAAGCATGAAGTAAAGGGACATTTTCAAAATCATATGGCAAATCTCTGTATAAGAAATATAATTATTCAATTGAGTTGAAAGCATAATGTGACCAAAGCAGAAATTGTTAATCTTGAGTAATTTCTCTTTTTGCCACAATGTTTTCAAAAGTTGTTTGCTGCAGAATGCGTCTGCAAGTGGGAAAGGGATAAAGGCCTGACATAACATTATGCTATTCTGCAGAAGATGACTTTTAAACCATTGAGAGAAATAGCTTAACAACTAGTATCATGCATTAACCTTTTCCCACATATTGATGCTTTCTGGCACCCCTGCAGCAGACATTATATAACTCTTGAAAACATTTCTCCAATTAACTCCATTTGCCACAATTAATGTTATCAACTTTATTTCAATAATTATACTTTAATTTATAACCCCTGTTATACCAGGGTATTTCCAGGGATAACTTCCAGTAAAACCACTATGTCTAGTGTCCTGACACATGATCCATCTGTCACAATAACTTGTATACCCCTTGAAATCCTGAGGACCTGAAGGTGGAATGCAACTAAACCAATATGGTACAACTGAGCTGGGTATCGAAATTGGAACTTCAAATCTCCCTGGCAGACATTCTTAATGAAGTCTCCACAGTGTCAGCAAGTAGACTGGATGGCATTCTACCCTTTAGTCAAAAATAAAATTGCTTTCCTGTGTTAATTATATAGAATTTTTTTTAAGTCAGGAAATATTTTTTTCCCACAAAGAAGCATCGAGGATGGCAGGATAGAGAAAGAAGAGTAACATCTTAATCCTTTCTCACATACGAAAGCTTTCGGACGCCACTACAGCAGACGACTACTTTTAAAAACAATGTGACAAAAGGAGAAATTGCTCAAAACGAGCAATTTCTCCTTTTGCCACAATGTTTTCAACTCTTTTCATTAACCCTTTCCCTCATATAGACGCTTTCTGATGCCTCTGCAGCAGACAGTTTTTTGAAAACATAGTGACAAAAGAAGAAATTGCACAAAACGTCAAATTTCTCCTTTTGCCACAATGTTTTCCACTTTTTGTCATAGGTTATCCATTCAATTATGGAGATTTTCTATGTTTTGACAAAATACGTTCAAAGTCGTCTGCTGCAGAATTGTCGTATGAGGGAAAGGGTTTAGCATTTCTTCTATCTCTCAAGAAGACTCTGTTCCCACAGTGTAATGATTAATACCTTTCATATGTTGACCTGTAGAATTTAATTTAGGCCTAACCTGTCCAATGTCATAATGAAATGGAACTTAATTTTCTTGATAAATTAAGGAAGGAGATATTGGGGTAGATTACAAACTGGTATAGATTATTCAAAATTGTCCCCTCCTACCAATTTGTCAAGCAGGCCCTGATTAACCTTTTTATCATACAGAACACACACTTAACCCTTTCCCATATAAAATAAAGAAAGAAAGTCTTGACAAAATAAAGTTGATAACATTGTGGCAAAAGGAGAAATTACACATTCTGATTAATTTCTCAACTTGCCACAATATTTTTGAAAGTTGTCTGGTGCAGATTCAACAAAATTGAGAAAGGAACAACCCTTTTCCTCATATAGACACTTTCTGACGCCTCTGCATCAGACGGCTTTTTGAAAACATAGTGACATTAAAAGAAGAAATTGCTCAAAACAAGCAATTTCTCCTTTTGCCACAACATTTTCCACTTTTAAGCATAGGATATATCAGTTCAATTATAGAGATTTTCTATTTGTTGACAAAATATGTTCAAAGTTGTCAGCTGCAGAATTTTTTGTATGAGGGAAAGGATTAATTCATCGGCAGTAGACAATTTTCAGAAATTTGATCATTATGTATACAATTGCACTTTTATCTATACCATCGACAATGTTTGTAAACTACACAGCCAAACTTAACACCAGATTTTCACAAATAGTTCAAATCATTTCAATGTATTCAAATTATTTCAGTTTGGTTGAGTCTACAAACAGGGTACTAGGTCTTGGTGTAAGATTTCCCTCATATAGAAAAAAACTTTTGATGAAAAAGGAGACAACTTTTGTTGAAAACAGGGGAGAATCTTTAAGATTCTTTTGCTGAAAATGGAGAAATTTCAAGAAAATGAGACAATCTCCAATTTTCGAGATGTTAAAAACTTTACATCACCTGTTTGCAAAGTTGACCACTGTAAAACTTTAAAATCAGGTAGTCTGGATTAACATGGTTAACCCTTTCCCTGATACGACAATTCTGCAGCAGACGAATTTTGTCAAAACATAGAAAATCTCCATAATTGAACGGATAACCTGTGACAAAAAGTGGAAAACATTGTGGCAAAAGGAGAAACGTTTTGTGCAATTTCTTCTTTAGTCACTATGTTTTCAAAAAGCCATCTGCTGCAGAGGCGTCAGAAAGCGTCTATATGAGGGAAAGGGTTAAGTCACCAGGGTGACATGGCTTCCTAGTGTTTGTTTAAACACAGAGGAATGCAGCCTGGGGTATAATCTGTGTGTAGAGGGGGAGAAGAAACATGACAAATCTGCAGCAGACGAACTTTGAAAACATTTAGATAAAATTGTGGAAGATTCTATAAATTAGAGTACATTCACAACAAACAGAGATGGAAAATTTGTGGTAAAAGAAGAAATTGCTCATCATGAAAAAATTGGAAAACGGTGAGAAACTTTCGGAGGCGAACATTTTAAAGTTTTCACTATAGCCCCTTGGCGGCCATGTTTAACTAGAGATTGCTTTTTTGAAAAAGCGCTTGTCTCCCCATTTTTGTGGTCGTAGGGGAGGAACAGAAATGATGCGAGTCAAAATCAATAGGGGTCATCTACAGGTTAGGACCAACCTGCACACCAAGTATAAAGTTCCAGGGCATAAGCGTTCTGGAGTTATTGAGTAAAACGATTTTTCAGCTGAAGGTTACCGTGACCTTGACCTTTGACCTTGTGATCTCAAAATCAAACAAAATCAATAGGGGTCATCTACTAATTAGGACCAACCTGCACACGAAGTATGAGTAATTGAGTAAAACAAATGTGTTCAGGTGAATGATACTGTGACCTTAACCTTTGACCTTGTGAACTCAACTGGTTAGGACCAATCTGAGGAACAAAGTATGAAGTTCCTCAACAGTTATTGAGTGGAAACCATTTTTCAGCTGAATGACCATGACCTTGACCTTTGACCTAGTGACCTCAAAATCAAAAGGGGTCATTTGCTGGTGGTGACCAACCTGCACACCAAGTATTAAGTTCCTGGGCCCAAGCATCCTTCAGTTATTGAGCGGAAACCATTTTTCAGCCAAGGTCACCGTGACCTTGACCTTTGACCCACTGACATCAAAAACAATAGGGGTCATCTACAGGTTAGGACCAACCTGCACACCAAGTATGAAGTTCCTGGGCATAAGTGTTCTTGAGTTATTGAGTAAAAACCATTTCTAAGCTGAAGGTTACCATGACCTTGACCTTTAACCTAGTTACCTCAAAATCAAATAGGGGTCACCTGCTGGTGGTGACCAACTTGCACACCAAGTCTAAACTTCCATGGCCAAAGCATTCTTCAGTTATTTAGCAAAAACTATTTCTCAGCTCTTTGTTAATGTGACCTTGACCTTTGACCAAGTATTAACTTCCATGGCCAAAGCCATTAAGCAAAAACAATTTTTCAGCTCATTGTCAATGTGACCTTTCAGCTCAAGGTCACTGTGACCTTGATTTTAGACGTACTTACCTCAAAATCAATAGGGGTCTTCTACCGGGCATGGCAAACCTGCATACCAAGTAAGGAGTTCTTCGGCTCAAGCGTTCTTCAGTTATTGAGCAGAAACCATCTTTTACCTCACAAGGTCACCATGACCTTGACCTTTGACAGTCTGACATCAAAATCAATAGGGGTCATCTACTGGTCATGACCAACCTGCATACAAAGTATGAAGTTCCTATGCCCAAGCGTTCTTCAGTTATTGAGCGGAAACAAGTGTGATGGACGTGACCTTGACCTTTGACCTAGTGATCTCAAAATCAATAGAGGTCATTTGCTGGTAGTTACCAACCTGCATGAAGTTCCTGGGCCCAAGCAAAAAATATTTTTTCAGCTCATTGTCACTGTGACCTTTCAGCTCAAGGTCACTGTGACCTTGACTTTAGACGTACTGATCTCAAAATCAATAGGGGTCAGCTACTGGTCATGACCAACCTGCATACCAAGTATGAAGTTCCTACGCCCAAGCGTTCTTCAGTTATTGAGCGGAAACAAGTGTGACAGATGGAAGGACATGGCCTAAAGGAATCTGATAAGAGGGTCACCTCTTCTACAAAATTAATTGGAAATCGACAACTTACTTTTCGAAAAGACGATTTATAAATGTTTTCACTATAGCCATATAAAGCAAAACAGCCCCGCTCCATGGCAGCCAGTTTTTTTTTTACTTATGAACACGGTTTGAAGGAATCTAATAAAGGGCCAACCAAAGAACATTTCTACAAGTTTTGTTTGAATATTTGACATATGGTTTGGGGGGATTTTTTGTTTATGTTTTTTTCCTCTTGGTTGCCATGGAAACCAAAATATTGAATGGAGAAAAAACAAGAGCATCAACTGTCACAAAATATGCCTGTCTTGTTTTTTTGAGACGAAGTATAGTGATAATTGGTTGTACGTCAGGCAATTTTAGAAAACGGACACTCTCGAGTGCCTAGAGCGATATGGCTAGCTATCGAACTTGTCCAAGATATTATGCCAATACACATTCTGACCAAATTTGGTGATGAGTGGACAAAGGCTTCTAAAGTTATTGGGCGGACAACATACTGGACGCCTCCCCCATCCGCCTGTACGCCGCAGGTAAAACTATAATACGTCCGAATTTTGGTGAGGACATTGAGAGGATGCTTACAGTGAAATTTCATCCCAATAGGTCCACTTGTTACAGAGAAGAAGACATTGACGGACGACAGACAATGCATGACACACCCCAGATAATAATAACATCTGTAAATGAGCAAAAAGCCGGACAGGGCAAAAACAATATGGATACCCCAATGGGACACATATATAGCTCTTAAAATTTGCCATACTGAGGCAGAAAATTTAACATAGAAAATTTTAAGTTATGGAATCATTCTTAACCCTTTCCCTCATACAGAAGCATTTTGAAACCTCTGCAGCAGACAACTTTTAAAAAAACATTGTGACAAAGGATGAGCAATTTCTTTTTTTTCCACAATGTTTTCAACTCTATTCAACTAACTATTAGTTTTCCATATATTTGCCAACAAGTTTTTAAAGTTGTCTGCTGCAGATGTGATGTGTTTGGAATGGGTTAGATGTGAAACTCTCAGAAAAATAAAGTTTTCAAAATATATAATAAAGAATCAATGTCACAGTAATTATTTACAACACAGACCGGTAAAATTAAATGTCAACTTTTTTCTTTTTTTATCAACAGAAGCGGCCCACATCCTGTGCCATGTATGTTGAATGTGACTTGGCTGTCAAAGATTGGTTTAGTTCAGATAATCCACAAACAAACCTTGGGATTATTTACCCTGATTTTAATGTCAATTTCAAAGATAAATTTCACAATAACTGGCCTTGGATCTGATCATCTATTAAATCTGGGACTTTGGGATATTTGGTTGGATAGTGAAAAGAAAAGTGTAGGGTGTAATCAATAAGGTGTTCTATACCACTTCTAGCCACATTGCATTTAATCTTTCCCTGTAGCAGATGACTTTTGAAAATATTGTGGAGAAAGGAGAATTGCGGGCCCCCCCCCCCCCCCCCCCCCCCCCCTTGTTCTTTCCGATGTTTGACAAAAGTCACTGTGACTAGCGACATTTGTCTTCCCCCAATGGGCTAAGTCTATGTGGAAAAGCAGCCAGTTGCTTGGAAAGTATGTTGTGTTGAGTACTGGTGTGAGAAAGCCTGGGAACACATGAATAAGTGAACTGGTAGCTGTGATATGACGGAAAAATTGTTGAAAACAGCGTTAAACTCCAATCTACCTTTTTACCAGGTATAACCCTTTCCCTCATATAGACGCTTTCTGACGCCTCTGCAGCAGACAGCTATTTGAAAACATAGTGACAAAAGAAGAAATTGCACAAAACGTGCAATTTCTCCTTTTGCCACAATGTTTTCCACTTTTAGTCATACATGTAGGTTATCCATTCAATTATGGAGATTTTCTATTATTTGGCAAAATATGATCAAAGTCGTCTGCTGCAGAATTGTCGTATGAGGGAAAGGGTTAACCCATATTTGGTTTTAGCCGAGATAGCATCAACATAAACATTCTCACAAAGTTTCAACATGCTGAAGTAAAATAATAAAGAAAAAGAGGGCAATGCAATGATGGCTCTTGTTTGCTCCCCTGAGTTATGCCAACCACATTATAAGTCAATCAGAATAACTCATTTTGTGGTCAGATAAGCTAATACTAGAGTTAACAAGATTTTCCTCCAATTTGGCCTAGTGACCTAGCTGTTGACTGGACATTACTCATATTCGAATTCAGCCTAGTAATCATCAAGACAATCATTTTAAAACATTTCAACATGCTTCAGTTAAAAATAAAGAGTGTTAACAAGATTTTCCTTCAATTTGGCCTAGTGACCTAGTTTTTCAACAGACATAACCCATATTCGAACTTGGTCCAGATATCATCAAGACAAACACTATAACAAGCTGCTGAAACAAACATTGCAGTCTTTAGAGTGTTAACAAGATTTTTCTCAAATTTTGCCTAGTGACCTAGTTTTTGACCGGAAATTACCTATATTCGAACCTAGCGTAGATATCACCAAGACAATTATTAAATTAACCTAGTGACCTAGTTTTTGATCTGAAATAGCCATATTTGAGCTTTGCCTAGATGTCACAAGAGAATTTTTCTGACAAAGTTCAAGATACTCAAATAATAAATGTGGCTTCTAGAGTGTCTCAAAGATTTAACTCAAATTTGGCCTATTGACCTAGTTTTTGACCTGACACAATCCAATTTTATCATCATGACAAACATACTGACAATGTTTGATGAAGACTATATGAAAACTGTGGCCTCTACAGTGTTAACAAACAAATTGTTGATGATGAAAGAATGAACGGCAGATAAAGAACAATCAAAATAGTTCACATTTCGCAAGGTGTGCTCAGGTAAGTTTAACATAATTTCTTCTTCTTCAGATCTTCAAAAAGTCTTCACTGTGAATTGCTTTATTTTTCATTACCTTCATGTTATTCATGTTATTCATATTATAATATTCTATGACCGAAGAAAATGAAGCATTAGCTTGAGATTTAGATCAGACATTTGTGGGTTATCTTACACCACCATGGTTACAAAGACCATGTGAAATATTAAAATATTTTTCAGCATTTCTTAACCTTTTTCCTCATATAGACGCTTTCTGATGCCTCTTCAGCAGATGGCTTTTTAAAAACATGGCGACAAAAGAAGAAATTGCTAAAAGCAAGCAATTCCCCTTTTGTCAGCATGTTTTCAACTCTGTTCAATTATAGTACTTTCATTTAAAGGGAGTTTCTATTTTTTGTCAGCATGTTTTCAAAGTCGTATGCTGCAGATTTGTTGTATGTGGGAAAGGGCTGAAATAATAAAACAAATGACTCATGGAACAAACATCATCTCTACCATGACATTATGATCTGTTTTGACATTTTCAATTGGTGTTTATTCATCAGTAAGTCCAAGAACGTGTCATTGTGCGACACTTCAGAACCATAACTCGTTCCCCACTCCGAACCTATTTACAGTTAAATTCCTACCTCGTTGCCAGTTACTGATAAACTTTCCCATTGAAATCATCAATTTTGAAAAACATAAAGCTTACATCAAAGGTCCACTAATCGTGTTTGCCCTATTTGGACTGTTTTAGCTCTTGTACAGAATTAAGTCATCAAATTTCTATCCAAGCCTGTCAGTCTCGTCTCGTACTTGAAAACATACAAGATTTTCACATAAAAGTTTAAAAACTCTCCATAAGGGGTGAAAAACTGTTTACCTGATAACACAGTGTAAGAATCAACTGCTTTGAAAACAACTACGGTAAAAGTTAAATATCTAGAAAACACAAAGTACAATTTTGATACAAACTTGAATACATTGTGGGAAAAGAAGAAATTGCTCATCATGAAAAATGACTTTATCAAACAATTTGTATTTACAAAATTGTCTGCTTCCGAGACATCAAAAGGGAGAAAAGGATAGAAGTCTGGATCCTTCAAAGTTTGATGGGATAAAAGAGGATTGTGTGGGGATTAATATCGGACCACCAAGGGTAGACAACTGAAGAAATATGTCTCTGGCCCGAACATTTTTTCCAGACTGGTCAATAATATTTCCACAATAACTTTCAGATATTGTAAAATTAATGTCTTCCAATAAATATTTAGTCATTGTGAAATTGCTTCCATTGCTTTATTTACAGCATACCGGGATAAGTTGATAAAGACAGTTTGCTATTGTTTAGGCTAGCAACTGAGCAACGTCAGTGCAGGAAATGTTAGAATGTTTTCAATAAGAACTTCTTAACCCTTTCCCTCATATGACAATTCTGCAGCAGACGACTTTGAACATATTTTGTCAAAAAAAGAAAAATTCTATAATTGAATGGATAACCTATGACTAAAAGTGGAAAACATTGTGGCAAAAGGAGAAATTGCTCGTTTTGAGCAATTTCTTCTTTTGTCACTATGTTTTCAAAAAGCTGTCTGCTGCAGAGGCGTCAGAAAGTGTCTATATGAGGGAAAGGGTTAAGACTTTCCAACATACAACAAATCATTAGGAGACAACTTTGAAAACATTTTGTCAAAATAATGGAAACTTTCTATAAATGATGAAATTATAATGATTAAATAAAAATATTGTGGAAAAGGAAGAAATTGCCCATGATTCACCTTTTGTCACATTGTTTTCAAAAATCATCTGCTGCAGAGGCCTCAGAAAGCGTCTTTATGTGGAAAAGGGTTGAAGACACAATTCTATTTTTGGAAGAGGGAAAACAGCACAAATTAATTAATCACTCTCAAATTCATAGATGTTTATCATTGCGACAATTATATATTATAATATTTCCAAAGGTTCTCATAAATTACATATAAAAACATATATGCTGTTGACAGCATTAACCACTAAGTCAAGTGGAAGACAGTGGTACAGAGGTAAAGCGTTGGCCTCTCGTTTCAAAGGTCCCGAGTTCGAGTCCTGTGAGAAGCGGGTTCTGACTTTGGGATATTTCCACATACTTCTGGTTAAGTCTCCAGGAAGCAGACATCAAGCATGATTAATATAAGCTGAAAGCTTGTTTCGCAATCAAATTGTAAAATAAATAAGTTTAAACCACTAGTCACACTAAATCAAATTTGATCGACCAAGTTTGTGAATTTTACGGTTTTTTCCCATAATGTTCATGCCAAATGCCAGATATTTCTATTTTTTTTTATCTCATTTCAAAGTTTTATCAGTAGATAAATAAATGTTAATCATTGAAATGTTTGATTTGTTGACATTACATCTGGGTATGGATGCAGGTTATGTTTATTATTCCACCGAGATTTGTATGGAATATGTTTACCTTCAAAATGTCTGAGGGAAAAAACAGGTTCGCTGGTAACATTAGCCCTTTAAATCCCACCTGCAGACGCATTTTGACGCAATAGCAGCAGACTACTTTTGAAAACATTGTGGCCAAAGGTGAAATTACTCATGATGAACAATTTCTCCTTTGGCCACAATATGTTTTCAACTTTATTTAACAATTAAGCTATCTTTTATGGAGATTTTCAGGTTTTTGTCGCTATGTTTTCAAAGTCGTCTGCTACAGATTTGTTGTATGTAGGAAAGGGTTTAAGTCAACTGAAAGGGTTAGCCCTTTCATGGATGCAGACACATTTTGTGATCTCAAAAAATGGCACTTTATAAAAACAAAGACAAAAAGTTTGCAGATAAAAGTTTGTAGATGGTTATTTATCTTTTCTTAAAACTGCATGTCAAGTCAAGAGCTATTCAGTTAAATGACATTTTGATGAAAGTGGACTTCAACTCCTACTTCAGTTTTAAAGATATTTTAAACATTAAAATAAATAAAATATTTCTGCACTTTTTTCAGACTTTCCTATTAACTCTTTTCCATCATATAGACAACTTTTTATGCTTCTGCAGTTAACAAATTAAAAACATTGTGAACATTTGGAGAAATTGCTCAAATTCAATTGTGCATCAAAAGTATATTTTCTATTTTCAAAACAATTTTTATTTGGGTGTTTTCAAAGCC
This sequence comes from Serripes groenlandicus, assembly GCA_031761405.1. NCBI lineage: Eukaryota > Metazoa > Mollusca > Bivalvia > Cardiida > Cardiidae > Serripes > Serripes groenlandicus. Next base: position 15,679,864 of record JASEVX010000005.1, on the reverse strand, counting down.
GATATTTATAAAAGCATCCATCATATAATTAATTATGTCAGTTTAATGGCTGAATGTAAGATTTAGCTGACCAAATTCAGCGTTGGTTATATAAAGAGAATTTCATCAATGTATGTAGATACATCTACCAACTTCTTGAGTGAGATGCTGCTTAACCTTCCAGCAGACAACTTAAATGAAAGGATATTAATTGAATCAAGTTGAAAACATATGGCATTTAGAAGAGATTGTTCAAGATAAGCAATTTCTCCTTTTGTCATCATGTTTTTAAAAGATTTAAGTCTGTTGCACCTGCAATAAGCTGCAATGGCTCAGTAATTTATGATGAAGGCCGTTGATCCAGGAGCCATTAATTAGTCGCCGGGCAGAAGCCCGCGACTTCTATTTTTAATAGGTTTTCTGAAATCACATGGGAGGGGGGATTATTATTAGAAAGAAACACATTTAGATGTCTTGAACATATTACAATTGTGTTTGTTTAAAAACACTAAGTAATGACACATCTAAAATGAAATAAATATTCCGATGTTTTAGGTATTTTCAGTTTCTTTATTTTGACTCGCATTTATGTTTTTTTGTTTTATTTACGAAGACAAAACAGTCCCTATTAGCTAGACTGGTGGGGTTTATTTTACACTATATACTACATGTAATCAAAGGTCGATAACTACAAACCTTTACGTCGCAGTCTAATTTGTTTACTTATGCGCACCTGCCTGACTCGCGAATACCAACTGCGTAGATCAATCTCCTTTGCAGAGAGCAGCTCTTTACACTCACTTACAAATAGTAAATTATAGGTGATTTAAAATGTTTATTTGGTTCGAAACAAATGAAGAAAAGAACAAACCGAGATAAAACTGGTTTTAATGGAAAAATGACTTGAACGAACACTCTCTGCCTATAAAGAGAGTTTCAAGAACGACACCTCTGCGAATAAGAAAGAATCGGGTCTTTCGTACAAAATTATTTCGTCCTTGACAATTTTAAATGTGTCATTTAATTCCCTAAAGGCATATTGCTTCCGATCTGCATATTGTTATGCATCATTGACACAAGGGCGCTCATCATAATATAATTTTAAAACATGAGTAAAAAAGGAAGGAAAGAATTAAAATAAATTAACATGTTGTAGGGCTAAGTTTATGTTCGAAATTAAGTTTAAATTATACAACAATTTCAATGAGATTTAACTGTTTAGTTGATATTATATTTCGAAGGTGGTCTAATTTATAAATATTGGCCTACATTTCAACATTTGTTAAAGTATGATATAATTAGGATGCTAAGCTAATATCATTTTGAGAAAAAGAGAAAACTCATGTCTTTAGCGATTTAACCCTTATCTCATTGTTTTAAAAGTAGATTGCTGCAAAGGTGTCCACTGTTGACTTTAAAAGAGGAAAGGTAAAATGACGTGCTATTGCATGCAAATCCTAAATTGTCTGTTTTGTGGTTTTATTGAAAAATAATAAAATTCAAATATTCTGACAAACATCTTGAAAAGTGTATGTAGAATTCACAAATCTTATAATTATTCCTTAATGAAAGAACTGTATACATACTAAGACTAATGATTGGCAAGATTACTCATTTCCATTACTGTTTATGATCAATAATTAGTTAGCTGTGTGTATGGTCAACCTACTTTGGAATGGAGATTGATCATAAACAATGAAAGGCTTCAATTATCATTCACTTCGTTGACAAAACAATGCAAGTTATGATACATTTTCACTTGACCCCACCCCTGATGTTCCAATATGCCCCTCAGTTGATAACTGTTTATTCAACTACTATAATGTTAGTGTTATGCATAACTGCACTATGGATATCCGGCGACATTGATGCGTTGCATCAACTTTCTCTTGTTGTTTCTGATAACAGAAAAAGTCTTTGACTACCATTCTACCAATGGGCTATGAAGTCTTATAATGTGCAAGTTTACTTGGGAGAATTCTGGAGGAAAAGTTGGGAATGAAAGCCATGATAAACACAGGTAGGTGAATTAAAAGGCTGCTCTTATACAATCCTAATTCCTCATATAGACGCTTTCTGATGCCTCTGCAGCAGACAACTTTTAAAAACATTGTGGCAAAAGGAGAAATTGCTCATATATAATGAGCATAATTTCTCCTTTTTGCCACACTGTTATCAACTGATTTCAATAAATACACATTTTATTGTAGAGATGTTCCACATTTTTGCCTAGATGCTTTTAAAGTCTTCAGCTGCAGTTTTGTTAAATTTGGGAAAGGTTTAACTCATATATAACTGTCATACTATTGAAAAAGGTATTTTTTTTAACTCCAATCAATTCATCAAATCACCATTCGTCTTTCACCAATGGGCTTATAGTCTTTGTGAAAAAGCAGCCAGTTGCTTGGAAAGTATGTTGTGTGGAGTACTGGTGTGAGAAAACTAGGAAACACATGAGTAGGTAAACTGGCCACCGTTATATAGGGGATCTGATTTATTTTTGAAAAAGGCGTTAAACCCCAATCAATCAATCAATCAATCATCCTTACACAGTTGGGATATCTGAAATATGCCCATCCAGTCTATAAAGGGTAGAACTAATTTATCATTCCAAAGCAATGATGCCTGTTTACCAACATAAATAAACCCAAACTATACTGTTTACCTTTCACATTCTTTGATAGTTAACTTTTTGGGCTAAAATAAATTTCTACAAATTTTTCAATTTTCTCAACCCGAGTGCCACTCAGCTCAGTGGTGATATCAATATAGGGTCAAATAATGAGTCAAACAACACAACTTATCACTTGTCATTTCTCCCTTGTTATTTCTTCCACATACAAAAAATATGCAGCCAACAAATTTGAAAATATCTAGGCAAAATGAGAGTATTTATTACTGAACAGAGTTGAAAACACTGCGGCAAAAGTGGAAATTGCTCATTGTAAGTAATTTCGCCAGAATGTTAACGAATGTTATCTTATATCAGCTGCAAAGGCCCAAAACCATTGTGGCAAAAAGAGAAATTTGTCATAATGAGCAGCTTCTCAATGTTTTCAATTACTAATTAACACTTTCCCTCATACAACAATTCTGCAGCAGACGACTTTGAACATATTTTGTAAAAAAATAGAAAATCTCTATAATTGAATGGATAACCAGTATGACTCAAAGTGGAAAACATTGTGGCAAAAGAAGAAATTGCTTGTTTTGAGCAATTTCTTCTTTAGTCACTATATTTTCAAAAAGCCGTCTGTTGCAGATGCGTCAGAAAGCGTCTATATGAGGGAAAGGGTTAATAAAGAATTTAACTGCCATATTTTTTATCTGAATTATACTGCTGCAGATTTGAAAGAACCATATTTTGATGCCTCTGCAGATGATGATCTTTTAAAACTTTGTGAGAAAAGGAGAAATTACTCACTAATTGAAGTTAATCATTCACCTCAATTATATATGTTCAGACTTACAATTGAAAGCATCAAAAGAACAAAAAGATAATAATAGATTAATCTTCCCCATTTGTACACACAATTATATATGTTCAGACTTACAATTGAAAGCCTCAAAAGAACAATAAGACAATAATAGATTAATCTTCCCCATTTGTAGACACATTTTGTCTGATCTGCAGCAGATGACTTTTGAAAACATTGTGGAGTAAAGAGAAATTGCTCATTAAAACCCTTTCCCTCATACGACAATTCTGCAGCAGACGACTTTGAACATATTTTGTCAAAAATTAGAAAATCTCTATAATTGAATGGATAACCTATGACTTAAAGTAGAAAACATTGTGGCAAAAGGAGAAATTGCACGTTTTGTGCAATTTCTTCTTTTGTCACTATGTTTTCAAAAAGTCGTCTGCTGCAGAGGCGTCAGAAAGCATCTATATGAGGGAAAGGGTTAAGATTGGGTATAATTATAGGGTATAGAATTTATATGTATTGCATCAATTAAACATGGTTTGAAAAGAAGAAATTGTCAAAAAAGAGCATTCTTTTGACACAATGTTGAATAATATAACACCAACTTTTTCAATTCACAGGGTGACAGAAAAAATTCTCATGGGACATAGTCCTGCAGAGCTGAATAAGTGTATTTCTGTCAGTGAAAAGGTAAACCCTTTCCAACAAACAAGAAATCTACAGCAGCCGACTTTCAGAAAGTATTTAGTCAAACATTATGGAAACTCTCTATACATGAAAGAACTGATTTATAAAATAAACATTATGGCAAAAGCTGTCTGCTGCAGAGGTGTCAGAAAGTGTCTGTATGTGGGAAAGGGTTAACCATGTATTTACCTCACAGATACTATATTGTCAGTGGCAGTTGTTTAACCCTTTCCCACATACGACACATCGGCAGCAGAAGACTTTGAGAACATCTATACAAAACAATGAAATATCTCTATAAATGAAAGTATTATCACTGAAATAGCTCATTTTGAGCAATTTCTTTTATTGCCACAATGTTTTCAAAAATCGTCTGCTGCAGAGGCGCCAGAAAGTGTCTGTATTAGGGAAAGGGTAAAAGTATCCTAGTGTAGTGCAAAACTGAATGCAACATAATTGACCAAAAAGGGGAAATTGCTCAGTTTTTAGTATTTTTTTCCTTTTTTCATAATGTGTTCAAAAGTAGGAAAGGGTTAACCCTTTCCCTCATATAGACGCTTTCTGACGCCTCTGCAGCAGACGGCTATTTGAAAACATAGTGACAAAAGAAGAAATTGCACAAAACGTGCAATTTCTCCTTTTGCCACAATGTTTTCCACTTTAAGTCATAGGTTATCCATTCAGTTATAGAGATTTTCTATTTGTTGACAAAATATGTTCAAAGTCATCTGCTGCAGATTTGTTGTATGAGGGAAAGGGTTAAAAGTTGGTTGAAGCTTTGAAATCATCAGTTGACAAAGACAGTCAGGATGACAGAAAACTTTTGATGCCTCTGCAGCAGATGAGTTTTTAACATATTAGGGAAGGAGTACGAATTAATCTCCCATAACAAATACAAGCCTGCAGGAATAATCTGAATTTCCTTGTATATGCAATGATTAAGCATGTTTGTTTCTTTAACGAGGCAGAATTTGATAAAAGTTAATTCCCCGTTAATCTTGGTGATACCTAGAAACCAGAATTCTTCGAAGGAATGTAAGCTATCTGCCGCTGATAATGGAAAACTGAATTTGATAAACGAGCACGAGTCCCACAGACTTTTTTACACCTGAGGAATGCTGACAGAAAATCAATCCAAAATGCCGTTGTTCTGTACACGATGACGATGTAGGGCCAGGTGGGACGCCATCAAAACAGATTGAACACATCAACCACTACTACCAGTGGGTTTTTAACCCTTTCCCACATACAGCAAATCTGCAGGGGAAACTTTGATAATATCTAGGCAAAAATAGGAAACTTTCTTTAAATGAAAGTAAAATCATTGTGCAGAGCTGAAAATAATGTATCAAAAGGAGAGAAATTTATTGTTTGAGCAATTTCTCTTTTTGTCACATTGTTTTCAAAAGTTGTCTGCTGCAGAGGCGTTGTATAGCTAATATATGTGGAAAAGAGTTAAATTGTCTCTATTTACACTTTTACAGATGTGTATTTTTAAAATTCTACAGAAAGTGCAAAAGTGTATATTTCAAATGGACAAATAAATCAAAGGACTGAATGTATTAACCTTTTCCCTCATATAGACGTTTTCTAACGTCTCTGCAGCAGACAGCCTTTTGAAAACATAGTGACAAAAGAAGAAATTGCTCAAAACGCGCAATTTCTCCTTTTGCCACAATGTTTTACACTTTAATTTAGTCATAGGTTATCCATTCAATTACAGAGATTTTCTATCTTTAGACAAAATATGTTCAAAGTAGTCTGCTGCAGAATTGTTGTATGAGAGAAATGGTTAATACAGAGGACTTCTGACTTCACTGAAGAAAAGTTTAACAAGAAAAAGAATCCTAGACAATAACTGGTCACAAACCAAGGGAGACTGGGTCCATCATGTCAAATGTCAAATCCCCCTCAACTCCCCAGGAATTCTCTAATTTTTGCCATGTGTTCATTCTCAAATTTTGCCATGTATTCAACTCTGCTATGTCTGTTAAAATATTACAATTCCACACAAAACAATCTCACTCTACAGTTAAATGCAGTTCTCTCCCTTTCACTACTTGTCAACAGAGGCAAACTCCAACTATCGCAAAAATGCACTGAGCTATTTCTTACATTTCCTGCAATCATCTTTTTTCATCAGTTAAGTTTGACGCCCATCAAACTGTCATTCACAATTAGTGGAAAATTTTCTACGAGAGATAAGTGCTCAAAGTGCCGCTACTACCTGATTAAATTAGTAGAGCTTTTGTGCCCTGGGTAAACTAGTTATCTAAGATTATAATCGGTACCAAATGTAATAAAACCCTTTCCCTGTTCAAGACGGCTTTTTATGCGGCTGCAAACTTTTGAAAACATTATGGGAAAAGTAAAAACTGCTTTTTAAAAAAAAAGGCATTTTTCCAACAATGTTTTCAACTCTATTTCAAAATTATAGTTCCACTTTTAAAGATATTATACTTTTTTCTTGAGATGTTTTCAAAGGTGGACAACTCATTACAATATCACATTAAGTAAAGGATTAACACTTTCCCACATACAACAAATCTGCAGCAGACGGCTTTGAAAACATCTAGGCAAAAATTCGGAAAATTTCTATAACTGCAGGAATAATTGCTGAAAAAAAATTGAAAACATTGTGGCAAATGGAGAAATTGCTCGTTTTTAGCAATTTCTTCTATTTATCACATTGTTTTCAAAAGTTGTTTGCTACAGAGGTGTCAGAAAGCATCTATATGTGGGAAAGGGTTAATGAAGTTGAGATGCAGCAAAACAAACTGACCTCCTGGGAACCAGTTGATCAAGGAGGATTAAAATACAGAGTTAACATCATAAAAAGGGTAGTCAGTGGAGAATAACAATCCCATCATTAACCCTTTCCCTCATACGACAATTCTGCAGGCGACGACTTTGAACGTATTTTGTCAAAACATAGAAAATCTCCATAATTGAATGGATAACCTATGACAAAAAGTGGAAAACATTGTGGCAAAAGGAGAAATTGCACGTTTTGTGCAATTTCTTCTTTTGTCACTATGTTTTCAAAAAGCCGTCTGCTGCAGAGGCGTCAGAAAGCGTCTATATGAGGGAAAGGGTTAAAATCAGACATACATACTTAACTGTATGTATATTGGATATTACAACACATTGTAAAAGGTCATCTTGAATTGTGGCTATACCCTTGAATATTCATGAGCAATGGTGATCAGCTTTTTGTTTGATGCAATACAACTCTTTAATCAAAACAATAGCACTCGCTAATCACCACTTCTGTATCTTGTTTATGGGTTACCTCCCTTGTTTTATACCTTAAGATTTTGTCAGCGACGATTTGATTGAGTGACTAAAAGGTCAGTCTGAGACAACCTGTAGAAGGCTGTCACCATATCTATATATGAGCGAGTGAAGCTTAGGTATGTTTTTAATGAGATCGGGGAGAATGGTCGACTCTTAATCAAAAGTTTGGTGTAAAAAGGGCAAACAATTCAGATATATTAGAGAAGCTTGAGTTTTTGACTATCTGTTTTCTCTCCTTTACCTTTGTAGATGCAAATGCAGCAGGCTACTTATGAAAACGTTGTGACAAAAGAAACAAGAGTTACGGTATACTTTCATTTTTATTTTATTTTGCGTATGTTTGTTCAAAGTCGTCTGCTGCAGATTTGCAGAAACGTTGAAACGTGTCTGTAAGTGGGAAAGGGCTGTTTTTCAGTTGAAAACTCTTAGAAGTTATGCTACGAGTTCTGTATAGGATGATGCAATGAAGTTTAATTGACACTTTCCCACATGCAGATGACTTGTTAACCCTTTCCCACATACAACAAATCTGCATCAGACAACTTTGAAAACATACACCAAGTTTGGAAATTCCCTTTAAATGAAAGTACAATAATTGAAAAGAGTTGAAAACATGGTGACAAAAACCTGAAAAATCTCCATAAAAGATAGCTTAATTATTAAATAAAGTTGAAAACATTTTTGCCAAAGAAGAAAGGTTTTTTTAGGGACTATTAGATCAGCATGACCGCGGATGAATTTGGCATAATTTGACCTATACAATGATATATTCAGTACATAATACAATATCAGTTCAAAGGGACCTAACTCTGGTGTTCCTGAGGCAATCTTGGTGAAACTTGCCATGTCACATTACCCTATGGTGGTTATCATCTGCATTTAAATGAAATCTAATCCAACCATACTTTAGATATGGCTTCAGACGGAAAAAAGGACGAAGCCAACCTAATATCATATCAACCTTTAGCCAGTGGGTAATAATGACATCATGAAACAACGTCCTAGTTTGCCTTCAAATTTACAATTTGGAAACCTAATTATGACCCAATTATTTGACATTTTAAAAAAGAGCTTCAATTAATGAACTATTAACCAAATTGGCCATCAATTTCTACTTGTAAAACCAATTAAGATATGAACATTTGACAATCTTCATGACTTGAATGGTTTCTCATTAAGCCTTTTCTGATTTAGATAAGGTTTACGGATAAGAATAGTCATCTCATGTATTTTCCCCTGACTAAAACAACTTTAAATGCCTTTGTTGGAGACATCTTTTGAAAATCATCGTTGGGTAAAGTAAAAAATACTCAAAAACAGAGATTTTTCCCATTTCCATCACATTCATTTCTATAAGAATTATACAAACAGATGTTACATTTTTGTCATCAAACATTTTGAAAATTCAAGACTAAAATGGACATAATTTTATCATGTAAAATGGTTCATCAAATCTGTTAACCCTTTCCCATACAACAAAATTAATGTGCAGTAATTTTGAGCAATTTCTCCTTTTGCTACATTGTTTTCAAATGCTAAGACATCTGAAAGTATCTGTATGTGGGAAAGGGTTAAAACACAAGCTGTACTCTCAGTTTGTCATATACAATACAATAAATCTGCAGCAGACAACTTTGAAAACATTGTGACAAAAATTTGGCAACATTTCTATAAATGAAAGTAGAAATATTGAGCAGGGTAAAACATAACTGCAAAAATTGTCAGTTGCATAAGTGTCAAATGGTGATTGCATGTGGGAAAGGGTTTTATAATGTCATAATAGGATAGATATATATGTGTTCACACTAACTTAACAGCCTCTTTGGTGTAGAGGTAGAACATTGACCTTGGTGTGGAAGGTTGCAGGTTCAATCCCTAGTGGGTCATACCTAAGACTTTAAAAATGGTATTATGACTGACACACTAGTGTAAGGATGAATGAATGCACCAGTAGTACTTTGCCAGAAAACGCTGCTATATAACTGTTGTACAATTGTTAAAAGTGACATGCTAGTGTAAGGATGAATGCACCAGTAGTACGGCTATCTTAGCCAGAAAACGCTGCTATATAACTGTTGCAAAAATGTTAAAAGTGGTGAAAAACAACAATTTCAACAAACAAACAAAAAACTTACTTGAAATAATACAAATACACTGCACAGGCAACACTGAACACAACAACCTGAAAAGAAACAATTAAAGATCTATTTACTGTCATAAAAAGTATCTAATTTGACTTTACGGCATTTCAAAAATATTTCAGCTATATATATGGCTTAACTCTTTCTGCGCCAAATTGTTTAAAGTAGACTCTTCCATGTTCAAAATCGGGCGTATCCATTTCTCAGGTAACTAGAAATATCACTGAAGGTGATGAATACCCCCAGCTGGTGCCTGACAATATACATATGTATGAGAAATTCAAGGGGCCATAGCTCATTTAAAAATAATTCCAGTGCAACACGCCGACAATATGCACAACTAGGTTTGGTGTCAATCATTCTTGTGAAGTTATATTGAATTCTGACAAAGGGTTGCTGAGAAATAATGTTCACAAGAAAAGTCCACAGACCAACGGACCGACAAGCGTGACTCCTATATAGCCCCCATATACTATGTATCTGGGGGTATAATAAAAGTTTGGACTATTTTGATAACTAAAAGGCAAACAATGCTGATTTCAGGTGAGACAGCTCGTTACGAGCTGACTCACCTGAATCAGTATTGTTTGCAAAAACCTTAATATTGCCTTTGGCGCTGAAATAGTTCAATGCATATACATGCATGAGTCTTTCACTAATACTAGAGAAAGTAAATAAAAAGTATAACATATAGAATTATTTTTTCATTCATAATAAAAATTTGACGAGAAATGTTGCATCCTGTAAATTAGAAGCATTAACATACATTTTGAGAGGAAGAAAAAAAATCCCATTTACACATTGATTCTTCATCTTCTGCATAGGTACTAAAAGTCATCGATTTAACCCTTTCCCTCATATAAACGCTTTCTGACACCGCTGCAGCAGACAGTTTTTTGAAAACAAAGTGACAAGAGAAGAAATTGCTCAAAACGAGCACACAATGTTTTCCACTTTTAGTCATAGGTTATCCATTCAATTATAGAGATTTTCCATTTTTTGCAAAATATTTTCAAAGTAATCTGCTGCAGAATTGTCGTATGTGGTAAAGGGTTAAGGGAAAGCATTAAATAAAGAACAACCCCCTCTATAACCAACACCAACATGCTTACAGGAAGGTAGCAAGTTGCCTTGGAAGAAAGTTGCCTTGCATAATGGTTTGAGAGAGCCAGGGAGAACATGTTTGATGAACTGGCCGCGGTCATACATGATACAACTGAAATACTGTTATAAATGGTGTTAAATTCCAAGCAATCTTTAACCAATGAAAATAGGAATTAAATAAAATATCAACAATTTATATATTGGGTTACCTCCCTTTGACTGTACTTGCTTTATATACGGTCATAATCAAAATGCTTATAGCACTGATGAGAATAGGGCAACAATTTATCAAAATACATGTGTGAATTTGGTATCAATTATGATTTTCTTATTCTGTGGATTGGCAGTAATTAATGCATTAGTACTTCCTTAGTATACTCATTGATAAGCTTAACAAGATGTGAATGTACAAATAATATATTTCAAGCTTGACGACTGCATTGTTTCTGATTACGGGCTAGGCTACATTATGTAACAGACCAACAGTTAAATGCAACATTTACATTTTGTGGAATTGTGCATCAGACAAGATAAAATTTGAAAATTAAAAACAAACAATAGAGCCAAATTGGCCCGTTTTCAATGTGTCACATGAGTGATTAGCAGCAAATGTGTAACTGCTAAGTAGAGGAAAATTTCTTCAAAAGTTGACAAGAAATCAAAACTGCGATGACTTTATTATTTTTTGTAGAGCGTACGAAACATTTCAAACAAATCATCTACGAATCAGGCAAACAGATTCTGAAGAAGAATTTAAGAATTTTTCATTTAACCCCCTTTCCAAATGCTGCTGTGGAGCCATGTTTTTCAACCAATCAATAATGCTTGAACAAATTTTGTATAATATGTTTTCCTAAGAAACATTTCTAACAAAATTATCTTGAAATCAAACAAACACTGTCAGAAAAGAAGAAATATAAAGTTATGTCATTTGGCCCCCTTATCTGATGCCTAAAAGTTTCTAAAAGACGTCTGCTGCAGATGCGTCAAAATGCGTCTACAACTTGGAAAGGGTTTTATCATGTTAGGTACCTTAGCCACATACAACAAATCTGCAGCAAACTACTTCGAAAACATCTGGATAAAAAAATAGAAGAACTTCTATGAATAAAAGTATGTATCATTATAGAAGGAAGATTTTTCATCCTGCCACAATGTTTTATAAAAGTTATCTGCAGACGGGTAAAATGCTTCTTATTTTAACCAACAACAAATCTACAGCAGACGACTTCGAAAGCGTATAGGAAAAACTAGGGAAAATATCTACAAATGAAAGTATAAATATTGAATAGAGTTGAAAACACTGTGACAAATGGAGAAATTGCTCATTATGAGCAATTTCTCCATTTGCCACAATGTTTTCATAAGTCGTCTGCTACAGAGGTGTCAGAAAGCGTCTGTATGTGGAAAAGGGTTAATAGCTGAAATAAACACTGCATAGCTATTTTAAGACGTTTTTTCTTACTGCACATTGTGACACCTGTCAATCATCGCAGAATGTCATAAACATGAAACATTCCTACAGATCTCTGCCATATAACACAAAAAACAAGCCTGCCATTGTAAACAATTATATGCTTAGGTCTCATTTACATCTTAACTTATTCCTACAAACAGCTGAAACCATTGAGGAAATAAAATGAAATATCTCTATAAAAGAAGGTTACGATAGTTATTTAAAAGAGTTTGAAACATCGTAGCAAACGTTTTTTGCTGTAGCAAACGTTTTTTGCTAAAGATACGTTGAAATGGTGTAGATGATAAGAAACGGAAGCTTTCTAGAATCATGAGTATAAACCAATTGCCAGATGCAGACTATTTTGACCAAATTGCGACAGAAAAACCCGTTTAAAACACAGCAAGTAATGTAGAAATTGTATAAAAACTGTTTCCAAGAAAGCTTCAAGGCAACAAAACATATCTCAATTTTCAAGACTTGCCATTCCCCTCTTCGTGAGTTTTCAAACTGTACGCCTCTTTAACTATAATATCAGGTAAATGATTAACCCTTTCCCACATGCAGACGCTTTCTGACTTAATTATTTGCAGCAGACTGTTGTAAACATTGTGGTAAAAGAGGAAATTGCTCTTAACCGTTTCCCTCATATAGACGCTTTTTGAAGCCTCTGCAGCAGACAAAATATGTTCAAAGTCGTCTGCTGCAGAATTGTCGTATCAGGGAAAGGGTTAATGAGTAATTTCTCCTCTTTTCCTCAATGTTTTCAACTATAATCAATGAATATCCTCTCATATAGAGAGATTTGCCATATTTTTACTATGTCGCTTTCAAAGTCGTCTGCTGCAGATTTGTTGCATGTGAAAAAAGGTTGAAATATATAATACTGGGTAATTGTTTAAAAGAGAAAAATTATCTTCAGAATTAGATTAATTCCTTTGGGCCTAATTTTCCTATGACGATGTGTTATTTTTATCACCTACCCTTGGTAGGTAGAGCTCACTCAGTATGCTTGATCCTATAATACATAAATTAATTAACTATCTTGTTTATAGGGTTTTTTCCCTCTTCTTTATGAGATTTCTTTTAATACTATGCTATTTCTTATCTATCATCACATTCTACTGATAGAGATTGACAGAATCACAGACAAAACTTCTGGAAGACAGTGGTGCAGACTGGTAAAGCGTCAACCTATCATACCAAAGTTCCCGGGTTCAAATCCTGTGATGAGCGGTTTCTGCTTTTTGGACTTTTCAACACATGTGTGAGTACATGTACTTGTTAAACCTCCAGGAAGCAGACATTGAGTGTGAATAGTTTAAGCTGATGTAGCTGCTAGTGCAATCTTGGTAAAGGGTCACTAAAGGAATATCCCTGTGAAATTTCATTGAAAGTCAAGTACGGAACTTGTTGAACAATTCTTTAAGAGTACAGTCATGTATCACCTAAGAAACATATTCCTGTAAAAGTTTTATCAAAATTGAGTCAGTTATTTAGGAGGAGATGTTGTTTATTATACAGTTTAACCTGTGTTTAAAGACCACCCATGGGAAGAGAACAATCTGGTCTTTAATAACAGGGTCATTTAACCCTTTCCCACATATAGACACTTTCTGACGCCTCTGCAGCAGACGGCCTTTTGAAAACATAGTGACAAAAGAAGAAATTGCACAAAACGTGCAATTTCTCCTTTTGCCACAATGTTTTCCTCTTTTTGTCATAGGTTATCCATTCAATTGTGGAGATTTTCTTTGTTTTGACAAAATATGTTTAAAGTCGTCTGCTGCAGAATTGTGGTATGAGGGAAAGGGTTAAGCAGAAATGAGTAATTGGGAAATTTAAAGTGTGGTTGCTATAGACAGGTTAAATTGCTTAACAAAGGTGGTCTTTAGCACAGGTTTGACTGTATTAAAGAAATATATGACACACAAGTGAAACAGGGCAATTGCAACAGATCACATTCACCAACTTGTGCTCTAAAGACTCGGGTTATTTTGAACTGTATTACAAGGTTAAACCTTTCCCACATATGACAAATCTGAAGCAGATGACTTTGAAATCATCTCAGCAAGAATACGGAAAATACCTTCATATGAAAGTGCTATTATTCAAATGAATTGAAAACATTGTGGCAAAAGGAGAAATTGCTCGATTTAAGCAATTTCTCCTTTTGCTACAATGTTTTTTTCAAAAAATGTCTGCTGTAGATGTATCTAAATGAGTCTGCAAGTGGGAAAGGTTTAAAGAACCATTTTTAATTGGCTTCAATAGTATATATATATATTGGAGATAAAAACTATTTAAATTGTAACTGAAGTCAATGACCTCCATCGAAACATTGGAAGATATGGGTAGAAAATCTGAATGGCAATTAGAGAATTATAGGCCGTAAAACTAGTCACATAATAGAGGTTACCCTTGGCGGTGTCAGGGTTCTGTATAGGGAATTAATCCCGTCTGCTTAACCTTTTTCTACAGCAGACCACTTTGAAATATCTGAACAGCAATATGAAAAATCTCCATAAATGAAAGTATACCAAGGGATATTTGTCAAACATTATACTTCTTTTTTTTGTGATCAAGGTTATTGTCACCTTGACCTTTGAAGGGATGCCCTCAATATCAATATCAATAGGGGTCATAATGCCCAACCTCCCTGCCAAGTTTGAGTACTGTAGGTTTATGCATTATCCAGTTAGCAATAGGACAAGCTTTGGTCTAACAACAGACTCAATTTATCCGCTCTTCTTTGAAGGGGGTCATAATTATTGAATAGAGTTGAAAACATTGTTGAAATGAGGTGCAATTTCTAGTTTTGCCTAAATGTTTTCAAAAGTCACAAGCTGCAGAGGCCTCAAAACGCATCTATATTTGGGAAAGGGTTAAAAAGTTATTTGGATTAAAAATAAAATAAAATATTAATCTGTGAAATAGTGGGTGGAAAGGGACCGATCAGGCAAAGCAAAAAAAGACATTGGATAATTGTAATAATTGCATGATCTGTCAACAACCGCGCCATATGATTGACAGGTAGAAACTCCGATATAAACATGGAACAATAAGTCAAACAATGGGCTTTATAAATCCAGGGGATTGCAAGACCCAAACCTCAACCATTACTACGATACAGAGGACTTTTGACTCCCTTTGCAGCAGACATTGGAAAACATTGTGGAAAAGAAGCAATTGCTTTAAAACAGCTGTCATTCCTATCCATATACATGTATGAGCCGTTCCACGAGAAAACCTAAACATTATGGACTCTGCATGATGTATCGACCCAGATCAGCCTGTGCAGTTCGCGCAGGCTAATCCGGGCCAACACATTCCGTCACAGGGTGATAGAGGTATCGAGTAATGATTCCTGAAACAGAAGTGTCTGCCCGTGGCGGCATGCTTAGGCTGATTTGGGTCGATACTTTACGCAGAGTCCACAATGTTGGTTTTCTCGTGGAACAGCTCACAAGTATTTAACTTTCTATTAAAATCATAGTTCTAATTTTTAACCTGTTAAATATATTTTCTTCATATGTTTTCAAAACAATCATACCAGATGCTGAAACTGATGCTAGCTGACTTCAGCTAAAAAAACACATTTTCCACTGTTTATTTACTCCCTGGATGTTTGACATCCCCTATCTCTGTGCCTAATAAAACTCATCTTCATGCATCAAGGAATCCAGAGACAGATATTGTTCTCAACCATTTCCCACTTGCAGACGCATTATGAAGCACATACATGCGCAGCAGCAGACGATTTTCGAAAACATTGTGGCCAATGATGAGCAATTTCCACTTTTGCCATATTTTTGCCAAAGTAGATGCTTTCAAAGTTGTCCGCTGCAGAATTGTTGTTTGTCGGTAAAGGTTAACCATTTCCCTGATGCAGAAAACTTCCGAAGCCATATTCAGCAGACAGACATTTTTAAATCAATGTGCAAAAACAGTACACTGTATTTGTTCAAATGAGCAATTTCTTGTTTTTCAACTCATGATTATCCGTCCAAATTTCTCCTGTGGAAAAGCAGCCATATGCTTGGGAAGATTGTTATGTAGAATTCTGGTGTGAGAAAACCAGAAAATGCATGAGTAGGTGAACTGGCCGCCGTGATATAACTGAGAAATTGTTAAAAACGGCGTTAAACCCCAATCAATTAATCAACCGTCTAAATTTCTAAATGTAACAATATATTTCTGCATTATTTTACTCTAAAACTAGAAATATCACTGAAGGTGATAAATACCCCCAAAACAGCACCTTGACTCAAAATATGGCTTCCGACTGACCAACAAAAGGGCCATAACTGTGTAAAGTAACATGCAATTGTAAAATATTTATGATATGCACATCTCCTCTTGGTATAGAAGCTTCATGTAAAATGTTATTGAATTCCACCCAGTGGTTTGTAAGAAAAAGGCCGGACAAAATATGGACAAAATATGACCAACAACCTAATAAGTAAAAGGGCCATAACATGCAATTGTAAGACCTTTAGGGTATGCACATCTCCTCTTGGTATAGAAGCTTCATGTAAACTTTTATTGAATTCCATCCACCCAGTGGTTTGTAAGAAATAGGCCGGACAAAATATGACCAACAACTTAATAAGTAAAAGGGCCATAACTCTGTAAAATATCATGCAATTGTAACCCCTTTAGGATATGCACATCTCCTCTTGGTATAGAAGCTGCATGTAAAATTTTATTGAATTCCACCCAGTGGTTTGTAAGAAATAGGCCGGACAAAATATGACCAACAACTTAATAAGTAAAAGGGCCATAACTCTGTAAAATATCATGCAATTGTAACCCCTTTAGGATATACACATCTCCTCTTGGTATAGAAGCTTCATGTAAAATTGTATTGAATTCCACAGTGACTCCTATATATATACCCCCCCAAAACTTTGTTTTTTGGGGGTATAAATATCATACCATGTTTATACTTAACCCTTTCCCTCATATAGACGCTTTCTGACACCTCTGCAGCAGATGGCTTTTTGAAAACATAGTGACAAAAGAAGAAATTGCTCAAAACTAGCTATTTACTCCTTTTGCCACAATGTTCCCCACTTTTTAAATAAGTCATAGGTTATCCGTTCAATTATAGAGGTTTTCCATTTTTTGACAAAATATGTTTAATGTTGTCTGCTGCAGAATTGTCGTATTAGGGAAAGGGTAATAACTCACAATAAACCTTTTTCTTTTATTTTTAGGCCTGTGCCTGATACAGACAACATATGACAACTTTGAAGCAGACACCTTTTGAAAACATTTTGGCAAAAGGATAAATTGCTCATTGTGATCAATTTCACCTTAAGCAACAATTTGTTTCAATAAATAAACTTTCACTTTTAGAGATTACCCATATTTATGTATATTTCCTTACAAAGACAGTTGCTGCAAAATTGCTGTATTTAAGAAAGGATTAAATAAATACAACTTATATAATAAATCTGTAGAGTGAATTATCAAAATGCCTTTTTGTCGCTATTTAAATTAACATATACATTTTAAAGTAAACTAGAACTATCACTGAAGATGATAAATACCCCTTAAACAGCACCTTGACCTACACCATAACTTAATAAGTAAAAGGGCCATAACTCTGTAAAATAACATGCAATTGTAAGACCTTTAGGATATGCACATCTCCTCTTGGTATAGAATTAAATAAGCTTCATGTAAAAATTTATTGAATTCCACCCAGTGGTTTGTAAGTAATAGGCCAGACAAAATATGGCTTCCGACCAACCAACGGACTGACACAGTGACTCCTATATACCCCCCTCTTCTTCGAAGGGGGTATAAAAAAGTAAAACAATCTATGTTCAAACAAGAGGGCCATCTGGTGACCCTGTAATGCTAACCTGTGTACAATGTCTCTAGCAAATTGTTGCTGATGGACATATAAAACACCACAAAAGCTGACCTTGAGCACTTGGTGCTAAAGTGACCTAAAACGGCTTCAGAAGCAAACTTTTATGAAGTCAATAGCAATGTAAGTTTACCCCTTAAAGGCAAACAAGCTTTTTTATCTATCAATCTTTTCCCCAAATAAGAGTTGAATGGGTACTACAATCAATGCATTTATCTTATTTCAGCAGCTTTTTCAATATTGCTGTTTATGGGCCATTAGGGTGGGGTGTAGTTACAGATTTCCCACATACGGACACATTTTGATGCATCTGCGGCAGACGACTCTTGAAAACATTCTGACAAATGATGAGCAATTTCTCTTTGTATGAAAATATTTTAATCCCAATTCAATAATTATCATTTCTTATATGAAGATTTTACATGTTTTTGTCAATTATGTTTTCAAAGTCATCTGCAGCAGATTTGTTGTATGTTGGAAAGGGTTAACTTAAACATGGGGGCCATGTTTTTTTATCCTATCAGCATTGAACATAGTCCCTGGTGTACAGAAAAGATTAGCTTTAATGAATGTTTTTCATTAGTTTTAATGAAGGGAAATGCCAGAGTTTCCCAAACACATGTTCACCTATTTTACAATTGTTTCAAACAAAGTGAGACAAATACATCAACATTCTCGTTAACTTAACATTTAGAACTTTATTCCATTCATCAACCGTCCCTCCAAACGAGTGCCCTCCTAAGAGACCTCAATCATGGTGCCTCTATTGGTTCTGTTTTGTTCACCATTTCTCAATAATAATGATATTTTATCTCATGTTAATTTGAATTCTGATTAGAACATGGAGGAATATGATACCCATTCAATACAGTTGAAGACTTTCTATAAAAAATTGTCTGCGGAGAACGAGGGCCTTAATTTTATTGGTAAAAACCCTTTCCATTAAGCGGGACAGATTTTAAGTGAAACGTAGAACAGGATTGTTGTTAGTGGAGTTGCTTTTAGAAAACAGTTCTCTTTTTACAAAATTGCTCTAAACACTTTCTAAAATATTGTTCCTTACTGTAATTAATTATATATATTTAATCCTCCATCATTTTTAAAATATCAAAATGTTACATGTAGCCTATGCGGCAGTGTTATAACAGATTACTTCACACAATATAATTTTGATTGACTGATTTGGGTTAACACATTTTTCAACAATTTTTCAGTCATATTGCAGTGGCCAGTTCACCAATTCATGCGTTTCCTGGTTTTCTCACAACCAGTACTCCTCAAAACAGTCTTTCAAAGAAACTGGCTGCTTTTCCACATGGGCTGTCTAAACCATTTGATGGAAGACAAAGAATGCTTGTCGAATTGACTTTTGTCAAACCAGGGACGTAGATAAGGTCTTATCTATGTTCCTGGTCAAACATTAAAAAGAACATTGCCTGAGCTAGGGCTGGGACTCGAGCTAGGGCTGGGACTCGAGCTAGGGCTGGGACTCGAGCTAGGGCTGGGACTCGATCACAACCTCTGTATTGACAGCCTGCATTGCTACTGGAATACAGATTATTATACAGTAACTTTGAAAGATTGGTGCAAGACAACAATAGGGAAAGGGATAATGGATTTTATCAAGACACCTCAATAATATAGATCTCCATTTGATGGTAAAGTAGTCTTTTGAGAGTATAAAGTAACAGAAGAGAAAGGTTGAAACAACATAATAAATCAATTTATACAATAACAGCTAAATGCAATATTGACATTAACACATATCTGTTTAACCCTTTCCAACAAACAAACTATCTGCAGCAAATGGCTATTAAAATACCTAAAGCCTCCATTCTTAATCATAATGTCCGAGTTATGTGACTTGGCATACACATGTGTATTGTTCGTAGGAGCATGTGTTCGAAAAACAGACAAGCTCAAAATGGGTGAGAGTGGAGTAAAACACCATACTTACAAACGCTCTCTAGACATCAGTAGAAATGCTATCCCAACAACCCTGAGCGCCGAGGATCAAAGCTACTACTACCAATTTACATATGATTTGACTGGGTATCGCCGAGGATCAAAGCTACTACTACCAATTTACATATGATTTGACTGGGTATCGCCGAGGATCAAAGCTACTACTACCAATTTACATATGATTTGACTGGGTATCGCCGAAGATCAAAGCTACTACTACCAATTTGCATATGATTTGACTGGGTATCGCCGAGGATCAAAGTTACTACTACCAATTTGCATATGATTTGACTGGGTATCGCCGAGGATCAAAGCTACTACTACCAATTTGCATATGATTTGACTGGGTATCGCCGAAGATCAAAGCTACTACTACCAATTTGCATATGATTTGACTGGGTATCGCAGAGGATCAAAGCTACTACTACCAAATTGCATATGATTTGACTGGGTATCGCCGAGGATCAAAGCTACTACTACCAAATTGCATATGATTTGACTGGGTATCGCCGAGGATCAAAGCTACTACTTCCAATTTGCATATAATTTGACTGGGTATCGCGGAGGATCAAAGCTACTACTACCAATTTACATATTATGATTTGACTGGGTATCGTCGAGGATCAAAGCTACTACTACTGATTTGCATATGATTTTACTGGGTATCTGATTAGCCTGATAATCTAACCAATACACCACAAACAGTTATACTTCTTTTAGTTTATTATAGAAAATGTTTTATCATATCTTTTATGTTTTCTATTCTAAAATAAAATCTTACTAGTGTCTGAAAATTCCATTAATTACATCAGATATTTTCAATCTGAAAGTCTTAACTCTTTCCCACATACAACAAATCTGCAGCAGATGACTTTGAAAAGCATTTAGTTAAATTTATGAAAACTCTCTACAAATGAAAGATCCAGTATTGTCAATCAAGTTGAAAACACTGTGGCAAAAAGAGAAATTGCTCATGAATCTTCTTTTGCCACAATGTTTTAAAAAAAGGTCTGCTGCAAATGCATCAGAAAGAGTCTGCATTTTGGAAAGTGTTAAATCTACATATCAGGGAAATGAGACTCAATTTTGAACAATATATGGCCTGATCTTTAAAAGTCGGACATTTTATAGCAACATTCTTTTAACTCTTTCCCACGGCACCAGTAGTTGCATTTTAACGCTCTGTTGCACCTCTGTGGCAAAAGGAGAAATAATTATGATTGTGAGCAATTTCTCCTTTTGCAACAACGTTTTCAGCTATATTAACCCTTTCCCACATAAAAAAAACCTGCAGCAGATGATTTTGCAGTATCATCATATGGAAAATCATAGTATAATAATTTTAGAGAATTGTAAACAAATTGCCAACGGAGAAATTGCTAATATTGAGCAATTTCTCCTTTAATCACAATGTTTTCAAAATTTGTCAGCTGCAGTCGTAAAAATGCATCTATATATGGGAAAGGGTTAATTATACATTCATCTATGGAAATTTTCCATATTTTTGCCAAGATGTTTCCAAGATTTGTACTATATGAGCCATAATATGGTGTCCGGGATTTTGTGTTACATCACAGAGTCATTATTTATTCTCCTTTATTTGAAGAACTATGTGTTTTATAGTTTAACAGCATGTCACAAACTGTTAGAAACTACTAAATCTATAAAATAATATGCTATTGATTTCTGAAAGAACTGATAAACTCCTTTAATTAATACTTTTCTTGAGCATTTTCGCCGTGTCCTTCCCGACAAAGGCATGGGAGGACTTTTTGAAAACCAAAACAAACTGTTTTTCTTTATATTTAAAGTTTGGAAACTAATATGTGTGAAATAATAATTTAACAAATTACTTGTAAATATAACTTTAAGATTTAATAGAGCGACGTAAATATGATTTTGATTTGAATATAAAATCCTAGACATTGGCGTAACGAATGTGTCCACCAAGTTACATCACGTCTAAATAGCATCAAAACTCGAAACCTGGACCGATAATCATATTTTCATTGCATTCAAATCACGTGATCACTTACATTCTTTGTTAATGTCGTAAACATGTTGTTCTGGGACAGATATCTTTTATTTGACAGGGAGTCAAAATATGTTTATCAAAATGGTGTCTTTTTTTGTTACGCCCTATTATTTTGTTATAATTAATAAATGCTTCGTCGATCACCTAGGAGGAAACTAAATTTTGGCTGTTCTATTTACGACATTAAACATCGCAACAATTTACGACAGTTAGAGACGTTTTACGACAAGAGTGTTTTAAAATGGCGGCTCGAAAATGACAGTCAGACTTCTGAAATTTTGTTACGCCGGCACCAAGCCAATTGCGATCATCAATGGTTGCTTATAATGTATCGCAATGCGTAGTAACTTCCTATTTCGTTATTTAAATTGTCCAGAGATGTTTGCGAACCTATTTAATTCACTACGAAGAACTTGTTATTATTTTTGACTGGGGAAAAAAATTCGCGAATTTTGTCTCTTTTGCCTTGTAACGTTGACTGTCCTGGAAAGCATATTCTACCTCCATAAGCACTTTGCTTACGTAATAAATACATATTTGCATGATTAGTATATTTTAATTTAACTGGAGAATTATTTATACTGAAAATGTTTATGCTATTATATGATTTGTTTATTTTTTTCTAAGGTGTCCTGTTACACACTTATATGAAGTGCACAATTAGTGTCCAGTTACATCATTTTGTGTCCTGTTACACAACAGTTTGTGTCCTGTTACACCATTCTTTGTCTAGTTGTATACTATTAATTATTTCACTAAATAAACCATTTATTTATTGAAATAATTCCAAATAAAGATGGTGAAAATGTAAATTAGATCTAAACAAATTCAACTAGGCAAAATCTTCATAAAATTGATTTATTTCATGGTGTCCTGTGTTACTAACAATGCAATTGAATAAGTGTCCAGTTACATCATTTTGTGTCCTGTTACACACCAGTTTGTGTCCTGTTACACACCAGTTTGTGTCCTGTTACATCATGTTGTGTCCTGTTACACCATTCTTTATCTAGTTGTATACTATTAATTATTTCACTAAATAAACCATTTATTTATTGAAATAATTCCATATAAAGATGGTGAAAATGTAAATTAGATCTAAACAAATTTAACTAGGCATAATCTTCATAAAATTGATTTATTATATGGTGTCCTGTGTTACTAACAATACAATTTAAAACCCACATTTCTCTTTATTTAAAGATAAAATCTATTTTGTCATTTAGAATTTAACAGCTTTAGATATTGTTCTAAACATATATATATATAGCATTTAATTTGACAAAAGTCAAATATTACAAAAGAGGACACCACAGTGTTTGTGATGTAACTCAAAATCCGGACACCATATTATGGCTCATATGTGGGAAAGGTTTATCTTGAAAACATGGGCAGATGTAATCTCAATTCAATGTGAAATGTAATTAACCCTTTCCCTCATATGGATGCTTTCTGACGCCTCTACAGCAGATGACTTTTGAAAACTTTTGACAAAATACGAAGTTGCTCAAAATGAACAATTTCTCCTTTTGCAACAACTTTTTTCAGTAATTATACCTACAATAATAGAAGATTTTCCATAATTCCAGACATTTTTAAAGTCATCTGCAGCAGATTTGTTGTATGTGGGAAAGGGTTAATACACTATGATTTACTGTGCAACCCTATTCCTGAAACAATTAACATTTTATTTATTGAACCAGAAGACTTTTTAAAATTGCTTTCCATTCATTTCACAACGATGTTTTTCGAAGATGCAGACCTGAAAATGTCACATTATATATATATAATCAATATAGGTAAAGGTTATAGGCTAGATGTAAAGATGTTGGCACAAATGCATGACTTGTGCTAAAGCGATGTGGGTGGGAGCCCAGCAATTATCACAGAGGGCTTATTAGTTGAATTACAGAATTTGTTTATGTTCATGTCAAGAGTGCTTCTGACATCAAGTTTACATATCAGAGTAACTGCCAGCCCTACATGCCAGCAAGCCAACACGTTCCTTGCTGCCATAAAACCTTAACCCTTTCCCACATACAACAAATCTGCAGCAGGCGACTTTAAAAATCTCTATAATTGTAGGAATAATTACTGAAAGAAGCTGAAAACATTGTGGCAAAAGGAGAAATTGCTCGTTTTGAACAATTTCTCCTTTTGTCCCGATATTTTCAAAAGTCGTCTGCTGCAGATGCGTCAAAATGCGTCTTCAGGCGGGGAAGGGTTAACCATTTCCATGATACAGACAACATTTGACACCTTTGCAGCAGACAATGATTAAAAACATACAGAGGGAAATTGTTCAAAATAAATTCAAATATCTGAAGAAACTGTCAAAGCACAATTAATACCATCAAACCACCAAGTTTGATCCATTTTTAAAACCTTTCCCACATATAGACGCATAAAGATACATCACTATTTTTGAAAACTTTTTCTTTTCTTGATTTTTTATCTCGGACTATTTCAAAATCATTCAAACAATTAATTTTGTCCTTTTCAACAATGTTTTTCCCTAATATATTTCTATTTATACATCGTCTTCAATTGTTTTCAACATGTCAATCTAAAGAGATCATAAATGATAAAACATTTAATAAGAAAGGAAAAGAACATGCACTGACCATGTATTATTCTCATCAGCTGAATTATCTCCGCTAATTGCAGCTATATCAGTAAATACCACAGATTTCTGTTTGTTTGTGTGATTCATTGGCATTGATATATATATCTACAGGAAAGTCAACAAGTCAAGGTGAACATACCAGAACGGTTTCCCATATGCAGCCGCATCTAGATACATCAGCAGTGAATGACATTTGAAAACATTATGGCAAAAGGAGAATTTGCTCCTTTTGCAAAAGTGTTTTAAACTATATTTCAACCATTTTCAAGCTGATACATATTCTCACACATCTGAAGCAGACAGATTTTTGATACATTGTGGCCAAAGGAGAACTATATTTTTGCCAAGATGTTTTAAGTCGTCTATGGCAAATATGTTGTGCGAGGGAAATGGTTTAAGACATGCTTGCTACTTTTACACAAGGGCAGACTACCTTTTCTTTCAAATTATGAGTATTTATACAAACAGAAAGAAATTGAGTCTAGTTTATGTATATTTGTTTGTTTGTATAGTGTTTTGTGCTGCTTTAAAAAAAAGTTCACATATATTTTGGCGTTTCTTGGGTAAGTTATCAGTAATACTGGTCAATATAATCCTGGCACCAGCAAGTCAGTGGTTATGTTAACCCTTTCCCACCTGCAGATGCATTTTGACGCAATAGCAGCAGATCGACTTTTGAAAACAATGTGGCCAAAGGTGAAATTAATCATGATGAGCAATTTCACCTTTGGCCACAATGTTTTCAAGATTATTTAACAATTAAGCTATCTTCTATGGAGATTTTTCAGGTTTTTGTCACTATGTTTTCAAAGTCGTCTGCTGCAGATTTGTTGTATGTGGGAAAGGGTTAACCAAACAATGTTGAGCGCCAAAGGGGGAAAGGCATTACTACCATATTTAAAGTCTTGGTATGACCTGGCTGGGGTTTGAACCCGCGAGATTCAGCACCTACTTACCTATAGGCAGACACTCTATTGATGCAGTCTAAATTGTGAGTGTATGAAAACCAATACAGAAGAACAATGGACCATTTTATGTTTAGTACTGAAAGTCTTTCGAAAATTACTTTGAATGATATACTATTGTCATGAATACATGTACTAAGGTTGGTTTTGGTGAAGCATGAACAATGTTTGTACTGCTAATAAACTGAGATGGCCGAATGGTTAGGTTGGGGGAATTGAGACCTAAGTACATCCTGGGTTAGATTCCTAGTTGATTGTTTGGGAGAATTGAGACTTGAAATTCTGGGTTTGATCCATGCTTGCCAAGTTCATTGTTAACTTAGTCATTGGGTAAGGCATATATAGGGCAATACTAGTGATATAGCTGAAATTACTGGTTAAATGGAATAAAACCCCAATTAACCCTTTCCCTCGTATAGACGCTTTCTGACACCTCTGCAGCAGACAGCTTTTTGAAAACATAGTGACAAAAGAAGAAATTGCTCAAAACGAGCAATTTCTCCTTTTGCCACAATGTTTTCCACTTTTAGTCATAGGTTATCCATTCAATTATAGAGCTTTTCTATTTGTTCACAAAATATGTTCAAAGTCGTCTGCTGCGGATTTGTTGTATGAGGGAAAGGGTTAAAGAAATAGAAGGGACTCTGGAGGTGCGTAATGTGTGGGCTGTGTATTCCGTGAATGAGTTACAGAAAACAGTCATAAGGAAGCATCTCAGTAATTCTGTCCATCTTTCACCACATAGATCAAATACAACCCGCCATGGCTCCAGGAATCTATCTGCCGTAGAGCAAGCCTGGCACAAACAATGAAACCATCTCAGTCAAAAATGGGTCTTGTTTGCTTTGGCACCACATAAAGCTGACAGGATATAGACTTCCAACATATTAACAATATTAACCCTTTCTCATGTGTGAAGCAGACAATTTTTTTAAAACATTATGACAAAAGCAGCAATTGCACATGATGATCAATTTCACCTTTTGCCAAATGTTTTCAACCATATTTAATAACTATACACTATTTAATTTATAAAGATTTTCCATAGCTCGACTTTGTTCTCACAATGTCTCAACATTATTAACCCTTTCCCTCATACGGCAATTCTGCAGCAGACGACTTTGAACATATTTTGTTAAAAAATAGAAAATCTCCATAATTGAATGGATAACCTATGACAAAAAGTGGAAAACATTGTGGCAAAAGGAGAAATTGCACGTTTTGTGCAATTTCTGCTTTTGTCACTATGTTTTCAAAAAGCCGTCTGCTGCAGAGGCGTCAGAAAGCGTCTATATGAGGGAAAGGGTTAAAAGAAGTATGCTGCCGAGGTGTCTGAACGAAGGAAAGGGTTCATTATACAACCTTTTTAAACAATGTAACAAAAAGAGAAATTCCCTAATAATTTTCCAGTTGTACTTTTGCAGCAATTTTTCAACAATAAAAATATAATTTAAAGACCTTTTTACCATATTTTCCTATATGTTTTTAATGGCGCCTACTTCAGAAAAAATAAGTGAGCTAAGTGCTACAAAAAAAAAGAGATCCATTTGCACATTCATACTAAGTGCTAATTAATGGACACAGTGTATATCCTAGGCTTCTTGAATGCTTCTTTGACTAAAATTGCAAACAGTGCATATCCAGATGATAGACTGCCTCATGGAAGCAACAGGTGATCAGAATCTACTCTGAACCCAGTGATTGGCTCATTTTGGTTTAACTCTGTTTTCAACAATTTTCCAGTCAATCACAGCGGCCAGATCACATACATCTATTTGTGTTTCCTGGATTTCTCACACAAGTACTGCACACAACAGTTTTTCCACATTGACTGTTAGCTCATTAGTGGCAGACAAATTTAAGGTTGCTTGTCACATTGACTCATACAACATTTTTGCAGCAGACGACTTTGAACATGTTTTGTCAAAAACTAAAAAATCTCTATAATTGAATGGATAACCTATGACTTTAATTGGAAAACATTGTGGCAAAAGAAGAAATTGCTCGTTTTGAGCAATTTCTTCTTTTGTCAAAATGTTTTCAAATAGCTGTCTGCTGCAGAGGCGTCGGCATCTATATGAGGGAAAGGGTTAAGCCAGTGGTTGGAAAGAATATTGGCCGAACTGGTGTTCAAACTCACAACTTCTTATAACTCTGTATAAATCTATGTATAGGCAAGTCAAACAAGTTCTGAGATTCAGTTGTCTATATTTTCCTGAGTACCAGCCAGGATTGTCAGGACACAACTGGATCTCAATGCTAATGACTTTTCCATGCCCTTGTTGTAGAAATGCTGCACTGCGGTTCCCTGCCAGTCTGTCAGCAGCGAAAGTAAACAAAGAAATATGATCATTATTGTTGTGCTCTGGAAGCCGTTTTCACGCCAAATTGACACAAAAATCTCGTGCTGAGATTCTTGTGGAGAGGAAAACTGGGTAGAAAAAACAATTCCCCAGCATGTCAAAACATGATTGCGCAATAAGTAATGTGTATGTCAAGCCGGTACCTGGTTTCCTATTTGATAAATGGTTCCAATGATTCTGTCAAACACACCAGTGTGTGTGCTATAATCATTTGTATCTGGGCTCTTAAACTCATGTAGTCACAACTACAGCAGAAGCATTTCTAAAACATTCTGGCAAAAAGAGAAATTGCTTATAATGAGAAATATCTCCATTTCAACAATGTTTTCAATTTCCCCCAGACGTTTCTTTAAAATCTTAAGTGTTAAGTAAAAGTTCAGGCTAGCCATGTTTTATATGGGCCATGCATGTCACAGAGAAAAAACTGATCAGGAAAGATCGTGTTCAACCTCTGTGAATAGCCTTACAGTCTGTTCAGGGTATGCCCTTGTTTCTTTCTAGTCACTGAAACTATCCTTTTCCCTTCCCACATTTAACAAATCTGCAGTAGATTGGGAAAAAAGAGAATTGAAAATCTATATAAACTAGAATTGCTTTTGCAAAAAACAGATGTCTCCCCTCAAATATCTGTCAAAATCTCTCAAAACATTCCAACCTATAAATTTGGGACAGACAGACAGACAGTCGAGACATGGGTTCTGCACATCGCCTTGATGAGGTGAACATTTGACCCAAGTTTCATGAAAATCCTTCAGGCCGTCTTGGAGATATGGAGCGGACACGATTTGGGACGGACAGACGGACGGACAGACAGACAGACAGTCGAGACATGGGTTCTACACATCGCCTTGATGAGGTGAACATGTGACCCAAGTTTCATGAAAATCTTTCAAGCCGTCTTGGAGATATGGAGCGGACACGAAATAAAGCCTCAAACCTTTGACCTTCAAGCGTGACCTTGACCCTATATTGTCGAGACACGGGTTCTGCACGTCGCCTTGATGAGGTGAACATGTGACCAAAGTTTCATGAAAATCCTTCAAGCCGTCTGGAAGATATGGAGCGGACACAAAATAAAGCCTCAAACCTTTGACCTTCAAGCGTGACCTTGATATTGACCCTATATTGTCGAGACGCAAGTTCTGCACGTCACCTTGATGAGGTGAACATGTGACCCAAGTTTCATGAAAATCCTTCAAGCCGTCTGGGAGATATGGAGCGGACACGAAATAAAGCCTCAAACCTTTGACCTTCAAGCGTGACCTTGACATTGACCCTATATTGTCGAGACGCGGGTTCTGCACGTCGCCTTGATGAGGTAAACATGTGACCCAAGTTTCATGAAAATCCTTCAAGCCGTCTGGGAGATATGGAGCGGACACGAAATAAAGCCTCAAACCTTTGACATTCAAGCGTGACCTTGACCTTGACCCTATATTGTCGAGACGCAGGTTCTGCACGTCGCCTTGATGAGAGATATGGAGCGGACACGAAATAAAGCCTCAAACCTTTGACATTCAAGCGTGACCTTGACCTTGACCCTATATTGTCGAGACGCAGGTTCTGCACGTCGCCTTGATGAGGTGAACATGTGACCCAAGTTTCATGAAAATCCTTCAAGCCGTCTCGGAGATATGGAGCGGACACGAAATAAAGCCTCAAACCTTTGACCTTCAAGTGTGACCTTGACCTTGACCCTATATTGTCGAGACGCGGGTTCTGCACATCGCCTTGATGAGGTGAACATGTGACCCAAGTTTCATGAAAATCCTTCAAGCCGTCTGGGAGATATGGAGCGGACACGAAATAAAGCCTCAAACCTTTGACCTTCAAGCGTGACCTTGACCCTATATTGTCGAGACGCGGGTTCTGCACGTCGCCTTGATGAGGTGAACATGTGAGCCAAGTTTCATGAAAATCCTTCAAGCCGTCTTGGAGATATGGAGCGGACACGATTTCGGACAGACGGACAGACAGACAGACAGACAGACGCCCAGGACAAAAACAATATATCTCCCCTGTATACAGGGGGAGACATAATGAACTTGCATTGATCGAATAAGAGTTATGGCAAAAGAAGTAATGAACAATTACTCCTCTTGTCACAATGTTGTTAAAAGACTGCTGCAGATGCGTCAAATTGCCTCTGCATTTTAAAAAGGGTCAAGCTTTTCAAGAACAGTTATGATCATTTCAAGAGTTGTCGGAGGACAATATAGCTCGCCTATCAGCGCCATCGTCTATCAGGGCCTTCTTCAGAACAGTTATAGCATTAGGTAAAGTCACACAGTATCACCTATTGCAAGATAAAACACCTTTTTAATACTTGCATGCAAATGTTAACCAAGTCCATACAGGCCCTTTTGGGCCTTTTAAATCTGTAAATTTATTTATATATACGATAAGCAAGAGCATACACAGTGTCACAGTCTGAGAAAAGGCCTTGCATGCAAAGGTTTGACCAAAATTCTAAGTCCAAAAAGGGGCACAATTCAGTCAAAATCCATTCCAGAGTTATGGGACTTGACATACAAGGTCATCTCATGACCCTGAATAAGTGTGTGAAGTTTCAAAGCAACAGCATACATAGTGTCTGAGAAAAGGCCTTGCACGCAAAGGTTTGACCAAAATTCTAAGTCCAAAAAGGGGCACAATTCAGTCAAAATCCATTCCAGAGTTACAGAACTTGACATACATGGTCATCTAATTACCCTGAATAAGTGTGTGAAGTTTCAAAGCAACAGCATACACAGTGTCTGAGAAAAGGCCTTGCACGCAAAGGTTTGACCAAGCTGGCAACGCGTACGCCAATGCCAACACGGACGCCAGGTTGATTACATAAGCTCCCTTATTTCTTCTAATAGGCGAGCTAAAAAGAACTTCACAGTTTTACAAACATAATATTCTGGTCTTGATATACAAGAATTAACCTTTTTCCACATACAACAACTCTGCAGCTAACAACTTTGAAAATGTACCCAATTTTTTGGAAAATCCCTTTAAATGAAAGTATGATATTGAATCGAGTTAAAAACATGGCGACAAAAGAAGAAATTGCTTGTTTTGAGCAATTTCTTCTTAATGTCGCCATGTTTCAAAAAGTCGTCTGCTGCAGAGGTGTCAGATTAAACATCTATATGAGGGAAAGGGTTTATATGTGGGAAGCAACTCTCTGACCTTGGTCTGTGCAAACAATTTTTTAATCATCATTCTCTATAATAGGTCCTGGGATAGCAATCTATTATCAGAGGACTAGATAAGAGGCAGTGAACAGGTCTTTCCCCCACAATATTTCTCTTATTACTCAACCAAATCCTATGTTGTGAGTACTCAAAAAAATCATCTCAATGAGATGATTCTTTTGAGTACCCACAACATAGGTTTTGAATGTCAAATAAGGATTTTAGAACATGAAAATGCCAGTTATCTAGAACTCCATATTATAGATATTTTGCAATTGTCTACTGAATATTATGTGATGTGCTATGACCTTTAACCCTTTCCCTCATACGACAATTCTGCAGCAGACGACTTTGAACATATCTTGTCATAAAAAGGAAAAATCTCTATAATTGAATGGATAACCTATGACTAAAAGTAGAAAACATTGTGGCAAAAGGATAAATTGCTCAAAACGAGCAATTTCTTCTTTTGTCACTATGTTTTCAAAAAGCTGTCTGCTGTAGAGGCGTCAGAAAGTGTCTAGTATGAGGGAAAGGGTTAAGTTCACTGCTACTTGTTTACCTTGTAATGGGAGAGAGAATAGTTGCCTCAATGTAAATGTGCCTAAATAATCATGCAACATCTTTAAACACTAACTCATTGACAGAGAGTTTCATCCTTCAGGTTTCGTCTTGTAAAATGTTTCAACTAACCCTTTCCCACATAAAGATGCTTTCCGACGCTTCTTCAGCAGACGCCTTTTCAGCAGACGCCTTTTGAAACTTTGTGGCAAAAGAAGAAATTACTCATGATGAGCAAATTCTCCTTTTGACACAATGTTTTCAATTCTATTTAATAATGAAATTTTCATATATAGAGGTCAATCATATTTTGAACCAGATGCTTTAAAAGTCATCTGCTGCAGATTTGTTTGATGTGGGAAAGGTTTAATCCTTTCCCTCATACGACAATTCTGCAGCAGACGATTTTGAACGTATTTTGTCAAAACATAGAAAATCTCCATAATTAAATGGATAACCTATGACAAAAAGTGGAAAACATTGTGGCAAAAGGAGAAATTGCACGTTCTGTGCAATTTCTACTTTTGTCACTATGTTTTCAAAAAGCTGTCTGCTGCAGAGGCGTCAGAATGTGTCTATATGAGGGAAAGGGTTAAAGCCAAATTGAACATTTTGGGGGGTAAAGCAGGCCTCTTGAAACAAGTTATTATTAACGAGATTTCGTATTTAAGGTCATATTTCTACTTTTCCCACAATGTTTGTCTTGTATTTTTATGAGGGTATAAAGTAAATAACTTTCCCACATACAGAAGCTCTTTGATGCCTGACTGGTGACTGCAGCAGAGGACTTTAGAAAACATTCAGGCAAAAGGAGAAATTGCACCTTTTGCCACAATGTTTTTAACCCTATTCAATAAGTATTAGTCGCCGGGCAGAAGCCCTTGTGTACCAAGATGCCCCTCAGTTGATAACTGTTTTTTCAACTACTATAATGTAAGTCTTATGCATAACTGCAGTATGGATTTCCGGTGACATTGATGCGTTGCATAAACTTTCTCTTGTACTAGCATATTAAAAAGAGTTTTCATTTTTTTGCCTAGATGTGTTCAAAGTTGAGTCTGCTTCACATTTATTGAATGAAGGCAAGGGTTAACTGAGTCACATATAAACCAGATATTCTGGAAATCTGAGTTATTGCTGTTTTATAACTGCTATGATTGGTTTTACTAGACAAGTATATGGCAGTTTTTTCTCCACTTTTTTCCTGGCCGTGTCAACCAAAAAATGTGTCTCACTGCCTGATCGAGCACTGACAATAGTCATACAAGTCTATGTCCCCACAAAGTCACCTATCTGTTTTTTTCATCAACAATTAAATATAAAACAAAAGTCTTAATCTTGCATATATATATAATAATAATAAAGTCTAGAGGAAATACCCAAAACTATTTATAATGACAATAAATTTTATATATTGATACAATTGTTTAACTCTTTCCCAAATACAACAAATCTGCAGCAGACGACTTTGAAAATGTCTACTAAAAAAATATGGAAAATCTCTATAATTGCACGAAAATTACTGAAAAAAGTTTAAAACAATTTGTGGCAAAAGAAGAAATCGCTTGTTTGAGCTATTTCTTCTTTTGTCATGATGTTTTCAAAAGTGGGTTTGCTGCAGATGCATCAAAATGTGTCTGACTATGTTGGAAAGTGTAATAAGTTAAATTGAACAATTTTGTATGTCTGATTTGCTTACATTTGTGATGCTGTGACCTTTACCTCCGCCCTGATTTCATTAGCAATATGGGTGGGCTACATATCAGCCCAGCTACCCTTCACTTACAGTCTTTGGAAATAAACTGTTTGATTGACGAATGATTGTAAGTATTTCAATGGAAAAGTTTTTGTCATTGCATTTATAAACATTATGTGAATGCTCGTTTTATATTTTAATGTTTAATTACATTGTGGAATTTCATGTTCATTGTATGATTGTTGAGGGCCACAGGGAAGATTAGTGTAACTAACTGTGTTACCCTCATTAAATAAAGTATTATTATTATTATTATTATTATTATTATTAGTTATCTAACCCTACACACCCATTTTTGACACATCTGCAGCAAAAACATTGTGGCATAAAGAGCAATTTATTCTCTGGCCACTATGATATCAACTCTATTCAATGGTCATACTTTCATTCATAAGGGAGCTTCAATACTTTCGAAAGCCTGGACATTCTACCTTCAGACAAGAAGATTTTTAAAGTTTCTCCCTATACGAGTCTTCGTAAAACAAGTGACCACCTGGGTGGGGCCAATTTTGACCCAAGGGCTATAATTTGAACAAGATTAATAGAGGTCCAATAGATGAAGCTACATACCAAATATCAAAGGCCTGGGCCTTCTCCTTTTAGACAAGAAGATTTTTCAAGCTTTTTGCCTATATGCATGAGTCTATGTAAAACAAGTGACCCCAGGAGAGGACTCATTTTTGACCCCAGGGCTATAGATTGAACAATCTTGGTAGAGGTTCACTAGATGAAGCTACATACCGAATATCAAAGGCCTTGGCCTTCTACTTTTAGACAAGAAGATTTTAACAAGAGGCCCATGAGGGCCTATGCATGGGCCTATGCTCTACTGGTATGGTTCTTTGGTCATTTTCAATCCAGAGCATGTATGTATGGTGAAGATCGGATAGTAAATGGAGGCTCTTTTGTGTTCACAAGCTGTATTATAGCAATTTTTACAATTTCATGGGCCATAATCCAGTCTTGCATGGGCGGATCTGGCTGATTTTCAAAAGGAACCAAGCTCTCATCAATATTTAACTACTATCTAAGTTTGGTGAAGATCAGATAGTAAATGGAGCCTCTATTGTGTTCACATGCTCAATTATAGCAATTTGGACAATTTCAAGGGCCATAATCCAGTCTTGCATGGGCGGATCTGGCTAGTTTTCGAAAGGAACCAAGCTCTCGGACTGTATCGTGTTAACAAGCTCTTTTATAGCAATTTTGACCATTTCAAGGGCCATAATCCAGTCATGCATGGGCGGATCTGGCTGGTTTTCGAAAGGAACCGAGCTCTTATGGATATCTAACTACTGTATAAGTTTGGTTGAGATACAATAAAAAAAGAAGACTGTATCGTGTTAACAAGCTCTTTTATAGCAATTTTGACCATTTCAAGGGCCATAATCCAGTCATGCATGGGCGGATCTGGCTGGTTTTCGAAAGGAGCCGAGCTCTCATGGATATCTAACTACTGTATAAGTTTAGTTGAGATACAATCAAAAGTGAAGACTGTATCGTGTTAACAAGAAATTGTTTACGGACGCACGCACGGACGACAGACAAATCGCCACGACATAAGCCCTTCTGGCCTTTGGCCAGTAGAGCTAAAAATGTTTCCCTATACGAGTCTATGTAAAACAAGTGACACCAAGGGAGGGGCCATTTTTGACCCCAGGGCTATAATTTGAACAATCTTGGTAGAGATCCACTTGATGAAGCTACATACAAAATATCAAAGGCTTGGCCTTCTACTTTTAGACAAGAAGATTTTTAAAGTTTTTTCCCTTATACAAGTCTATGTAAAACAAGTGACCCCAAAGGAGGGGCCATTTTTGACCCCAGGTCTATAATTTGAACAATCTTGGAAGAGGTCCACTAGATGAAGCTACATACCAAATATCAAAGGCCTGGGCCATCTACTTTTAGACAAGAAGATTTTTAAAGTTTTTTCCCTATACCCTGCAGTCTATGTAAAAACAAGAGCACCGCGTACGGCAAAGACGCTCGACTGATAGGGAGAAAACAGAAAAAAAAAATGAGCTAAACAAAAAACCTTAACCGGACGACCACGCCGCCGCCGACGCCAACGACCACGCCAGGGTCATGACAATAGCTCTTGTTTTTTTCAAAAGTCGAGCTAACAAGTGACCCCCGAGGAGGGGCCATTTTTTACCCCAGGCCTATTTTTTTAGCTATCTTGGTAGATGTCTACTAGATGATGCTACATACCAAATATCAAATGCATGGGCCTTCTACTTTCAGACAAGAAGATTTTTTAAGTTTTGGTTAATTTCCCCTGTTTTGTTGCTGTGGCAACCAGAGTTTTTAATGGAATTAAAATCTTTGAACAATTTTGAAAGAGGGCCACCAAAGGAACATTCCTGTGAAGTTTGCTTGAAATTAGTCTTGTGATTAAGGAGAAGATGATATTTAAAGCTAAAAGTTAACGAAACACGACAGACTACGGACAACAAGAGGGCCAAGATGG
Organism: Serripes groenlandicus; assembly: GCA_031761405.1. Taxonomy (NCBI): domain Eukaryota; kingdom Metazoa; phylum Mollusca; class Bivalvia; order Cardiida; family Cardiidae; genus Serripes; species Serripes groenlandicus. The sequence goes on along the minus strand of JASEVX010000005.1, from coordinate 15,643,965 downwards.
CCCTACATCGATCACCTGATCATTTGTCTGCGAATGTAAACTGCAGGGAATGGACAGTCATATTTGAACAATCTTGGTAGAGGGTGCCCCAAGGAACATTTGTGCAAAATAATTTTCAAATCGGGCTTAAATACTTTTGGACAAGAAGATTTTTAAAGTTTTAACAATGCACACATAAGGAAAACATGCTTCGCCCCCTGGCGGCTATTATTTTTCAACGGATCGGAAATATTTGAACAATCTTGGTAAAGGTTGCCCCAAGGAATATTTGTGAAAAATAATTTTAAAATCGGGCCAGTACTTTCGGACAAGAAGATTTTTAAAATTTTAACAATGCACATATAAGGAAAACAAGCTCCACCCCTGGCGGCCATTTTTTTCAACAAATCGGAAATATTTGAACAATCTTGGTAAAGGGTGACCCTAGGAACATTTGTGCAAAATAATTTTCAAATCGGGCCAGTACTTTTGGACAAGATGATTTTTTAAGATTTAGCAATTTTCCCCTTTTCTGATGCCGCAGCAACCAAAGTTCTTGATGTAATTAAAATCTTTGAACAATTTTGAAAGAGGTCCACCAAAGGAACATTCCTGTGAAGTTTGATTGAAATTGGTCATGTGGTTAAGGAGGAGATGATTTAAATGTTAACAACGGACGACAGACGGACGACGACGGACAAAAAGTGATCAGAATAGCTCAGAATTTAGTCTTTGGCTCTAGGTGATCTAAAAAGGGCACCAATTTGCATCACATGCAGGAAAGAGTTATCTTAATAGGTTGTGTATAATAGTTGTGTAATTGGGAAGAGTTGTATAAAGTGTCAATACAATGCTTCAAGTAGTTACTGAGATATGACTTTTAATGTAGTTGCATGCAGAACTGTAACCAGAATTAATAAGTCCAAAAAGGGCCATAACTTGCATAAAATGCTGGATATAGTTATTGTACTTGATTGTTTACATATGTGTGATGGTTGGGAAGGGCTGTATACAGTTTCAATGAAATGCATCCAGTAGTTACTAATATATGGTCTCTTAATGTAGTTGCATGCAAAGCTTGTAGACTAGAATTTATGTCCAAAAAGGGCCATAACTTGCATAAAATGAAGTATAGAGTTGTTTAACTTGAAAATCATTCTATTGCCCCGACAATTTCAAAAGTTGTCTGCTGCAGATGTTTCAGAAAGCATCTTTATGGGGAAAATGTTAATCTCCACTTTTTGTTTTCAATGTAAAACCAGATTACTTAACCAAAAATCATGGCAGTTAACAAACCATTGAATACACTGGCATTTTGGAATGACTTGGTTTCTATCTCGAAATCATTTCCAATCACAGATATTAAGATAATTGCTAAGCGTACTGCCAGAAACCAGAGTTCTCCTAAAATTGAATGCATTACCTGATATATTTTTTATTGTACTCTACCAATTTCAAAACATTAAACCCTTTCCCACATACAGACGCTTTCTGACACCTCTGCAGCAGATGTCTTTTGCCTGACTGTTTTAACCCTTTCCCTCATATAGACACTTTCTGATGCCTCTGCAGCAGACAGCTTTTTGAAAACATAGTGACAAAAGAAGAAATTGCTCAGAACGAGCAATTTATCCTTTTGCCACAATGTTTTCAACTTTTAGTCATAGGTTATCCATTCAATTATAGAGATTTTCCATTTTTTGACAAAATATGTTCAAAGTCATCTGCTGCAGAATTGTCGTATGAGGGAAAGGGTTAAACTCTTAATATGATAATTATACTCTCAATAAGTTGTCTGCTCTAGTGTATAATCTTATTGTAGTTTTGGCTGCTTTAAAATTATCTGAGAAATAAAATGAAATAATACAGAAAATATTAAGTTTAAGTATAAAATTATGTAGAAAATGGAGGAAGTGCTCACTTCTTTCTTTCATAATAGTTTCCAAAGTCGGTGGCATCAAAGGTTTCTGAAGTGAAGTCTTTATCAGAGAAAGGGGTTAAACATAAAAAAGCTTTCACAGATAAACATTGGTTATCTCTTTTGTATATATACCCTGTCAAAAAAATACGATCTGTTTTATATATCTGGGTTCTAGCAGATTTCTAAAATGTCATATTTATTTTTCATTATCATTATATATGGCCCCCAAATTCTCCAGCAGAAATATCACAGGGAAAAAAACACAACATGGTGAGTGTTTTAATGCTTGAAAGATTTTTTTTTTCATTCTATTTAACTCATGTTTTATGGATTAAAATTCAACTCCTAGGTAACCGGAAGTATCATTTAGTAATAAGAGTTGAACATAAAGCAAAATATGGAAAATCTCTATAAATGAAAGTATTATCATTGAAAGGAACTCAAAACATTGTGGCAAAAGGAGAAATTGCTCATTATGAGCAAGAATTCTTCTTTCGTCACACAATTTATAAAAGAAGTCTGCTGCAGCGTTGTCAGAGAGTGTCTGTATGTGTGAAAGGTAAATGATAAAACTGATTGTTGTGCAATTAAAATATCTTTTAGTTACATATTAAGTAAGTGCTATATGTTAAGTTTAAAATGGCAAAAAGTTCCTTCCCTTTTATATCAATTAAAATTTCAAATATAAAACGAGAGGGCCAAGATGACCCTAGATCCATCACCTGAATGATGGCATTAGTAGCAAAGGTCCATAAAATTTCTTGAAACAGGGTTTCATCATGTGTCACTTTTGGTCGACACTCGACTCTTCTTACTCGACACTCGGCATTTCTTACTCGACACTCAACTTTTCTTACTCGACACTTGCCAATTAGAAACCCTCAGTTCCAACATGATACAGAATTTTCATCTTTACAAATTTTACTACCTAATTTCAATAAATTTCAAGTTGAAAGACTCTAAAATAGCTATAACAGGAAATGATTGATTTATTGGGAGTTTTCAGTCATTTTCAACATTAATATAGTCATATCAATATGCCCACTAACATGTAATAATGATCCCTGGATGAATAACCAGAACTAAGGCTAGGAAATGTGCCTTGCCATAAGGCACGCCACCATAATCACTGTGTGCAATATATAGAACCAGTGACAACATGCTCTTAGCCTTTTCCACATAAAAACATGAAAGTTTGACTATTTCAAAAAGTTGAAAAAGTTGAAAACATTGTGGCAAATTTAAGGAGAACATGCTCAATATGAACCATTTCTTCTTTTGCCACAATGCTTGGTTCCTAATCCCATCTTCAATGACTTTCAATTTGGAAGAGTTTTAACCCGTTCTCTGACATATGGTCGCTTTCTGACGCCTCTCCAGCAAACAGCTTTTTGAAAACATGGCGAGAAAAGAAGAAATTGCTCAAAATGAGCAATTTCTCCTTTAGTCACCATGTTTTCAACTCTTTTCAATTATTGTACTTTCATTTAAAGGGAGTTTACAAAAAGATTTGGGTAGGTTTTCATAATTGTCTACTGCAGAGTTGCTGCATGTGGGAAAGGGCATGTAGGAAAGGGTTAAGGTAATGTCAGACCAACAAATGGCAGTGAATCAGCACAGCCAGACATGAGTAGTTGTTATAGGCATCAGTACAGGTACATCATTGACCAATCAACTTTCCTCATCAGATGGCATGCACCATAATGCATATTTGGGTTGGCCTATGAAGCTTTCTACAAGCCTATAGAACAAAGAACCTCCTACACCTCCACATTTTTAATTAAATGAAAACCATTTAACAAGCTATGTCTTACTAGAGGCGTCAACAGGCAGGCATAATCTATGACAGGGGGGGAGAGAAAATCCGGCAACTGTCAAATATTTTGGTGCCAGAATTGTAAACAGACAGAAGCATGGAGCCAGTGATACCTTAACCGGTTCCCTGATACAATATCTCAGATTCGTTGTCTTCTTAAACTTACGAGAAAATGGTCAGAACATCTTTAAAAACAAATATTGAAGAATTATTTCAATACAGATCAGACAAATGTGTGGGAAATACAGAAATTGATTGTCTCGAGTAATTTCTCCTTTTTCCCACAATGCTTATTGAAGTGGTCTGATGCAAAGACTTGAAATAACAGCTGTAACAGGGAAAGGGTTAGCTTAGATGCCAGTCATTCCCTGCACAATGTCAGAGCTGGCTAATCTGCGCCACCATCTGCTATGCTTAGATTAGAAACAAGCCGAGTCTGGCAAAAAGCCCTTTTGTTGCATCTTCATGATGGCAGTACAAAAAAGGTAAGTCTGCATAAAATCCGATAGGCAGTGAGCTTCAAATTTTTCATCAGAATTTGCGTCTTTGCCCGTTATGCATGTCTGCTGAAAACAAAGACTATGCTGAGATTGCACATCCGCACAGGCTCACGTGCCCCTTCACTATTCCCACAGGCAATATTACATGATCCCCAATGGCTTGCCGTGGCTAAAATTATTTTTGCAGATATTTTTTTTCACGTTTCCCCCCATAGCTTCCTGGCATGCCATATTGTGAATGTTTTTTTGGACGTTTTCATTTCTGCTCGAGTTCATCAGACCTGTTACACTTGTAAATGGGTTCATGTGCGCTCTGCTAAGTACCATAACTGTTTACCTGATGTAATATTTTTAGAGTCCGTTAACTACTTTCAGTGCATTGTGAAACAGAATGTAATGAAAACTTGAAAAATTGGGCGCTATCTTTTGATAGAGAGAAGAAAATATTGTGGGGAAAGAGATATTTTGTTGCAGCTGATATGATATGCCTGTTCAGACATTTATAAAATAACTCTTTTCCAAATAAAATTACTTTAAAAATGTCTCGGCAAATAATATGGAAAATCCCTTTTAAAAATCTCTTGTAATGAAAATAAAATTATTGTATAGAACTGGATAGTGTTTTCAAAAGTTGTTTGCTGCAGATGCATTAAAATGGGTTTGCAGGACTCTGGGATTCCCTTTCCCACATTTAGACCTGTGCCACTTTTGGTCGAGGGTCGAGTAAGAAAAGTCAAGTAAGAAAGGTCGAGTGTCTAGTAAGAATGGTCAAGTGTCGAGTAAAAATGGTCAAGTGTCGAGTAAGAATGGTTGAGTGTCAAGTAAGAATGGTCGAGTGTCGAGTAAGAATGGTTGAGTGTCGAGTAAGAATGGTTGAGTGTCGAGTAAGAATGGTCGAGTGTCGAGTAAAAATGGTCGAGTGTCGAGTAAGAATGGTTGAGTGTCGAGTAACAAAGGTTGAGTGTCGAGTAAGAATGGTTTAGTGTCGAGTAAGAATGGTTGAGTGTCAATGACGTAATAATGGTTGAGTGTCGAGTAAGAATGGTTGAGTGTCGAGTAAGAATGGTCGAGTGTCGAGTAAGAATGGTTGAGTTTTGAGTAAGAAAGGTTGAGTGTCGAGTAAGAATGGTCGAGTGTTGATTTAGAATGGTCAAGTGTCGAGTAAAAATGGTCAAGTGTCGAGTAACAAGAGGGCCATGATGGCCCTGGATCGCTCACCTTAATTATACAATGTACTGTTATGCAAAACACATCAAGACAATTATTCTGAATGCAACCTCCAGTGTTAACAAGATTTTCCTTCATTTGGCCTAGTGATCTATAAATTATTTTTCCTGATAAGACCCATATTCCAACATGGACTAGATATCATCAAAACAACATTCTGACAAATTTTCAACTTGCTCAAAGTAAAAATGCAGCCTCCAGAGTTTAAACAATATTTTCCTTTATTGACCTTGTTTCTGACCCCCATATGACCCATATTCGAACTTGAACTAGATATCATTTAGACAAACATTCTGACCAAATTTCAAGATGCTTAAGCAAAGAATGCGGCATCCAAAGTGTTAAGAAGATTTTCCTTCAGTTTGACCTAGTGACCTAGTTTTTGACCCAGCATGACCCGTATTCGAACTTGGCCTAGATATCATTCAGCTAAACATTCTGACCAAATTTCAAGCTGCTGTAGCAAAACATGCGGCTTCTACAGAGTTAACAAGATTTTCCCTCAATTTGGCCTAGTGACCTAGTTTCTGACCCAATATGACCCATATTTAAACTTGACCTACATATCATCAAGACAAACATTCTGATAACGTTTCAACATGCTTAAGTTGAAAATGTGGCCTCTAGAGTGTAAACAAGATTTGGCCTAGTGACCTAGTTTTTGACCCGTCTTCGAACTTGACCTAGATATCATTCAGCTCAACATTCTGACTAAATTTCAAGCTGCTGAAGCAAAAAATGCAGCTTGTACAGTGTTAACAAGATTTCCCTTCAATTTAGCCTAGTGACCTATTTTTTGACCCGGCATGACCCGTATTCAAACTTGGCCTAGATATCATTCAGCTCAACATTCTGACTAAATTTCAAGCTGCTGAAGCAAAAAATGCAGCTTCTACAGTGTTAACAAGATTTCCCTTCAATTTGGCCTAGTGACCTAGTTTTTGACCCGGCATGACCCATATTTGAACTTGACCTAGATATTTTAAAGACAAACATTCTGACAAAATTTCAAACTGCTGAAGCAAAAATTGCGGCCTCTGGAGTGTTAACAAGATTTTCCTTCAATTTGACCTAGTGACCTACTTTTTGACCCGACATGACCCATGTTCGAACTTGACCCACATATTATTAAGACAAACATTCTGATAATGTTTCAACATGCTCAAGTTGAAAATGTGGCCTCCAGAGTGTTAACAAGATTTCGCTTCAATTTGACCTAGTGACCTCGTTTTTGACCTCATATGACCCAGTTTCGAACTTGTCCAAGATTTGATGGAGATGAATGTTCTGATACACTTTCATGAAGATTGGATGCAAAATGTAGCCTGTAGAGTGTTACAAGCTGAAATGTTGACGACGTACAACGCAAAACGCACAACGCATGACGGACGGACGCCGGACAAAATGTGATCACAATAGCTCACCTTGCACTTCGTGCATAGGTGAGCTAAAAATGATAGTGTCGAGTAAGAAAAGTTGAGTGTCGAGTAAAAATGGTCGAGAGTCGAGTAAGAAAGCTTGAGTGTCTGAAAGTGTTAACATGGGTCTGCTGGAGAGAAACCCTTTCCAACATATAGACGGATTCTGTTGACGGACTGCAGCATATGGCTTTTGAAAAGCATTGTTTTCAACTTCATTCAAGTTCATTCATTTACATAAATTTTCTGCTGCAGAATCGTTGTACCTGGGAAAGGAATTAAACTAATTGTTAAATTAGAACTGCCATTAAATGTATCATAACCTTTATCCACTTACACACACCTTCTGACCCCTCAGTAACTGACAACTTTCAAAAACATTGTGGCTAAAGAACAAATCTCTCATAATGAGAAGATTCAGAATGAGAATTCAGCTTTAACCTTGTAGAAGAATATCTTGCATTGCTAACAAAACAGTAATTTGCTCATCATTAGAAATTTCTACTTTTGCCGCATTTTTCAACTCTTTTTTTATAATTATTCATTAATTTGAAGATATTTTCCATACCTTTGCCTATGTGTTTTCAAAGTTGACTGCTGAGCTGTCTGTTTTTCATAGACTGTTGAGCTGCTGCAGATTTCTTGTATAAGGGAAAATGTTCACAAAGCAGACTGAATTAAAACTCATAAGGTTTTTTATCGGGTTTCTTCAGAACAAATAAAAGAAGTTCCAAATTGATTTGACAAGTGACTCCATACTGTCTCCTTCCAAGATTATGAAAAACTACTTCCTCCGAAATCACTCTATTAAATTGCGGGGGAAAAAGATTCCCAAATCATGCATTATAGGCCCATCAATACGCGATATTGTGTATGCACAGGAGTTTTTTCTCCTCTCCATTATATGAAAAGCTTCGGCCAACAGAAAAGGAGGCCAATGTTAACCCTTTCCCTCATACAACAATTCTGCAGCAGATGACTTTGAACATATTTTGTCAAAAAATGGAAAATCTCTTTAATTGAATGGATAACCTATGGTTATAAGTGGAAAACATTGTGGCAAAAGGAGAAATTGCTTGTTTTGAGCAATTTCTTCTTTTGTCACTATGTTTTCAAAAAGCCGTCTGCTGCAGAGGCGTCAGAAAGCGTCTATATGAGGGAAAGGGTTAACCCTTTCAGACATGCAGACACATTTTCATGCATCTACAGTAAGCAACTTATGAAAACATTGTAGGAAACGGTTTAACCCTTTCCCTCATACGACAATTCTGCAGCAGACGACTTTGAACGTATTTTGTCAAAACATAGAAAATCTCCATAATTGAATGGATAACCAACCTATGATAAAAAGTGGAAAACTTGTGGCAAAAGGAAAAATTGCTCGTTTTGAGCAATTTCTTCTTTTGTCACTATGTTTTCAAAAAGATGTCTGCTGCAGAGGCTTCAGAAAGTGTCTATATGAGGGAAAGGGTTAAACTGTATTAAGGTGACTTAATCCTTTCCCACAAACAGACGCTTTTTTACCCCTGTGCAGCTTGTAACAACTTTTGAAGACATTGTGGCAAAAGGAGATATTGCTCAACATAAGCGATTTCTCCTTTTGTCACTAAGTTCATTCAATAATTGTTTTTCATCTATAGTTTCCATAATTTTGTCTAAATGTTTTTAAATTCATCTGCTGCAGAGTTGTTGTACGAGGGAAAGGGTGAAAGCTCCCTTGTCCACATACTTCAATGTAGAAATATTACTGCATATAATGTACTTGGCAAATCTAATATTTACCTGATTCAAAATAGGGGTCTCTAGATGTCATCAACACAAACAGTCTGACATTTTCAAGATTCTTGAGTCAAAAATGCCTACTCTAAAGTGTCCACAAGATTTTTATTGATTGCTTGGGGTTTAAACGCCGTTTTTAACAATTTCTCAAGTCATATCACGGCGACCAGTTCACCTACTCATGTGTTTCCTGGTTTTCTCACACCAGTACTCCACACAACAATCTTCCGAAGCAACTGGCTGCTTTTCCAGAAAGACTTAGCCCATTGGTGGAAGACGAATGACGCATGTCGCAATGACTTTTGTCAAACGTCGGAAAGAAAGTTGGCCGAGCCGGGATTCGAACACAAGATTTTTATTAAATCAAAAATGTCTACAAGATTTTTCTTAAATTTGGCATAGTGACGTAGTTTTTACCCTGATGTGACCCATATTCAATCCAGGCCTAGATAGCATCAATATGGTTACCTAGCTTTTACCCTAATATGACCCATATTCGGAATAAGTCTAGAAATCATCCATACAAACAGTCTGACAAAGTTTCAACATTCTTGAGTATTAGAAATGCCGCCTCTAAAATGTCCATAAGATTTTTCTTTTACTGGACAGTGTGCCCTAGCTGTTAACCAGACATGACTCATACTGAACTTGGCTGTGATATCGCGGCTAAAAACCATTCTTACTAAATTGTATGTAGATTGGATGAAAACTCAGTGGCTTCTAGAGTGTCCGTCCACAAGCAAACTATTGACCATGTACGATCGAGGACAGACGACAACGGACAAAGGCTGATCACAAAATTTCAACCTCAGATAAAAATTGAATTATAATAGAACTATCACTGAAGATGACAAGAGAAAGTTGATGCAAAGCATCAATGTCGCCGGAAAAGACTGCATTGATTTATTTTTTAACACACATGTATTCTTGACTTTCATTAGTCTAAACATACACATAATGTTTTCATAAGGACTAATTCCAGGATTTTTGAAATTCCACATAGATCTACAAATTTCAGGATTTCTTTTGGTCAGGATTTTGGATGTTTTGTATTTGTCAATAAAACCACCATAAATTAATACATTTTGGGATTTAAATCTACATGCAATAAAAAGCTATTAAATATTTCCATGTTTGAAGCAACAATGAAAACCTTTAAACGCTTAAAACATTGAGAAAACGGTTAAATTGCTGAAGACATGAACTTCCTCCTTTTTAATAATAATTATAATAAATATTTCACAGATGTTAAAATGTTTAAAAAGTAGACCACACTTGAAACAACATATCAGCTAAATTGTTTATCTAAATCGTTGATGCATACAATATATGTTTGGCGCAAGAGAAATGCCAGTTGCGAGTCCCATTACTATTTAATAGGTGGCAAGTATGAAATTAATTGGGTGCGAAAGAGCAGATTTTCTTTATTTCTAAATCTATTGTTTATCAGAGTTCGTTCTTCTCTTAATTTGTTTCAAGCCAAATAATCATTTAATATCACATATATTTAAACATTTAAGTGTGTAATATTAGCTATCTATCTGTAATAAGGTGTTTGAGCATTCTTTCGAAATGTTGACCCTCGATCGTTTCAAAATCGAGTCATAGTGTCAAACATCGAAGAAAGTGAATAAAACATCAGGCAAAGCGTTATTGCATTCGAGAGAAAAAAGCATTTCTATAGTATCTGTCTTTCTCCTATATTCGACCCATGCACTCGTTTCGTGACGTTTAAGAAATCAATTTGTTGTGCGACATTTTTTGTATGCATAAAAAAGTCACTTTTCTAAGTTTACATTTTACTTCCGGTTACTTCGCTTTGTTTACATTTTGACAATATGAAACTAGGTCACAAACTGAGGAAAAGGCGTTTCGACGTTCACGACCGATAAACAGGCTTATATTTGAGACATATTTTCACCAATTATTCTTATTTTTATTTCTGTTACCAGTTTATGTTGATACTTATCTATTAAAAGGAGAATTCGACGTGATTTTAATATCGATAATCGGCTGCAAGCAGGTACGCGTATGTAATCAAATTAGACTGTGCGACGTAAAGGTTTGTAGTTATCGCCTTTTGATTACATAGTTTATGAAAATAAAGTATCCCAGTCTAGCTAATAGGGACTATTTGTCTTCGTAAATAAAACACAACAAGAGGGCCATGATGGCCCTGGATCGCTCACCTTAATTATACAATGTACTGCAATGCAAAACACATCAAGACAATTATTCTGAATGCAACCTCCACAGTGTTAACAATACTTTCCTTCATTTGGCCTAGTGATCTATATTTTTTACCTGATATGACCCATATTCCAACATGGACTAGATATCATCAAGACAACATTCTGACTAAGTTTCAACTTGCTCAAAGTAAAAATGCGGCCTCCGGAGTTTGAACAATATTTTCCTTTATTGACCTAGTTTCTGATCCAATATGACCCATATTTGAACTTGACCTAGATATAATTCAGACAAACATTCTGACCAAATTTCAAGCTGCTGAAGCAAACAATGCGGCATCCAAAGTGTTCACAAGATTTTCCTTCAATTTGATCTAGTGACCTAGTTTTTGATCCAGCATGACCCATATTCAAACTTGGCCTACATATCATCAAGAAAAACATTCTGATAAAGTATTATCATGCTGAAATTAAAAATGCAGTATCCAGAGTGTTAACATGATTACCCTTCAATTTGGTCTAGTGACCTAGTTTTTAACCCGGCATGACCCATATCCGAACTTGGCCTAGATATCATTTATACAAACATTCTGACCAAATTTCAAATTGCTGAAGCAAAAAATGCAGCTTTTACAGAGTTAACAAGATTTTCCCTCAATTTGGCCTAGTGACTTAGTTTCTGATCCAATATGACCCATATTTGAACTTGAACTAGATATCTTTAAGACAAACATTCTGGTAAAATTTCAAGCTGCTGAAGCAAAAAATGCGGCATCCAAAGTGTAAAAAAGATTTTCTTTCAATTTGGGCTAGTGACCTAGTTTTTGACCCGACATGACCCATATTCGAACTTGGCCTAGATATCATTTATACAAACATTCTGACCAAATTTCAAGCCGCTGAAGCAAAACATGCGGCTTCTACAGAGTTAACAAGATTTTCCCTCAATTTGGCCTGGTGACCTAGTTTCTGACCCAATATGACCCATATTTGAACTTGACCTAGATATATTTAAGACAAACATTCTGACCAAATTTCAAGCTGCTGCAGCAAAAAATGAGGCATCAAAAGTGTTAACAAGATTTTCTTTCAATTTGACCTAGTGACCTAGTTTTTGACCCGGCATAACCCATATTCAAACTTGACCTAGATATTTTTAAGACAAACATTTTGACAAAAGTTCAAACTGCTGAAGCAAAAATTGCAGCCTCTGGAGTGTTAACAAGATTTTCCTTCAATTTGACCTAGTGACCTACTTTTTGACCCAACGTGACCCATGTTCGAACTTGACCTACATATCATCAAGACAAACATTCTGATAAAGTTTCAATATGCTCAAGTTGAAAATGTGGCCTCCAGAGTGTTAACAAGATTTTCCTTCAATTCGACCTAGTGACCTAGTTTTTGACCTCATATCGCCCTGTTTTGAACTTGTCCAAGATTTTATGGAGATGAACGTTCTGATAAACTTTCATGAAGATTGGATGCAAAATGTAGCCCGTAGAGTGTTAACAAGCTCAAATGTTGACGATGGACGACGGACGATGGACGACGGACCGACGCACGACGGACCGACGCCAGACAAAATGTGATCACAATAGCTCACCTTGCACTTCGTGCATAGGTGAGCTAAAAACGTAAATGCCAGTCAAAATAAAGAAACTGCACATACTTAAAACATCGGAATATTTATTTCATTTTAGATGTGTCATAACTAAGTGTTTTTAAACAAACGCAATTGTAATATGTTCAAGACATTTAAAAAAAACTTTTTTTAATAATAACCCCCCTCCCATGTGATTTCCGAAAACCTATTAAAAATAGAAGTCGCGGGCTTCTGCCCGGCGACTAATAAATACCCCCAAAACAGCACCTTGACCTACACAATAACTTAATATGTAAAAGGGCCATAACTCTGTAAAATAACATGCAATTGTAAGACCTTTAGGATATGCACATCTCCTCTTGGTAAAGAAGCTTCATGTAAAATTTTATTGAATTCCACCCAGTGGTTTGTAAGAAATAGGCCAGACAAAATATGGCTTCTGACCGACAGCCTTAATATGTAAAAGGGCCATAACTCTGTAAAATAACATGCAATTGTAAGACCTTTATGATATGCACATCTCCTCTTGGTATAGAAGCTTCATGTAAAATTTTATTGAATTCCACCCAGTGGTTTGTAAGAAATAGGCCAGACAAAATATGGCTTCCGACCGACAGCCTTAATATGTAAAAGGGACATAACTCTGTAAAATAACATGCAATTGTAAGACCTTTAGGATATGCACATCTCCTCTTGGTATAGAAGCTTCATGTAAAATTGTATTGAATTCCACCCAGTGGTTTGTAAGAAATAGGCCAGACAAAATATGGCTTCCGTCCGACAGCCAGCCCGACACAGTGACTCCTATATACCCCCTCTTCTTCGAAGTGGGTATAAATATATAATACTGGTGAGATCCAAAAATTTGTTTGTATCAGGTATCAGGAATTTTCATAATTAAACCTTGCCCACATACAAGAATTCTGCAGCAGATGACATTGCAAACATGGTGACAAAAACTTGAAAAATCTCCATAAAAGATAGCTAGCTTAATGGGAAATTGCTCTTCATGTTTTAAAGTCAACTGCTGCTATTGCGTCAAAATGTGTCTGCAGGTGGGAAAGGGATAACTGGAATTAGTTCAGATAATTTTGTTGTCCTTTCTGGGATGGAGTGGTTCCTTTTTTTTTTTCTTGTTTCATTCAATTTTAACTTTTTCATGCGTGACTCACATTGAAATCATTCCCTTAACCCCTTCCCAAAAACAACAAATCTGCAGCAGACAACTTAGAAAGTCTAGAAAAATCTTTGTAAATGAAAGTGTAATCATTATATAGAATTGAAAACATTGTTAGAAAAGGAGAAATTGCTCTTCCTGAGTAACTCTAGCTGCAGATGCATCAAAATGCATCGACAAGTGGGAAAGGGTTGAAATGAATTGTTGAAGTCCTCCAAATTCTAGTCAAATTTACCAATATCAAAAGACAGTGAAATCCGTTTGTGGGCAAATCTGATATTTACAAAAACGTTCTAATATGTAATATAATTGAGAGCACAATAAAAGCATCTATGAAACACATACAGTTCTTTCTTTTAATACAAGAGGGCCATGATGGCCCTTGAATCGCTCACCTGATTTTTTATTTTTTTTTCACTTTAGCTATATAAGCCTTGCCCCCTGGCAGCCAGTTTCCGACCAATCAACTTGGCTTGAAGGAATCTGATAGAGGGTCACCCTAGGAACATTTCTACAAAATTATTTGAAAATCGGCCAGATACTTTTGGAGGAGAAGATTTTTTAAGTTTTCACTATAGCCATATAATGCAAAATAGCCCTGCCTACTGGCGGCCATGTTTTTTGACCAATCAACATGGCTTGAAGGAATCTGAAAGTGGGTCATCCAAGGAACATTTCTACAAAATTATTTGAAAATCGGGCCGACACTTTTGGAGAAGAAGATTTTTTAAGTTTGCACTATAGCCATATAAGCCAAAATAGCCCCGCCCCCCCCCATGGCGGCCATGTTTTTCGACCAATCAACATGGCTTGAAGGAATCTGATAGAGGGTCACCCAAGGAACATTTCTACAAAATCATTTGAAAATCAGCCTGACACTTTCGGAGGAGAAGATTTTTTAAGTTTTCACTATAGCCATATAAGGCAAAATAGCCCCGCCCCCCTGGCGGCCGTGTTTTTTGACCAATCAACATGGCTTGAAGGAATCTGGTAGAGGGTCATCCAAGGAATATTTCTACAAAATTATTTGAAAATCTGCCAACCAGTTTGGGAGAAGAAGAATTTTGAAGTTTTTTTCGTTTCATTGCCATGGAAACCAGAATTCTGCATGGATCCCTAAATTTGAAGGAATTCTGGTGAGGTCATTAAGAGGATGCTTTCTGTGAAGTTTCATCCCAATTGACCCACTGGTTACTGAGGAGAAGATGTTGAAGATTTTTTAAGTTTTCACTTTGGCCATATAAGGCAAAATAGCCCCGCCCCCTGGCGGCCATGTTTTTTGACCAATCAACATGGCTTGAAGGAATCTGATAGAGGATTACCCAAGGAACATTTCTACAATATTATTTGAAAATCGGCCTGACACTTTTGGAGAAGAAGATTTTTTAAGTTTGCACTATAGCCATATAAGGCAAAATAGCCCCGCCCCCCCTGGCGGCCATGTTTTTCGACCAATCAACATGGCTTGAAGGAATCTGATAGAGGGTCACCCAAGGAACATTTCTACAAAATTATTTGAAAATCGGCCTTACACTTTCGGAGGAGAAGATTTTTTAAGTTTTCACTATAGCCATATAAGGCAAAATAGCCCCGCCCCCCCTGGCGGCCATGTTTTTCGACCAATCAACACGGCTTGAAGGAATCTGATAGAGGGTCATCCAAGGAACATTTCTACAAAATTATTTGAAAATCTGCCAACCAATTTGGGAGAAGAAGAATTTTGAAGTTTTTTCGGTTTCGTTGCCATGGAAACCAGAATTTTGCATGGATCCCAAAAATTTGAAGGAATTCTGGTGAGGTCAATGAGAGGATGCTTTCTGTGAAGTTTCATCCAAATTGACCAACTGGTTACTGAGGAGAAGAAGTTGACGCACGACGCACGACGCACGACGGACGACGGACGACGGACGACGGACGCCGGACAAAAGGCGATCACAATAACTCACCTTGAGCAAAGCTCAGGTGAGCTAAAAAACAAGAGGGCCATGATGGCCCTGGAATCGCTCACCTGATTTTTTTTTCATCTGGCGGGCATAGTTTCCAACCAATCAACTTGGCTTGAAGGAATCAAGTTTCGTTGCCATGGAAACCAAAATTCTGCATGGATCCCAAACATTTTAAGGAATTCTGGTGAGGACATTGAGAGGATTCTTTCTGTGAAGTTTCATCCCAGTTGACCCATCGGTTACAGAGGAGAAAATGTTGACGCACGCCGGACGCCGCACGCCGGACCTAGGGCGATCACAATAACTCACCTTGAGCACTTCGTGCACAGGTGAGCTAAAAATGGTAAATGGTAAAAGACATTGTCACAAAATATGCCCATCAGGTAGGCATAACTGAACTGATCTGGTCAGTCTGTTAACGCAATTATGGTGGTCTGATGCCCATAAACATTAACAGCAAGTTTGATGAAGATTGGGTAAGAAATCAAGTTGGCCAATATTTTCATAATTCAAGGGCCACAGCCCAAAAGTGCCAAGGGTGACTGGGTGGTTATCAAAATTTGCCCAAACATTATACCCACAACCATGTTTACTGAGTTTGGTAAAGATCAGCTGAAAATCTTTTGACTTAGAGAGCAGACAATACGAATTATATATAATTCAAGGGCCATGATCTGAAAATGCCTTGGGCCAGCCATTTGGCTGGGTTTTTAAATTTGGCCCAGACATTATGCCTACTGTTCACCAAGTTTAGTGCAGATTGGATGAAAACTGTTCGACTTAAATAGCAGACAAGGCTAATTTGGCCATTTTTTGATAATTCAAGGGCCATAATCCAAAAGTGCCATATGCGCTTTGACTGGTTATCTGTTTATTGGCAAGGTTAACCTTATAATCCAAATCTAGCAATATCATGCTAACCCTATAGCTAGCTAGCTCTTCTACCTGAAAACGCATTTTAAAAACAATGTGACAAAGGAAGAACTTACTCTTAATGAGTAATTTATCCTTTTGCCACAATATTTTCAACTCAATTTAATAGATCGACTCTCAAATAGAGATTTTCAATAAGTTTTGCTACATGTTTTCAAAGTCACTGTAGATTTGTTGTATGTGAGAAAGGGTTAGTACAAATCCAGCAATATCATGTTAAATAATTTTCTATAAAATCTTTTCCCGGAGAAGAAAATAATTTGATGTTTATCATTAAGGCGGTCCATTCAGAGCTCTAGATAAGGGGAGTTTTGTAAATTCTAAAATCCTTATTTTAACCTCTAACCCTATGATGTGGGTACTCAAAAGGATCGTCTCATTGAGACGATTCTTTTGAGCACCCACATCATAGGGTTTGGATGGATAATAAGCGAGATATTGTGAGTAAAAGAGCTGTATACCCCTCCTTATCTGGGTCTCTGGTCCATGAGAATAAGCCTGACAAAGCATCCTATAATGGCAGCAGAAGGACATTCAGTGATTATTGAGATTGATTTGTGATGCTCAGAAATTCCAATTCACACTATCAAAAGTGCTGACTCAACAGAAAGGCATTTCTTTTGTGTTCTGGTGACAAATCATGTTTGTTTTGATAAAAACCTTTTCTCTTGTTATAGAAATGTAATGTCTCCTCTGCAGGGGATAAACTTTGGAAGCATTGCACGAAAAGGAGGAGAAATCAGTCAAAATTAGATTTGAATACATCTAGACAAGATTTATGGAAAATTCTAAGTATTCTACAGATCTTAATGAAAGTTTAATCATTTGATTGAGATGAGATCTGAATTATTATGAGCAACTTGTCCTTTTGTCCTATTTTTACAAAATTTGTAAACTTTCTGCATGTGGGAAACGGCTATCCATGTATCATGGTTTAAGAGCCAAGATTATATGAGTCTGTCCATGCAGGAAAAATATACACGTTTGCTTTAAGAAACAGAGCACATCCAGATCTCAATATCAAGCGGGATTAATATAAGCTTAAAGCTTGTTTTGAAATCGATGTAAAATAAATAATTATTTACATAAGCTGGTTAGAAGCTTCTTTTACCTTTTGTAGATAATAACAAGAAGGAGCAGATGTACAGGCTCATATGAACCTACTTAATTTGTTCAGAAATGCCAACTTGACGCCTTTAAGTAGGCACTGACTCCTATAACCCTTTCCCTCATATAGACGCTTTCTGACGCCTCTGCAGCAGAAGGCTTTTTGAAAACATTGTGACAAAAGAAGAAATTGCTCAAAACAAGCAATTTCTCCTTTTGCCACAATGTTTTCCACTTTTAGTCATAGGTTATCCATACAATTATAGAGATTTTCTATTTATTGACAAAACATGTTCAAGGTCGTCTGCTGCAGAATTGTCGTATGAGGGATAAGGGATAAGGTATCCGAGGTGTCATGCACTGAAATGCCCATCTTTCCTACCATTTCACCGTCAAAATCCCAGAACCAAGTAATTGATATGGGATAGACCTCAGCATGTAATATCTCATCATATTCATATGAGTGCCAAGTACCACTTTAAATGACAAACCAAATCAGCCTCTATCTCCATCCTAGTGTCATATCTAATACAAACCTATAGAACGCAGGAAGCCATTAACCCTTTCCCACATGCAGATACATTTTGCAACTGTTACATTGCAGCAAAAGGACAAAATGCATGATGCATGAAATGAGCAATTTCTCCTTTTACTAGAACCTTTTCAATTTAATCAAATAATAATAATTTCTTTTAAGGAGATCTTCAATACGTTTGCCTTGATATTTTCGAAGTCCTTTAAGCTTTGCTCAAGATTTGTTGAGTGCAGGAAATGGAGGGCAACCTTTTCCTGGTAATATAGAGGATTAAAGCATGTCAATTTGGAAAACATTTTTGAGAAAGGAAAACATTATCGAAATTACCCCTAAATCCAAAATGCTCTCAATTTTGTATCAAAATTGAATCTCTTAAATATCTATAGATTTTAATATTTCCTATCTTGGATGTTTTCAAAGAAGAAAGCTCTGAAATACACCTTTCTATGAAGCACACACGTTTTTTTAAGTTTTTCCTCATAAATCAAATCTTTTTTACTGAGATAACTCATTTTTGCAGCTGTAAAAATGTTTTACGGATGAAAAATATTGAAAGAAAAGTAATTCATATGACAAACCCAATTATGTTCGGGCTCCATCTCATCTGAATGTCAAAACTAATTCCATTAATTCCATTGCCAGGAAACACTAAGTCCATTTACCCTTTCCCACATACGACAAATCTGAGGCAGATGACTGTGAAAATGTCTTGGAAACTGTATGGAATATCTCTATAAATGATGGGATGATTACTAAACAAGGTTGAAAACAGTTTTGCAAAGGGAGAAATGTTGGAAAGAGTTAACCTTTCAAATTTCCAAAAAGGCTTTTTCTCATAATCCTCCATATTGAAAACAGAGCTGAAAGAAAGTTTGAGTAAATTGCAGATAAAGTGAACAAGAGCATGATAGACGCCAATGATACAAATCTCATTGCAGGTTTTTTTCATACAGATGTATTAAAGTCACTGTCACGTTTGACCTAGATCAGTGAAACGGAAACCCCTCCAAGCTAACTTTACAATAAACCAGTGTATGAGGTATGGAGGAATTCTGTCTCCAAATGAAAGTGATTTAAGTTTCATAACAATCGGATAAGACATAAAGTCCAAACAGTGATTATGTTATTTGGTACAACTTACAAAAGACGCTGTGACCTTGACCACTTACCTTGCTCAGTGAATTACAAACTCATAGAAATGGGGATTCTGTTGAATATGTGTTTTAAGTTTCATATTGACATTGGACATAAAGTACAAACAGTGAGAACATTATTTGGTACAACTTACAAAAGACACTGTGACCTTGACTGTTTTATCTTGATCGGGGATGCTGTTGAACATGTGTATTAAGTTTCATAGCAATCGGATAAGAAATAAAGTTGGTAGAGCAATGACGTCATTTCGCACAGAAATATAAAAGTCACTGTTAGTTTCATAACAATCGGATAAGAAACAAATATGCTATAGCGATGAGGTCATATAGCACAGACTTTTGACCTAGGTCAGTTGAATGGGAACTCACTAAAAGAGGTAATAGTGGTTAACATATATATTTAGTTTCATAACAATCAAATAAGAAGTAAAGTCGCTGAGAGTGATGAAGTTGTTTATTTACAAAAGTATAGTCACTCTGACCTTGAGCTTTGACCTAGGTCAGTGAAACACAATCTCGTATAAGAGGCGATGTTGGTGAACATACATTGTATATATGTCAAGATTCATCACGATTGGAACATTGGCTACAGCTATGACGTCATTTCGTACAGAAGTATAAAATTCACTGTGACCTTGACCTTTATCCTAGGTCGGTGAAACGCAAAATTGTACAAGAGGCAATTTTAGTGAACACGCGTGTTATTTAGTTTCATGGAAATCAATGATGTCGTTTTGGACACATACAAAAGGGCGAATCCCTATATACTCTTGATATCCTCGTTACGAGGGGATAATAATTGAATGTCTTGCGACAGAGAATACAGAACAAGATCTAAGAGGGTTAGAAGTAAATATGAAATAAACTAAACTTTCGATACAGGAATTCTGTCCCAAGTGAAATTTTAAATATACCCATGTAACAAACCAGTGTCTCTGCATGAGTTAGTCATTGGCAGGTAAAATCACGAATGGTTATATAAATTCTATATTTCATATGAGCGATGAAAAGTTATATCATATCTCGTAACTGATATTACATCATGATAAAAGTAGCCATGATTGAGGCACTTTCCAAATGGGAACATGTATCATGACGTTAAATACAAGACATCATTTGCTATCATCGAGGCGACTGATATAACATCCCATGGGAATGATTTCTCACTAAAAAATGATCATTTTTATTCCTATAAATCTTTGCAGTACATGTATAATATATTCCAGCCAACCTAAACAAAAACGGGTGTTAACTCTTTCCCACATACAAAGGCTTTCTGACGCCTCTGCAGCAGATGACTTTATTGTGACAAAAGGAGAAATTACTCATCATGAGCAATTTCTTCTTTTGTCACAATGTTTTCCACTCTATTCAATTATTACACTTTCATTTATTGAGATTTTCTATATTTTTGCTTATATGTTTTCAAAGTCATCTGCTGCAGATTTGGTGTACAGGGGAAACTGTGTTAAGAGAAACAACTCGTATCTATGAAGGCCAGAACAGAAATCTGAACTTATTTCCTTGTTTAATGTCCATCGAGCCTAGCACTGTTTTGATTCATTGCCCCTGTATACACATAAAAAATAATTACACAATGAATTTTCTCTGTGAACCCATCATTTTCTCAAAAATTGCCGCTGATCAATTTCCATCGAGGAAACGAATGAATATGGGTACTGGAATTCTGACAAATAAAATGGAAATATTCAATTTCTCATTTCTCGATTTATGACGACCTCTTTCATCCTACAACATCATTCTTCATTTTACACTGATTGAATTTTCTTTGTAACATTGGAACATTCAACATTAACCCTTTCCCTCATATAGACGCTTTCTGACGCCTCTGCAGCAGACAGCGTTTTGAAAACATAGTGACAAAAGAAGAAATTGCACAAGACGTGCAATTTCTCCTTTTGCCACAATGTTTTCCACTTTTTGTCATAGGTTATCCATTCAATTATGTTTTGACAAAATAAGTTCAAAGTCGTCTGCTGCAGAATTGTTGTATGAGGGAAAGGGTTAACCCTCTACCAAATATTCCAATTTAATACTCTTCCAATTTGAGGCATCTGGAGAAAACTCTTCATAATAATTAAATGAAGGTATTAATTTGCCAAAAGATTTGATTTTTGTTTGTTTGGAGTTTAACGCCGCTTTCAACAGCTTTGGTCATATCACGGCGGTCAGTGCACCTACCCATGTTTTCCTAGCTTTCCCACACCAGTACTTACACAACATTCTTTCGAAGCCACTGACTACTTTCTCACATATATCAGAGGTGAGAGGCAATGGAAAACATCGCCCGAAAGAATGTCGCCGCAACCGGGTATCGAACCCGTGACCTCCAGATCACGAGTCAGATACGCTACCAATTGAGCTACCCGGCCGGGCCCAAAAGATTTGAAGATTTGAAGAAAATGAAAAAAGGTTGTTCATTATAAGCAGGTTTCTACTTTTCCCGCAGAATTTTAAGTTGTCTGTGTTTCTGGCAGGGGAAGAGTTAACCCTTCCCACATACAACAAATCTGCAGATGACAACTTTGAAAACTTGTAGTCCAAAAACAGGAAAATATATATAAATGAAAGTTTAATCATTTAAAAGAATTGAAAATATGGAGGCAAATGGTAAAATTGCTCATTATAAACAATTTCACCTTTTGTCACAATGTGTTCAAAAGTCGTCTGCTGCAGAGGGATCAAAATGCATCTATAGGTGGGAAAGGGTTAATTAAGCATATACCTGATATGATATTTTCAGTGTTGTCTGCTTTGAAAATATCTGACGAAAAACTATATAGTGTGTTATGGAAAATTCAATGTATAACTTTGATATAGAATTGAAAACATCTTTGACAAGGAGAAAAATGCTATTTTCAACAACTCTTCCCTTTCATAGGATACCGTCGAATGTGATCTGTAGCAGAAGAGTTAACTGTCATTTGTATAAGGGGAAGGGATCTTATTGAACAATGGCCATGTTGGCCTTTCCAAGGTAATTACAACTATTGCAATAACCTTTGGTGTGTTTTTATACAAAGTAAACTTAACAATGATGTCTGATATTTCCAGAATTTAATCAACGTTAATCAAATGGATAGAGTCGCTGTTTAACCGAGAGACTGTTCATTAAACAACACAACTAATCTTTTACGAGCCGCGTCCAGCCAAATGGGGTCTTATAGTTTCTCCTTTATAACTAACCCTTTTTTCGCATACAGACGCTTTCTTATGCCTCTGATGACTTTTGAAAACATTGTTATAAAAGGAGATATTGCTTGAAGAGCATTTTTTTCTTTTGCCACAATGTTTTTAACTTTCTTCAGTAATTATACCCTCATTTATAGACAGATTCCATCTTTTTGCCAAAATGATTTCAAAGTTGTCTGCTGCAGATTTGTTGTATGTGGGAAAGGGTTAACAGATGCATGGGTATATAACACCAGTAGGGCTGAACTTGTAAATGTTTCTCGAACCATTCTGACGCCTCTGCAGCAGACGGCTTTTTGAAAACATAGTGACAAAAGAAGAAATTGCACAAAACTTTTAGTCATGGGTTATCCATTTAATTATAGAGATATTCCATTTTTTGACAAAATATGTTTTAAATCGTCTGCTGCAGAATTGTTGTATGAGGGAAAGGGTTAAGGGGGCTATGTTACATGTAGTCCGAGAGTGTCGGGCCCTGAATAGACACTGTGAGCTCTCAATCTCTACAGATACAGCAAGAACCCCAAAGTAACAACCGGGGCTCTTATATAGTGTTTCAAAGAAAAACTTCTGGAAAATAATCCATCACCTATCTTTGAAACTGAAGTCTTCGCCAATTCAATTTTTACTTCAAACACTATGGAAAGGCATTTCTGAAAGATATTCAATCTATCACAAGATACGGTTTCATACATCAAAATATTGCGACACACTTCTGCCTTTCAAAAGATCGTTCAACCCTTTCCCACATACTACAAATCTGAAGCAGATGATTTAATATTGATAAATATCTTTTCGAAAAAATTATTGATTAGAGTTAAATGTTTTAAAATACAAGCATTATTTATTATTGAAAGAGTTAAATGTCTTTAAATACAAGTACAAGAGAAAGTTGATGCAACGCATCAATGTCGCCGGATATCCATAGTGCAGTTATGCATAACACTAACATTATAGTAGTTGAATAAACAGTTATCAACTGAGGGGCATATAGGAACATCAGGGGTGGGGTCAAGTGAAAATGTATCATAACTTGCATTGTTTTGTCAACGAAGTGAATGATAATTGAAGCCTTTCATTGTTTATGATCAATCTCCATTCCAAAGTAGATTGACCATACACACAGCCAAATAATTATTGATCATAAACAGTAATGGAAATGAGTAATCTTGCCAATCATCAGTCTTAGTATGTATACGGTGCTTTCATTAAGGAATAATTATAAGATTTGTGAATTCCACATACACTTTTCAAGATGTTTGTCAGAATATTTGAATTTTTTTATTTTTCAATAAAACCACAAAACAGACAATTTAGGATTTGCATGCAATATCACGTCATTTTACCTTTCCCCTATTAAAGTCAACAGTGAACACCTTTGCAGCAATCTACTTTTAAAACAATGAGATAAGGGTTTTCTCTTTTTCTCAAAATGATATTAGCTTGGCATCCTAATTATATCATACTTTCACAAATGTTGAAATGTAGTCCAATATTCATAAATTAGACCACCTTCGAAATATAATATCAACTAAACAGTTAAATCTCATTGAAATTGTTGTATAATTTAAACTTAATTTCAAACATAAACTTAGCCCTACAACATGTTAATTTATTTTAATTCTTTCCTTCCTTTTTTATAATGAAAACAACAAACTACTCATGTTTTAAAATTATATTATGATGAGCGCCCTTGTGTCAATGATGCATAACAATATGCAGATCGGAAGCAATATGCCTTTAGGGAATTAAATGACACATTTAAAATTGCCAAGGACGAAATAATTTTGTACAAAGACCCGATTCTTTCTTATTCGCAGAGGTGTTGTTCTTGAAACTCTCTTTATAGGCAGAGAGTGTTCGTTCAAAGTCATTTGGAAAAGGTTAACCCTTCCCAATATACAACAAATCTGCAGCAAACACCTTTGAAAACATCTGGGCAAAAAAGTGGAAAAACATTGTATCAAACTTGTTCTCACTACGTTCTGAAAAATGTAGCTGGAAGGGCGACCATCCCTTCCTGCAATTAGACAATGACAACGTACTTAAAACGAGATGGCCGTACTACAAATGGAATTGCTGTACTTGGATTGTACTAGGGACTTGCTATGACATGGTGCTGTAGGGCGTCAACTGTCTCGGTTTTCTTCTTCTTGAGCATCTGACTCTGTCCTCCTGCTTCCTCCGTCATCTGTCTTTGAGGCAGAGTCATCGGAGGATGCAGGGGATAAAAAAAACTCATTATGTTTATTTTCTGACTCAGGAGAAACTTGGGATGAACTGGCCAGGCTTCAGCTGAGCAGGAGCTTGGGAATCTTTGGGTAGTAGCTGCTTTAACACGGCCGTCTGTCTACCTCCAGTCTTCCACGGAGGCATGACGATCACAAGGATGCGTCACGATCACAACAATGGTCACAAGGCCTGTAAAACTGTTGTGGACTTGATTTTTCCAGCTTGAAGCAGCAATCGAGAGTGACGACTGGCAGAAACGAGTTTGGTGTTTATAGCCGTCAGGCCAGGACTTGATTGCAAGTACGTTCTGAACGCACTAGGGACGAGATGAGGACGCAGTCAGAACAAGTTAAAC
Source organism: Serripes groenlandicus (assembly GCA_031761405.1). NCBI lineage: Eukaryota > Metazoa > Mollusca > Bivalvia > Cardiida > Cardiidae > Serripes > Serripes groenlandicus. Next base: position 15,618,878 of record JASEVX010000005.1, on the reverse strand, counting down.
TGTCTGTAAACAAGGTAATCCAGTAACAAACTAGTGTGAATGGATTACGACGTATAAGGAACAAAGTAGAACTAATAACAAACAGGTTTAACCCTTTCCCTCATATAGAGGCTTTCTGATGCCTCTGCAGCAGACGACTTCTTGAAAACATTGTGCCAAAAGAAGGAATTGCCCAAAACAAGCAATTTCTCCTTTTGCCACAATGTTTTCAACTCTATTCAATAGATACACATTTATTAATAGAGGTTTTCCATATTTTTGCCTAAACGTTTTCAAAGTCCTCTGCTGCAGAATTGTTGTATGTTGGAAAGGGTTAAACTGACTACAGACGGCTTGGAATCGTGTCCCTATGAGGTGAACAGACATTATTTTACCCGATCTGAACCTGATATAAACGGACTGCCAAAGGGATAAAGACAAGATAGACGTAACGAGTACTATTTATGAACTAACTAGGGTCGCATTATAGACACTGTCCGCCCAAAGATATACGTTCTAGCCAGACCACTATCTGTTTTACAATTTCTTTAGGACGTGTTCACTATTGCCATAAAATGAAAAAGAGCCCAACCCCCTAGCAGCCACTTTCTTTAACCAATCAACATTGTTTGAAGGAATCTGGTAAGGGGACATCCAAGGAACATTTGAAAATCTGCATCATACTTTCAGAACAGATTTTTTTTTAAGTTTTTACTATAGCCATATTAGGCAAAACAGCCTCAAAATTAAAAAAGCTTGCTTGAAGTAATGTGATAGACGGTCACCCAAGTAACATTCCTACAAAATTATCTGAAAATTAGCTTCACACTTTCAGGAGAATATTTTTAAAGCTTTCACTTTAGCCATAAAAGGCAAAACAACCTTGCCCCCTGGCAGCAGTGTTTTTAGACCATCCAACATGGCTTGAAGGAATCTGAAAGAGTCTGTCACCAAACGAACATTTCTACAAAATAATTTGAAATTCAGCGGACTATTTTAGGAGAAGTTTTTTGTTTGAGTTGCCATATATAGAAACCAGAATTTTTCTTGAATCCAAAAATATTATAGTGAGAGGAGATTGAGATGATGTTACTTAATAATGAAGTTTCATCCAAACTAGCCCAGTGGTTACAGAGGAGAAGTTGTTAGAAGCTAAAAGTTAGCGCACACACACAAGATGGACAATTCGTTAAAAGCAAGTCTAGCTAGTTAAATTGCTCATCATGAGCAATTTTTCCTTTTGCCACAATGTTTTCAAAAGTTGTCTGCTGCTGTCTCAGGCATCAAAATGTGTCTGTATGTGGGAAGGAATAAACATTTTACTCAATGATAGAATGACAACAACATAAGTTCCCTTGGGACAAAAAGCTAAAAAATTGGCATCATGAAGATTAACCGACTTTCTGATGCCTATGCAGCATATGACTTTTGAAATTATTGTGACAAAAGGGGCATTTGCACATAGTGAGCAATTTCTCCTTTTGCCACAATGTTTTCACCTCTATTTAATAGAGATTTTCCATATTTTTGTCTTGATGTTTCCAAAAGTCTTCTGCTGCAGATTTGCTGTGTGTGGGAAGAGGGTTAAGGTTGTTTTGAGATATAAATCTTGCACTCACAGTTAAGGGTGATCACAGATATATCTTGCATACTGAAATAGATGGCTGAGACCTGGTGAGAAGCCCTGCCCCTTTTACAACATAAATCATTCAAAATCTTGATCTTATCAAACTTTTATCCCTGACAGAATTCATGGTTCCATCTATCATATTAACCCTTTCCCTCATATAGCCACTTTCTGATACCTCTGCAGCAGACTGTTTTTTGAAAACGAGCAATTTCTCCTTTTAACACCATGTTTTCAACTCTGTTCAATTATGGTACTTTCATGGGAGTTTCCATTTTTTTCGGGTATGTTTTCAAAGTCGACTGCTGCAGAGAAAGGGTTAAACTAGACTGGAAGTAAGTATAATAATATAGATTGAGATCTGGTGAGAAGATCATGCTAATTGTGACAGCCCTTCACAAATGGCTGACTATTTTATTAAATTTATTTTGCATGCATATCTTTGAATAGAAATAACACACAAAATGTGGATAATTAATAAGTGAGAAAATGGCTAGACAAAACAGGGGGACAACTCCAAAATTATGCATGCTAGAGTTGTAGTTCTTGTACACTGCATGTCAGCCAGTGGCGTAACGTACAAACTAAATTTCATCATCAAAACAAACAAGCTGAAAAACATTGATCGAAGAGTAGATAAAAAGCTATGGTCTCTAGAGTGTTCACAAGCAAAGTGTCGACAACAGACGGACGGCTGACGGAAGCAAGACACCAGTCAAAAGGGCATCACAATAGAAATCAAATAGGAAAATAATTAAACAAGAGGGCCATGATGGCCATGAATGGCTCCCCTGAGTTATGCCAACCACATAGTCAATCACAATCACTCATTTTGAGGTCAGGTTAGCTAATACTAAGTGTTAACAAGATTTCCATTCTATTTGGCCTAGTGACCTTCTGACCCATACTCGAATTTGGCCTAGATAACATCAAGACAATCATATTAACAAAATGTCAACATGCTCAAATTAAAAATACAGCTTCCAGTGTTTACAAGATTTTCCTCCGTTTATCAACTTGGCCTAGATATCATCAAGACAAACATTCTCACAAAGTTTTAAGCTACTGAAGCAAAAAATGCAGTCCCAATTGACCTAGTGGAAATTGCAAAATATCTTTGACAAATAAGCTATGCAATTGTAAGAAGAATCATCCGTAAAACCACTTTGATGTAAGTATTATCTGAGAAGCCACAGGAAAACAAGTCTTCTTAAATTCGAGACATACAGTCTCGTCACTTTTGGAAAATAAATTGGTTAATTTGAACTTTTATACAGTATCTTTTACAGTATTGTATTCATATCACTGTGTTTCCTCTGTAAAATACCAGTATTCCTTGAAGGTTTATCCTAATACTTACGCACACGTTGTTATGCTTTCCCCGCAACCCTGAGTGCCAAGGAGGGAAGCCACTACTAACATTATTTAACCCTTTCTCACCTGCAGGCACATTTTGACGCAATAGCAGCAGACGACTTTTGAAAACATTGCGGCTAAAGGTGAAATTGCTGAGCAATGGTGAGCAATTTCTCCTTTGGCCACAATGTTTTCAACTCTATTAAACAATTAAGCTATCTGTTAACGAGATTTTTCAGGTTTTTGTCACTATGTTTTCAAAGTCGTCCGCTGCAAATTTGTTGTATGTGGGAAGGGGTTAAGACATCAGTACATTCATTGGTACTCATAACACAATGAAGTAAACTTAAATATTTAGATTTGTATTTTAAACACTCGTCAATAATTTGAAAAATCTCTTTAAATGAGAGATTAATTATTAAATAGAGTTGAAAACATTGTGACAAAAGGCAAAATTGCTCATAATGATTCATAATCATTCGTATTTTGTTGCAATGTTTTCAAAAGTTGTCTGCTGCAAAGGCTTCAGATTAAAGCATCTGTTTGTGGGAAAGCATTTATCACTCCTGCGCAGCAATTTGAGACCTCATAACACAGGTAAGAATAGGTTTTGATTTTTACTAATTTATTGATGTTCAGTTCCCACAATGTTTTCAAAAGTTGTCTGCTAAAAAAGGCATTAAAAGTTGACTGCATCAGGGAAAGGGTTTAATTCCAGGAAAACGTAGTCACTAATTAAACCTTAGGTTGTATCGGCTTGATGAATTTTAATAATTCAGATAACAAATTTTAAGTGCAAAGGAAAGTCATGCACTAGAATCATTTATCATTCATGCCTTATGTATGTAGATCTGTAGAGTGGAATCATTCCCTATAACGATTTCGCTGCCAAATGCAATTAAAGGATTTTGCAAACACTGCAGATTCAGGCTCGTAACAAGCTGTCTCTCCTGAAATCTGCAGTGTTTGCAACGGAGATATTAAATTTTACCAAATTTCCTGTTGGACGAAAAATGGAGTGGTCCAATTTTCAACATGGAAGAGTCGACTATTTGAAATATGGCAGAGAAAGAATTAACTATTGCTACCTCTAACACATGCAGACACATTGTAAAGCATCGGCACCAGACAACTTTCTACAACATTATGGCCAAAGAAGAAACTTGTCCAATTATAAGACAATGCTACTCTTGTGGAAGACAGTGGTCAGAGGTAGAGCTTCGGCCTCTCATACCAAAGGTCCCGGGTTCGAGTCCTGTGATGAGCTGGTTCTGACTTCGGGATTTTACCATACAAATGGCGCGAGTACTGGTTTACTCTACAGGAAGCAGACATCGAGCGCGATTTCTTCTTTTGCAAAAATGTTTTCAAAATGCAGAGGCATCAGAAAGCTTCTGTATGTGGGAGCAATAATGTAAAACTGTTTAACAGGAATAAGCCCTCTTTGATCAGCAATGGCATAACCCTTTCCCACATGTAAACCCATTTTGAAAATATTGTAGGCAATATATAACTATGCTTTCAAAAATTAAAATCTTCAGCAGCAGATATGTCTGCATGTTGGAAAGGGAAAAACATTAAAGACCAAAGTGGCTGTAATATGTTTGTTATATCTCTTTTCAAAATTATATTAGAAAAAGTAAAAAAGGTCCGAATCATACAAGAGTATACAAAGATAATATTTATGGGCTGACAACAATGTCATGCATTTTGGCAATATTTTAACCAGTGGTATTTTTAACATGCAAGTTTTTTACAGGGCTTGTTAATAAATCATTTTTACATAACTTGATATCTTAAGCTACCGTGTAAATTTTCATTCTTTTACAATTTTACCCCATAAAGATTCATTATCCCTTCTCTATAGCATTACATCTGCAGCAGGCAACCTCATACAGACACATTGACGCCTTTGCAGCAAACAACTTAAGAAAGTATTGTGACAAAAGAAAATTGCTCAAAATGAGAAATTTCTTCTTCTGCGACAATGTTTTTCAACCAACTCTATTCAATTATTATTCCTTCATTTACAGAGATTGTTCACATCTTTGCCAAGATGTTTTTAAAGATATCTATTGAAGGTTTGTTTATTGTTGGAAAGGAAGTTGGACAGAGGACAACATTTGTGGATGCAGCTAGTCAACCTTCAGTCCAATGCAGGTGTTCCCTGAAGATGTGCAAATAATAACAAGAGCGTTCAAAGGAATACGTCTGCCAGTAAGTCAGAAGCTGACAGAATGACAGACACATGGTTGGGAAGACAGACATTTTTACTCATAAAAGTTTAAATTCTGTTTATAAACTAAAGTGTCACTTGATTCCATTTTCCTATTCTACTTTTTCTGACATTTTTAATTTTGAAAAATTCATACATAGATTATTCCGTTTTACAAACAAGGATCCAATTCACATGTGTTTGAATCATAATATGATCTTCCCAAGTCAATTAAGGCAAGGTAATAAATCTAACTGACAGAGGACAAAAATGTCAAAAACAATTTACAGGGCGATCTCCAAATAATCTAAACTTCACATTTGCATATCTCCCATTCAACTGAATCCTAATGTATTAAATTCCAATTATGATAGTACATAATCGGCATCGTAAATTATTTCTTTGTCACACTCGGGGTCAACTCATCCTACATTTTGAGTGCATTTAAAATTTCCTACATTTGTTTTTTTTTTTAAATTTAAGATCTGTGGTTTTTTTTTTACACAAAGGGTGTTATAACTGTTTACCTCCTTCAACAAATTTGCAGCAGACATCCAGACAAAAATATTTAAAATGGCTTCAACCCTTTTCCACATATAGACCCTTTCAGACGCCTTTGCAGCAGGTGACTTTTGAAAACATTGTGACAATAGGAGAAATTGCTCAAAACGAGCAATTTCTCCTTTTGCCGCAACATTTTCAACTTTTTACGGCAATTAAACCTTCATTTATAGAGCGTTTCTAAATATTAGCTGATAAGTTTTCTATGTCGGCTGCTGCCGATTTGTTGTATGTGGGAAAGAGTAAAAATAATGCACAACTCTTTATCAAAGTTGAACCTATTATAAGGCAAAAGGAGATATTGCTCATCATGAGCAATATCTCGTCTTCCCACAATGTTTTCAAAAGTCGTCTGCTGCAAATACATACAGGCTGCATGTGGAGAAGGGATAATGAGATAATCCTGTGGGACGTAGAGTGACCTTCCCAGCCTATTATCCCTCCATTCAAATGTCACCGGTTTAGCTAACCTTTTCCCTGCAGCAGCCGCCTTTGAAAACATTCAGTCAAAATTATGGAAACTCTCTGTAAATAAAAGAACAATTATTGAATATTTATTTATTTATTTAATGGGGTTTTACGCCGCTTTCAACATTATTTCAATTATATCACGGCGACAGTTCACTTATTCATGATCCCTGGGTAAACAAACCAGTACTAGGCTAGAAAATGTGCCTTGCCCAAGGGCACTCCACCATGACCGTAGTGCTGCGACTGGGGATCGAACCCGGGACACCCGGTTTCGAAATCCCCGACGCTAACCACTCGACCACAGTGGATTCCATTATTGAATATACATGTATTTGAAAACATTTTGGCAAAAAGGCAAAATTGCTCATTTCTCCTATTGCCATAAGGTTTTCAAAAGTCGTCTGCTGCAAATGCAGCTGTAGGTGGGGAGGGTAAATGGATCATTTGAGGTGAGGTCAGTGCCAGTGCTCTAGAGCTAGATAAAGGGCCCATTTGATTTCATGTGTGTTCTTAACCCTATCACGCATATAGGTGCTTTCTACCACCTCTGCAGCAGACGACCTTTGAAATCATTGTGGCAGAAGGAGAAATTGCTCATGATGAGCAATTTCTCCATTTGCCACAATGATTTCAACTCTTTTCAATAGTTCATTTATAGTTTTTCCATAATTTTGCCTAGATGTCGCAGCTGCTGATCTGCTGTATGTGGGAAAGGGTTCAAGCCTTATTGGATCTCCCAATGTTGTGGGCAGTCAGATGTTTCTTTTGTGTAACAATATAGGTTGTATGACTACAGTAATGAGAGAGATATTGCCGGACACAAAGACCTGCATACTCAGACATGTCTTCGCGTTATCATCAGCGCCGGCCAGATCACTATATAGATACAGTTACCAAAGGGTTTTTACCTTAATTGATAGAATGATTGTTTGGTGTTTTACGCCACTTTTAACAATTTTTCAGTTATATCACAGCGTTTCCTAGGGAAGTTACCAGTACTTAACTGATCCATTTATCCTGACACCAGCCAGTCAGTTGTAATGCTAAACCTGCAACCCTGAGCGCCAAGGAGAAGGGTGTTAGATTGATTGAAAACAAAGCAGAAATCATACTATTCAAAACTACTTACATGACACTCAAGACTATGTTGTTGGTACTAATAAAAATATTACCTCTGTGAGATAGTTCACATCTAGTTTGATTTTGTATTAAAACTTTTGAATGCAGCATTGGTTTGTTTATTTGCATGGAGTTTGACGCCATTTTCAAGATTTTTTCATTTATATCACAGTGTTTCCTGGGCAAGTTACAATACTACTCAGGTCCATTTATCCTAACACCATCAAGTCAGTCATAATGCTAGACCCAAAATCCTGAGCGTCAAGGAGGGAAAACCAATATTATCATTTTGAAAGTCCTTGGCATGACCCGGTCGAGGATGGAACCCATGACCTCCCGCACCCAAGGCAGATACTCTACCACTACACCATCTAGATCGGTGTGCGCGATATGTTTACTTCTCCCATCAAGGCCTCAGAGTGCAATCAAGGGTTGGTTACAAAAACTGAATCCACGTGGGGACTAAATTAACCCAAGGTTTTAGGAGGATAAGTGTCAAATGTCGAAGAGTGTGTCATGTTACATAGTGACATTTTCCATTTACTTGATTATTATACAACCACTTTCTGTCGGCTGCTTGGAAAAAGCCTGATGAAAATTATGTTATATTTAGAAATTTAGACATTTAGATTTGATGGCATACCTCAAAACCGTGTCGGAAAAAGAGAAATTGCCTGTTAATTTCAAGTGAGATTTCTCCTTTTCCCTAAATGTTTTCATACATTGCCGGCTGTTTATGTGTCAAAAATAAAAGTGACGTGTATGAGGGGGGTTAACCCTTTCCCTCATATAGACGCTTTCTGACGCCTCTGCAGCAGACGGCTTTTTGAAAACATAGTGACAAAAGAAGAAATTGCACAAAACGTGCAATTTCTCCTTTTGCCACAATGTTTTCCACTTTTAGTCATAGGTTATCCATTCAATTATGGAGATTTTCTATTTTTTGACAAAATATGTTCAAAGTCGTCTGCTGCAGAATTGTTGTATGAGGGAAAGGGTTAAGGTCCATGTGACAGAGATATACAATTACTGTGAATAGGGAGTCACGCTTCACGGCACTCTCCAATGAACACCATTATGACAGGGAAAAAAATCATTATGGCAATTTGACAGTTTAATCAATTATGGGAATAGCATTGTAAACTCTTGTGCTTATCATTAATTATTTTCTTAACATACAAAAAAATGGTATACGTCATTTCTTTAGTATTCTGACACGATGTGTGTGTCCTCTATATTTAGCGGAAACGGGCTTATACAGGCAAGTATTTGTTTGGTAAAACATGACTTTCTGATTAAACCTTTCCCTCATACGACAATTCTGCAGCAGACGACTTTGAACATATTTTGTCAAAAAATAGAAAATCTCTTTAATTGAATGGATAACCTATGACTAAAAGTGTTAAACATTGTGGCAAAAGGAGAAATTGCTCGTTTTGAGCAATTTCTTCTTTTGTCACTATGTTTTCAAATAGCTGTCTGCTGCAGAGGCGTCAGAAAGCGTCTATATGAGGGAAAGGGTTAATATGTTCACAACTGCAGTTGATAAGGCTTTCGCACATGCAGACCCATTTTGACACATCTGAAGCAAATGACTTTTGCAAACACTGAGTGTATGAAAAGGATAAATTTTGAAGCCATTCATCCTTTTCCCACAATGTTTATCATATCATTCTGTATCTCTGGGATGTTCGTATGAATATGTTTCGAGGAACACATTGTAAAGCTTGCAGGAAGACATTTTAAACAATACCTGGTATACCCTTTCCCACATTCATCCGCTTTCTGACGCCTCTGCAGCAGACTTCTGAAAATATTGTGGCAAAAGGAGAAATTGCTCATTATAAGCAATTTCTTGCTTTGGAACAATGTTTTCAACTTTATATTCAGGAAGTAAGTTTTCATCTATATAGATTTTCCATGTTTTTGTCTAGTTACATCTTTGATACCTGTATGTAAAGAGTTCTCAAATCTGCAGTCTAGACTTCGAGAATTTCTAGGCAAAAATATGGAAAATATCTATAGATGCAAGAATATTAAATGAATCAAGTGGCTTTAATTGTCTTCTGTGATGTGTTAAAATGTGCCGGAATATGGGTTAACCCTTTCCCTCATATAAATGCTTTATGATGCCTCTGCAGCAGAAGGCTTTTTGAAAACATAGTGACAAAAGAAGAAATTGCTCAAAACGAGCAATTTCTCCTTTTGACACAATGTTTTCCACTTTTAGTCATAGGTTATCCATTCAATTATAGAGATTTTCTATTTCTTGACAAAATATGTTTCAAGTCGTCTGCTGCGGAATTGTCGTGTGAGGGAAAGGGTTAATAAGTAATAAATATCACATTGGAAAAAAAGTAATCTAAAAATACATAGAAAAAAACAAGCAATACATAATTATTATCATTGTCCCTAAATTATTATAGTTTTATCTACCAATATCGGTCTAGTTCAATGTTTTGTCCCAAATATCTGTAGAAACATTATCTACCAATCGGTCTGCTACATCTGTATAGAAAAAGTCTGGCACCCGGCTATTGTCCTGCCGAATGACACATGTCAAATGGGAACTGTCAACGCAGTAATTTATGGTTTAGTTTGTAACCTAAGTAGATGACTATCATTTCTTATTGGCCATTTACATGATACCGACAACATTTCAAAGACTTAACTGCAGGCGACTTTTTGAAAACAATGCAAGAAAAGGAGCTGTTAACCCTTTCCCTCATATAGACGCTTTCTGACGCCTCTGCAGCAGACGGCTATTTGAAAACACAAAACGTGCAATTTCTCCTTTTGACACAATGTTTTCCACTTTAAGTCATAGGTTATCCATTCAATTATAGAGATTTTCTATTTTTTTTTCAATATATGTTCAAAGTCGTCTGCTGCAGAATTGTCGTATGAGGGAAAGGGTTAAAAATGAGCGCCTTCTTCTTTTTCAAATTTTTCCCAGATGTTTCATTTTACAGCTTCAACGCAGTTTATGTGTCTAAAAAATATATCCTGTTAACCCTTTCCCTCATATAGACGCTTTCTGACGCCTCTGCAGCAGACGGCTTTTTGAAAACATAGTAACAAAAGAAGAAATTGCACTTTTTCCTTTTGTCACAATGTTTTCCACTTTTAGTCATTGGTTATCCATTCAATTAAAGAGATTTCCAATTTTTGACAAAATATGTTCAAAGTCGTCTGCTGCAAAATTGTCGTATGAGGGAAAGGGTTAACAACTATAAACCATTTCCCACATATAGACGCATTTTGATGCTTTCGCAGCAGACATCTTTTAAAAATATTGTGGACAAAGGAAAATTGTTCAAGATGGCTGTATCTAGGATTGATGAATTTTAATAATTCAGTTTAACCCTTTCCCACATACAACAAATCTGTAGCAGACGACTTTGAAAAATTTAATAGAGATGACAACATTGTGGCAAATTTGTAATTGCTCATCATGAGCAATGTTTTCAACTATATTCAATAATTATAAATTATGTAACCTTCATTTATAGTGTTTCCATATTATAGCCTAGACTTTTTCAATGTCATCTGCTGCAGATTTGTTGTATGTCAGAAAGGGTTGACCATTTACATAGTATGTCAGTTTTAGAAGCCTTGGCTTTGAAAACATTTGTGGAAAACAATACAATATCACAAAATTTGGAAGCATAATCAATGCAAAATTGAAAAAGTTGTAGGGAAAAGGGCAATTTCTTTGGGGAATAAATTCTCCTTTTGCTAAAATATATTCAACAGAAGTCAGCTGTAAAAGCGTCAATCAATATCAGGCAAAGGGTTAATAGGTATTTAATTACAGGTAATAATTGTGTTTTTTTCAGTCTGCTATTACCAAATAATGTCAATAACCATCTTATTGTAGGATTATTGGATCATCCTTCAAGATCTGACAATTATAAGCGAGACCCTATAGCATACTAACCACGTCACATAAACACTGACATTCTGAGTAATTTTGGCCAAGCCACAGTAGCAACGCAGGCTGTCTAGCCAGGGGTTGTTAGTTCAAACCCCAGCTTGACCAACATTCTTTCTAACGTTTGACAAAAGTCTGAGATGGGCACCATTTGTCTTCCACTAAAAGGTGGACAGTCTATGTGGAAAAGCAGCCAGTTGCTTGGTTGCTTGGAAAGACTGCTGTGTGGCTTCAGTAAGTGTATTAGCTCTAGATTTGCCAAAGTAATCCAAGTAGGCTGGTGTGAGAAATCCAGGAAAACATTAAACTGGCCACTGTTAGTGATATTACTGCAAAATTGATGAAAATGGCGTTAAAAACCCAATCAATCATCATAAGTGCTAATCTGATACATACTGTTGAATAATGTTGCAAGTTAGAATTTAATCCACCATCAAGAAACACATTTATGACAAATTGAAGCAAAGCATGACATACAAACATCTGCAGTAGTGTTGTATCAAAAGTAAAATGTATCGGGGGCTTCATGCAATATTAATGTATACACATATATTCTTCTTGTTCCATGAGGAAAATAGACAAGTTCTGCAAGGGGTCACACATGCAAGCCTTATAAGCCATGGTTACAGACAGTGAAATTGATTACTGAAACAAAAACCAGTTGGCCAGGTCAAAATAACAGAGGCATTATTCATTATTCATTTCAAGTTAATTTGTTTATAATATTTGATCAGAATCTGCGTGCCATTAATCATCTAAGGCCATTCAATTGTTTTCCTTATCTGATTGGTAATGCCGGCAGTATAACCAAGCTGAATTTCATGGTGAGCGTGAAATTACAGATACATCTACCTTATAATGGCTATTAAAAATGTCAACATTACCCACCCTTCTCATGTGGACCCGTATTACTTCATAATTATTATGGCCTGTAACACAGTTCCAGATAAGCGACATAATTCATGTTATAAAATCCTTATTTGACACTCAAACCCTATGCTGTGGGTACTCAAAGCATCATCCAGGTGAGATGATTATTTTGAGTAACCACTACAAAAAGGTGGTTTTATAGGGAATAAACACTATTAATTATGCTTCCAACCTGTTGAGCTCTGAATTGAATTTTGTTCCAAGTTTTTCAACATTCGTGAAGCATAAAAAGGCCTTAAATTTTTCCCTCATACGACAATTCTGCAGCAGACACCTTTGAACATATTTTGTCAAAAAATAGAAAATCTTTATAATTGAAAGGATAACCTATGACTAAAAGTGGGAAAACATGGTGGCAAAAGGAGAAATTGATTGTTTTGAGCAATTTCTTCTTTTGTCACAATGTTTTCAAATAGCCGTCTGCTGAAGAGGCGTCAGGAAGCGTCTATATGAGGGAAAGGGTTAATCAGTTTCTTATTGCAACAGACTTTTGACCAATTGTCCTTGTTAGCATCATAAATGTGTGTCAATTTCAAAGGAACCTTAACCCTTTCCCACATACAGACTCTTTCTGACGCCTCTGCAGCAGACGATTTGTGAAGCATTGTGACAAAAGGCGAAATTGATTAAAATGAGCATTTTCTCCCTTTGCAACAATGATTTCAAATTTATCTAAAAAACTATACTTTCATTTATCACATAAAGCCATATATTGAATCGAAAGCCAGCAAGAATTAAGAAATTAATACCTGATTGTTTGTATATATGCGCAACAATATCAAATACACACAGAGTAGAAAACCTTGTGAAAAAGGCAAATTTGCTGTTTTGGGCACTTTTATCTTTTTCCAACAATGTGTATATTAACCTTTTCCCTCATACGACAATTCTGCAGCAGACGACTTTGAACGTATTTTGTCAAGCATAGAAAATCTTCATAATTGAATGGATAACCTATGACTAAAAGTGGAAAACATTGTGGCAAAAGGAGAAATTGCACGTTTTGTGCAATTTCTTCTTTTGTCACTATGTTTTCAAAAAGCTGTCTGCTGCAGAGGCGTCCAAAAGCGTTTATATGAGGGAAAGGGTTAAGGTTAAGTTAGGATCATGTGTTTTATACCGCTCCCAACATAATTTCCTGGGGAATTTACTGCTGATGGTTTATTCTGACACCAGCATCCATTGCAAAGCTATCCCCACAACCCTGAACGACAAGGAGAGAAGTCATTATTATTAGTCGCCGGGCAGAAGCCCGCGACTTCTATTTTTAATAGGTTTTCTGAAATCACATGGGAGGGGGGATTATTATTAGAAAGAAACACATTTAGATGTCTTGAACATATTACAATTGTGTTTGTTTAAAAACACTAAGTAATGACACATCTAAAATGAAATAAATATTCCGATGTTTTAGGTATTTTCAGTTTCTTTATTTTGACTCGCATTTATGTTTTTTTTGTTTTATTTACGAAGACAAAACAGTCCCTATTAGCTAGACTGCTATACTTTATTTTACACTATATACTACATGAAATCAAAAGTCGATAACTACAAACATTTACGTCGCAGTCTAATTTGTTTACTTACGCGCACCAGCGTGACTCGCGAATACCAACTGCGTAGATCAATCTCCTTTGCAGAGAGCCGCTCTTTACACTCACTTACAAATAGTAAATTATAGGTGATTTAAAATGTTTATTTGGTTCGAAACAAATGAAGAAAAGAACAAACCGAGATAAAACTGGTTTTAATGGAAAAATGACTTTGAACGAACACTCTCTGCCTATAAAGAGAGTTTCAAGAACGACACCTCTGCGAATAAGAAAGAATCGGGTCTTTCGTACAAAATTATTTCGTCCTTGACAATTTTAAATGTGTCATTTAATTCCCTAAAGGCATATTGCTTCCGATCTGCATATTGTTATGCATCATTGACACAAGGGCGCTCATCATAATATAATTTTAAAACATGAGTAGTTTGTTGTTTTCATTATAAAAAAGGAAGGAAAGAATTAAAATAAATTAACATGTTGTAGGGCTAAGTTTATGTTCGAAATTAAGTTTAAATTATACAACAATTTCAATGAGATTTAACTATTTAGTTGATATTATATTTCGAAGGTGGTCTAATTTATAAATATTGGACTACATTTCAACATTTGTTAAAGTATGATATAATTAGGATGCTAAGCTAATATCATTTTGAGAAAAAGAGAAAACTCATGTCTTCAGCGATTTAACCCTTATCTCATTGTTTTAAAAGTAGATTGCTGCAAAGGTGTCCACTGTTGACTTTAAAAGAGGAAAGGTAAAATGACGTGCTATTGCATGCAAATCCTAAAGTGTCTGTTTTGTGGTTTTATTGAAAAATAATAACATTCAAATATTCTGACAAACATCTTGAAAAGTGTATGTGGAATTCACAAATCTTATAATTATTCCTTAATGAAAGCACTGTATACATACTAAGACTAATGATTGGCAAGATTACTCATTTCCATTACTGTTTATGATCAATAATTAGTTGGTTGTGTGTATGGTCAACCTACTTTGGAATGGTGATTGATCATAAACATTATGAAAGGCTTCAATTATCATTCACTTCGTTGACAAAACAATGCAAGTTATGATACATTTTCACTTGACCCCACCCCTGATGTTCCAATATGCCCCTCAGTTGATAACTGTTTATTCAACTACTATAATGTTAGTGTTATGCATAACTGCACTATGGATATCCGCGACATTGATGCGTTGCATCAACTTTCTCTTGTGCCCATTATGAAACTGTCCTTGGCATGAACTTATAGGGACGTGAACCCGGGAATCACAGGAATCAAGTTCTAATCTTTCACCACTGAGATGGTTATTTCTATACCAGGTAGAGGGTTAAAAATTCTTCATAGAAAAATTTCACCGATATCTAAATCAGGATCACTTTACATCCATAGATTAGAGGAGAGGTAACATATGTCACAGTATTATAAATCAGGGGATACATAGACCCTGGCTTCAAGTACCTATTTTAACCCTTTCCCACATAAATCAAATTTGCAGCAGCCGACTTTCAACACATACAGGGGAAACATACACCCTGGATTCAAGCACCTATTATAACCCTTTCCCACATACATCAGATCTGCAGCAGAGAACTTTCAACACATACAGGCAAAAAAAGAAAATCTCTATACACGAAAGTTAAAAACATTATAGCTAAAGGAAAAATTGCTCATTATGAGCAATTTCTTCTTTTGCAACAATGTTTTCAAAAGTTGCTTTGTATGTGAGAAAGGGTTTTACTATTTACCTGAAATTATAGAATTAAAAGTATCGACTTTGAAACATCATAGAAAGAAAGTTATTGCATTTGAAAAATGAAATTCTGATTGTGAATCTATCTGTGCAATTTCTCTTTCGCCAACTAACATTTACAATTCATCAGTTGTCAAAAATTGCTTGTTTAAAAGGAAAAATGTAAAATCAAAGTCACTTGGTACTGTTTTCATCAATACATACTATACAATTGAATGAACTTGTTGGTTAATTAGGGAATAACACTGTATATCTGTTACATTAAAGTGGCCAGGTGTCTCTAAATCAGAATTTCAAATTTTTAAAATACTAAGACAATTAACTTTGAAAACAGCCTTTCTTGTACAAGCAAAAAAACAGTATTCACAGGAAAGCAACTGCCTTTGCAAAAAAATTTGTCAAGTCCATAAGCCAAAGACGGATGAACAACACAATGTCAAAGCTGACTTTCTGAGTTTTTGTAATTAACGATTCTCTACATACAGGCACATTTTGATACATACAGTTGCAAAAGGTTTGCATATTATTATCAGATCACACAGAAATACAGGTAAATATGAGGAAAAAGGGCAGATATTTGATGTTTGATAGCTTTCCCTCATATATACTCTTTCTGACCCATCTGCAGCAATGTTTTTCACTTTTAGTCATAGGTCATCCATTCGATTTAAGAGATTTTTTATGTTTTAACAAAATATGTTCAAAGTCGTCTGCTGCTGAATGGTCGTATGATGGAAAGGGTTAATAGTTTTTCCCCATTTCTCACACTATTTTCAAAAGCTGTCTGCTGCAGTACATGTAGTATATACTTGTGTCTGTATCAAGGACAGGGAAACATGAAGACCTATTCAAAGATTTTTCAATGGTGAAATAGGAGAACAGAAATCTTGACACAATAACTCAATAACGATGCAACTTAATCGCCGACGTTTTCTGCGCTGTCCTCAGGAGTCACATGACTCTGAAACTTATGAATATTGAAAAGGACGTAATTTTAAATGCTCCCGCTGACATGGAAAACAAACCTCAGCTCCCTAGTGACATTTTAACCCTTTCCCACATACAACATATGATATCTGCAGCAGACTTGAAAACAGCTAATAAAAAATATGGAAGATCTCTTTAAATGAATAATTATTGAATTACATAATGAGTAATTTCTCCTTTTTGTCACATGGTTCTAAAAATTGTTGACTGCCGCATAATGTGTCTGCATGTAGGAAAGTGTTAACCCTTTCCCTCATATGACAATTCTGCAGCAGACGACTTTGAATATACTTTGTCAAAAAATAGAAAATCTCTATAATTGAATGGATAACCTATGACAAAAAGTGAAAAACATTGTGGCAAAAGGAGAAATTGCTCGTTTTGAGCAATTTCTTCTTTTGTCATTATGTTTTTAAAAAACCGTCTGCTGCAGAGGAGTCAGAAAGCGTCTATATGAGGGAAAGGGTTAACATGACTCTGCAATCAAAAGAGTGGGATGTCAAAATGAAAATTAATTATTGCTAAAAAGGAGCTTTTTGTAACAAGAAACTCCCTTATATTAGGAGGGAGGTCTCCAACATTCATTTTCCATAATTTTTAATTATACCACCATTGCTAGACAAAATTGACTTTATTGTGCAGTCAAATAAAATTAAATGAAATTTCTCTTTGTTTGGGTGTCATAAGTCTTGAGTCAAAAACGACGAGGCGCGTCAGACAGAAAATATTCTTACGACATCCAAGTTGCATCTCTTGGGCAAAGTTCATTTCTGAGACTATATAACATGAAAGCTGTAGTAAATAGTGAAGGCCTTTTTGAGATGGCTCATATACAAGGCTTATCCAAACTTACAACCTTTTCACACACAGCAGACACATTTGTAAGCATCTGTAGCAGACAACATTTGTAAGCATCTGTAGCAGACAACATTTGTAAGCATCTGTAGCAGACATTTGTAAGCATCTGTAGCAGACAACATGTGTAAGCATCTGTAGCAGACAACATTTGTAAGCATCTGTAGCAGACAACTTTTTAAAACACAGATCAAATTTCTCATGATGAGCAGCTTTTCCTATTGCAAGAATGTTTCTTGTTTTATTTCTTTTAAATGCTTATACTTTCATTTATAGAAATGTTCAATATTTTTGTCATGGTGTTTTCAAAGACGACTGATGCACATCTGTTTTATGTGGAAGAAGCTTTAACCCTTTCCCTCATATAGACGCTTTCCGACGCCTCTGCAGCAGACAGCTTTTTGAAAACATAGTTTCTCCTTTTGCCACAATGTTTTCATCTTTTAGTCATAGGTCATCCATTCAGTTATAGAGATTTTCTATTTTTTGACAAAATATGTTCAAAGTCATCTGCTGCAAAATTGTCAAATGAGGGAAAGGTTTAATGTTTGCATGTTTCAAGCTTCTTTTTGCCTGATGTAGCCCATGCAAAACCGTGTATTGTGCTTATTCAACTTCAGTAAATATTGGGTATTCAATTGACATACAAAGGGCATCAAAATGAGTACTTTTTCAACAATCTGAGGGAGAGATTATTAAATTGGATTATATAATTAACATTTAACTCTTGACTTTAAGCAGTCCAAAGTTCAGACCTAAAGACAACATTGGTTTGAAAAGACTTCTACTCAAAACCTTTCAAAGATTATAATTTATTATCATTAACAATATATTTACTTTTGCAGACAAAGCTCTTGATTTCAAAATGTTAATGTTACATAGCATTTACTTTTTATACAATGTATTTTACAGTATTTCAACTGATTATGTGTATAGTTAGGCTCTAGTTTTTCAGTCAAGGGTTATTCCCTCTTAAAACTTATGGTAAATTTAAAACAAGAACAATCAAGTTTGTTCAACCAATAACCCCCATCAACAAGAGGGCCAACCAAGATGGCCCTACATCGACCATGTGAGTGAGGGTATACATGTATTTACAAATGTGTCACTTATAACTTATATCGGCGAAAATTTGATCAAAAGTAAGAAAGAGATTGAAGTAGACACTGTAAATGAAACAGCATAACAGTAAAAGATATTAACCCTTTCCCTCATATAGACGCTTTCGAACGCCTCTGCAGCAGACAGCTTTTTGAAAACATAGTGACAAAAGACGTAATTGCACAAAACGTGCAATTTCTACTTTTGCCACAATGTTTTCCACCTTTAGTCATAGGTTATCCATTCAATTATGGAGATTTTCTATGTTTTGACAAAATACGTTCAAAGTCGTCTGCTGCAGAATTGCCGTATGAGGGAAAGGGTTAATAAACAAGCTGAAGAAAGCCAAAACTATATCCATCTGCCTTCATCAGATTTGTTTTGTTCTTTTGTATGGTATTTGACACCCCTTTCCACAGTATTTCACTAATATCAAGGCAGTTCTGCTTGTAAACTTACCCTAACACCAGTACATCAGTTGTTATACTATCCCTACAACCCAGGAGGGAAATCACTACTACCATCTTTAAAGTCTTTTGTATCACCGAACCGGGATCCTGCGGGAGGGGGGTATCAATATCCCAACACTGCATGGGCACAAAAATTACTCCATTCCATAACGCAGATACAGCAGATAACTTTTTAAAATATTGTGACAGGTAATTTCTTCATTTGCCAGTGTTTTCAACTTTACTCAAACTTCCATTTTTAATTGATTTTTAATTTTTGAATGGACATTTTAGAATTCGTCTGCTACAGGTTTGTTGTAGGTTTATAGGCTATCAAAATCCACCTACCTCTCCATTTGGAATGGATTTCACCCAACCTCTGGCTTCACACATCCTCCATAAAGTTTCTATTGCCTGGAAGTATAAAACATTGAAAAAAATTATTTCTTTTATTTCAACCATCTATCACAACTAATGATGTAAACAATAAGTTATTTTTGTTTTACTTTTAAATAATTTTAAAAAGTTCTTATTTGCAAAAAGTGTACACAAGATGGTTGTTCACAAATTATTTTAAATTCAGACCAGTACTTGTGTTCAAGAAGATTTTCAAAGTTTTCACTAAATTCATACAAGGAAAACCAACCAAGCTGTCTGCAGGTGGCCATGTTTAGAATAATTGTCACCCAAGGAAAGTAGATCACTAGCTCACCCAGCACTTCCAGCTCAGGTGAGCTAAAAATATAAATTTATTTAATTAATAGAGTTGAAAACATTAAAGCAAATTAAGAAATTGTTCATTAATAGCAATCTCTCCTTTTGCGACTATGTTTTTATATTCTTTCTGTTGCAAAAACATCAATCTGTCTCTGAATTATGGAAACTGTTTTAATTTCTATTTTAAATCTTTTATAGCAGCCTAATCCATTTAAACCATACAACAAATTTGCAGGAGACGACTTTGAAAACATAAGGCAAACACACGTAAACTTTCTATAAATGACAGAACAATTATTGAATAAAGTTGAAAACATTGTGGCAAAAGAAAGAGCAATTTTTCCTTTTGCCACAATGTTTACAATGGTCTGCTGCAGAGGTGTCAGACTGCAATCATCTGTATGTGGGAAAGGGTCAACAGGTTTTTGCTTGTCACAAATTATTCAAGGTATGTATTCCCACGGCCTGGCTGACACACGGTACAGCATTTTGTCAAACCTGTGTGTCACATTCATTTTCATTCAGTGGTTTTAGGTACTGTTAATGGGAAAGTTATCTCTAAGTCCCCGAATATGATGTAAGATCACATCCCAGCCTTTCAATGTATTCAAAATGCTTAATGGGTAATCCTTATCTGTTAACCCTTTCCCACATATAGATGCTTTTTGACACCTCTGCAGCAGACGACTTTTTGAATACATAGTGACAAAAAAAGAAATTGCTCAAAACAAGCAGTTTCTCCTTTTGCCGCAATGTTTTCCACTTTTAGTCATATGTTATCAATTCAATTAAAGAGATTATCTATTTTTTTTGACAAAATATGTTCAAAGTCATCTGCTGCAGAATTGTAGTATGTGGGAAAGGGTTAAACTGATACAAACAACTTCTCACACCTTTTGCAGCAGACAACTTTTGACTTCTTAAATCATTGTAGACAATGGAGGAAGTGCTTAGAATGAGTCAGATTTACCATTTACCACAATGTTTTCAACAATGTATCAATATGATATTTCCAAACCCTTAGGTTTTGCAATATTTTTCACAATGTTTTCATTGGAAAACAGAAACAAGAGGGCCATGATGGCCCTGGATCGCTCAGCTTATTTTTTTATTTTTTTCATTTTAGCCCTAGCCCAGTGGTGGCCATAGTTTCCAACCAATCAACTTGGCTTGAAGGAATCCTAGGAACATTTCTACAAAATTATTTGAAAATCAGCCTGACACTTTTGGAGGAGAAGATTTTTTAAGTTTTCACTATAGCCATTTGAGGCAAATTAGCCCTGCCCCCTGGTGGCCATGTTTTTCCACCAATCAACATGGCTTGAAGGAATCTGATAGAAGGTCATCCAAGGAACATTTCTACAAAATTATTTGAAAATCAGCCTGACACTTTCGGAGGAGAAGTTTTTTTAAGTTTTCACTATAGCCATATAAGGCAAAATAGCCCCCCCCTGGTGGCCATGTTTTTGACAAATCAACTTGGCTTGAAGGAATCTGATAAAGAGTCACCCAAAGAACATTTCTACTGAATTATTTGAAACTTTCAGGAGAAGTTTTTTTAAGTTTTCACTTTAGCAATATAAGGCAAAGTAGCCCCCGCCCCCTGGCGGCCATGTTTTTCGTCTAATCAACTTGGGTTGAAGGAATCTGATAGAACATTTCTACAAAATTATTTGGAATTCGGAGAAGATTTTTTAAGTTTACACAGAATTTTGCATGGATCCAAAAAATTTGAAGGAATTCAGGAGAGGACATTTAGAGGATGCTTCCTATGAAGTTTCATCCTAATTGGCCAAGTGGTTAGGGAGGAGAAGTCGTTTGCAAAAAGTTAACAGACGCACGCACGCGCACGACAGACAATTTGCCATGACATAAGCAGTGGAGCTAAAAACTGATAAAAGATGCGAAAGTATCTCCCTGCCTTATATGCAGAGGACACAATAAGACGTATATAGGTCTTTCTACCTCAATAATTATCCCTTTTATGTCTCAATTAACACTTTCCCACGTACAGCAAATCTGCAGCAGACAACTTTGAAACATCTTGACAAAATGATGGAAAATCTCTATAAGGGAAAATTTGATAATCGAAAAGAGCTGAAAACATTGTGGCAAAAGAAGAAATTGCTTGTTGTGATCAATTTCTTCTTTAGTCACAATGTTTTCAAAAAGTTCTCTGTTGCAGAGGCATCAGTAATTGTCTATATGTTGGAAAGGGTTAAATTCCTGACTGAGAAAACTCAAAAGAACTATCTCATTTAAAGGATTCTTGCGAGTACACACAACCTAAGATTCAGATTGAAAAAGTCAATTAAATTATTAGAAGCAAGGATAATATTATACCCTTTTCTACAACTCTGCTGTGATCAAGAATTAATTTCCCATGACAAGATTATTGAATAATATACCCTGCATGCTTCAGTGATTTTACAGAAATCATCTTTCAAAGAAAAGATTAGAGAGCGGCATCAGTGAATATCCCTCGCTGTGGAAGCCAGATTCATGTTTGTTCAGATTTTAATTGGAACAAGCTAGGTGAATCGACCACACATTAGGTTGAAGTGAATAAAGATGTAACTCAAAGACTAAAACAATACTTGTTAGCTGGTTTTGGCTTCAGTATAGCATCCTTTCACCTGTTATTTGTAAGTCATCACTTTTCTATTTTGAGTTTTGTTCAGCTTGCAAAATAGTACTTATTCTAAACAGGGAGGGTTGTTTTGACAAAAGTTACTTTCTTGTCAAAAAGATTTACTACTTTGACATTTCAAACCAAGACACAAAGCTGCATTTAAGTTCCATTTGATAACAAATACTTTTAAGTGTTATCTGCTTTAATATTGTCAGAGAAGAAAATCTTACCAAGTGGAATAATGGAAGCAAATTCGATATACAGTGTTAAAACATCATGGAAGAAAGATAAATTGTTCATTTTAAGCAATTTCTACCTTTACTTTTATGTCTTGCATGCCGTTTTCCACATACAACAATTCTGCAGCAGACGACTTTGAAAACATATTGTTACAAACGTGAAAAGTTGCCATATATGAGAGCTAAATTATAAAATATGTAGCTTTGAAAACAGTGTGGCAAAAGGAGAAATTGCTTGTTTTGATCAATTCTTCCTTTTGTCACAATGTTTTCAAAAATCGTCTACTGCAGAGCCGTAGGAATGTGTCTACAAGTGGGAAAGGGTTACCAGTGTAAAGCATAATTATTCATGTTCCATTTCATCCACCATTTGTATAACTCACCAGGTGCCTTTTTGTAAAAGAAAACTAAATCTGGTAAACCAACTGAGATTTTTAACCCTTTCCCACATACTGACACTATCTGATATGCCTCTGCAGTAAACAACTTTTGAAAACATTAAGGCAAAAAAAGAAATTAGCAATTTCTCATTTTACCATAATGATTTCAACTTTATTCAATTACTTTGCTATCATAAATAGAGAGTTTAGTTTACATATTTTTTTACTAAGTGTTTTCAAAGTCGCCTGCTGCAGATTTGTTGTATGTGGGAAAGGGTTAAATTTTCTGTGACAAACAAAACGTTATATTTCTCCATTAATCAAAACATCCGAGGAAAGAAAAATGAAGTTTTTTAAAGTAAAACATATTTTTATTAGAAAATACTTACCAGTCATTTAATACCTGATATATCATCTCTATACACCTTAATTATCCAAAAAAACGCCCACGCTAGCATATCCCTCACGTATCCGTGACATACACGGCCGCCCGGAAGTACGGGCGCGCACGTGAGCGGGTAATCACTTTTCATTCACCTTTAAGTATTGGTGACGACGCGGGGTTGGGAGGTGGGACTCTATAAATGACTGGTAAGTATTTTCTAATAAAAATATGTTTTACTTTAAAAAACTTCATTTTTATATCAAAAATACATTACCAGTCATTTAATACCTGATGACTTCGTAGCATAGGACGGGAGGTTCGACCAATACTTACTGTCGTTCCAGGTACGTAGTAGTATATTATTCCATATTTTTCAGAACAAACATACTTGATTCCAACGGTAGTATAAAGTGATAGAGGGGATTGAATACAGGTTCAATCGGTATTCACTTTATTTATGTGTTGGATTATAATAATTAGCGAACAACTCGCTGAGAAGCCACAAGGGGACCCAGAGAGAACAAGTTATCTGACTGACTAGCCATAGAACATAAGTAGAAAGACGAAAAGGTAGATTGCGTCTTCCATACTGCCGCTTGAAGAATCTCTTCAAGAGGAACATTATTAGAGAATGCCCAACTTGTAGAGAGAGCTCTAACCTCGTGAGGACGAATCCGCAGAAACGAGAGATCTCGACTAGAAAGGTCTTTATAAGCTAATTTTATAGTAATAGATATCCAGCGGGAAATAGACGCCGCCAAAATATCTTTACAACCTATAAGAGGAAGAAATAACCTCTTTCTCCGACCCCGAGTCCCTTCAACTCTCTTAAGATAATGCTTAAGAGACCTAACGGGACAAAGGGTTCTGTCGGAATCAGAAGGACCACAGGTCGCCGAAAGGCTGGGAACTGTGATTGGCGAAGGTGAAACCGAAGGTAACTGGTTTTTAGCCAGGAACCCCGGTTGACAGAGTAGAGTGAAAGAGCCATCAGACTCATTGAATCTGATGTGCCCTGTTTCTACCGAAAGAGCGTGTAATTCGCTCCTTCGACGAGCTGTAGCGAAAGCTAAAAGAAAGACGGTTTTATAAGTTAGAAACTTTAAAGACGCCGATACCAGAGGCTCGTATGGAGCTCTAGTAAGCGACCAAAGGACGCAAGATAAATCCCATTTTGGAGTTAAACTCCTACAAATGGGTTTTTCTAATTCGAACGAGCGTATAAGTTCCGAGAGAAACGGATTTGAACCAATACTCTCTCCCCCAATGAACTTAAACGTGTTCGATAACATAGAACGGTAGCCTTTTACCGTACTAATTGCCAGTTGTTTTTCTTCGAAAAGAAAAAGAAGGAAATCGGCAATCCGAGTTACAGAGGGACACTCCGGATTGATCGACCTTGTACCACACCAATCTGAGAAAACTTTCCACTTGGAATCATAAACGATTCTAGTGGATCGTCTTCTTGATTGTGCGATACGAGAGGCAACTTTTTGAGAAAAGTTTCTCTCTCGGACAGAACGCTTGATAATGTCCAGGCGTGAAGATGTAGCATTGCCAGGTTGGGATGAAGACGCCGACCTGGTTGCTGAAACAGTACGTCTTCTCGAATAGGAAGTCGTATTGGATTTGCCGAGAGACAGGCCAGGAGGTCGCTGAACCACGACCTCTGGGGCCAACAGGGTGCTATCAACAGTATTTTGCACTGTTGCGAGCGAAGAACCTTTTGAAGTACAATCGGAACCAGTATGAACGGGGGAAACGCATACCCGAACAGGAGGTTCCAATCGAGGGTCAGTGCGTCCACTGCCCAAGCTGCAGGATCGTACATCGGAGATACATAAAGTGGCAGCCGATGATTGACTCTGGTGGCGAAAAGATCCACCAGGGGTGTCCCGATCCGCATGAACACTGAGTTCAACACACTCTGGTTCAGTGTCCATTCCGCCGGAAGAATTTTGTTTTGGCGAGATAGACTGTCTGCTAAGACATTCAGACGACCTGGGACGTGTTTTACTAGTAGTACTAACGACGTCGCCTGACACCAAAGGAGTAACTTCCAAGTCTCTAAAAAGAGAAGATGGGAGTGCGTTCCTCCTTGCCTGCGAATGTACGACACAACAGTAGTATTGTCCGTCGATAACAAAACAGTTTTGTTCGCAACGGAGGCAGCGAACTGATTGAGGGCTAGCAGGACTGCCCTCAGTTCCAAGTTGTTTATGTGAAAACACTTCTCCTCCGCTGACCACATGCCCTGGGCTGTTAGGCCCTGCGGCTCTAAATGAGCTCCCCAACCCGCAGCACTGGCATCTGTAAATAGGTACAGATCCGGAGGTGGTGTGAGTAAGGGTACCCCTTGTTGATAGATTAACGGATCCAGCCACCACCGAAGGTGGGACTTGAAGAAATCCGTCAGAGCTATCTCCTGATCCAGTGAGTCTACAGACAGACGCCACCGGGACAGAAAAAGAAACTGAAGGGGTCGCATGTGGAGCCTTCCTAGAAAGACTAGGTCGGCTGCTGCACTCAGGGAACCCAGAAGTGACAGCATGGATCGGGCTGTTACCGCAGCCTGTTCCAGTGAGAGACCGATTTTCTGTAACAGAGAATCGACCCTGTCCGCAGGTACTTGAATTACCGCTAAGTCGGTGAGAAACGTCATACCCACGAACGTGAACCTCTTTGACGGAATTAATTCCGACTTCTGCGTGTTGGGTATTAAACCCAACCGCAGAATGGTCCGCCAGGCTAGGGACAGATCGTGAAGTAAAAAAGTACACGATCCGTCCTGTGGAGAAGCCAATCGTCGAAGTATTGAAGAAGTTGGGGTCCTTTCCTGCGAAGGAAGGCTCCCACAGCACTGATTATCTTCGTAAACACTCGAGGGGCGGACTTGAGGCCGAAGGGAAGAGCCCTGAATTGGAACACTTCTCCCTCTATCACAAACCGAAGGTATTTCCTCGAGGAGGAAGCGATCGGGATGTGATAATAGGCGTCTGTTAGGTCTAGAGAGACCGCCCAGTCGCCTTTCCGAATTGCTACTCGGATGGAGCGGGTCGACCCCATTTTGAATTTCTCGACCGGAATCAATAGATTTAGCGCAGATAAATCTATAACCGGTCTCCACCTGCCGTCTTTCTTCGGAACAAGAAAAAGACGGCTGTAGAAACCCCGAGAATTGGGGTTGAGAACCCTCTCTATGGCATTCTTTTTCAGAAGTGATGAAATCACCTCTGACATGGCCGGATGACGTGATGACATGTCGATCGGCACGCTTGTCAGAGGAGGGGGGGAAATGAAGGGAATCAGATACCCTTCCTGTATCACAGACAAAATCCAACGATCCTCTGTGATACTTTCCCACTCCTCCGTGAAAAATGACAGGCGGCCCCCGACTGCAATCTCCGACCTTGGGATTGTCATAGAGAGGAGCGAATCCCTAGGGCTGCGGCTTCGGGTTCGTGTTAACTCTAGCAGGCTGCCGATGCTTAGTACCCTGATAAGGGCGCTTCGGTTAAGCCGATTTTTGACCCGTGGAAGGGGTTTGTTTAGGCTGAAACTCGTTTTGGCTTCTTTGCTGGGTTGGGTTTCTTAGAACTACCCACATTCGCAGAATACGCTGAACGTTTCTGGTCCTGCGCAAAAGCCTTAGCTGCGTTCGCCGAAAGGCGTCGAGACTGTTCTGACGCATCAGAAACCGTCACTGCAGCAATCCTTCCATCAAAGAGTTGTTTCGACTCCAATGGTGCGGCCCTCAGGCTGTCTTTGCTAGTACGTAGCAATGAGTTAGGAGCAGCTAGCACTGCGTCCCTCCTCATGGACAGTATCTCTGTGGCGGTCTGAAGATTCTGTGCCATGAGATGCCTGTTGCCTGTGTCGAAAGCTTCGAGAATTCTGTTAGCCCCTAGGCTTGAGATATTCTCCTCTTTTAACAACAAAGACAGAGCGACTGCGAAATGGTTGTCATGAGATGACACCATTACACCCAGTCTTGCTCTGGCCTCCCACTTCTCTAGAGTCTTAGCAGAGACTTGGACAGAAGCGGGTGCAGTTAACCCCAGTGTAGCTGCATCCCCGTCTAAAGCTGGCACTTTGACAGGGAAGACCTCCTTAGACGTAGAATACGCTTTAGGGTTGACCCATTCCTTAGAAATGGGTCCTGGGACCGACCAGCCTGGAGGTATAGCCTCTAGAGACCTGGTCGACTGCAAGTGGTCTAACAACCTGCCCAAGTTGTTAGCTTGAGGAAGTAAATGCACTGGCGTAAAAGCCTGTACATTAAGTTCCTCTAGGCTCGAAAGGTTTTTCCGACGTGGGGGAGCGTCAACCTTAGGGCATAAAGTATTCGGCACCACCCGAAATACTTCGTCAATAGCCTGCTGAAAAGACCAACGCTCTACAGCTGACTCCTCATCGGAAGGAGACCTATTTCCCTCATCATCGTTAGACGAAGATGTAGGGTTGTGTGTACTCCTCTGAGGTTGACCACTCGGTCTTCCAACCGGTAGATCAATGTCTGACTCAGACATAGATAATTCAGAATAATCCATGTTCTGCCGAAGATTTTGTGAAGCAGGCCCCCTCTCCGCAGCAGAGGGCGGCCGTACAAAATCTTCTGCCGGGGCCGAACTAACCGTATGGGACGGTTTCGACCTCTCGTTCACAGAATGACGCAATGTACTCTGATCCCGAGGTTGCCTATAATCGGACTGCCTATCAAGTAGTTGTCCCCCCGAGAGCAGTGAATCCCCATGAGATGGGTAATGCTGATCCCGGTAGGCCGTTGAACTCTGTCTAACACCTAACGGTTCCATAGTATGGACCGGTGGCTGGTATTGAGGAGCAGCATAGTGTCTTGCGACATACACTGTCCCCCCAGGGGAAGAAAAAGATTTTTCGTAACCCCCATACCCGATGGAAGACAGAGGAATAATCGAACCCGGTGCAATACCAGAGTTAAAATTATTCTGATTATGTAGTGGAGCAGAGATCGATCGATAATTAGAATCAATCCGGTCTATCACCACAGAACCCGTGCCTGGACGCGCCATGTTTACATAGCCGTCCGGCAGTGTAGACGAGGCATTGAAAAATGCCTGACTACTCGGTTGTCCTGTGTTTACATAAGACACTGGTGTTTGTGTCGTATTCACAGGCGTGACCGATTGGCCCGTAGCACCATAATGAAATGGGCTACTGACCTGATGCGGCATGTCTCCATGCGCGCGATTTCGGCCAGTCGTCGAATCAATTAAGATAGTCTGACTGCCAGGATGAATCGTTGCTAAATGACCAACCTTTTGCCTGGCTGGGTCCTTGCAATCGGACCTTTGCCCTGTCGCATCACGGCTACGTGAGCGACTGCCTGGTCTAGTCATGGCAACGTGACTGACTGGCCCAGTCGAATCCAAAAAGGACTGACTGGTGACAGGTCGATTCATTAACAAATGACTCCTCTCCGGTTGCCGGTGACCTGACGTGCCTCGGCATTTGGGTTTTGTTGCTCAGCCCAACAAAAACCCGGCTGACTATGCATAGGCAGGAGTGAAGCTGCACTATACAAAGTCTCCGGAAAACTACGTCCGCCGACGTAGGTAACCGGTACTCTGCAGCCGTCCGAAGACCGCTGTAGCTCAGAGTATGGTGTCGGATCAGTACAACTCATGCGGTTTCCCGGAAAGCTACCGAAGGCATCTCCTTCTTTCGAAGGCCCAGCCACGACACCTGGCGTCAGATGGTGAGGTTCAGCGGTTAAATGTTCCAGCTGAGCATTTTCCCCGCTGTTTCCGTACGGTTTCTGAAGTTTCCCGACGGAGCAACTCTCACCCAAAGCTACCATCCGATTTTCCTCAGCGCGCGGAAAAACGGCTGTGTTGAGTGGAGAAGAAGGCTCAGCAGTGCCCTTCGACTCACTCAACACCGTCGCAGAGTCTGGTTGGGAGAACCCCTCGAACTCTACGATATGCGCATCTACACTTGGTGGTGATCCTTCCTATGAAGTTTCATAAAATTCCAAAAAGCGGTTGCAGAGAAATAGCCCGGAAATGAATTTAGTCATACATAGCCTGATGGTGGGGTAAAGGGCCATAACTCCGTGAAAAATAATCCAACCGGAACGCAAACACGATATGCGCATCTACACTTGGTGGTGATCCTTCCTATAAAGTTTCATCCAATTCCAAAAAGCGGTTGCAGAGAAATAGCCCGGAAATGAATTTAGTCATACATAGCCTGATGGTGGGGTAAAGGGCCATAACTCCGTGAAAAATAATCCAACCGGAACGCAAACACGATATGCGCATCTACACTTGGTGGTGATCCTTCCTATGAAGTTTCATCAAATTCCAAAAAGCGATTGCAGAGAAATAGCCCGGAAATGAATTTAGTCATACATAGGGGTAAAGGGCCATAACTCCGTGAAAAATAATCCAACCGGAACGCAAACACGATAAGCGCATCTACACTTGGTGGTGATCCTTCCTATGAAGTTTCATCAAATTCCAAAAAGCGGTTGCAGAGAAATAGCCCGGAAATGAATTTAGTCATACATAGGGGTAAAGGGCCATAACTCCGTGAAAAATAATCCAACCGGAACGCAAACACGATATGCGCATCTACACTTGGTGGTGATCCTTCCTATGAAGTTTCATCAAATTCCAAAAAGCGGTTGCAGAGAAATAGCCCGGAAACGAAAGTGTTACGGACGGATGGACGGACGGAAGGACGGAAGGACGGACATGGGTAAAACAGTATACCCCCCCTTTCCTTCGGAACCGGGGGTATAATAATAATATAAATTTTCTTATCGACTACTCCGGTGAATCCAAAAATGAAAAGTGATAACCCGCTCACGTGCGCGCCCGTACTTCCGGGCGGCCGTGTATGTCACGGATACGTGAGGGATATGCTAGCGTGGGCGTTTTTTTTGGATAATTAAGGTGTATAGAGATGATATATCAGGTAATGTATTTTTGATATAAAAATATACATGCAAGAATTATAGTTCTTATGCATCAACCACTGCAGATCACAATCTATCTACATACTAAGTTTGATGGTTAAGATGTGAAACAAGATGAAGAAAAAGGGAGATATATCCAAAATCAGCAGTTATGGATCTTGTGCAAGGCTCATCTGCAGGTCACAAATAAATCTGGCAAAACAAACAAAGTTATGACCAATTAATGCCAAGCGTGATGGACATACTAAGAGACAGACCAACAGACAGACAGATAACATCGTACAGACAGACAGATAACATCGTAGAAGTGATCCCTAAGTGTCAACCAGCCTTAAATGCAGGTGACAAAAAGATATGTACTGGGCAACAACAAAAGTAGGTCAAGGTCACAATACAAACATGAAGGTCTTATCTATCAACTGATTTAACAGATCTTCGATAGGATTCGCATTCTGATGTTGAAGAAATATTATGAATTAGTTTACTTGGCAAGTCTTTGCAGCAAAAGTATGAAGTCATGGTGTAATCTCACTGGGGTTTATATTGATTGCCTTTAGCTATTTTATCTATATTTATGTACAATGTGTAAATTGATTGATTGATTAGGGATTAACGTCGTTTTCAATTATTTTTCAAGGCGGCCGGTTCACATATCCATGTTTCCTAGCTTTCTCACACCAGTACTCCACAAAACAGTCTTTCCAAGAAACTGGCTGCTTTTTCACATAGACTGTTAGCCCATTAGTGGAAAATGAATGACGTTTGTCACATTGAATTATGTCAAACATCTGAGCTGAGGTTCAAACTCACAACCCCTTGATTGACTACCAGTGTTACTACCGACTGAACTACTGGGGCTCGGCATTTCTAATGTAAAGCATGTACCCCTAATGTTTAGACATTGGCCAAGAGTCTATTAAGAAATATTCCAAATAAACTTCTATTTTTCAGGTTGATTAATCTAATAAATTCTTGCAAGGTGTCACAACTTGTTATCTAACAGCATTTCCCAACCTTGACACATGCTCGACTTCCATGCCAGTGAACTTGTACAAAGGAACACCCATCAAGACAGGTGAAAGGCTAAATACAGCATTGGTATTCAGCACACTGTCTGGATAAAAACATTTCTGGATTACAACATGTGTCTGCATATTCATTATCCCCTTCCGACATTCAGACGCTTTCTAACGCATCTGCAGCAGACAACTTTTGAAAGCGCTGTGGCAAAAGGATAAATTGCTCATAATGAGCTATTCATCCTTTTGCCACATTGTTTTCAAATCAACTCTATATAAAAATTTAACTTAATGTAATAGAGATTTCCATATTTTGACGAGATGTTTTCAATATCGTCTGCAGCAGGTTTGTTACATGTGGGAAAGGGATATACCAACTTTTCACTCTGTAACCTGCTGGTCATGTAATTGTCACCTCTGCAGCAAGCTCTTTTTGAAATCATTATGGGATATGGAGAAGTTCGTCATTTCAATGGTAACTGTCCGTGTCGAAATCATCCATGGGATAAAATAGTACCATTAACCCTTTCCCTCATATAGACGCTTTCCGCCTCTGCAGCAGACGATTATTTGAAAACATAGTGACAAAAGAAGAAATTGCACAAAACGTGCAATTTCTCCTTTTGACACAATGTTTTCCACTTTTAGTCATAGGTTATCCATTCAATTATAGAGATTTTCCATTTTTTGACAAAATATGTTCAAAGTCGGCTGCTGCAGAATTGTCATATGAGGGAAAAGGTTAAGAAAATCGGAAGTGCTCTTTCAAAAGATTGCTGGAAAAGTTGTGGGTTGTAATAATTTCTGCATAAAACTCATATAAATCAAATCTTTTGTCAATTTAATATTTTAAACAAGATGTGTTTCAATATCCTCATGCAGCAAGTCTTTTGTATAGGTAGATCTATCATTAATGTTAACCCTTTCCCTCTTGCAGTCAGTGTTTTGACACATCTGCAGCAGACAGCATATCAAATGAGCAACTTGCTCTATTGGCACAATGTTTTCAATACTATTCAATGACTATACTTTCATTTGAAGAGATTTATTTGAAGAGATTCATTTGAAAAGATTTGTTTTCTGATTTTTACCAAGATGTTTTCAAAGTTGTCTACTGCAGATTTGCTGTAAGTGGGAAAAAGTTAAGGTCAACAGGTCTAACATTTTGGTATCATTAGAAAGGTCATGTGACAAAGAATACATAATTTGTCAGGAGAGTCAACGACTGTAGCACTGAGGCGTAAAGTGGTAGAAAATTAAGCAAGGGGATTAAAACTACCCTCATATGTTTGAAGGGTTGACAGAGGCCAAAGGGAGCATACCCAGACAATGGTGGCCACCCGCTTCTAAAATTTGAATGGAATAGACCGCGTCAAAATAATAGGTATGCATGCCCAATTTCAGCTAAAATTAATTTGAACCTTTTACTTCATATGAATGCTTTTTGATGCCTCAGTAGCAAACAATTTTTTGAAAAGATTATGGCAAATAGAGAATATGATCCAAATGAGCAATTCCTACTTTTGCCACAATGTTTTCAAATTTATTCATTAATCTCATTCTTTCATTTATAGAATTTCATAACTTTTGACTACATGTTTTCATCAAAATCAAGTCATCTGCTGCAGATGTGGGAAAGGGTTAAGGCAGAGTACAAAATATATGGTATAACAACAAATCAATTCTATATCAACAGTTTCTCCTTTCCACTTAATGGCCTTTCTTAATCCTTTCCAACATACAACAAATCTGCAGCTGACGACTTTGAAAACATAGTTACGAAAACCGGAAAAATCTCCATAAAAAGATAGCTTTATTGTTAAATAACTATGAAAACATTGTGGCCAAAGGAGAAATTGCTCATCATGTGCAGGTGGGAAATGGTTAAGTCAGTATGATAGAAAAGACATCTGTATTTTTTTTTCAAATCACAAGGCTTGTATGACAATACATCCTAAACATCCTGCATTTTGTCTAAAATTGAATTGGACCAGCAGTGAACATCTGATGCGAAATTTCTGACATTATCTGCGTTTATACATCAGAGAAAAACAAGATTGCCGCAGAGCGAACGCCAATGCTCGTCTATTTTTGTCTAAGTCGAAAAAGGGGCATTTCTGAATAATTTAATTATTAAAGCAAGAGTTATGTGACTTGCTATAGACATGCATATTTTTCCTAGGAACATGTGTACCAAGTTTCATTTGAAAATGTTGAACAGTTTTTGTGTTATGAGGTAAGTTTAAAGTTTTGTGACCACAAAGCAGATGATGACCATTATATATAGACCATGCACGCCAAGGGTATCACAAAAGCAACTTTTCTTCTTCGAAAAACAGACATGCTAATAATGAAATTTCTGGAAACATGAAGGTAAAGTCTAATTGATTTAGTGGAAAAATATTCTTGGAGAAGAAGAAATAACTCATTTTTCAGCAATTTTTTCCTTTTACCACATAGTTTTTCCGAGTTGTCTGTTGCAAAAGGGCATAAACAATATTCTGCATCAGAGAAACAATTATCAATGAAGATGCATTGGTTTGGCCAGAACCTTCAATGCTAGCAGCTCTTTATAAAACAGGTGACCATTTTCCGCCGACTTGTTTAAAACGCAAAAATGAATTTAAAAAAACTCGGTTGACACTTGAATAGAAGTGACAGTTTATTGGATGTTAGACCGCAGCCAATTAATGTGTTCTATTGTATTACGAATTACAGCACTTCCTATATGTCTTTACGAAGACGGGGTTATTCAATGTTTTTTTCCAAATCTAACTAATTCAAATTTGTTATTAACTAACAACTACATTGTTCTCCTTGCACGTAGCCGAAGCCGCTAAAGAAAATAATTATCAATGAATTTTTAATTTCAACCCTTTCCCAATGTAGACACGCAATGAGTCAGCTGCAATATTTGACTGTTGTAAACATTATGTAATAGGAGAAATATTGTTCAAAAAAGACAATTTCTCCTTTTGCCAGTGTCTGAACTCTATTCAGTATTGTATTTACATTTATAGAGATTTTCCATACGTGTGCCTAGATTTTTCAAAGTCATGTGCTGCAGATTTGTTGTATATGGGAAAGGCTTACCTAAATAGTACTGACAAATAAACTAATTAAACATTCCCACATACAACAAATCTGCAGCAAATTAAGTTGAAAACATCTAGGCAAAAATTGAAATTATAATTATTGAATAGAGTTGAAAACATTGTGGCAAAAGGAAGAATTGCTCATTATGAGCAATTTCTTCTTTCGCCAGTGTTTTCAAATGTTTTCTCAACAGATGCATCAAAACGTGTCTGTAAGTTTGAAAGGGTTAAACTAATTCATATTATTAGGTTTTCAAAAATGTGATTCACTAAAATAGCATTTCAAGAACTTTAACCCTTTCCCTCATACAACAATTCTGCAGCAGACGACTTTGAACATATTTTGTCAAAAAATAGAAAATCTTTATAATTTAATGGATAATCTATGACATAAAGTGGAAAACATTGTGGCAAAAGGAGAAATTGCTCGTGTTGAGCAATTTCTTCTTTTGTCACTATGTTTTCAAAAAGCTGTCTGCTGGAGGAAAGGGTTAATCATAATCATCATTTATTGCAGAAAGGCCCAAAGTGAAGGCCTAAGTATCCCTAATTGTGTTGCCTCTTTCAGGACCCTTCCCCACATACTGCAAATCTGCAGCCGACAACTTTTAAAACATTCAGACAAAACTTTGGACAAAATCTATAAATCTAACTATAGTTATTGAATAGAGTAGAAAACATTGAGATTAAAAGAAAGATTGCTCATTATGGGCAATTTCTCCTTGCGCCACAATGTTTTCTAAAGTTGTCTGCTGCAGATAATTATTATTATGTGGAAAACGGTTCAATAGAGATCCACATAAGGGAATTCGAAGGAACACATGTCGTCTGACAGAAAGCCTTTTCTTCTAATGGGTTAAAGGTCAAGGTCACAGCAAAACATTTTCGTTAAAATCCCAAAATGCATATTTTTACCAAATTTAAATGGGGTCAGAGTTCAAGGTTAAGGTCACAGTAACCAAATTTTAGTATGGGACACCGTCTTACCAATATGCATTTTCATTATAAATTTGAAACTCTAGGTGTTATAGCATAGGAGATATGGCATTGACAACACAACCTTCTGACGCCTCTGCAGAACAGACTGCTTTTTGAAAACATGTTTTGAGCAATTTCTCCTTTTGTCACCATGTTTTCACCTCTATTCAATTATTGTTCTATCCTTTTAAGGGATTTTCTGCGTTTTTGCCTAGACGTTTTCAAAGACGTCCAATTTGGTAACTCAAGGTACAATATATAACATAGGAGATGGACCTGACAAATTTTATCTTTAAATGGCAGGCAGAGATCAAGGTCAAAGCCATAGGTGCCTGGCAAGAAAAGAGAGCTGTGATTAGCCGTTTCAGTTTAAGCTACCAATGAAATTTA
This sequence comes from Serripes groenlandicus, assembly GCA_031761405.1. Taxonomy (NCBI): domain Eukaryota; kingdom Metazoa; phylum Mollusca; class Bivalvia; order Cardiida; family Cardiidae; genus Serripes; species Serripes groenlandicus. Next base: position 15,583,186 of record JASEVX010000005.1, on the reverse strand, counting down.
TAACCTGTTAAATTTAGGATCAAAGTATACAACAATATCAGAAAAAATTAATAAAAATTAACATACACCTTTTATGTGATCATGCATAAACAAAATGCGCTAATGAAGTAAAATCCCTCATAAGCTTCATATTAATGTGTTTATTATTAGATGTCATAGGAAATTCATGCTGCAATTAGTTATATCCTAGGTTTATAACCTTTTTTAACTGTTTGTAAGCAGAGATGAGCTCAAAGTAAGGTTGCAGACCCGTGTCCGACCTGTCAAATTTCACAGTTGTTGTTGTTGTGATTTTAAGACGCCTCTGCAGCAGACGGCTTTTTGAAAACATAGTGACAAAAGAAGAAATTGCACAAAACGTGCAATTTCTCCTTTGCCACAATGTTTTCCACTTTTTGTCAATGGATAACAAAAAAACGTTCAAAGTCGTATGCTGCAGAATTGTCGTATTTACAGTGTTTAAGGGTAACCAATTAGCTACATGCCGACACAATTAGCGCTTTATTCAATCGTCGTTTCTTATTTTGTATCGGACATGACATGAGTCATTGATTGATTTGGGTTTAACCCATTACTTCACATGACTTTTCATAGGGTCGTCTGCTTGACAATCATCAGAGGAACAATTTCACCAATCTAGAAAACTGAAAGATTTATATTGATAAAGAGTTGAAAACATTGCAATAAAAGATGAAATTGCTCGTTTTGAGCAATTTCACCTTTTATTGCAATGTTTTCAAAAGTCGTCTGCAACAGCAGGTGTCAAATGTCGTCTGTGTGAAGTAATGGGTTAACGCCGTTTTTAACAATTTCTTAGTTATATCACGGCGGCCAGTTCACCAACTCATGCATTTCCTGGTTTTCTCACACCAGTACTCCACACAACAAACTTCCCAAGCAACTGGCTGCTTTTCCACATAGACTTAGCCCATTGGTGGAAGACGAATGAGCCATGTTGCATTGACTTCTGTCAATCGTCAGAAAGAAAGTTTGCCCGAGCCGGGATTCAAACTCACAACCCCTGGATTGACAGCCCATGTCGCTACCGACTGAGCAACCGAGTCCAATCTGGCTGATGAGGAAGCTACATCCATTGTCTATATATATAATAGAGTATACATTTTTATTTTTTTAATTAGCATGCCAGGCCCCTATGGTCAAAACCACAATGACTAAGTTTGGTATGTGACATAATGTCTTTCCAAGCTGCATGTGTAAATAGTATTCCCAAGATGAATTTGGTGGAAGGATGAGAAAATGGGGATAAAGAACAATTTCTCCTTTTGCCACAATGTTTCCACTCTTATTCAATAAACATACTTTTTTATTTTCTTAAGTCGTCTCCTGCATAATTGGTGTATGTGGCAAAGGATTATACTACGACCTTGAAGCTAAGGTCATAGCTTTTATTAAAACACATTTTCTCGTCAAGGTAATCATTGACATAAGAGAATGAGAGAGAGAGGGTATGACTCCGAGCTTAAGAGCTGGCTTTGACCCTTTCCCTCATACGACAATTCTCCAGCAGACAGCTTTGAACATATTTTGTCAAATAATGGAAAATCTCTATAATTGAATGGATAACCTATGACTAAAAGTGGAAAACATTGTGACAAAAGGAGAAATTGCACGTTTTGTGCAATTTCTTCTTTTGTTACTATGTTTTCAAAAAGCCGTCTGCTGCAGAGGCGTCAGAAAGCGTCTATATGAGGGAAAGGGTTAAGTTAATTCAAAAGTCCCAAATATGACTCCTGTGAGAACTGGGTAAAAACTGTGTGTGAATACAGGTTCTTTTTTCTCAATGTCTCCTAAAGTTGTCATATATATCAGGGGAAGGGTTAATTTACAAGAATAAATGGTAATGGAGTTTTGAAGTGCAACATTTTCGACCAATCTGCTTTTAAAGAATATCTCACTTGGGAATGTTTAAATAGCACTTCTCTAAACAGACATTTGTTTAAAGAGAACAGTTTAAAACATCTTCCTATATTTAACTTCTATTCACTACCTCATCAAGATGTCACGTAATAATACTACGGCCATATTTGTTTTTCTCAAGTACCAATTTTCCTGTCAAGACACTACCTATGGGTTTTATCTAACCCTTTCCCACATACAACAAATACGCAGCATACGACTTTGAAAACCTAGAAAAAAATCTATAAATAAAGTTAAATTTTCTAAACAAATGGTTGAAAACATTGTAACAAAAGGAGAAATTGCTTGTTTTGATCAATTTCTTCCTTTGTCAAAATGTTTTCAAAAGTTGTCTGCAGTTGAAGTGTCGGAAACCGGAGGGTTAACGGTTTCTGTGCAACTGAAAGTGTTTCATGGACCTGTGTGGTAGGTTTTTTTTGACATTTTTTCCTAATGGAGACAACTTGTAGCGTAATGTGAACAATTTCTCCTTGTTCCACAATATCTTTTGACTTTATTTATATTGGTTTTTCAATATTTCAGAATTTCTTCTCTTTTTTTCCTTCATATGATTTCAATTTGGAATAATCTAGAAACATTGTTAAATGGTATCGGGCTTAAGAGATAACAGTCATATATCATTGCTAAAATATAAATATGGTAAAAAGTCAACTGTTTTTTATTACTCTGCACTCAAGATGTTTTATTGAAATCCTATATTCATCACATAAATTAACCCGATCCCACATATGACAAGTCAGCAGCAGACAATCTCAATAAATGAATGTTACATATACGCTGGCAACCCTCTATAACGCCCTCCGTTTTACCGCTGTGCTCTGTATATCGCTGGTCTTGCTTGACTCCCGAATTTTAGTGCAAGAAATATGTGGGAATAGAACTATAAATTTTCAAAAACCTAACGTTTGAAACACCAAAATACGATCCGAGTAATAGATCTCCATTACTGAAGAATCACGTTAATCCACATGTTTGCATAACGCTTTGTTCAACATTACAACAACAGACAGGTAAAAAATTGATATCGTTATCGAGCGGCTGTTTGCATAACGCTTTCAATATTACAACAATAGACAGATAAAAAATCGATATCAGGTGTAATTATTGTTTGTGCATTACGCTTATTGCGTCAGTCACCTTGCAAACTGATACAACTTTAATCGACCGCGGCTGTCATGGTGTGACAAACAAACAAGCTCAATTTCAAAACTTCATAATGTAACAAACAACCAATTCTGAAAATTGCACAAAAATGTGCTCTGGATGTCATCCATTTCTTCGATCTCCGTAGCGAATACAATTTGGGAAACTCAAAATATACACATGACTATTCCAGCCAATTGTATTTGCGATATGTAAATTAAAACTATTTAGCTCAAATGTATGCAGTAAACGTCATCAATATTGGGGCCGTTGAATAGCCATGCGCATGATACATCTATCAAATGTCAAAGAAACAGGTAAATATATCTTGCAAGCTTGTTTTAGCCAAAAACACTTTGCAATTGAATTAGTGTATGCATTATAGTAGGGTGGGTGGGGTAATGACTCGGCAGATTTTTGGAACAGCGTTATCAATTTAACCCCGTTAATCTCGCTGTGCAAGACCATGGCTCCTAAGTACAGCATTGTAAGGAATCTACAGTGTAATTATTAAAAAGATTTGAAAACATTATGACAAAAAGAAAAATTGCTCATTATGAGTTGTCTGCTGCTGCCGAGGTGACAGAAAGCATCTGTATGAAGAGAGCCATAATGGCCCTGGATCGCTCACCTGACATATTTATACCTGTCATTTTATTAAAGAACTAGATGGTTGTTTTTGTCACAAAAACATGTCTCTCCCATTGCAGTTTGTCATTGATTGTAATACTGAAACCTTGACCTTGAACCAAAGTTGTTGTAACATGCGCTCTGCACATCATCTCAGTATGGTAAACAGTTGTGGCGAGTCATTTCAAAATCTTTCAACCTGTTTAAAAGTTGTTGAACAGACACGAAATATAGTCATATGACCTTTGACCTGTAATTGCGACCTTGACCTTGAACCAAAGTGGTTGTAACATGCGCTCTGCACATCATCTCAGTATGGTTATCATTTTTGGTGAATTATTTCAAAATCCTTTTAGCTGTTCAAAAGTTATTGAGCGGACAATTTGACTTCTTATTGCAACCTTGACCTTGAATCAAAGTGGTTGTAACATGCGCTCTGCACATCGTGACATGGCGAGTTATTTCAAAATCCTTCAAACGGTTCAAAAAGTATCAAACATACACGATATATAGTCATATTAACTTTTACCTCTAATTGTGACCTTGAGCTAAAACCAAAGTGGTTGTAAGACGCACTCTGCACATCATCTCAGTATGGTGAGCATTTGTGGCGATTTATTGCAAAATCCTTTAAGCATTTAACAATTATGGAACAGACACAAAAAAGTCATATGACATTTGAGCTCTAATTGCGACTTTGACCTTGAACCAAAGTGGTTGTAACATGTGGTCTGCACAGTCTTAGTATGGTGAATAATTGTGGCGATTCATTTCAAAGTCTTTTAAGCGGTTCAAAAGTTATGAAAGTTATGGAGCAGACACGATTTCAGTTTGTTCAAGTATTTCACTATGAGAATATAGTGAAACTAACCCTGCCCTTTATGGTAATGTGTTGTTTTTTACCAACAGACACCGGTTGATCAAGTTTCTCCTATATATCTCTATGTAAATCAGATGACCCCAGTGGTGGGGTCAATTTATAAACCAGAGGCATAATTTGAACAATCATGGTAGGAGAACCGCTAGACAATGCTACACATCAAATATATAGAGGCCTTTCTGTTTAAGACAAGAAGTTTTTTAAAGGTTTTTTTAAGTTCTCCATGGAATTAATTTCTTAGAACAACTTTGAAAGAGTTTCACCCAATGATCATTCCTGCCAAGTTTAATCAAAATCCTGACAGTGGCTTAGGAGGAGATGACATTTAAAGAAATTCTTGACGGCAGATGTTCGGACATCTTGACGAGGGACATCAGGACATCACAATTGCTCACTATGAGCACTATCTGCTCAGATCAGAATAATTGTTCTGTTTGAAATGCTTAATTAAAACGGTGTCCTAAAATACTTACAACTTGTCCCATATAAACTGCTAGCAGACCTCTCCTGAAATAAGATCATATTTTAATATTAATGACAGATAAAAGAATATTGGTAAAGATTTTCATACACAACTCATCAAATGATTATTTCATAAGGAAAATGCCTACATCTCCTTTGAATTAACAAATCAGTTATTTGAGAAGTAGCAAAAAGAATCTGCCTAATTATACAAGAATCTGCAAACAATTTCTCTGAACTTTAAAATCTTCTTGAAGAAAAAAGCTTTGAACATTATTTGTTTCTATATAATATTAAGTCTATATAATCAGTATTCAGTCTGCATGCACTGTTAAATGGTAATGCAATGAAATGAATTTCAAATGTAAAATTAAAGGGACTGAATCCCATATGAGAAAAAAGCGAGAGAAAAAGAAAATTGTTAAAAATTGCTATTACCTTGATGTTTTTGCATGTAAGGCATTGAGATTTAATGACTGATGTACTACAATATATGCACACTATTAATATTGCGGAGATTTTTCGTTATTTTGCATTGTAAAATCTACTGGGTTAGTAACCCAGTAAATCTAAAAATATCGTGTATATTTATCACGTTATCACTACAACCGAATTGACAATCTCCTTCCCAGAGTTGTTGTTCCTTACACTCACGCATACATGAATGTAATGAGTCGATAGTGTTAGAGAATGCCGAATTGAATCCACAAATTCAAATGAGCAAGAGGAAATTCCACGGTATTTTTAAACGGGAAAACACGGAGCGGACGTTTTTTTAACTGCTTATTTCCTATGAAATAATGGAAAACAAGACTTGTACGACCTTCTACAACATTCCGTTACATATATATAGACGTATTTTGGATTAATTAGAATAAGTATAAAATATAACGATTTTGGACCATTATGGTGTTCAGTCCCTTTAAACAAGTTAATATGAGACAGAATGTGATCAAGTTAAAACCTTGACCAAGATAATTATGATGGGGAGAAATCTTCTGATGATATTGTTAAAGATTAGGCTGTCATTAAATAAGATGAATACCCCCACACAGCGCTTTGTCACAGGACAGGATTGGGGAAAAAGCCGATATTATGGGGGGGGGGTTGTATATATGGATACTTTTTTGGCTAAGGAAAACAGCCTTTTCGATAATAAAATTAGCCGAAAAAAACCTTTGCAAGACTGGTTTTCACTGCAAACATCCAACTGGAAAGCCATCAAGCACTGCACACCTCCTCTTGGTATAGAAGCTTCCTATAAAATTTCATTGAATTCCACCTAGTAATTGCTGAGAAACAGGTTTGACAAATAAGTGGACTGACCAGAATACTACATCCTAAAGTCATAAATGCTGCTTCCAAAGTGCTCAAAAGATCTTTCTTAAATTTGGTCTAGTTTTAGACCAAACATGACCAAAATTTGGAACTTTCTTAGATATTATCCAGACAACATTCTGACAAAGTTACAACATGCTCAAAAATGCCGCCGCCACTAGAGTGTCTACAAACTTTTATTAAAATGTGCCCTAGTGACCCAGTACATGGCCAACATTCAGAGATCATCAAGACATTCTGACAAAGTTCATCATTCAAGTGTTAAAAATGACCTAGTTCTGTCATGACCCATATTTGAACATAACCTACATAATTATAATCAAGATAAACATTCCAACAAAGTGCTGTAGTCAAAATGTGGCCTCCAGAGTGTCCACAAGATTTTTTATAAATGTGGCCTATTGACCTAGTTGTACATGCAACATGCCTAGATATAATCAAGACGAACATTCTGAACAAGGTTCAACATGCTCAATTATAAAGAATTTGCCTCTAGAGTGTAAACAATCTTGCAAATATTGACACCACCACCAGAAAAGCAACACCTTAGTCTCATTCTGACGAAGTTTCAATATTTTCAAATTGTTCAGAGTGATAACAAGATTTTCCATCAATTTGACCTTGTCACCTAGTGACTTAGTTTTTGACCCAATATGACCCATATTCAAACTTAGTCTAGATATCATCACTAAGATAAGCAATCTGAAATAAATTCATTAGCAGAAGAAAAAATCCTCTTGAGTTTTTAACAAGATTTTCCTTCAATTTGGCCTAGTGACCTTGTTTTCGTCTGGACATGACCCATATTCAAACTAGGCCTACATATCATCAAGACAAACATTCTAACAAAGTTTCAACATTTTCAAGTTAACAAAAGGGCCATGATGGCCCTAGTTCGCTCACCTGAATTATACAATGTAATGCAATGCAAAACAATTATTCTGAAGACAATTATTCTGAATGCAACCTCCAGTGTTAACTAGAAATATCACTGAAGATGATAAATACCCCCAAAACAGCACCTTGACTCAAAATATGGTTTACGACCGACCAACAAAAGGGCCATAACTCTGTAAACAAGAAAAAGTAACAAAGGGCAATAACTCTGTATTTAGATTAAATAGAGTTATGGTTTCTGTACACTGCACTTTCTCTCAATGTGTTGTATCATCCTATGAAGTTTTATTAAATTCCAACAATTAGTTTTAAAGTTATGCTCCGGACAAGACTCTACGAATATGAAAAAGTAACAAACGGCAATAACTCTGTCATTATGTAAAGTAGAGTTATGTTTCTTATACACTGCACTTCCTCTGATTATGCTCTACCATTATATGTAGTTTTATTAGATTCCATCTATTAGTTATTAAGTAATTCTACGGACAAGAAAAAGTAACAAAGGGCAATAACTCTGTATTTAGATAAAATAGAGTTATGGTTCCTGTACACCGCACTTCCTCTCAATGTGTTGTATCATCCTATGAAGTTTAATTAAATTCCAACAATTTGTTTTAAAGTTATGCTCTGGACAAGACTCTACGAATAAGAAAAAGTAACAAAGGGCAATAACTCTGTAATTATGTAAATTAGAGTTATAATTCTTGTACACTGCACTTCCTCTGATTATGCTCTACCATTGTATGCAGTTTTATTAGATTCCATCTGTTAGTTATTAAGTAATTCTCCGGACAAGAAAAAGTAACAAAGGGCAATAACTCGGTATTTAGATTAAATAGAGTTATGGTTCCTGTACACTGCACTTCCTCTCAATGTGTGGTATCATCCTATGAAGTTTTAATAAATTCCAAGAATCAGTTTTAAAGTTATGCTCTGGACAAGACTCTACGAATAAGAAAAAGTAACAAAGGGCAATAACTCTGTAATTATGTAAATTAGAGTTATGGTTCTTGTACACTGCACTTCCTCTGATTATGCTCTACCATTGTATGCAGTTTTATTAGATTCCATCTGTTAGTTATTAAGTAATTCACCGGACAAGGAAAAGTAACAAAGGGCAATAACTCTTTATTTAGATTAAATAGAGTTATGGTTCCTATACACTGCACTTCCTCTCAATGTGTTGTATCATCCTATGAAGTTTTATTAAATTCCAACAATTAGTTTTAAAGTTATGCTCCGGACAAGACTCTACGAATAAGAAAAAGTAACAAAGGGCAATAACTTTGTATTTAGATAAAACAGAGTTATGGTTCCTGTACACCGCACTTCCTCTCAATGTGTTGTATCATCCTATGAAGTTTCGTTCAAATCCTATGTTGCATTGTTAAGATAAGGTCCGGACAAAATATGGCTTCCGACCGACCGACCGACCGACATACCGACCGACCGACCGACCGACCGACCGACACAGTGACTCCTATATACCCCCCCAAAACTTTGTTTTTTGGGGGTATAACAAGATTTTCCTTCATTTGGCCTAGTGATCTATATTTTTTTACCGAATATGACCCATATTCCAACATGGACTAGCTATTTTCAAGACAAACATTCTGACAATATTTCAAACTGATGAAGCAAAAATTGCGGCCTCTGGAGTGTTAACAAGATGTTCCTTTAATTTTACCAAGTTAACTACTTTTTGACCCGACAAGACCCATGTTCGAACTTGATTTACATATCATCAAGACAAACATTCTGATTAAGTTTCAACATGCTGAAGTTGAAAATGTGGCCTCCATGCAGTGTTAACAAAAAAGAAAGCACAAAAACCCTGTCATGTGACAAGTTTTGTTGGACAACAATCATCAATGTCATAACTGTTATAACAGACAGATATTATATCTAATCATGATTATGAGAGAACTGGATAATCAAACATGGCATTCTTGTTCTCCAGTATGAGAAGATATGTCCTATTGATTTTCAAGGTGAGAGGTCAAGGTAACTGCAGGCGTCTATTGCTAATTCATGTAAGCTTGATTTTGGGAAAAATAACACTAATGATAATCATACTTTGCATACTTGTTTTCCCATAATGAGATGTTCCCTATAGGTTTTCATAGTTGAAGGTCAAGGTCACTAAGCAATTAACAATATTTCTTGTTGGGAGGATTTAGAGAAAACTTTACCACTGAGTATAATCATACTTGGCATACTTGTTTCTAATAACGTGATTTTCAGGGTCAGAGGTCAAAAGTCAAGGTCAATGGAGACATCTATCAATATTGGTTGTTGACCAAATTAGAGAAAACAATACCATTGAAGATAATCATACTTTTCCCTCATTGTGAGAAGAGATGCCCTACTGATTTTCAGAGTTGGAGGTTGAATGGCAAGATTACTGGAGGCAAATATCAATTCTCCAATTTAGAGAAAACTATTATTGACATTTCTTTCAAATAATTACACAGGGCCAATTTATGTTGCAATGGGTTGTTCAACTTTGCAGTACCCTTGTTTTTGTTTGTTTGTAATTGAAGAAAGGATAGCTGTCTGAGAACAAAAAGAATAGATTGGCTGTCAAGGAAAATGCCATAGTTAATGTTATGTTTTTTGGAGAAAATGCTGGCATTTTTGGATGGTTTATCTACGTAATACAAAAACTGTTTTGACATTGAAGTTAATTACAGCAGTCCTAATTGACAGATATGGCTGTGTTATGTTAGAATGGGATTCCTAAACTGATAACTGTTTACCTCATAGGATATTTTTGAGAGTAGTCTGCTTGAAGACATGTGAGAGATAAAATGACACTATCTGGTAAACTAGAAGTACAATTTTGATGCAGAGTTCAAAACATTCTGGGTAAAGGAGAATTTGTTTGTTTTAAGCAATTTCTCTTTTTCTTACAATATGTTTGCAAAAAGATGTCTTCACAAAGGGTTCATGAAGCTAAAACAAATATTATGGGAAATTATTATCATTATATGTTTGTGGAGGGAACTTCTCTTCAATTTTTAGCTCACCTAAGCCCGAAGTACTAATGGTGTGCTACTGTGATCACATTTTGTCTTTTTATGTCCGTCGTGAGTTGTGTGTTGTGCGACGTGCATTGTCAACAATTGCCTTGTGAACAGTCTACAGGCAACATTTTGCATCAGATCTTCATGAAAATTTATCAGAACATTTATCTCCATCAAATCTTGTACAAGTTTGTATTGGGCAATATGAGGTCAAAAAGGTCACTAGGTCAAATTGAAGGAAAATCTTGTTAACATCTAGAGGCCGCAATTTATGCTTCAGCAGCTTGAAATTTTGTCAAAATCTTGGTCAAATTGAAGGAAATTTTGTTAACACTCCGGAGGCTGCATTTTTAGCTCGACTATTCGAAGAATATTAGAGCTTTACTACTCGCCCCGGCGTCGGCGTCCGGTTAAAGTTTTAAGGGCAAGTTGGCATTTTCATTCATAAGTATTTGTGCTAGAGCTTTAATATTTGGAATATAGTTACATCTTATACCTTTCTTCACATTGAATGTTAAAGGTACTGAGTGTGACCTTCTTTTTGGGGTAAAAAACATGATTTTCTGTGGTTAAAGTTTTAGGGCAAGTTGGATTTTTTTTTTATATTTTTTTTTTTCTCAATAGTTACTTATGCTAGGGCTTTTATATTTGGAATATAATTACATCTAATACCTGTCTTCATATTGTATGCTGAAGATTCTGAGTGTGACCTTCTTTTTGGGCTAAAAGACGTGATTTTGGTTAAAGTTTTAGGGCAAGTTGGCATTTTCATTTAATTTTTTAATTTTTCTCAATAAGTATTTGTGCTACGGCTTTAATATTTGGAATGTAGTTACATCTTATACCTTTCTTCACATTGAATGCTGAAGATGCTGAGTGTGACCTTCTTTTTGGGGTAAAAAACATGATTTTGGGTGGTTAAAGTTTTAGGGCAAGTTGGAATTTTCAATTAATTTTTAGCTCACCTGAGCTTTGCTCAAGGTGAGTTATTGTGATCGCCTTTTGTCCGTCGTGCGTCGTGCGTCGTCCGTCAACTTCTTCTCCTCAGTAACCAGTGGGTCAATTGGGATGAAACTTCACAGAAAGCATCCTCTCAATGACCTCACCAGATTTCCTTCAAATTTTTGGGATCCATGCAGAATTCTGGTTTCCATGGCAACGAAATGAAAAAAACTTCAAAATTCTTCTTCTCCCAAACTGGTTGGCAGATTTTCAAATAATTTTGTAGAAATGTTCCTTGGATGACCCTCTATCAGATTCCTTCAAGCCATGTTGATTGGTCAAAAAACATGGCCGCCGTGGGGGCGGGGCTATTTTGCCTTATATGGCTATAGTGAAAACTTAAAAAATCTTCTTCTCCGAAAGTGTCTGGCTGATTTTCAAATAATTTTGTAGAAATGTTCCTTGGATGACCCTCTATCAGATTCCTTCAAGCCATGTTGATTGGTCAAAAAACATGGCCGCCAGGGGGGCGGGGCTTTTTTGCCTTATATGGCTATAGTGAAAACTTAAAAATCTTCTCCTCCGAAAGTGTCAGACCGATTTTCAAATAATTTTGTAGAAATGTTCCTTGGATAACCCTCTATCAGATTCCTTCAAGCCATGTTGATTTGTTGAAAAACATGGCCGCCAGGGGGGGGCGGGGCTATTTTGCCTTATATGGCTATAGTGAAAACTTAAAAAATCTTCTTCTCCGAAAGTGTCAGGCCAATTTTCAAATAATTTTGTAGAAATGTTCCTTAAGTGACCCACTTTCAGATTCCTTCAAGCCATGTTGATTGGTAAAAAAACATGGCCACCAGGGGGACAGGGCTATTTTGCCTTATATGGCTATAGTGAAAACTTAAAAAATCTTCTCCTCCGAAAGTGTCAGGCTGATTTTCAAATAATTTTGTAGAAATGTTCCTAGTGTGACCCTCTATCAGATGCCTTCAAGCCATGTTGATTGGTCGAAAAACATGGCCGCCAGGGGGGGGGGGGGGGGGCTATTTTGGCTTATATGGCTATAGTGAAAACTTAAAAAATCTTCTTCTCCGAAAGTGTCAGGCCGATTTTCAAATAATTTTGTAGAAATATTCCTTAAGTGACCCATTTTCAGATTCCTTCAAGCCATGTTGATTGGTCAAAAAACATAGCCGCCAGTGGACAGGGCTATTTTGCCTTATATGGCTATAGTGAAAACTTAAAAAATCTTCTCCTCCATAAGTGTCTGGCTGATTTTCAAATAATTTTGTAGAAATGTTCCTAGGGTGACCCTCTATCAGATTCCTTCAAGCCAAGTTGATTGGTCGGAAACTATGGCCGCCAGGGGGCGGGGCTTATATAGTTCAATTAAAAAAAAAAAAACAGGTGAGCGATCCAGGGCCATCATGGCCCTCTTGTTTAATTTTTCTCAATAAGTACTTGTGTTAGGGCTTTTATATTTGGAATATAATTACATATAATACCTGTCTTCATATTGTATGCTGAAGATTCTGAGTGTGACCTTCTTTTTGGGCTAAAAGACGTGATTTTGGATGGTTAAAGTTTTAGGGCAAGTTGGCATTACTTGTGTTAGGGCTTTCATATTTGGAATATAATTACATATAATACCTTTCTTCACATTGTATGTTGAAGATGCTGAGTGTGACTTTTTGGGAATAAATAACATGATTTTTGTTTGATTTTGAGAATTTTAGATAAATTCATAATTTTTGGTTACATTCCTTTCTAATTGTGATCATTCATTTATCAAATATAATTCTTCAACATATCAAACGGGTTTTGCATGATGTCAAACATTTGGTAAACCTTTTTTTAAGGTTTTGCTATTTTTAACCTCAGTCAGTTTTAACATTTACGTTAAAGTTTCATAATTCAAATCACTTCATACTTCACGCATTTGTTAAGGACCATCGTACAATTAGGTTAGATAACTCCATTGCATCCTAAATATGGAGTAATGGCCCTTGAATTACTTAGAAAATTTTGCCACAATGTTTCCACTTTTTGTCATAGGTTATCCATTCAATTATGGAGATTTTCTATGTTTTGACAAAATAAGTTCAAAGTCGTCTGCTGCAGAATTGCCGTATGAGGGAAAGGGTTAATAGTACTTAAGTGCAATATAATGAAATAGTGCTTTATGTGAATAAGCGGCATATAGTCGAGCGCGCTGTCCTCCGACAGCTCTTATTTTTTTTTTTGCAATAAGTGCAAGGTGAGCTATAGGTGGCCCTATATTGCTCACCTGATTAAGAACTTCAATAGTTTTCAAAGTTTTATACTCTATACATAAAAGGAAAACAAGCAACCCTCCCTGGTGGCCAGATCGGGTTTATTTGAACATCCTTGATAGAAAGTCACCAAAGGAACATTTGTGCCAAATCATTTTTAAATCAGGCAGGTGCTTTTGGACGAGAAGATTTTTAAAGATATTACAATGCACATATTAGGAAAACAAGCCCCGCCCCTGGCGGCCAAGTTTTTCAATGGATCGGATTAATTTGAACAATCTTGGTAGAAGGTCCCCCAAGGAACATTTGTGCAAAATTATCTTTAAATCGGGCCAAAACTTTTGGACAAGAAGATTTTTAAAGATTTTACAATGCACATATAAGGACAAGCTCCGCCCCCTGGCGGCCATGTTTTTCAACGGATCGGAAATATTTGAACAGTCTTTGTAAAGGGTGCCCCAAGGAACATTTGTGCAAAATAATTTTCGAAAGGGGCCAGTACTTTTGGACAAGAAGCTTTTTAAATTTTAACAATGCACATATAAGGAAAACAAGCTCCGCCCCCTGGCGGCCATGTTTTTCAACGGATTGGAAATATTTGAACAATCTTGGTAAAGGGTGCCCCAAGGAACATTTGTGCAAAATAATTTTCAAATCGGGCCAGTACTTTTGGACAAGAAGATTTTTAAAGTTTTAACAATGCACATATAAGGAAAATAAGCTCTGCCCCCTGGCGGCCATGTTTTTCAACGGATCGGAAATATTTGAACAATCTTGGTAGAGGGTACCCCAAGGAACATTTTTACAAAGTAATTTTCAAATCGGGCCAGTACTTTTGGACAAGAAGATTTTTTAAGATTTGGCAATTTTCCCCTTTTCTGATGCCGCAGCAACCAAAGTTCTACGTGGAATTAAATTCTTTGAACAACTTTGAAAGAGGACCACCTAAGGACCATTCCTGTGAAGTTATTTTGAAATCTGTCAATTGGTTTAGTAGAAGAAGTCATTTGTAGGAAATTGTTAACAGACACTGACGCCGACGACGACGACGACGACGCCGGACGGTGAGTGATCACAAAAGCTCACCTTGCACTTCGTGCTTAGGTGAGCTAAAAGGTTGTGGGAAAAGGAGAAATTGCTCATAATATGCAATTTCTTTTTGTCACAATGTTTTAATAAGTTGTATGGTGCAGAGCAGTCAGGATGGGTCTGGATGTGGTAAGTAAGCCGCTTTACGCCCATTTGATAAAATATCTTGAATTTTGGAAGTCTAATTTTTAGACATTGTAGAATATACTGTTGGAAACGTAGAAATTACTCATCATGAGTCATTCCTTCTTAAACTCCATTATTTTAATTGTCAATATCAAGGAAAGAGTAAAACAAGAGGGCACTGGATCGCTCAGGAATATAAGACAAATTATTTTCAAATCAGGCCAGTTCTTTTGAACAAGAAGAATTTTAAAGTTTTTCCTTTACACGTTATGCTCAAGAAATAGGGGCTCCGCCCCCTGAAAGCCTCGTTTTCCAACAGATCAAAATAATTTGAACAATCTTGATAGAGCCCAAGGAACATCTCTGTCAAATAGTTTTTAAATCGGGCAAGTTCTTTCGGACAAGAAGATTTTTTTAAAAGTGTTTCATTTCTGTTGCTACGTCATGGAATTCAATTATTTGAACAACTTTGAAAGGGGACCACCAAAGAAACATCCCTGTAAAGTTTTATCAAAATTGGCAAAAGGATTTGGGAGAAGATGTTGTTTGAAATAAAATGTTGGCAGACGCCGACCAAAGACCGGTCACAATAGCTCACTCTGAGCCAAGGCAGAACTGCTGCAGACATTTAATGCCTTTAACACTTTCAGTCATACAACAATTCTGCAGCAAACGACTTTAAAACATATTTGTCAAAAAATAGAAAATCTCTTTAATTGAATGGATAACCTATGTCTAAAAGTGGAAAACATTGTGGCAAAAGGAGAAATTGCTCGTTTTGAGCAATTTCTTCTTTTGTCACTATGTTTTCAAAAAGCTGTCTGCTGCAGAGGCGTCAGAAAGCTTCTATATGAGGGAAAGGGTTAAAGCAGGATAGTTTTAAAACAAGACATGGAAATTCCATGAAACCAGGTTTTCTATAATGGAAGGTGTTTAATTAAGAATTAACAGATCTGTCAAATATTTCTGTTAATAGTTTATTAAAGCTAGTAATTCAAGTAACAGGGAATATTTCTATTGATGAATAATCATAATTACTTTGTCAATTAAATATATCACAATTTTATCTAACAAATATCAGTTCAATACAGTCAATCGTGTGTTGATGGCCTCATTTATTAAGAACATATAATAGATAACAGATATTAAGCAACCTTTTGTTGTAAGCAGCCACATTTTAGGATCCCTAATGCCAGGTTGATAATCAGTGATCTGCCTTAACCCTTTACTTGATAGTAACGCGTTTATGCCTTTGCAAACAGACTAGATCCAGGGCCCGAGGTTATGAAACTTACTCATATCTATGCTATATTCTTTTAAATTGCCAAGTTATTTAATATGGAGCATATTTGCGCGAAGTTATTTGAAAATATCTATATCGCGGGACGGCTCATATAGTTAGATATCGAAAGACGAATATCTTTATAAACGTGCACGAAGGCTCAGGGGGATCTCGATATTCGACTGTCGCAAATAGACAATGTTCAATTCTTCCACTGCCCGCCCGCCAACCCGCCGACTTTGCCAAACTAATAACCAGATTTTTCCTTCGGAAAACCTGGTTAACAAGAGCTGTCCGCAAGACAGCATGCTCGACTATTTGGCCATTTGATACAATAGACAACAGTTGTTACTGAGATAGAGGCTTGATAGTATAGTTCTATAAATCAAGTTGGATAAGTCTTGTTTGAATAGCATCTGCTGTTTGTGAGAAAAGGCCATGCATGCAAAACTTCAAAAAGGGCCATAATTTAAATTAAATTCAGTCAGGAGTTACCTAACCTGATAGTTTGATACTTTTAAAGACTATATTGAAGCTAAACATAAAATATAAATCAACTAGAATTGTTTTTGCAAAAAACAGATGTCTCCCCCTCATATATCTGTCAAAATCTCTCAAAACATTCCAACCTATAAAGCAGACACTGGGTTCTGCACATCGCCTTGATGAGGTGAACATGTGACCCAAGTTTCATGAAAATTCTTCAAGCCGTCTTGGAGATATGGAGCGGACACGATTTGGGACAGACATACGGACAGACAGACAGTCGAGACATGGGTTCTGCACATCGCCTTGATGAGGTGAACATGTGACTCAATTTTCATGAAAATCCTTCAAGCCGTCTTGGAGGTATGGAGCGGTCACGATTTGGGACAGACAGTTGAGACATGGGTTCTGCACATTGCCTTGATGAGGTGAACATTTGACCCAAGTTTCATGAAAATCCTTCAAGCCGTCTTGGAGATATGGAGCGGACACGATTTGGGACAGACAGACAGTCGAGACATGGGTTCTGCACATCGCCTTGATGAGGTGAACATGTGACCCAAGTTTCATGAAAATCCTTCAAGCCATCTTGGAGATATAGAGAGGACACGATTTGGGACAGACAGACGGACAGACAGTCGAGACATGGGTTCTGCACATTGCCTTGATGAGGTAAATATTTGACCCAAGTTTCATGAAAACCCTTCAAGCCGTCTTAAAGATATGGAGCGGACACAATTTGGGACAGACAGACGGACAGACAGACAGACAGTCGAGACATGGGTTCTGCACATCGCCTTGATGAGGTGAACATGTGACTCAAGTTTCATGAAAATCCTTCAAGCCGTCTTGGAGGTATGGAGCGGTCACGATTTGGGACAGACAGACAGTTGAGACATGGGTTCTGCACATTGCCTTGATGAGGTGAACATTTGACCCAAGTTTCATGAAAATCCTTCAAGCCATCTTGGAGATATGGAGCGGACACGATTTGGGACAGACAGACAGTCGAGACATGGGTTCTGCACATCGCCTTGATGAGGTGAACATGTGACCCAAGTTTCATGAAAATCCTTCAAGCCATCTTGGAGATATAGAGAGGACACGATTTGGGACAGACAGACGGACAGACAGTCGAGACATGGGTTCTGCACATTGCCTTGATGAGGTGAACATTTGACCCAAGTTTCATGAAAATCCTTCAAGCCGTCTTGGAGATATGGAGTGGACACAATTTGGGATGGACAGACGGACAGACAGACAGACAGACAGACAGACAGACAGACAGTTGAGACATGGGTTCTGCACATCGCCTTGATGAGGTGAACATGTGACTCAAGTTTCATGAAAATCCTTCAAGCCGTCTTGGAGATATGGAGAGGACACGATTTGGGACAGACAGATGGACAGACAGACAGACAGAAGAGACATGGTTCTGCACATCGCCTTGATGAGGTGAACATGTGACCCAAGTTTCATGAAAATCCTTCAAGCCGTCTTAAAGATATGGAGCGGAAACGATTTGGGACAGACAGACGGACAGACAGACAGACATTCGAGACATGGGTTCTGCACATCGCCTTGATGAGGTGAACATGTGACCCAAGTTTCATGAAAATCCTTCAAGCCGTCTTGGAGATATGGAGCGGACACAATTTGGAACAGACAGACGGACAGACCCCAAGGACAAAAACAATATATCTCCCCTGTATACAGGGGGAGACATAATTCCTGAGTGGTTACTGAGATATGTGCATGATAGTACATTGCATGCAAAAAATAATTTCAAAGTCAAATAAGGGCCATAATTTGTACTAAATTCATACAAGAGTTATTTAACTTGACTGTCTGACACCCCTGAAATTCAAATCAATATCATTACTGGTAACTGAGATATATCCATGAAAGTACCTTGCATGCAAAACTTTAACCAGAATTTCTAAGCAAAAAAAGGGCCACAATTTGCATTGTATGCTGGAAAGAGTTATCAAACTTAATTGTTTATATAGGTGTGATGGTTGGGAAGGTTTGTATAAAGTTTCAATGCAATGTATAAAGTAGTTACTAGGATATGGACTTTTAATGTCGTTATATGCAAAACTTTAACCAGAATTTCTAAGTAAAAAAAGGGCTATAACTTGCAGTAAATGCAGGATAGAGTTATCTAACTTCATAATCTACATAGGTGTGATGGTTGGAAAGAGTTGTATAAAGTTTCAATGCAATGCATCAAGTAAATGCAGAGATAGGGCCTCTTAGTGTAGTAACCAGAATTTCTAAGTAAAAAAAAGGGGGCATAATTGTGTCAAAATCTGATATAGAGTTTTGGGACTTGCTCTGCAAGGTCATTTGATAATGTCCAATATGTGTGTGAAGTTTTAAAGCAATAGCAATTGTGGTTTGTGAGAAAAAGCCTTGCATGCAAAACTTTAACCAAAGTTTCTAAGTCCAAAAAGGGACATAATTGTATCAAAATATGATATATAGAGTTATCGGACTTGTTATGCAAGTTCATTTGATGATGACCAATAAGTGTGTGAAGTTTCAAAGCAATAGCATCTTTGGTTTTTGAGAAAATGCAGCCTTGCATGCAAAACTTTAACCAAAGTTGCAACGCTGACGCCAATGCCGACGCACAAGTGACTGTAATAGCTCTCATATTCCTCGAATAGTCAAGCTAACAAGAGGACCATGAAGGTCCTAAATCGCTCATCTGATTTAATGTTCTTACAATATGTTCACAAGTAAAACAAGTAACGCCCCCCTTATGGTCATATTGATCAATGGGTTCTAATAATTTCAACCGTCAAGAAACATTTGTGCCAAATTACTTTAAAATCAAGCCTATATATATGTTTGTACAAGATTTCACTTTACATATATACATACAAGCAATGCCCCCCTTGTGGTCATATTCATTAATGGATCCTAATAATTTCAACATTCTTGGTAGAGGGCCACCTCACCAAAGGAACATTTTTCCAAATTTATTTTGAAATCAGGCCAATTATTTTGGACAAGATTTTTTTGTTAATTTTCACTATACACATTATAAGGAAAACAAGCTCCGCCCCCCCTGAGGGTCATGTTTTTCAACTGAATGGAATAATTTGGAATAATTTTAACAATCTTGGTAGAGGGTCACCCAAGGAACATTTGTGCAAAATCATTTTTAAATCGTACCAGTATTCATTGACAAGAAGATTTTTGAATTTTTCACTATATAATCATATAAGGAAAACAAGCTCTGCCCCCAGGTGACAATTTTTTTCAATGGATCAGAATAATTTGAAAAGCCTTGAAAGAGGGTCACCAAGGAACATTTGTGCCAAATTATTTTCAAATCAGGCCAGTACTTTTGGACAAAAAGACTTTTTAAGCTTTCACTATACACATATAAGAAACAAGAGGGCCATGATGGCCCTGGATCGCTCACCTTAATTATACAATGTACTGCAATGCAAAACACATCAAGACAATTATTCTGAATGCAACCTCCACAGTGTTAACAAGATTTTCCTTCATTTGGCCTAGTGATCTATATTTTTTTACCTGATATGACCCATATTCCAACATTGACTAGATATCATCAAGACAACATTCTGACAAATTTTCAACTTGCTCCAAGTAAAAATGCGGAGTTTGAACAATATTTTCCTTTATTGACCTTGTTTCTGACCCAATATGACCTAATATGACCCATATTCGAACTTGACCTAGATATAATTCAGACAAACATTCTGACCAAATTTCAAGCTGCTGAAGAGGATTACCCAAAGAATATTTGGTCAAAATAGTTTTGAATTTGATCTTGTTTTTTTGGACAAGAAGTTTTTTTAAGTTTTTGGCATTTTCCCTCTTTTCTGATGCCGCAGCAACCAATGGTCTGCATGACATTGAATCCTTTGAACAAAGTTGAAACAGGACCACTTAAGGAACATTCCTGTGAAATTATATTGAGATTAGTCCATTGGTTTAGGAGGAGAAGTTGTTTGTAGAAAAATGTGAACAGACAGACGACGATGACTACGACAGCGACGAAGGACAACGGACTGTGAGTGATCACAAAAGCTCACCTTGAGCAGGTGAGCTAAACATTGAGAGGAAAGAAGAAAGTATCCTTTTTCAACTCTGTATCAAAATTGTACAAATCTTTAGTTGTAACAACAAAATTATCAGATGATTTCAAAGCAGAAGACACTAAAACTATCATATAAGGTAAATAAATGGTTGCCGATTTCCTGATTTAACCCTTTCCTTCATAAAACAATTCTGCATCAGATGACACTTTGAAAACATTTGACAAATATAGTTATAAAGTCTCTGTAATTAATTAAACAGTTATTGAATAAAGTTTAAAACATTGTGGCAAATGGAAAATTGCTAATTATGATTATTGTCTCCTTTTGCCAAAATGTTTTCAAAAGTCATCTGATGCAGAGGTGCTGGAAAGCATCTGTATGTGGGAAAGGGTTTAAGTCCACTTTTCTCTGCGTTCCTCTAATTAGACTGCTTCAGTAACTGATAATTTAACCACTATTATCATATTGTTTACGAGCTATCAATCCTTCACCAGAGCTCTACATAAGCGGCATTTTGCATGTTCTTAAACCATTATTTGACTC
Organism: Serripes groenlandicus; assembly: GCA_031761405.1. Lineage (NCBI taxonomy): Eukaryota > Metazoa > Mollusca > Bivalvia > Cardiida > Cardiidae > Serripes > Serripes groenlandicus. The sequence goes on along the minus strand of JASEVX010000005.1, from coordinate 15,562,049 downwards.
TTAAACCCTATGTTGTTGGTACTCAAAAGAATCATCCCAGTGAGACGATTCTTTTGAGTACCCACATCATAGGGATTTGTTGGATAATAAGAGAGATATTGTGGGGAAAAGAGCTGAATACCTCTTTATTTGGACCTCTGCTTCGCACAAAGTAAACACAATTTACAGCAGACAACTTTGAAAACATCTAGGCAAATGTATGGGAAATTATCAACATATGACAGCATAACTTTTCATTAAAATGTTAACCATTTGACAACAGGAGAAAATAGTAGTTTCTCCTGTTGCCACAGTGATTTTTCAAAAGTTCTGCAGATGTGGCAAAACGCGTGTGAATGTTGGGAAGGGTAAATGGCCGTTAATGAAGGATGATGGTTTTTATACATGATTCTTGTTTCATTGTAACCCAAGTCACCCAACAATTATTGTTGCCATATTCAGAATGATGTACATTCTCTAGTCAGGGAACTTGCATGCTCTAAGTTCTTCAAGAAAAAAGCAATTACAACATGATGTATTTGTCCTTCAACTTTTCAGCAAAAAAAACCATTAAAACATAACTAATCATTTAACCAGTATAACCATTTCCCACATACAACAAATTTGCAGCAGACGACTTTGAAAGTATATAGGCAAACACACAGAAAATACTGTGGCAAAAGGAGAAATTGCTTGTTTTGAGCAATTTCTCCTTTTGTCACAATGTTTTCAAAAGTCGTCTGTTGCAGATGTGTCAAAATGCGTCTATATGTGGGAAAGGGATAATACTTTGAACTGTCTGCATTGAACAAAATTCTAAGAAACATTGATCAAAACAAGCAATCTCTTCTTTTCTCAGAATGTTATCAACTCATTATTAAAATCATACTGTTTAGTTCCAGCGTTCCAGAAAAGACATCCTTTTTCCTCAAGAAATGTTCAAAGCAGTCTGCATACTTAAACAAGAGGGCCATGATGGCCCTGGAATCGCTCACCTGTTTTTTTTTTTCACTTTAGCTATATAAGCCCCGCCCCCTGGCAGCCATAGTTTCCGACCAATCAACTTAGCTTGAAGGAATCTGATAAAGGGTCACCCTAGGAACATTTCTACAAAATTATTTAAAAATCAGCCTGACACTTTCGGAGGAGAAGATTTTTTAAGTTTTCACTTTGGCCATATAAGGCAAAAAAGCCCCGCCCCCTGGCTGCCATGTTTTTCGACCAATCAACATGGCTTGAAGGAATCTGATAGAGGGTCACCCAAGGAACATTTCTAGAAAATTATTTGAAAAACGGCCTGACACTTATGGAGAAGAAGATTTTTTAAGTTTTCACTATAGCCATAAAAGGCAAAATAGCCCCGCCCCCTGGCGGCCATGCTTTTTGACCAATCAACATGGCTTGAAGGAATCTGATAGAGGATCACCCAAGGAACATTTCTACAGAATTATTTAAAAATCGGCCTGACACTTTTGGAGGAGAAGATTTTTTAAGTTTGCACTATAGCCTAATAAGGCAAAATAGCCCCGCCCCCCCTGGCGGCCATGTTTTTCGACCAATCAACATGGCTTGAAGGAATCTGATAGAGGGTCACCCAAGGATCATTTCTACAAAATTATTTGAAAATCGGCCTGACACTTTTGGAGGAGAAGATTTTTTAAGTTTGCACTATAGCCATATTGGCAAAATAGACCCCCCCCCCTGGACACCATGTTTTTCGACCAATCAACATGGCTTGAAGGAATCTGATAGAGGGTCACCCAAGGATCATTTCTACAAAATAATTTGAAAATCGGCCTGACACTTTGGGAGGAGAAGATTTTTAAGAATTTTGAAGTTTTTTTCATTTCGTTGCCATGGAAACCAGAATTCTGCATGGATCCCAAAAATTTTAAGGAATTCTGGTGAGGACATTGCGAGGATGCTTTCTGTGAAGTTTCATCCCAGTTGACCCACCGGTTACAGAGGAGAAAATGTTGACGGACGACGGACAACGGACGCAGGACATAGGGCGATCAAAATCTCATAACAAATAAACAGTTGCATTTTGACACATCTGCAGTAGAGGACAATTGAAAAGATAAGAGGAAAAAAAGAGTCCAAGCAATTTCTCATTTTGTCACATATTATCTTCAACTTAATTTAATAATCATACTTTAATTTATAGAAATTTATAATAATTCTAACCTAATATTTTCAAGGTTGTCTGGTGGAGCTTTGTTGTATATGGAATGGTTTGAGGAAAGTGCACTCTGTAAAACTGATGTTTCAGGGCCACATAAAACAATAGGGCCGTACTGGACCTGGATTGCTCACCTGATTATAATCCCTTTAACCCTTTCCCTCATACGACAATTCTGCAGCAGACGACTTTGAACATATTTTGTCAAACAAGAGGCCCATGAGGGCCTATGCTCTACTGGTATGGTTCTTTAGTCATTTTCAATCCAGAGCATGTATGTATGGTGAAGATCGGATAGTAAATGGAGACTCTTTTGTGTTCACAAGCTGTATTATAGCAATTTTTACAATTTCATGGACCATAATCCAGTCTTGCATGGGCGGATCTGGCTGATTTTCAAAAGGAACCAAGCTCTCATCAATATTTAACTACTATCTAAGTTTGGTGAAGATCAGATAGTAAATGGAGCTTCTATTGTGTTCACATGCTCAATTATAGCAATTTGGAAAATTTCAAGGGCCATAATCCCGTCTTGCATGGGCGGATCTGGCTGGTTTACGAAAGGAACTGAGCTCTCATGGATATCTAACTACTGTATAAGTTTGGTTGAGATACAATCAAAAGTGATGACTGTATCGTGTTAACAAGCTCTTTTATAGCAATTTTGACCATTTCAAGGGCCATAATCCAGTCATGCATGGGCGACTGTATCGTGTTAACAAGAAATTGTTTACGGACGGACGGACGCACGCACGCACGCACCCACGGACGACGGACAAATCGCCACGACATAAGCCCTTCTGGCCTTTGGCCAGTAGAGCTAAAAATGGAAAATCTCCATAATTGAATGGATAACCTATGACTTAAAGTGGAAAACATTGTGGCAAAAGAAGAAATTGCTTGTTTTGAGCAATTTCTTCTTTTGTCACTATGTTTTCAAAAAGCCGTCTGCTGCAGAGGCGTCAAAATGTGTCTGCAAGTTTGAAAGGATTAAACTATTTCATATTATTAGTGTCTACATGAAGGAAAGGGTTATAGAGACACATCAATATTTACAGGACATCAAATTATTCTGATAAATGGAAGTTAAGGTTTTCCCACAAAGTGAATCTGCCTTATAAGTACAACATATCCTTTCCCTTAGGGGTCATGGTTTTTACCTATCAAAACACCTTTTGTAGGGGGCCACCTCAGCAACATTTCTGTAAAATTATCTTGGGCTACGAATTTGTTGTCATTTAACTCTTTATCTGATGTCTGGTGACTGTTTTTCAAGCAATCAAAATGGCTTGAACCATTTTAGTAGATGGTCACAAAAGAAATAATACTTCCAGATTATCTTTAAATAAGTCAAGCACTTTCTATTGTCCTTTTTGCGCATTTTTAGATGCTGTTTGGTGGCCATAGTTCTTAAGCAATCAATAAGCTTGATGATTTTTTGTAGAGATTCACATATCTACCCCTTTCTGACGCAGCAGTTCTATATAGAATTTAAATCTTTCAACAATTTTTTTCAAAAGGACAATTAACCAAACAAATATTCCTGTAAAATTTGGTTGAAATGAGTACAGTGGAATATTAAAAGAAACTATTGACTAGGGACGACAGACACAGAGTGACTTAGCACTTAGTGCTTGGGTGAGCTAAAAGAGCCTCTGGGTCATAAATCATGTTTTCAACTCTGATAGATGGGAAATTTCACAGCGGTCTTAGTTTTCCATTAAAATTATTACTACTTCCATTACTGAACTGCCTACAAGGAATTATTTATGACAGGATATGTTCCTTCCAGCTGGGAACCATGCATTTTAGCTTGTGTAACAGGTTTGTAGTAAACAATACTTATTCCACAACATTCTGTAACAACCAGTCTAATAATTGTTAAAAGTTAGTAGACTATTTGATTGGTTAATCTTTGTTATGGAGGAATCCGCTGTGGTCGAGTGGTTAGCGTCGGGGATTTCGAAACCGGATGTCCCTGGTTCGATCCCCAGTCGCGGCACTACGGTCATGGTGGAGTGCCCTTGGGCAAGGCACATTTTCTAGCCTAGTACTGGTTTGTTTACCCAGGGATCATGAATAATTAAATTTAATTGCGCGCTAAATGACCTTAGCTGTAGATGCGCCATAAAACAATATACATTCATTCATTTGTTATGGAGACTAAGCTGAGGTTCTGTTCATTTGACATAAAATTAGGACATATATCATACATGAAGGGGTCATATTGTTAATTTGTTGAATTGACATTCAATGCCAAACCGAAATTGTTTGTTTTCTATTATTGGGTTTTTATTCTATCTTCAACATTATTTCAGTACCTAGCTAGAAAACTCTACCATGTTTGACTGTCTCCATTAGTAATTGGAACCCGGGACATCCTTCCCATATACCCCCCTTCACTTACCACTTGGCCACGACAGATTCCAATGCAAAATTGTAATAGAACGCTTGGTATACCAGCTTCTAAACAATAATCTGTTTTAAACAAGATTTTTCCAAAATTTAATGAGTGATCTAGCTTTTGACCCCACTAAATTTGAGTGAAAGGAATGTGCTGAAGAACTAGAGCGTCCCGGAGCGGACGCCAACACTTGTCTGTATCTTCTTAGTCATAAAAGGGGCATTACTTAATAATTATTAAAGCCAGAGTTATGTTATTTGGTACAGACATGTATTATTCCTAGGAACATGTGTACGAAGTTTCATTTGAAAAGGTTGAATGATTTTTTGAGTTATGAGGTAAGGTTAACGCTTTGCAACGACGACGCCAAGGGAATCACAACACCCCGAAAAACAGACAAGCTAAAAATGTGATGTCTAGATTGCTTTTTCTTAAGTTTGACGCAGTAATATCCCTACATGATCCAGCTTCTACCTTCACCCTTTCCCTAATATAGACGCTTTCTGACGCCTCTGCAGCAGACGGCTTTTTGAAAACAAAAGAAGAAATTGCTCAAAACGAGCAATTATTCCTTTGGCCACAATGCTTTCCACTTTAAGTCATAGGTTATCCAATTAATTATAGAGATTTTCTATTAATTGACAAAATATGTTCAAAGTCGTCTGCTGCAGAATTGTCGTATGAGGGAAACCGTTAACCAATTTTGATATTGATGAATATTCTGATAATTTTCGTGAAAGTTGGATGCAAAATGTATCTGTCGGTAAGAGTTGAAGATAAATTACCTTTTAGTGGTCAACAAAAAATTGCTGGCTTGTGACTAAGCACATCCACAGAGTATAATTGGCTTACCCTCATATAACCCTTTCCCTCATACAACAATTCTGCAGCAGACGACTTTGAACATATTTTGTCATAAAATAGAAAATCTTTTTAATTGAATGGATAACCTGAGTTTGACTAAAAGTGGAAAACATTGTGGCAAAAGGAGAAATTGCTCGTTTTGAGCAATTTCTTCTTTTGTCACTATGTTTTCAAAAAGCCGTCTGCTGCAGAGGCGTCAGAAAGCGTCTATATGAGGGAAAGGGTTAACATATATCTGCTGCAGGTGACTAAACAAGAGGGCCATGATGGCCCTGGATCGCTCACCTTAATTATACAATGTACTGCAATGCGAAACACATCAAGACAATTATTCTGAATGCAACCTCCACAGTGTTAACAATATTTTCCTTCATTTGGCCTAGTGATCTATATTTTTTTACCTGACATGACCCATATTCCAACATGGACTAGATATCATCAAGACAACATTCTGACAAAGTAAAAATGCGATCTCTGGAGTTTGAACAATATTTTCCTTTATTGACCTAGTTTCTGATCCAATATGTGACCCATATTCGATCTTGACCTACATATCATCAAGAAAAACATTCTGATAAAGTTTCATCTGAAATTAAAAATGCAGTATCAAGAGTGTTAACAAGATTACCCTTCAATTTGGCCTAGTGACCTAGTTTTTAACCAGGCATGACCCATATCCGAACTTGGCCTAGATATCATTTAGACAAAAATTCTGACCAAATTTCAAGCTGCTGAAGCTAAACATGCGGCTTCTACAGAGTTAACAAGATTTTCCCTCAATTTGGCCTAGTGACCTAGTTTCTGACCCAATATGACCCATATTTGAATTTGACCTTGATATCTTTAAGACAAACATTCTGACAAAATTTCAAGCAGCTGAAGCAAAAAATGTGGCATCCAAAGTGTTAACAAGATTTTCCTTCAATTTGACCTAGTGACCTAGTCTTTGACCCGGCATAACCAATATTTGAACTTGACCTAGATATTTTTAAGATAAACATTCTGACAAAATTTCAAACTGCTGAAGCAAAAATTGCGGCCTCTGGAGTGTTAACAAGATTTTCCTTCAATTTGACCTAGTGACCTACTTTATGACCCTACGTGACCTATGTTCGAACTTGACCTACATATTTTCAAGACAAACGTTCTGATAAAATTTCAACATGCTCAAGTTGAAAATGTGGCCTCCAGAGTGTTAACAAGATTTCCCTTCAATTCAACCTAGTGACCTAGTTTTTGACCTCATATGGCCCAGTTTCGAACTTGTCCAAGATGTTATGGCGATGAACGTTCTGATAAACTTTCATGAAGATTGAAGCAAAATGTAGCCCGTAGAGTGTTAACAAGCTCAAATGTTGACCATGCACAACGCACGACGCACGACGGACGGACGCCAGACAAAATGTGATCACAATAGCTCACCTTGCACTTCGTGCATAGGTGAGCTAAAAATATCTAGAAACAAATATAGAAAATCTCTCTAAATGAAAGGATAAGCAATTTCTACTTCTATCACAAACAATATTTTCAAAAGTCGGCTACTGTAGATGCATCAAAAAGTGTCTTTCATTGTATGTGAGTAAGTGTTAAAAATGATTTATTGCATGTGTTTCCACATCTTCAGAAGTATCATTACACTTAGGGAAAATGAAAAATTCATTGAATTGTACAAAAATTTAGATCCTCATAACTGTTAGAGCAGTATCACATAAATCATGGGCAATTTACAAACTACATGGCACTATAGCCTTTTCCCTCATATAGACCCTCTCTGATACCTCTGCAGCAAAACATTGTGAGTAATGGAGAAATTGGTCATTACAAGCAATTTCGCCTTTTGCCACAAAGTTTTCAATTTCTCAGTAATTATACTTTCTTTTATAGAGATTCTCCATACTTTTGTCTAGATTTTTTTTAAGTTGTCTACTGCAGATTTGTTGTATGTGGGAAAATGATTGCAAAACATTGAACTTTATTTCTCTTTATAATCTCACTTTGACAACATCTGCATATATTTGTTCAAGCCATATCTCTTTCTAACAATGTATTTAATTCTAAAAACAAATAATATTTCAAAATTGGGCATTTTATACCCGTTTCCTCAGATGCTTACCAAAAGGAACATTCCAGTGATATAATATCAAAATTGTGCAAGCGGTTTCTGAGGAGAAGAATTTTTTATACATCGTAACTTGTCCATATACGACAAAAATGTGCCACCTACCGGCGGCCATGTTTTTTGATATATCATAATGATTTGAGGGTCAGGCCTGTGAAATTTTGTCAAAATTAGGCAAGTGGTTTCTTAGGAAATAATTAAAAACACGGCAACAATACTTCTGGATTGATCAAAAAGATTCAAAGAAGACATTGAGAAGATTCTTGCTATGAAGTTTCATCACAATTGACCAAGATGTTTGAAGTCACAATAAGCATACAGTTTGACGCACAACAGACAATTTGCCATGACATAAGCTCAAATGGCTTTCAACCAGTGGAGCTCATAACTGTTGAAAATGGTGTTCATAGGAAGAAAGATATAATTATGTAATGTGGGGGAAATTGGAAAAATAATTTTGAAACAGCCAAGAAAACAAGTGGGCCAAGTTGGCCCTAAATCGCTCACCTGAGTGGATGTTTTGTAACTTTCATTTTGTTTGAGAATGAATGAGTTAGGTTTTCAGGCATTTAGGACCAGGATGAGAAATGGAGGCGAACAATTAAAGCCTTTGATTAGGTTCAGCCAAGAAGATTTTCAAAGTTTTTCCCTATATATCTCTATGTAAAACAGGTGACCCTATAGGCAGTGCCCAAATTTGAACCCAGGTGTATAATTTGAATAATCATGGAAGAAGACCAATAGACAATGCTACACACCAAATATTTAAGAACTAGGCCTTTTGGTTTCAGACAAGAAGATTTCCAAAGGATTTTTCCCATATATCTCTATGTAAGTAATTGTTTACTGACGATGGATGGAAAGCGATCACAATAGTCACATTTGAGGAGAACTAAAAAAGAGAAATTACTGTTTTAAGCAAATTCCAACCTTTTTCACAATACTTTCAAAAGGCTTCCTCTGCAGACCCATTTTAAGTCGTCGCTTTCAGGGGAAAAGATAATGTGCATGAATTTACAGGACAAACTATAACTCGCAAGTGTTTACAAACGATTGAACAGAAACATATTGTTCCCAATGGATTCCATTTAGAAAATTGAATTTTCCTTTTAGAAGATACATAGAGCTTGGCAATTTACTTTTTATCTCAAAATGAAATTGGGTGGTTTGTATGTATCCAAAGTAAAACTCAACCTATATTTTATGGTCTTAAAAAGGTTTTTTAAATCTATTTACCCTTTCTTGAATTATGGTCCGGACAAAGTTTTTTTCACAAAATGATTGTAAACATGTATGGTAACCAAAGTTGAACTTGACTTGTATTTGATGGTTAAAACCTGTCTGCCAAGAAACATAAACATATGTTGACTCTCCCATGAGCTGTTGTCCAGATACTGTAAAAACCAACAGACTGCCCAACAAGCTCACTACTTTATAACCCCCCCATGTCCCCACAAAGTTGTGGAGGTATCATAAACTAACCTCAGACTTCTTGGTTAGTGAAGAATATTTAACAGCAAATTCGATATTCAGTATATAAAATATAAACAAAAGTGTTCTAAAGAAGACAAATGCGCCATCTGCTTCGTTTTTTTGCATCGTCTTTTAGGCCTATTTCAATAATTTTATATCATTGTGTTTCCTGGGTAAGTTACCAGTACAACTGGTTCATTTATCCAGACACCAGCAACTGATTGTAATGCAAACCTCCCAATCCGGAAAACCAAGGAGGACAAGATGTGTTTGTTAAACACTAATGCCCCCGAATGGCAACATCTAGGTCAAAGGTCAAGGTCGCCAGGTCAAAAATGTTGGTACTGACAGAAAGGTCATGTCACAAGGAATACACATGTGAAATATGGTAGCCGTACCTGTTATGGTTCAAAAGTAGTGGTCAAGGTTAAAGTTTTTTACGAGAATGGCAACATCTAGGTCAAAGGTCAAGGTCACAAGGTGAAAAATTTTGGTACTGACAGAAAGGTCATGTCACAAGATATACACATGTGAAATATGGTAGCCGTACCTGTTATGGTTCAAAAGTAGTCGGCAAGGTTAAAGTTTTTATCGAGAATGGCAACATCTAGGTCAAAGGTCAAGGTCGCAAGGTGAAAATTTTTGGTACTGACAGAAAGGTCATGTCACAAGGTATACACATGTGAAATATGGTAGCCGTACCTGTTATGGTTCAAAAGAAGTGGGGGAAGGTTAAAGTTTTTTTTGAGAATGGCAACATCTAGGTCAAAGCTTAAGGTCGCAAGGTCAAAAATGTTGGTACTGACAGAAAGGTCATGTCACAAGGAATACACATGTGAAATATGGTAGCAGTACCTGTTATGGTTCAAAAGTAGTGGTCAAGGTTAAGTTTTTTTCGTGCAGACAGGCCAAAAACTACATCTAGGTCAAAGGTCAAGGTCGCAAGGTCAAAAATGTTGGTACTGACAGAAAGGTCATGTCACAAGGAATACACATGTGAAATATGGTAGCCGTACCTGTTATGGTTCAAAAGTAGTGGTCAAGGTTAAAGTTTTTTTCGTGCAGACAGACGTGCAGACAGGCCAAAAACTAGATACCCACCGAATCGGAGATTCCGGGGGCATAAAAAGCCATTGCTAAAACTTTTAAAGGCTTTGGTATGACTTGGCCGGGGAATGCCTCATTTGCAGGATAACACGAAAGGTAATTATATTCAATACATTTAGAAAAGCAACATTTTGGACTTATTCTCATATAAGCCGATGAATCTTAATGAAATCTTAGAATAACAATGATCTGAGAATCACAAATAGTTTTTGGGGTACATTTAAGATTATAAACTTAATGTTATGCAAATTTAACTTGAAGCTCTAGAAAATTGGATAAAGCTGTACGGACCTTTTGTTTTGATGACATACGATATAAAATTCACAAAATAAAGGTTTGCATTTTATAAATCACTTTGCAACTAGTATTGGAACATGAATGATCTCAGGTTGACAAAATGAGGCAGGAATTGGCGAAACTCTTCGTTATTCTTCATTTTAATTGCCATGTGTCAAAAATTCCTCGTCTAGAAAGAATGATGATGTTAACCAATTGGCAAAATCATCAAATATCACCTATCTTTAGTACATCCATGCATCACCATTCAGAGGAGACAAACAACCTAGACATTTGTTTGTTATTTAGAGTTAAGGCATCATAAATGCAGATGTTGAAATTCCATTTCTTTTTATCAAGAAATATTCAATTTAAAATATCAGTTTTTTTCAAATGTGCTTCCTTATCCTTTATGTGCAATATATACCTGTAAGAGTGCTCAATCAAGTGGTGTTTAACCCTTTCCCTCATACGACAATTCTGCAGCAGACGACTTTGAACGTATTTTGTCAAAATCTATGACAAAAAGTGGAAAACATTGTTGCAAAGGAGAAATTGCACGTTTTGTGCAATTTCTTCTTTTGTCACTATGTTTTCAAAACGCCGTCTGCTGCAGAGGCGTCAGAAAGCGTCTATATGAGGGAAAGGGTTAACTAAATTATTTCACCATTGATCAACTGTTACCCTTTCTAAATATACATAGTATATAATCAATTAACTCAAAGCATAGGAGACATAGGACAATGAATCAATCTCTTAGTGTCTCTCTGCCTTACAAGCGGATGACACTTAACCCTTTCCCTCATACAACAATTCTGCAGCAGACGACGTTGAACATATTTTGTCAAAAAATGAAAATATCTATAATTGAATGGACAACCTATCACTAAAAATGGAAAACATTGTGTCAAAAGGAGAAATTGCTCGTTTTGAGCAATTTCTTCTTTTGTTACTATGTTTTCAAAAAGCTGTCTGCTCCAGAGGCGTCAGAAAGCGTCTATATGAGGGAAAGAGTTAATCCTTTACCACAAAATACAAATCTGCAGCAGACTACTTTGAAATTATCAAGGCAAAAACACAGAAAATCACTCAAAATGTAAGTATAATCACTGAAAAAAGGTTGAAAACTTTATAGCAAAAGGAGAAATTGCTTGTTTTGAGCAATTTCTCCTTTTGTCAGAATGTTTTCAAAAGTTGTCTGCTGCAGAGGTGCAGAAAGTGTCCATATGTGGGAAAGGGTTAGACTGGGTGATCAAATCTTTTCAATAAATGGCCTTGCTGGCAAAGCGTTTGAAACTTAAAATGACTAGCAAAATAGATAATTCCCAGAATGCATTGTTCCTACCTTGACTTCCTCTCCACGAGGATAGCCACAAAAGCTGCTGTCAAGCAGGGAATAAACGACAAGGTGTTCTGATTATACAAACTGCCCAAACCTAGCTTCCTGTTAAGAGAAAAGAAGAAAACAGAACTTTAGGAGAGTATTGAATTAGCTATGTATTTGCTGAAGAAAGTTTCTTATATCCATGCTTATCTCCGAGTCCACCAGGAAATCTGCTTCTGAATAGGGGACATCAATACATGTTAATAAAGTCAAAGTGGTCTAGGGGTAACTTGTATTTCAGGTACATTTGCATGCTATTTTACATCAATCATTATTTAGACTTAAGTCAATCGAATTCTCTAAAAACATTTCAGCATGAGAAACTTTGACTGGCTTCATGAAAAGTAATTGCACTAAATATCCAATCTACAACATTTTCAAATAATTGAAAAACACTTTCTGCAAAAAACATTTACTTAAAAATTTCCAAATATTACATTCCTTTTCTGCAATTATTTCAGAGTATAACCAAGTAAGCATTATTACCATTGTTACTTCTATCAGACAAATTTGACTTATTTAAAACATTCCCACATGCAGACCAATTATGACACATTTGCGGCAAATAAATTTTGAAAATAATTCACCTTTTGCCAAAATGTTATCAACAGTATCCATTAATTAAACTTTAATTTCTGGAGTCTATATAAATGTTTTCAATGTCCTCTCCTGCATATTTGATGTATGTGGGAAAGTGTTATATGTATCACTTCCTTAGGTAATTAACCCTTTCCCTCATATAGACGCTTTCTGACGCCTCTGCAGCAGACGGTTTACGAAAACATGTCGACAAAAGAAGAAATTGCTCAAAACAAGCAATTTCTCCTTTTTTCATCATGTTTTCAACTATATTCATTTAAAGGGAGTTTCAAAAAAAAATTGGGTATGTTTTCAAAGTCGTTTGCTGTAGATTTGTTGTATGAGGGAAATGGTTAAGAGATGTTTGTTGACTGTGCCTTAACTCTTTCAGAGCCAAAGGCAATATTGATCTTTTTGCAAACAATACAGATTCAGGTGAGTCAGCTCGTAACGAGCTGTCTCACCTGAAATCTGCATTGTTTGGCTTGAGTTACAAAAATATTCCAAAAATCCTATAACATGAAAATAGAGTCGTCCGAGTTTGAACATGGAAGAGTCTACTTTAAACAACTCAGCGCTGAAAGGGTTAATCTAGTTTAGAGACAAGAAATAACACTGCACTTCCACAAAAACCATGCACAATGAACAATCTATGTTACGAGAACTATTATGTAAGAAAATCTCAAGGGCAAATTAATAACATTAATGACAACAAAAAACTGATCAGAGAAACAACATTTATATTGTACAACTGCATCCAGTATTTGAATTTGATGCTTACCTTTATTTTGATTATATCAAAATTAACTCTTTACCACTTGCAGACGCATTTTATTTTAACCCATCTACAGCAGATGACATTTTAAGCCTACTATATCATCAAGACAAACAGTCTGATAAATTTTCATCTTTCTCGAGTCAAAAATACAGATTTTATTACCAGTGTGATCCAACATGTGGCTATATGACGTTACTTTTAACTTTTTACCATAGTTGACCATGATAGGAGAATTATTATTACAATCAACTAAATGTAAATGTCTTGGTCATATTACAGTAACAATTGTTTGTAAAAAAAACCCGATTATGATTCTTTTAAAATGAAATATGTGTTTCCATTGTTTTAAGTGTTTGTTTTATTAATTATCATAATTGCGATAATATGATAAACACCTACTGGTCGCTTTAAGGATTACCCCAATCTATTTCTAAATATTTTGAACATGATGAACAGTGTGGTATTTTTAAACTGGTTGCTGGTCTAAGTTTAAGTTACTATTAAGACAAGCACACTGTCTTTAGGCTAAATTAGAAGCTGTATTGGTTCGAATATTTATAATGCTTTTATTGAATTTTGTTAAGGTAATCATATTTTTAATTTGTATAATGTTTCAATAAGACGCAACAGCAACAGACAATGAGACAAAAGGAGAAAAGACTCATGATGACCATTTCCTTTTTTTACCACAATGTTTTCAACTTTATTCAAAATTCAAGATGTTTTCATATTCTACAGGATGCATTTTGTTTAGATCACCAGAACTGAAGACTCATGTTGATCTATTCTGATCAGGTCTGTCTGTGTGTCCATCTTTCATTATGTTACTTCAAACGACAGCTCCTACCTACACCACAAAAATGGTTATTTAGTAGTATTCTTTCAAATTTGTTCAAAAAGTTAAAATTATTAACCCTTTCCCTCATACGACAATTCTGCAGCAGACGACTTTGAACGTCTTTTGTCAAAACATAGAAAATCTCCATAATTGAATGGATAACCTATGACAAAAAGTGGAAAACTTTGTGGCAAAAGGAGGAATTGCATGTTTTGTGCAATTTCTTCTTTTGTCACAATGTTTTCAAATAGCCATCTGCTGCAGAGGCGTCAGAAAGCGTCTATATGAGGGAAAGGGTTAAGAACTTTGGTTGAAGCATCAAAAAGGGAAGAAAATACCAAAACTTTTTAACTCTTCTCCAAGTCTGATTTCAAGATAATTTTGTTCCTAAACCACTGGATCAATTTCCACCTAAACTACAAAGAAATATTTCTTTGGTTATCTTCTTTCAAAATTGTTCAAAGATTTAACACTTTCCCACATATGACAAATCTGAAGCAGAAAAATCTGGTCAAAAATCTGGTTGTCCTCTATACATGAAAGTTTAGTCATTGAATAAAGTAGAAAACATTGTGGAAAACGGGAAAATTGTTCATCATGAGCAATTTCTCCTTCTGCCACCATGTATTCAAAAATAGTCTGCTGCAATGGCCTAAGAAAGCATTTGTATGTTGGAAAGGGTTAAATTTTGCGAACAAATTTGGTTTCATAAGAGCTTTAAAGTTCTTTTCCTCTGAATCTAATTGTCTGATTCTAAGATAATATTGTATAAATGGTCCTTGGGTGATCCTTTACAAAAATTGTTCAAGCCATATTGATTGGATAAAAAATATGGCAGCCAGGTTGAACCAGAACTCTTAATGATTATTTGGTGTATTATATCACTGTTATAATGACTTCACTTGCATAACTGTTTATAATCAATAACTGATCAACAGCTTGAGCTGTGGTCAACATAGCTTGGTTTTGGAGACTTTTCGTTATTAAAGAACATTCACAACTTCATAGACAATAGAAATGCATTCATGATTTTGTTTACTTGGTTCCCGATTTTCTTATATGCCTTTAAGTCATTTACTAGCTCATCAACTTCAATCATTTAAGTGCTGTTTATTAATCAACCCTTTCCCTCATACAACAACCATGCACCAGACGCCTTTGGTAACACCTAGGCAAATATATGAACAATTTCTTTATATGAAAGTATAATATAATAGATTGAAAGCATTGCCTCAAAAAATTAAATTGCTCATTAACCCTTTCCCAGCAAATGTGCAGCAGATGACTTTGAAAACAAAGGAAAATTTATCTAAATGTAGGTTTAACTAGAGATTACTTTTTTGAAAAAGCGCTTGTCTCCCCATTTGTGTGGTCGTAGGTGAGAAAAAGAAATGATGGAGATGAATTTTGTAGTTTTGGACTGAAGATGAATCAACAGTGACAATCATCAGTTATTGAGCGGAAACCATTTTTAAGCTGAAGGTTACCATGACCTTGGCCTTTGACCTAGTGATCTCAAAATCAATAGGGGTCATTTGCTGGTGGTGACCACACCACACCACACCAAGTATGAAGTTCCTGGGCCCAAGCAATCTTTAGTTATTGAGCAGAAACCATTTTTCAGTCCAATGTCACCGCGACCTTGACCTTTGACCTACTGACATCAAAATCAATAGGCGTCATATGCTGGTGATGACCAACCTGCCCATCAAGTATTAACTTCCATGGCCAAAGCAGTCTACAGTTATTAAGCAAAAACAATTTTTCAGCTCATTGTTACCGTGACCTTCACCTTTGACCTTGTGACCTCAAAATCAAACAAAATCAATAAGGGTCATCTATTGGTTAGGATCAACCTGCACACCAGGTATGAAGAACCTCGACATAAGCATTCTTAAGTTATTGAGCGGAAACCATTTTTCCACTGAAGGTAACCATGACCATGACCTTTGACATAGTGACCTCAAAATCAATGGGGGTCATCTGCTGGTGGTGACCAACCTGCACACCAAGTGTTAACTTACAAGGCCAAAGCATTCTACAGTTATTAAGCAAAAACAATTTTTTAGCTCATTGTTACTGTGACCTAGACCTTTGACCTTGTGACCTCAAAATCAAACAAAATCAATAAGGGTCATCTATTGGTTAGGACCAACCTGCACACCAGGTATGAAGTTCCTCAACATAAGCATTCTTTAGTTATTGAGCGCAAACCATTTTTCAGCTGAAGGTAACCATGACCTTGACCTTTGGCATAGTGACCTCAAAATCAATGGGGGTCATCTGCTGGTGGTGACCAACCTGCACACCAAGTCTTAACTTCCATGGCCAAAGCATTCTACAGTTATTAAGCAAAAACTATTTTTGAGCTCATTGTCAGTAACCGTTCAGCTCAAGGTCACTGTGACCTTGACTTTGACCTCAAAATCAAACAATATCAATAGAGGTCTTCTACTGGGCATGGCCAACCTGCATACAAAGTATGGAGTTCCTCGGCCCAAGCGTTCTTCAGTTATTGAGCGAAACCATTTTTTACCTCACAAGGTCATCATGACCTTGACCTTTGACATTCTGACATCAAAATCAATAGAGGTCATCTACTGGTCATGACTAACCTGCATACCAAGTATGAAGTTCCTATGCCCAAGCGTTCTTCAGTTATTGAGCGGAAACAAATGTGACGGACCTGACCTTGACCACTGTGACCTTGATCTTTGACATATTTTCAGCTCATTGTCACTGTGACCTTTCTGCTCAAGGTCACTGTGACCTTGACTTTAGATGTACTGACCTTAATACCAATAGGGGTCAGCTACTGGTCATGACCAACCTGCATACCAAGTATGAAGTTCCTACACCCAAGCGTTCTTCAGTTATTGAGCGGAAACAAGTGTGACAGACGGAAGGACGGACGAAAGGACGGAACGGGCAAAAACAATATGTCACCCCCATGTATGGGGGAGACATAATTACTGGAAAAGGTTGAAAACATTATGGCAAACGGAAAAATTGCAATTTCTCCTTTTGACACAATGTTTTCAAGTCGTCAACTGCAGTGGCGTCAGAAACCGTCTATATGTGGGAAAGGGTTAAGAGAAATTTCTCCTTTTGGCAAAATGCTTTCAAAAATCTTCTGCTGCACCTGCATCAATATAAAGACAGTTTCACTTGAGCATGCTTCCATTTTTATGCTGTATTCTGTATTCTCCATATCATAAGTGAGCATAGCCAAATAGTCTGACAAAAGTTTCACAATTAAACAAGAGGACGATGGAGGTCCTATATTGCTCACATAATTTTATTAGAACTTCTAATCTCTTTATCTTAGCCAAGTGACCCGTTTCGACCCAACATGGTCAATATTTAAACTGAGTTTCAAAACGATCAAGTCAAACACAGTCTATAAAAAAATGATATTAGTCTCAAGTAAAAAATGATTGTTCTTAAATTTGACTGAATTACCTATTTTGATGAGATTTGAGCAATATTCGAGTTTAGTTAAGATATAACTGTAACATACATTCTGAATAAGTTTCACGAAGTGTTGATGAAAACTGCGGCCTGTAGAGTGTCTAGAAGCAGATTGTTGACATCAGACAACACATGATGGAGACAGGTCGATCAAATTAACACTTTGTGCTCAGGTGAGCTTAAAATTAAACTCAAAATGTATCTTCTTTGACACACATCATTTATTCTTGCGTTGATTCTATATTGATCATTGTAAAGAGGAGAAAATTTGTTCATTATTAATAATTTCACCTTCTCAAACAATGTTGTAAACTCTGTGGCAAAATTTATGTTCTTCTAATAATGTGTTCCTTCATTTGTTTAGATATTTTCACTAAAAATATTTATCTTAAACTAGATACAGATACAGGCAACATGTCGAGCCCATTCTAAAGGTTTTGTCACAGACACAGTGCTCTTCCATGCAATTGCAACAGACTGACAATTGCCTAAAAAGAGTTGACCTGATAGCAGGGCCCAGTCATCATAGTGAACATGTGTGCCCAGTAACATGGGAATCCTATGATGCATGGTTTCTCATTTTGACCTCTGACCTCTAAGTGTGACCTTCACCTTAAAGATACAGGCCTGGGTTTTGTGTGTGACGCTTCAGCTCATCATGGTGAACATGTGTGCCCAGTAACTTGGGAAACCTGTGATGCATGGTTAAGATGTGGACCTGAAAAGGTATTAAACAGTACTCATTTTGATCTTTGACCTCTAAGTGTACAGGTCTGGGTCTTACGTGTGACACGCTGCCACAGCATGATGAATGTTTGTGCCAAGTTTCTTGGAAATCCTATGATGCATGATTAAGATGCGGCCTGGACAAGGTACAGTCCTATCAAACAGTCTTGATATTTGAGGTACAGGCCTGGGTCTTGTGCGAGACACACCACCTCATCATGGTGAGCTTTGTGCCATGTTTCTTAGAAATCCTATGATGCATAGTTAAGATGCTGGCCGGACAAGATTCGTACAGACAGACTCACAAACGTACGCAGGCACGTACATACACCGAACAACCATTGTGACAGCTATGACGAGCTAACTGCAAGCGGGCTCGACAAAAATCACACTTCGCCATTTACCTGACAGGATATTTTCAGTCATTTTCTTAATTGATTTTTTCTCTAATTGTTTTAAAAACCAACAAATTAGAAAGCAAAATTTTGATGTAAAATTGAAAACATAATGGAAAAGGGAGAAATTGCTTATTTCAAACAATTTCTCTTCTTAAACAATATTTTTACCATTTTAGTAATCTGCTGATTAAGGAGCCAGAAGTGATATTTGTATCATGACAAGGGTTAAGTATAGTCTGGTTCCACAGCAGACACACACATTCTGGTATAATGCCATACATAGCACACCTACCTGGGTTGAGTCCAACAGACATCCACCAAACAATGGAAAGTTTTCATTCAGTTTTTTTCTGTTTATAAACACATGAAACAAGATGGCCACAGCAGCGCTTTAATGCTCACCTAACTACCCAAGCTCTGTATGATACAGTGTTAACCCTTTCCCACCTATAGACGCATTTGGACACATCTGCAGCAGTTGACTTTTGAAAACATCTTGACAAAAGGAGAAATTGCTCAAAACAAGCAATTCCTCCTTTTGACACAATTTGTTCAACTATTTTCAGTTATTATACCTACAATTACAGAGATTTTCCATGTTTTTCGAAGTCGTCTGCTACAGATTTGCTGTAGGTTGGAAAGGGTTACTTAAATAATACATAAAGAAGTAATTTGATAAGCACTTAGAAAAATGCAGCCTCTAGATTTTTCTTAAATTTGGTTTAGTGCCCTAGTTTCATTATTCTCAGTATATATGTAAAAGTCCCCATGGTGGAGTCAATTTGTGGCTTCACAGTATATATTTATATGTAAAAGTCCCCATGGTTGAGTCAATTTGTGCCTTCACAATATATATGTAAAAGTCCCCATAGTGGAGACAATTTGTTGCTTCACAGTATATATTTACATGTATATGTAAAGGTCCCCATGAACAGGTCAATTTAGCTCCAGTCATCATTTTTATATGTTTCTTTTATTGGAATTTCGCCATTTTCAACATTATTTTAGTTATACCACAGCCCCAGAACACTTATTTATTATCCCTTGGTAGGCTAGGAGATGTGCCTTGCCTCTGGGCACTCCACCATGCCACATGTGTCAAGTAGAGGACCACAAGCTAATGCTCAGTGTCAAATATGAAAGCTCCAGGTCTTGTAGTTTCAAAATTGATATTTGTTAAGTCTTTTCTATTCTTACTTCTAGCAGCATATTGTGTACTGCTGCCACATAATAAGTTCATCTTTTAAGAAGCTTTATGCCAAGTTTAATGAAAATCTGTCCAGTAGTTCATGAGAAGTTGTTTAAATAAACGTTCAGACACAATGCAAAGATGAAAACTTTACTGGCACTTTTAATTATGCCAGAAGAACTAAAAATAGTCACAGTTTCTTTTGTTTGGAAATAGTCTTTAAATAGACATCTTCACCTATTTCACAAAACCAAAGTGTTAGTAATGCCACAAAAACATGCAGCAGACGTCATTATGTCTGCCATAATGAGACAGCAAAACCTTGAAATTCAAATAAGCATGTGCCCATAACAACATGTATCCTTTTAGAACTTTGTGCACGTGACTTTTCGTGTCGAGATAGTGCAATGAAAGGAACTGTCTGGTCATGGATC
The DNA here is from genome assembly GCA_031761405.1 of Serripes groenlandicus. NCBI lineage: Eukaryota > Metazoa > Mollusca > Bivalvia > Cardiida > Cardiidae > Serripes > Serripes groenlandicus. The sequence goes on along the minus strand of JASEVX010000005.1, from coordinate 15,541,848 downwards.
AAACCTAAAGTTCCTGCGTAGCAAACCGGCGTGCTACATGAGTGTCTAATAATAAATGAGCCATTACTTTGGAAAAACCAGCAGTTTCATCCTTGACCTTGAAGTTTAATCTGTTATCATGTTTAACCCTTTGCCGTATATACAGACACTTTCTCACGCCTTTTGAAAACATTGTGGCAAAAGGAGAAACTGCTCAAAATGAGAAATTTCTCCATTTGCCAGAATATTCACAGCTCTATTCAATGATTAAACTTTCATTTATAGAGGTTTACCAAAACTAAATGTTTTCAAAGATATGTCTGATGTGCATTTGTTGGATTTAGGAAAGGGTTAAGAGATGGAGATGTCTGCTTGGAGAACATCTCAGAACAAAATGATCCATCTAAAATCTTACAAAAAAATAGTTTAATACAGATTAGAAAAACAATGGGAAAAATGAGAGATTGCTCATTATGAGTAATTTCTCCTTTTCATAACATGATTTCAAAAGTAGTTATGCATGCAGCTTCAGTCAGAGGTTATCTGTATCAGAGAAAGACTTAACCCAGACTGTGATCAGCTTATTTCAAACTCTTAAATTAATAACTTGGACAAATCAAAATTAAATGATACTTAAAAGTAATTAGAAAACACCTTTCACAAATAGGAGAAGATGCTGCTTATACAAGTTTTCACCTTTTCAGCTGCAATTAATCATGATTTTAAATGCAGAATTTTGCTGCTGAGCGATCAAAAAGCTTTTCCGTTAATATCAAAATGTAATATTTTTTATTTGCTTCTGAAACTAAAGCCTATTGAATATGTAGCATCAAAAATAATCAGCAATTGCAATTTTCATTTTATTTGTTATTAAAGACAAAATAAACTTGTCCTATTTTTACTGTTTTCATTGTTCATTTATTTTACTTTATTCTGAAGATTCTGCTACAGCTATTTTTCTGAACCTTTGAAGATTTAAAAAAAAAAAAGAAGATTTTCTATTTTTTGACAAAATCTGTTCAAAGTCGTCTGCTGCAGAATTGTTGTACGAGGGAAAGGGTTAAGACATAAGAATAATGTTGCCTACCTTTACATTGATATATTTTTCTGGAAAAACTTCAAAGATTACTAATTAATGAATTTTGCATATAATTTAATCAACCCTTTCCCACATGTGGACGCTATCATACAACTCAGTGACCAATTCTCCTTTTGAAAGCATTGTGACGTTGGAGAAGTGTCATAGTGAGCAATTCTCCTTTTGCCACAATAAGAGCTCACCTGAACCAAAACTATCACTGAAGATGATAAATACCCCCTAAACAGCACCTTGACCTACACCATAACTTAATAAGTAAAAGGGCCATAACTCTGTAAAATAACATGAAATTGTAACCCCTTTAGGATATGTACATCTTCTCTTGGTATAGAAGCTTCATGTAAAATGTTATTGAATTCCACCCAGTGGTTTGTAAGAAATAGGCCGGACAAAATATGGCTTCCGGCCGACCGACCGACCGACAGACAGACTGCCCGACACAGTGACTCCTATATACCCCTTCTTCTTCGAAGGGGGTATAATTATGCTAACTAGTTTTTAACTGGACTAGAGCCATGTTCAAACCTAGCTTAGACATCATCAAAACACCAATTCTGACAAAGTTTAAACATGCTCAAATTAAAAATACAGCTGCCAGAGTGTTATAAAAATTTCCCTTCAATTTGGCCTAGTGACCAAGTTTTTGAACCCCATGACCAATATTCAAACTTGGCCTAGATGTCATCAAGACAAACATTTTGACAAAGTTTTAAGTGGCTGAAGCAAACTTGGCATAGTGACCTAATTTTTAACCAGATATGACCTATATTTAAACTTAGTCTAGATATCATCAAAACGCCCATTCTGAGAAAGTTTCAACATGCTCAAATAAAAAATGTGACAGTCAAAGTTTTCCTTCAATTTGACCTTGTGACCTAGTTTTTTACCTCACATGACCCAGTTTTCGATCTTGGCCAAGATTTAATGGAGGCGTATGTTCTGATAAAACTTTTATGGCGATTGGATGTAAAATGTTGCCAGTTGCCTGTTGAGTGTCGATGACGGGCGACGGACAAAACGTGATCACAATAGTTCACCTTGAGCACTTGCTCATTTTGAGGAATTTCACCTTTTTGTCACAATGTTTCCAATGGTTGTCTGCTGCATTTCTGTATGTGAGAAAGGTTTAATAAGAACTACACAGCAGAAATAAAAGTGATGTTATATATAATCTAGAGTGTGAACCAGAATGTATTCAAAAACAAACGGACATTTCAAACATGAGGATAAAAAACAATGTTCAATAGACATTATAACTGTACCTTACAACACGAAAACAAATTTCGTGTTGGCGAGTTGTTAGCGGTTTTCACAGAACAAGAGCTGTGGAAAGACATCACAGTTTGCTTGGTGGGGGCTTCAGAGAAACCAAACCAAACACATCTGCCCCACATCCATAAGGATGTTAACCCTTTCACTCATATAGACGCTTTCTGACGCCTCTGCAGCAGACGGCTTTTTGAAAACATAGTGACAAAAGAAGAAATTGCACAAAACGTATTATGGAGATTTTCTATGTTTTGACAAAATACGTTCAGTCGTCTGCTGCAGAATTGTTGTATGAGGGTAAGGGTTAATGCATATGCAGCAGACCAGGAATCAAGCACAATGAGAATGTTACTTCTCCTCTTGACATGCTTTCAGCTCTTTTCAAACATGATAAAAAATATCGTATTTAGACTTTTTCAATATTTTTGTCTTGATGTTTTCAAAGCTACAGATTTTTTTGTGTGTCGGAAAGGGTTATACATTTGGCGAACACTTCCAATGACTCAACTGACAGTTACAATGGCTGTTAAACAAACAGGACAGGTTAACATAGAATAGGTGCAACAGAAAGTCAGAGTCTATCTACTTTATGTAAAAGTTTATGTTTTGAAAAAGAAAATGGGAAAAGATCACAAATTCAAACATGGGCCCACTTGCTTCATCATTTATACCAGAATTTTGCGATTGATACTGTTAATATGTAATTGTAAACAACTTAGTTATACCCTTTAACCCTTTCCCTCATAAAGACGCTTTCTGACGCCTCTGCAGCAGACGGCTTTTTGAAAACATAGTAACAAAGGAAGAAATTGCACAAAACGTGCAATTTCTCCCTTTGTCACAATGTTTTCCACTTTTAGTCAAAGGTTATCCATTTAATTATAGAGATTTTCTATTTTTTGACAAAATATGTTCAAAGTCGTCTGCTGCAGAATTGTCGTATGAGGGAAAGGGTTAATGCTTACCTGAGTACCATAGCTCTGTATGATTATTTGTTCATAAATAATACTTAAAAAAGTTATTTGATAAACAAGTTAAAAATGTGGTTTCCAAAGCATCAATAGTATTTTTTACAAGAAAACAAATATCAAAACTTAGCCTAGATATCATCAAGACTAACATAATGACAACGTTTCACTATGCTTAAGTTTCACTGGACTGATTGAGATTTCAAGTATTGTCCAGTATTAATCCCCGTCTTACATATGTGAAAACTGGGAAAAATTTGGAAAATGTTTATCAGAATCAAGTTGAAAACAAGTTTGTGCGTTGAATTGAGCTCCCCTGCCAAAATAACAAGAGCTGTCCGTAAGACAGTCAGCGATCTACTATCCAATCACTTAACAAGAATTTCTAAGTCAAATAATATAGGGCCATAATTTGCATTGACATTTACTTGATTATTTACATAGGTGTGATGGTTGGGATGCATTGTAGAAAGTTTCAATGCCAGGGTGAGTACCATAGCTCTCATATACTATGACCAGTCAAGCTAAAATTGTAAGAGAGCCCCGTTCACCACGTTGGTTTCTAAAATTTGACTTAGTGACCTAGTTTTTGACCCCACATGAAAGGGATTTGATTTTGAGGAATGATGTGATGATTTTTTACAATGTTTTCTCTAAAACTTGACCTAGTTTTTGACCCCAAATAACCCATTTTCAAACCTGACTGGGATTTGATGATGATCAATGGTCCCATCATTTTTCATGAAGCCTGGATGAAAAATGTGACCTTAAGTGTGTTCACAAGAATTGGATTTGATGGTGTGGAAAATTCTGATGATTGCTTATGATGATGATTTGATGAATTTTCATGAATATTGAATTTTCAATGTGGCCTATACAGTGTTCACAAGGTAATTGAGATATAAACCATGACAAACAGTACATATACAATAAAAGTTCAAGGAAACTAAATGAAGCTTGCCTTCCGTCATTTCCCGATGGTGGATAACACTTCCACATAGTTTTAATCAAAACCATTGTACCATGCCTTAGATATAGCTCAGGTCGAACAGATGGTAGGACAGAAGGACGGACAGACAATACCAAATCAATATCACATGGGCCTTTGTCTGATAACACTGTGGCAGAATGATTAATTGCTCAATATTATTTCTGTAGTCAGATGCAGATGTAAGAAGAGATAAAGCTAATTCAGTCATTGGAGATGGCACTATTTTTCTTGGTTGTTTACAAGAAGTAACATTCTTGGCTCTTCAAGCAGATTGGGAACAATGTGTGTTATGTGAGCAGATACAACATGACCCTTTTTGCTTTTAAAGCTCAATTTTTATTCATGTCCAATAATTATTTTATAGCATATGTGTACATTTTACAATCAACTTTTCATGCATCTGAAGCAAACCCATCAGAAGACATTGATAGAAAAAGAATTAGCCAATAGTAAGCAATTTCTTCTTTTCAAGCAATGTTTCTCACTAAATAGTATGTCTAATAATGATTAAATCATTCTTTTGATATTCTATCCCTCCTAAAGATGCTGTGAGATGCTTTCCTTCAATTTGTTTTCAAACTTTGAAACAGCAAATGTGAATTGAATGGACAGATATGTTGCTTACATATAACTGATAAGCCGAAGCAGGACAGACAATACATGCATATAGATGACAGAGTAGTGGATACATGCATACAGTGGACAGAGGATCGAGTGACCCATAAATGTCTTCCTGCCAAGGCAGAAAACTTAAAAGACAAAACAGAAAGAGGATGATACTGTTCCCCAAAGCCTTAGTTATTTTGGCCCATCTTATTCACGTTTTATTTTACGTTCTTCACAATTAATAATTATGTGTTATGCTGACAATAATGCTTCCGAGGCGGATTTATTTTAGATATTGTTTGCTTTAAGCTAACTTTCCATCAAGTATGCCAACCATTGTCATTGAAATCAAAACCAAATTACTTGGATGTACATGTATATAAAATTGAATCTGATGAGACCTCATAAAAGGTCATCTCCAATTGAACATATTCATTTAAATATTCTAAACAAATGGAACTCTCGACAAACACCACTTCCCAATCATATTTATCTAAATTGGTTATTTTCCCTATTTTATTCCTAATAATTTTGTAGGCGATGATTTGATTGACTGACGGAAGCAAGGTCAATCTGAGACGACCTGTAATAGGCAGTCCTCCCATTTATACGAGCAATTGCGACTGCAGTGAAGTATAGGTCTAGTTTGAATGAGATTGCTGCAACAAAAGAGCTGTCTGTTCTTTCTGACCTGCAGTGCTTTTCACAAGATTTGTCAACTTTAAATAGTTTTAACCTTTTCCCATATACAACAAATCTGCGTCGAAATGCATCTGCAAGAGGGAAAGGGGGGTTAAATATCCTATGATAATGTGGATGCATTATTGCACAAATAAGATCAATAAAAGGTTCACCATTTTCAGGTGAGCCACAAGATATTGCTGATAATTTGAACTAAGAAAATGCAAATGTAACTTAATCCTCTGACAAGAACCCATATAACCCTTGGCCTATAATATTTTATATCAATCATTAATTCTTGACATCTCCTACAGGTTTTATAAAAACAAAGAGATCTTCGAAAAAAATAGTTCGTACAAACAAACCACTAAAATCAAAATCAACAATTTAAACAAATTTGTGGCATTTTATATCTTCATAAAAGAAAACTTTTGAAAGCATTTTGACAAAAGGACAAATTGCTCATTATCCTTTGGCTACGATGTTTTCAACTCCATTCAATAATTAAACTTTCATTTCATAAAGATTTTCCAAGTTTTTGCCTAGATGTATTAAAGTTGAAATGAAAACTGACTTTGTTTCATGAAAACATAATTGGTTGATGTGTTTAACAGTAAAGTTAGTGCCAATTTAACATAGTATATATACTGAGTCAAGAGGCCAAAGATCAAGGTTTTTGAATTGAATGAAATATGGACATGCATGCATGGCTTTTGAAGCAAGTGGACCCTAGTGAAGAGTTGTGTAGACTAGTTAATCTAGTTACAAAACACACTAGGGACGAAGGAAACAAGTACAACCCTGAGAGATCAGAGATAAGGGGTGCAATTCAAAATACAACATTCCTATCTTAACCCTTTCCCACATTGACACATCTGAAGCAGAAGAAGTTAGAAAACAGTGTGGCCAAAGGAGAAAGTCCTCATGATGAGCAATTTCTCCTTTTGTTGCAATGATTTCATCTCTTTTCAATAAATATACTTTCACTTAAAGAGATTGTCCATCCATAGTTTTGCCTATATGTACTCAAAGTTGACTGCTGCAGATGTGTTGTATATGGGAATTAGTAACAGGGTCAAACCCTATATTTTGAGTACCAACAACATTGTTCGATCAGAAAAAAAACAAGTTCCTACCCCTTATCTAGATCTCTTTACAATGATAAAAAAACAACAAGCAAAACTCTATGCTGGTCTAAATCTACCTCTCCTTTCTTTCTATCGCTAAGGATATAGCGCATGCTGGAATGCCGCAAATTAGGCCGGACAGGTAAAAGTAAAAACCTGTCAACCGTCTGAAAGTAACTAGTATATATTAACATCATGCAAACAACATCAGCAACAAACATAATGTGCATGTACATGTTATACAGGGCTCATTCTTAAATGTGATTTGAAAAAACACAAGTCATAAAAGTCACCTTAATTAACCCTTTCCCACTAACAGCAAATATGCAGCAGGTGACTTTGAAAACAATCATGCCAAAACATGGAAAAGCTCTATGAATGAAAGTATAATTACTGAAAAAAAGTTGAAAACATTGTGGCAAAAGGTGAAATTGCTCGTTTTGAGCAATTTCTCCTTTTGTCACAATGTTTTCAAAAGTCGTCTGCTGCAGTTGTGTCTATAGATGTCTATAGGTGGCAAAGTGTTAAACCTTTTGTTGAGACTTGTTTTGTTTCTGCAACAAATTACTTTTGAAATCTGTAGGTAAAGGAGAAACTGTTCATGATGAACAATTATATAATCCCTTTTATCACAAGATTTTCAATGCTATCTGAAACCTTTATTTGTTCAAAGGATGTCTGCTGCAGTAACTACAAAATGTGTCTATGTGAGGGAAAGGGCTAATCAAAAGAAGATGTGTCTGTGTTACACAAATGCCCTTTGGCAGCCACAAAGAAGGTGGAGGTCAATGTCAAGGTCACAAAGCAAACATTTTGGTATAACTGAAAAAGACTTGTCACAGGGTATTGTCACAAGGTATTCACAAATAATGGCCAATGTTAAAGCTTTTGCCAGAGACAAACAGACCGGACGGACACTACAAGTATACAGTCATGTGCCCATCAAAGCTTCGTTTGCCGGGAGTTTCTCCCAGTGTTCTCTGACACAGTCTTAAGAATGAGCCCTGATGTAAATTATAACACTTAAAAAGTCTGTGAAATTCTAATTTATAAATTATAACACTTAAACAGTCTGTGAAATTCTAATTCAGTTCATTCAATGCATATTCATTGGACAGAAGAATAAAACATATCATCTTATCATAATCATAGATAAAAAATACAGTGAGTTTCAATTATTGCAAAAATGATGATTGCAGACAATGCTCACTTGATTTATTGGTGTTTTATTCCTGCTTTCTTGACGAGTGTTCTCTAACACAATATCTGTAGAGTAAAATATTTCTATGAATTGCAAAATATGTTGACTTGCAAAAGAAACTCACTATACAGGCAATTGGGGTTTGCAATCTTGATTTCTAGGTAATTGAAACAAATCTATTAACAAGAGAGTGATTGTGTGTGGACCTGCAATGCTCACCTGACTACTACATCTACATCTATAAAAAACAACAATACTTAGTAATAATTTAATCAAAAATATGGCCAAAGACCAAACATGACTCAATTTTAAAATTGAAGACAAACATCCATCCAGACGGAGAACCAAGATGGCCATGATGGTCCTGTAATGATCACCATGAGTAAGTACCATGGTTCAAAAATGATTCTTAAAGCCTGTGGATTGTCCACAATATTTTCTAAATCTTGTCCTAGTGATCTAGTTTTTGACTCAACATGACCATAAGTTAAATTTAGCCAAGATGTCATCCATGCCCACATTTTGACCAAGTTTCAAGATGCTCAAATAAACAATGAGACCTCTAGTGTCCACAAGATTTTGACAAAGTTTCAATGAAGCCAAAAATGTAGTATCTAGAGTGTCAACGTAATTTCTAAAATTTAGCCTTGTGACCCAACGTTTGTGTTGACATGACACTTATTTGAACTAAATATAATCAAAACAGACATACTGACAAAGCATCATCATTCTTCATAGGTGTCCACAAAGTCTCCTTTAATTTGGCATAGTTTTGGATCAGACATGACCCATATTCATACTAAGCACTTCATACTCGGGTATAAAGCTAAAAATTTCAAATCAATGAAAATTATTCTTATCAATCTAGTAATAAAATTAAGCAATTAATGATGAAACTTTTGGTATTTCTTTCCAGTTAGCAAATTTAAAGCAAGAATTTAAAGCAAGAATAAGGATTATTTGTCCTGAATATGCATACAGAAAATCTTTTAATTTCACAGGCTTAAATAATGGTGATAAAGACTTAACACTTTCCCTCATATAGACACTTTCTGATGCCTCTGCAGCAGACGGCATTTTGAAAACATAGTGACAAAAGAAGAAATTGCACAAAACGTGCAATTTTTCCTTTTGCCACAATGTTTTCCACTTTTTGTCATAGGTTATCCATTCAATTATGGAGATTTTCTATGTTTTGACAAAATATGTTCAAAGTCGTCTGCAGCAGAATTGTTGTATGAGGGAAAGGGTTAAATAATGGTGATTAAACAAGCAACATACATGATAAAAAACATATTTCACCTCAAAAGGCCTTTATGACGATGAAATCATCTAAAAATACACTACAATGGTATCTGCAATATTATGATCAGTTAGTCATGTACATTCGTTTCTGTAACACAATATTTTAGAATAGAGATAAACCGCCCAAAAATATATTTAACCCTTTCCCACATACAAACGTATTTTGACACCTTTGCAGAAGAAAACTTTTGAAAACCGTATGGCAAAAGGAGCAATTTTTCCTTTTGCCATAGTGTTTTCAATTTCACATTTATGATCATACTTTCATTTGTAAAGACTTTTCATATTATAGCTAGGATGTTTTCAAAGACATCTGCTTCAGTGCTGAAAAATTGCTGTATGTGGGATAGGGTTAGTAATGATAAACACACACTGGCTTGAGACATTACCAAACAGTGATCAGCCTCAGATCCTAATCAGTCTTTTTCCCTTTATACAGATGCCTTATTATGAATCAGCTGCAGACTTTTAAAATACCTTGGGGGTTTCTATCGAAGATTTAATCCTTTCCCATTTACAAACACATTTCTACAAATCTGCAGATGAAGACTTTTGAAACATTGTGGAGAAAGAAGAACTTGTTCATGATGAGCAATGTCTCATTTTGCCACAATGTTTACAACTCTTTTCCATAATCTTAATTTCATTTACAGAGGCTTTCTGTATTTTTGCCATGATGTATTAAAAGTTGACAGCTGCAGGCTTGCTGTATGTGGAAAATGGTTAAACAAGAGTGTTCAAACTAACACATGTCGCAGGACAATAAGTCAGTTAGTGAAAGGATAAAGGACAGATGACAGGCAAGTGATCACAAAGTGTCTCATCGAGTTGAGCCCATGGTCTAGTATCTGAAGTACTACATAATGTAAGCAAAACTTGTAAGAATACATGCATAGTTATGACAAGAGCTGTCCATAATAGAGCGCGCTCGACTATTCCACCGCTTATTAGTTACTGAGACATGGACTCTAATGTAGTTGTATGCAAAACTTTAACCAGAATTTCTAAGTCAAATGATTAAGGGCAATAATTTGCATGACAGATTTACCTAAATTGATTATTTACATAGGTGTGATGGTTGAGGACAGTTGTGTTAAGTTTGAATGCAATGCATCGAGTAGTTACTGAGATATGGACTCTTAATGTAGTTGCACGCAAACTTTAACCAGAATTTTTAAGTAAACAAAAGGGCCATTATTTAACCTATTAACCTATCTAACCTATTAGATGTAGGATAGAGTTATTTAACTTGATTAATTATATAGCTGATATGGTTGGGAAGACTTGTAGAATGTTATAATGCAATACATCAAGTAGTAACTGAGCTATGGTTTAATATATGTACTTGCATGCAAAACCTTCACCAAGTCGTGACACTGATGCCAGGGTGAGTAGAATAGCTCTTATATTCTCCAAATAATCAAGCAAAAAAAGGGCCATAACTTGTATTATATGCAGAATATAGTTATCTTACTTGGTTATTTACATAGGTTTGATAGTTGGGAAGCAGTGTAGACAGTTTCAATGCAATACATCTTGTAGTAACTGAGCTATGGTGAAATATATATACTTGCATGCAAAACCTTAACCAAGGTGTGACGGCGACGACAGGGTGAGTACGATAGCTCTCATATTCTTCGAATAGTTGAGTTAAAAATCAAGTTCAATTGAATGTTTTCTTATACTTATCAATATGTAACTAATTTAACATGTTTTGGTTTAACATGTAACAACATGATAATGCAGTTACGCAAGTTTAAGGCAGACAATTTTGATAGAAATCCTTTTGGAAACATTGTAGAAAAAAAATTAACCACTCCATAGGAGTAAGTTAAATTTCTAGTAAATTTTCAACAATGTTTAAAACTTTGTTAAAAATTTATCCCTTTCCAATTAGCATATGCATTTTGATACATCAGAAGACTTTTGAAAACATTGTGGCAAACGGAGAAATTGCTCATATTAAACTTTACTTAATAATCATACTTCCATTTATAGACCTTGTATATTTTTGCCTACATGTTTTCAAAGTCTTCTGCTGCAAAATTGTTGCAAGTGGGAAAGGGTTATGCAAATATTTCGGATATTACATTGGCTTCAAAGCAGACAACTCTGACATTATCAGATCAGATTCAAGTTTGCATTCTCGAAAAAAATCTCGAAAGAAAAGATAAATGGAAAAAAATTAGCCATTTTATTTAACCCTTTCCCACATGCAAAAACATTTGGAAGCATCTGTAACAGACGACTTTTAAAAACCTTGTAAAAAAAAGAAAAATCGCTCATCATGAGCAATTTGTCCCAATTTGCCATGATGTGATTTGTTGGATGTGGGAGAGGGTTAAGAACAGACTAAAGGAGAAAACAAAGTGTGTTGATGTATAAAACTATAAGCACCTCCAGAGACAGAAGAATGTGATGAACAATGTCCCATTTGTGGTCAGGAATAGTGTTGACTGGAGTATCTCTTGCCATACTTTTTTCTTAAAGTAATGCTTTCCTCTACGCCGTATCAAACCTGCGATCTGAAAAGAAAACAATGCCACTTTACGGATTTCTGTTGCATAGGTTAAGGGTCACATTTCATGTTTAATAGCCCTAAAGTGTATCTTCTTAACTGTTTCCCTCATAAAGACGCTTTCTGAAGCCTCTGCAGCAGTCAACTTTTGAAAACATTTTCACAAATGGAGAAATTGCACAAAACGATCAATTTCTCCATTTGCCACAATGTTTTCAACTTTTTTCAGTAATTACACTTGCATTTATAAAGATTTTTCATGCATCTACATATATGTTTTCGAAGTCGTCTGCTGCAGATTCGTCATATGTGGAAAAGGGTTAACTCTTTCCCATACAACTAATTATCTGTAGCAGGAGACTTTGAAAACATCTAGGCAAAAATATGAAAGATCTCTCTGAAAGAAAGTAAAATTATCAAATAAAGTTGAAAACATTGTGGTAAAAAGGAGATATAGCTAATTATGAGCAATTTCATCTTTTGCAAAAATGTTTTCAAAAGTTATCTGCAATTGGGAAAGAGTTAATAAGTTTTAACTTATTATTTTACATCAATTGTTAAACAAGCTTTAAGCTTATATTAATCACTCTCAATGTTTGCTTCCTGGAAACATAACCAGTACTCATGCCGTTTGTGTAGAAAATTCCCAAAGGTAGAACCCACTCATCACAGGATTCAAACCAGGGACCTTTGGTACAAGAGGCTCATGACGCTCCACCACTGCATCAGATTTAGTAAGTGTTTCCAATGTCTGAATATGAACCTCATGTGGTTAGATTTCCTGTTTGCTACAAATTACAATCATTGTTTTGAAAAATCTAGATGTTTTTGAAGTCTTCTGCTGCATATTTGCTGTATGTTGGGAAGGGTTAAACCTTTGAAAATACAGATGTCATGATTAGCAACTTTATTGTAAAGTTTTCAAACCAATTGTTATGAGTTTAACTTTATATATTAGGAATATGAAGTTTGTAGAGGGATAGTCGTAATAAATAAGAAGTAAACAAAGGTCATGAAATACACACCTTATCTTGACTTGGGTCTCAGAAGTTGGTGAACTTAACCCTTTCCCTCATATACAGTATAGATGCTTTCTGATGCCTCTGCAGCAGACAGCTTTTGAAAACATGGCTAAAGAAGAAATTGCTCTAAACAAGCAATTTCTCATTTTGACACCATGTTCCAATTTCTATTCAATTATTGTACTTTCATTTTAAAGGTTTCCAAAAAGAAATCGGGTATGTTTTCAAAGTCATCTGCTGCAGAACTACTGTATATGGGCAAGTGTTAAGTAAGCATTCGAAGAACTGAGCTGCCCATTTAAATACATAATGAATCTTTAGACATAATGAAATAATTCAACACTTCTCAGTTGAAAATTCACCTGCATAAAGTGCAAGTATAATGACCTCAACTAATCAACCTAGGATAAGAGCCCAATCCAGGTTTCTGGACTTGTAACGCAATTTAAACGTTTGACTGTAAGCATACTATGCAATAATGTAACATGCACTAATGCAACGATGAATCATATTGAGAGTATGGATCGGACATAAAAAGGCAATCCAAGAAAACCTGTTAACAACGTAATATATTAGTTTCTCATGGGAAATATAAGAACTCCTTAATATTTGACATTGAAGGATAATACGTATCATCTGGGACTACTGACAGGCAAGTATTAGTGGTCCCAGGTATCATTTAACACAACATTAAAAACTTAAGACTGTGGACTCGTCGTACCCCACCCACCAGTTACTGACGTTAAATTGTGTTGTTTTTTCATTTAAGCGCATATGACATGCAACCTACAATATAAAGAGGTCCGTAAATCTTTATGGCGTTTGTAAATACGATTACGAAAACTTCTCGGCTCGCTTCCTTGCACGATGGTGTCCATGTATGGCCTAATTCATAACATGTATAGTCTAGCAGAGTTGGTTTACTGAACACCACCATTTTGGATAGCAGCTGCGATGAGTTTTATCCAATGAAAGTTCGTTTTATAAAAGACTGCGGTTTGATACATACAGGAAGTGGATACAGTGTAAACAAAAACACGTGGTTACCCTACTAACCTTTGTACTTGTGTTATTCTGCGTCACTCAGGTCACATCTGCAGCAGACGACTTTAAAAAGATGTAGGCAAAAACTTGGAAAATCGCTAGATTTTGAATTAAAGAATAATTATTGAATAAACTTGAAAAAAATGTGACAAAATGAGATTGTTCAACTGATGGTCACAATGTTTCCCGAAGTCGAAATGTATGGAACGCCGAATCTACATAAACTCAAATATTTGAAGAGCTCTTCAAATATTTAGAGAGCTCTTCAAATAATTAGAGAGCTCTCCAATTGAATTACTGATACCATCAATTCAATTGGAGAGCTCTCTAATTGATTTGCAGACCTCTCTAATTCAATTGAAGATATCTCCAAATCAACAATTCATTTGTTGCTCTCACTAATTGAATTAGAGAGCTCTCCAAATGAATTGGAGATATCTTTAATTCAATTAGAGAGAGCAACAAATGAATTGGAGATATCTCCAATTCTTCCAAATTAAACATATCCATAATTGATTTGGAGATATCTCCAATTGAATTGCAGAGCTCTCCAATTGATTTGAAGATATCTCTAATTGATTTGGAGATATCTTCAATTAAGTTGATTTGGAGATATCTTCAATTGAATTAGAGAGCTCTCCAATTCAATTGAAGAGCTCTTCAATTGAATTAATGATATCATCAATTCAATTGGAGAGCTCTCTAAATATTTGAAGAGCTCTTCAAATATTTGAGTTTATGTAGATTTGGCGTTCCATAGAAATGTGTATGTAGGTGGAAAAGTATTGAATTAGACGAATTGTAGCCTATAATTATGATGCCTATGCAGCAAACTACTTTTGAAAACATTGTGACAAAAGTAGAAAATGAGCATTTCCTACTTTTGCAACAATGTTTTCAATAGTATTATTATATCTTCGCTTATAGCGATTGTGTGTGTTTCTGAAAATTTGTTTTCAAGGTCATCTGCTGCAGATGTGTGGCTAAGGTTTGGGTCGAGTCGTTAGGAACGGGATCTTGTTGCATCACGGTCACAACAAAACTATATTGATCAGAGACATATAAATACTGCTGCCCTAATTAAGGGTTGCAAGTGTGCATACAAGTAACATATAAAACAAGAGGACCATTATGGTCCTATATCGCTCACCTGATTTAATCAAACTTAAAAAGTTTTCATTGTTCTTTGTCTATACATATATACGGAAAACAAGCAACACCCCCTGGTGGCCATCTTTATCATCCTATCAAAATAATTTGAAGTCTTAGTAGAGGGGCACCATTCATGGCAAATGGACAAGAATATTTTTAAAGTGTTTACCTTAACAAGTCTATGTAAAACAAGTGATCCCTAGGGTGGAGCCATGTTTGACACCAGGGCTATAATAATTTGACCAATCTTGGTAGGAGTTCACTCGATGAAGTTATATTTCAAATATTAAACTTTTAGACAAGATCTTGGTAGAGGTCCACTAGATGATGCTACATACCCAATATCAAAGGATTGGGCCCTCTACTTTTAGACAAGAAGATTTTTTAAGTTTTTCCCCTATACAAGTCTATGTGAAACAAGTGACCCCCAGGGGATGGGTCATTTTTGACCCATGGCTATAATTTGAACAATCTTGGTAGAGGTCCACTAGATGATGCTACATACCAAATATCAAAGGCCTGGGCCCTCTACTTTTAGACAAGAAGATTTTTTAAGTTTTTCCCTTATATGAGTATATGTAAAACGGGTCATTTTTTACCCCAGGGCTATAATTTAAACAATCTTGGTAGAGGTCCACTAGACGATGCTACATACCAAATATCAAAGGCCGGGGCCCTCTACTTCCAGATTTATTTATTTTAATTTTTCTCTATTTGAGTCTATGTAAAACAATAGACCCCCAGGGGAGGGGTCATTTTTTTACCCCAGGGCTATCATTTGAACAATCTTGGTAGAGGTCCACTAGACGATGCTACATACCAAATATCAAAGGCCGGGGCCCCCTACTTCCAGATTATTTTTTTTTTTTAAATTTCTCTATATGAGTCTATGTAAAACAATAGTCCCCAAGGGGAGGGGTCATTTTTTGACCCCCAGGGCTATCATTTGAACAATCTTGGTAGAGGTCCACTAGATGATGCTACATACCAAATATTAAAAGCCTGGGGCCTCTACTCTTAGACAAGAAGATTTTTAAAGGTTTTTCCCTATATGAGTCTATGAACAAGCTCCGCCCCCTGGCGGCCATGTTTTTCAACGGATCGGAAATATTTGAACATTCTTGTCAAAGGGTGCCCCAAGGAACATTTGTGCAAATTAATTTTCAAATCGGGCCAGTACTTTTGGACAAGAAGATTTTTAAAGTTTTAACAATGCACATATAAGGAAAACAAGCTCCGCCCTCTGGCGGTCATGTTTTTCAACGGATCGGAAATATTTGAACAATCTTGGTAAAGGGTGCCCCAAGGAACATGTGTGCGAAATAATTTTCAAATCGGGCCGGTACTTTTGGACAAGAAGATTTTTAAAGTTTTAACAATGCACATATAAGAAAAACAATCTCCGCCCCCTGGCGGCCATGTTTTTCAACGGATCGGAAATATTTGAACAATCTTGGTAAAGGGTGCCCCAAGGATCATTTGTTCAAAATATTTTTTAAATCGGGCCAGTACTTTTGGACAAGAAGATTTTTAAAGTTTTAACAATGCACATATAAGGGAAATAAGCTCCGCCCCCTGGCGGCCATGTTTTTCAACGGATCGGAAATATTTGAACAATCTTGTCAAAGGGTGCCCCAAGGAACATTTGTGCAAATTAATTTTCAAATCGGGCCAGTACTTTTGGGCAAGAAGATTTTTAAAGTTTTAACAATGCACATATAAGGAAAACAAGCTCCGCCCTCTGGCGGCCATGTTGTTCAACGGATCGGAAATATTTGAATCTTGTCAAAGGGTGCCCCAAGGAACATTTGTGCAAATTAATTTTCAAATCGGGCCGGTACTTTTGGACAAGAAGATTTTTAAAGATTTAACAATGCACATATAAGAAAAACAAGCTCCGCCCCCTGGCGGCCATGTTTTTCAACGGATTGGAAATATTTGAACAATCTTGGTAAAGGGTGCCCCAAGGAACAATTGTTCAAAATATTTTTTAAATCGGGCCGGTACTTTTGGACAAGAAGATTTTTAAAGTTTTAACAATGCACATATAAGGGAAATAAGCTCCGCCCCCTGGCGGCCATGTTTTTCAACGGATCGGAAATATTTGAACAATCTTGGTAGAAGGTACCCCAAGGAACATTTGTGCAAAATAATGATCAAATCGGGCCAGTACTTTTGGACAAGAAGATTTTTTTTAAGTTTTGGTTAATTTCCCCTTTTTTGTTGCCGTGGCAGCCAAAGTTCTGCATGGAATAGAATTCTTTGAACAAGTTTGAAAGAGATACACCCAAGAAACATTCCTGTAAAATTATTTTGAATTTGGTTAATTGGTTTAGTCGTTTGTAGGAAAATGTGAACGGACGGACGACGACGACGACGTAGGACGACGTAGGACGACGTAGGACGGCGACGACGACGACGACGACGGACGACGGACGGTGAGCGATCACAAAAGCTCACCTATGCACAAAGTGCATAGGTGAGCTAAAAATAGGTAATATTTGACACAAATTCATTATACTCATGCTTCAAAGCTAAATTTTAACGTTCAAGACTGTCTCCGTTAAAAAACATTCTGCGTAAAAAACACCTGGATCTGGATCTAAATTTATACACTGCAAGGCCTTTCGACATACGCGCAGCGGGAGCAAGATGAGATTTTATTTAGTCCCGATGTTGTAGGGCTGTTCTAAAGCCTGCAATTGTCAATGTTCCAGTGAATAGTAGTTTTTGAGAAGAATGAGTTAGTCACCATGTTAGTGGTCTCACAGTTTTCAAAAGTTTGGTATTTAAGTGTCTCTTACCTCAAATTGAGGCCGGAAAGTCATGATATGGCATTGTTGGCACATGCCCTTCGACCACTTTCTAGACGTTTTTTTCTTCAGTCCTGTAGGGGAGCGAGTTCAAGGTCATTGAGCATCCTGGGCAGGGGCATAGCTTTGCAATAATCAATGTGTAGGCCGTCTCGTGAGAAAATCAACATTGTGAACTCTGCGTAAAGTATCGACACGGATCAGCCTAAGCATGGCACACAGGCCTACCCGGATAGCCACTTTTCGCCTTCTGTGGACAGCGCAGGCTGATCTGGTCGATACATTACGCAGATGTCTATCGCCGCAGCTGCATTTTGGGGCATTTTGAAAAGAAATATGTAGGCACGTGCCTACAGTGCCTAAAGGGAGCTACGCCCCTGCTGGTGATGCATGATTTCTGGCCCCGGAGTAATAGACGGTGATAGACCTTGCCGAACGGCGTTGGACTCACTCACGCCGGTTGTTGATGTCCATTTGCGAGTGTGGGTCCCAGACAACTGAACTGTACTCTAGGGTGGATCTGACTAATACGAGGTATGCGGTCTTCCTGTATGATTTTGGGAAATGTTTTAAGTTCCGTTTCAGAAAGCCTGGTGTTCAGTTGGTTTATTTTGAGGATTTTGGTGGAAGTTGAATTTGAGGTTTTCCGAAAGTGTTACGCCGAGATAAGGGTTTCTTTTACATGTTTCAGGAATTTAAAATATTACTGTGTCAATAACATTAAGTTCACTGGTTTATCGTTGAAGGGTAGAAAGAAATCCATCATAGTTGGTGTTCTTCATCCTTTTCTTGAAATATTTATAAATGTCATCTGATGCAGTTTCATTGGCGCAACTGCAACTGGGTGAAAATCGAGCATACACGTATGTGAGGCACGCTCCCCAGGGGAAAGTTTGAAATCCCAAATTGTATCTGATACACTCAAATGGCCTTCTTGGTCATACCAAAAAAACAGACTATATTTATCTAAAGATAAAGCTTTTTTGGCAACTGTCATTTATTTGTTTGTTAACAAAGGCTTTTAAATGGATTCTACATCAAATAATGTAGTCTATCTCTATAAACAGAGCCACAACGTAAAGGGATAACAGTAGATGTGGAGAAGCAGCCAGTTGCTCAGAGAGACTGTTTGTTGTATAACTGGGATGAGAAAGCCAGGAAACATACGGATGAGTTAACTGGCCACCGTGATATGACTGAACATTGTTAAAGACGGCGTTAAACCTCATACACCGAAAAAGAGCCACGCCATACGAACACTGAGCTACAGATTTTTTTATATTTACAACAGCAATAGGCCTTCGACTAAATTGACATCGATACTGTTCAGTTTGAATCACGTTGTGAGACAAGAAGGCGACAAGAAGGCGAACATGAGAACATCTTGATCAGACGTGGACATGCACAGTACATTACGAGGACATACACAGTACATAACGTGAACTTATACAGTACATCAAATGTACATACTCAGTAAAATACGTGAATATACACAATACATATAATGAACATCCACAGTACATTACGTGAACACATGTACATTACATTAAATGAACATACACAGTACATAACGTGGACATGCACAGTACATTACGAGGACATACACAGTACATAACGTG
The DNA here is from genome assembly GCA_031761405.1 of Serripes groenlandicus. Classification (NCBI taxonomy): domain Eukaryota; kingdom Metazoa; phylum Mollusca; class Bivalvia; order Cardiida; family Cardiidae; genus Serripes; species Serripes groenlandicus. The sequence goes on along the minus strand of JASEVX010000005.1, from coordinate 15,522,454 downwards.
AACTTATACAGTATATTAATCTATTTCACGTGGACATGCGCGCTGATTTACATTTCACGTGGACATGCGCGCTGATTTACGTGAGCCTTCAGTACATTACGTGAACATACGCAAAACATAACATGAACATAATTATACAGTACATTAACCTATTTCACGTGAGCCCACAAGCATACACCGTACACTACTCGGTTTTACGCTGGAATACGTAACACGTGCACGACAAACGGCGCAGTACATTAATCGATTTTAAGCTGGTATGTGTAGCACGTGCACGACAAACGGCCCAGTACATTAATCGATTTTACGCTGGTACGTTTTACACGTGCACAGCAAACGGTACCGGCTTTCATTTTAAATATCCAGATAGCAAATGTCGATGTAAAAATCGCCCTTCGGTAATAAAAGTGTCAACGGAAAATTTATGACACATCCGACTTATATGGATGAATCAATAAACCATAAATGCGTGAATAAACAAAAAAAGCCGGTTTATGGTATCTGAATAGAAATACAACTGGGGAGGGCTATTGTTAGATTTCCCGGGTGATACCGTATTATGACTTTTACAAATCCTAAATAATTAATAGAATAAAACGGTAGCCGCGTCACACAGGAATTTATATACCAGGTTTTTGCCGATTATATTTAGAATTATGAATGAGTGAGTTTATTTACATATATATGCCTTGAACAAAAGTGATGCATTGCCTTATTACAGACATGTCCTGAATGAATAAACAATACAAGGTTAACAAAATCAAATGTAAATAATCACAACACTTATCAACACAGGTAATAGAAATATCAAACATTAATATCAAATATTTATATGAACTATTAATATCAATTTTTTATATCAACTATTAATATCAAATATTTTTATCAAATAATAATGTAAAATAATGTTAAACATTAAGACAGCTAAAATTCGATGTACACGCATCCTGGCAATTACCCCGGCGCCACGAATTCGTCGCAAGATAAAGGGATCCACCCGTACGTACGTATCCTAACGACGTCATCGCTCTAGAAACGTCATTTCTTATCCGATTGTTATGGAACTTCATACACTTGTTCACAAGCATCGCATCTTGTACATGTTCGCGTTTAACCTACCTAGATTAAAGGTCACAGTGACTCAATACATGTCCTCATGACATCATCGCTCTATCGACTTAATGTCTTATCCGATAATACATCTGTTTACAATCATTGCCTCTTGTACGATTTTCACCGACCTTGGTTAAAGGTCAATGTCAAAGTGACTATAATACGTCTTTACAAAACGATGACATCGCTCCAGGACTTTCGTTATCGGACTGAATTTCATTTATACAGATACACCAGGTTATTTGTCAAGTATGGAAGCCCTGGAGGGACTTCTTACTTCAATACTTCTGACTTCCATACTTCTAACTTCATTACTTCTAACTTCGTCACTTCTAACTTCATTACTTCTAACTTCGTCACTTCTAACTTCATTACTTCTAACTACATTCATTTCTAACTTCATTACTTCTAACTCCAGTCATTTCTAACTTCTAACTTCATCACTTCTAACTTTCAACTTCCTTACTTCTAACTTCATTACTTCTAAATTCATCACTTCTAACTTCATTACGAATGAAAACAATACAATTTGGACCTTGGAAGTTAAATGTAATGAAGTTAGACGTATGGAAGTTAGAAGTAAGGAAGTTGGAAGTTAAAAGTGATGAAGTTAGAAATGTTGAAGTTAGAAGTATGGAAATCAGAAGTCAGAATTATTGAAGTAAGATAGATTTTGACATTGGAAGTTAAATGTAACGAAGGTAGAAGTAAGGAAGTTAGAAGTAAGGAAGTTGGAAGTTAGAAATGAATGTAGTTAGAAGTAATGAAGTTATGAGTTAGAAGTGATGAAGTAAGAAGTAATGAAGTTAGAAGTTTGGAAGTTAGAAGTTAGAAGTGAATGTAGTTTTACGTAAATTAACGAGTTTTAACGATAACTTCCGAATGAGATTCCGACATTGTTTACGTCTTAGATCATGTTCTGTCTGGTCGGTATAATGTATAATGTGGTTCTAGGATGATGACGAAGCCGGCAATGTTCCGTATGACTAATCGTCACATTTCGACTCAACTGAAGCGGACGGCTTTATAAAACATTGACGAAAAAGGAGAAAATATTCCTAACATATTTCATAATTTAGCAGTGCTGAGGAATACCAACATTAACCCTTTCCCACATACAGACGATTTCTGACGCCTCTGCAGCAGACGACTTTTGAAAACATTGTGACAAAAGGATAAATTGCTCAAAATGAGCAATTTCTCCGTTTGCCACAAAGTTTTCACTTTGCTTCAGTAATTATACCTTCATTTATATTTTCAACATTTTCGCATTAACGTAATTATAACACCTATTGAAAAACAACCTATCTGCGCATCCATGCTTTGGGTCCAAACGGTTACTGATTTACACAGATTTCCTGAAAGTTTCTTTGCCAAAAACGTATACATATAGTTTGTTAATTTACTTAAATAAGTTACACGACAAAGAAAGTCCAGAGAAAGTCCAATATAAGCATTATGAAAGTAGTTCTTGTTGATTCATATATACGGGACGTAACGCTGTTTTAAAACATGATTTCAGTTATATCAAGTCGGCTAGTTCAAAGACCTAATAAAAGAAATAAAAGAAATAAAAGAAAGACCTTACAAGAGAAAGTTGATGCAACGCATCAATGTCGCCGGAAATCCATACTGCAGTTATGCATAACACTAACATTATAGTAGTTGAATAAACAGTTATCAACTGAGGGGCATATTGGAACATCAGGGATGGGGTCAATTGAAAATGTATCATAACTTGCATTGTTTTGTCAACGATATGAATGATAATTGAAGCCTTTCATTGTTTATGATCAATCTCCATTCCAAAGTAGGTTGACCATACACACAACCAACTAATTATTGATCATAAACAGTAATGGAAATGAGTAATCTTGCCAATCATTAGTCTTAGTATGTATACAGTGCTTTCATTAAGGAATAATTATAAGATTTGTGAATTCCACATACACTTTTCAAGATGTTTGTCAGAATATTTGAATTTAATTATTTTTCAATAAAACCACAAAACAGACAATTTAGGATTTGCATGCACTATCACGTCATTTTACCTTTCCCCTATTAAAGTCAACAGTGGACACCTTTGCAGCAATCTACTTTTAAAACAATGAGATAATGGTTAAATCGCTGAAGACATGAGTTTTCTCTCTTTCTCAAAATGATATTAGCTTGGCATCCTAATTATATCATACTTTAACAAATGTTGAAATGTAGTCCAATATTTATAAATTAGACCACCTTCGAAATATAATATCAACTAAACAGTTAAATCTCATTGAAATTGTTATATAATTTAAACTTAATTTCGAACATAAACTGAGCCCTACAACATGTTAATTTATTGTAATTCTTTCCTTCCTTTTTTTTAATAATGAAAATAACAAACTACTCATGTTTTAAAATTATAGTATGATGAGCGCCCTTGTGTCAATGATGCATAACAATGTGCAGATCGGAAGCAATATGCCTTTAGGGAATTAAATGACACATTTAAAATTGTCAAGGACGAAATAATTGTGTACGAAAGACCCGATTCTTTTTTATTCGCAGAGGTGTCGTTCTTGAAACTCTCTTTATAGGCAGAGAGTGTTCGTTTAAAGAAATTTTTCTATTAAGACCAGTTTTATCTCGGTTTGTTCTTTTCTTCATTTGTTTCGAACCAAATAAACATTTTAAATCACCTATGATTTACTATATGTAAGCGAGTGTAAAGAGCGGCTCTCTGCAAGGGAGATTGATCTACGCAGTTGGTATTCGCGTGTCACGCGATCAACAGTTTTAGCTTAGAAACAGTTAATATTTTAGATATACATGGATAAACATTATAAAATGACTTCTTCACAAATCAAGACATCTCTTTGAACATGAAAATAACATTCAGTAAGTTAAAATTGCCATTAAAAGGAGAATATTCGACGTCTTTGTATCTCGAAACAGTCTGCTGCAAGCAGGTGCGCGTATGTAAACAAATTAGACTGTGCGACGTAAAGGTTTGTAGTTTTCGCCTTTTGATTACATGTAGTATATAGTGTAAAATAAAGTATTTTAGTCTAGCTAATAGGGACTGTTTTGTCTTCGTAAATAAAACAAAAAAACATAAATGCTAGTCAAAATAAAGAAACTGCAAATACTTAAAACATTGGAATATTTATTACATTTTAGATGTGTCATAACTTAGTGTTTTTAAACACACGCAATAGTTATATGTTCAAGACATTTAAAAAAAAAAAATTCTAATAATAACTCCTCCTCCCATGATTTCCGAAAACCTATTAAAAATAGAAGTCGCGGGCTTCTGCCCGGCGACTAATTAGGTCTTTGGCTAGTTGAACTACCTGTGTGGTTTCTATCTATCTCGTACCAGTACTTCAAACACCATTCTTTCTACATCACTGGCTACCTTACAACTTGCATGTAGACTATTGAGACAAGCGGATGAAATCGAATGACGATAGTCAACTGTCTTTTGTCAGTCATCGAAAATAATTAATAGCCTAGCGGGGATTCGAAATCGCGAACCCAGGATTAACAGGCCTCGTCGTCATAGAGCGAGCTTTCGCAAATCGACATGATAATAAATGGCGCAATTAAGCTGAAGTATATTTACTGTCATATATTTGATGCCAATTGAAAGTTTAGCAATACTTATCCCGCCAACAGGGATTAAGATCAGCGCTACTTGCCGAAAGCTACCTATTACCACAAAATACGATATCAAAACATACGGACTTAACATGTACGTGGATTAAAACCCATATTTGTTTTTGATAAAAAGAAATGCCATATGGTAATCTCCCTTGAAAAAGGTAGCCCTATCATGTAATGGTTTTATAGTCATAGTTGACCTTTGTCATCCAAATATTTATATGACGGATAATCAGTAAGGGCCGGATTAACCAACGGAAATGCCAGAAATGGTCCCATGGTAAGCCCGCCTCGAGTACTCTTCAACATCAGGAGATTTATGGAAATAAACAACTGTCCATTTCTCTGTCAACACGAGATTAGTATCGAGTGGGCATTGACACTTTCGATTGACGAAAACGGGGGTTGTTTGGTTTACAAGTATAGATATGAGCCGTTCCACGAGAAAAACCAACATTATGGCCTCTGCGTAATGTATAGACTCAGGTCAGCCTGCGCAGTCCGCGCAGGCCAATCCAGGCCGACACTCACCGCCTCAGTGAGATAGATGTAAAGACTAATGATTCCCGAAACTGAAACTCTACAGGAGGCGAAAAGTGTTTGTCAAGGTTAGCCTGCGCGGCATGTTTAGGCTGATCCGGCTCGATACTTTACGCAGAGTCCGCACTGTTGGTTTTCTCGCGGGTCATATCTGGAAACAACCTTTCAAAGAAACATTTAACGTATTTTTCTATGCTGACGGAGATCCGCAATATTTCGAATGTTGATAGTTTATACAAGGTTTAACGTTTTGACCAATCAATTAGTTTGTTATAACAAGGTATACACTGTCCATACTTTTTGAGTGAATACATTTGATGCAGACGAGATTATCAGATTAGTTTTTAATAAACTTATATGAAGGAAATATCCACATCTGTCCTTGATATCCACTCTTAACTAGTGGCCCTGACGTATTTTGTCTATGGTATGTTTATGATATGTTTTAAAACAGGTTTTCGGACAAACGCTAATCACTTCCAATGTCTGCTTCCTGGGTACAAAACCATTTGCGTCATAACCAATTTCTCCTACTTTTCCAGCAATTATCTTGTCTGTAGCCGAAGTGTTGAATTTTGATCGACAGACAAATTCACCCTAAATAGTTTCAATCTCAGTGCATACTATGGTCTGTGTTCTTTCTATACATTAAACATAATTTTTCACAAACATCTGATGAAAACTGGAGGATATCGTGTCCGATCTCAGTACATACTATGATCTGTGTTCTTTCTATACATTTAACATAATTTTTCACAAACATCTGATGAAAACTGGAGGATATCGTGTCCGCTAGTAGCATAACAAACGAACATTGTCGGAAACCGCGGCCTAGCCCAACGTGCAATACATCCCAACGACAAGAACAATGAACCGGAACAGTCCAACGTTGGTGTCGCCCACAATGGGCGTCCGCTTGAACACCCGTACCGGAAGTTGATTATCGCGGGGTTGTATGGGATAATTACGCCGCTTTTCCTTATATTGAAGTTTTTCTGGTTTTCACTTCTGAATGATCGGACTTAATAGGAAGTGTATTTATACGAAAATACAACTTCGTAATTTGGGATTGCGCAGAATTAACGTCACCGATTCAATAAAAAAGAATGAACGTATTACTTGGAGGCTGGAATAGCTAATGACTCTTTCATTCCGATTTACGACCATAGATACGTATTTTCTCGACCATAGTACCCGTGTGTGGCATTTTATTCAGTACACGTACATGTTTATTAAAACAATATTTAAAAATCTTGCAGCACAGGCATTTAATAGAATACAATGACTCCTTCAAGTAAGGAAAAACGTCAATAGGTACACACGCAGGCGACTTTTAAATAAATTGTTACAACTTCAGGAAAAAGTCATTATCAGCAATTTTGTTTTACCAAAATGTGTTTAATTAACACTATTCAATATTTTAGAAGTTTCATTTTCTGATTCGGATTAGACTGGGCGCTCATATGAACTACACGATTGTAGAAAACAGAACCGTTTCGCCTACTGTGGATTTTCTGTTTCAGGAATCACTACTCTTTACCTCTATTCCCATGTGACGGTAATTTGTCGACCCGGATAAGCATGCGCGGATTGCTGATCTGGGTCGAAACACCTTATCGCAGGGGCCATCTATGTTGTTTTCTCGTACGGCAATTAGCTCAAATATCGATGAATATCGAAACTGCTATCAGATCACTGAATTGCAATACGACGAAACTGTTACGGCTCTTTGTTAATAATAAAGCACAAGTTTTATCACGCAACCGTAATTCATAGTAAAAAACCTATCAGATAATACTGTTTGAAATTGTATCAGTAAAACGCGAGGGAATAAAGCCATTGTCCTTGGGCTTCTAGACGGCTCGGTCTATGCTTTCCACTCATACAAACGACATTTAATGAAGTGGCACCCACTCTGGTTTTAAAAAACTATTATTGTGAAATAGCATGTCCAAACTAGTTATTCTTATGCTTTTAGTCAACGTTTTCACCGTTTTATCAATAATAAGGCTTTTTAATGTTTCCTAGGTGATACCTTATTCCCAGATCTCTTCAATCAGACGACACTAAAATTTCATTACAGGTAATCAGTTAACGATATATTTGAGAAAGCAAAGACAAAAAGTCTCTTGACATAATCCCTTATCATTGTAGAAGATAATCACTAACATAGAAAAAGTCTGTATCATACTTTCCCGTTATACATTTATAAGATAACATTGTTTAGATACATGTATAGTGTGTATTAAATTGTGTCCTATCTATTAACAGAGCATGTAAAATAAATATAACAATCAAATACACATTTATCCATTTTCCGTATCATATACGTATATGTGATTCTTTAATGATTTTACTCTATATCTTCAAACAATTATGAAAGGATCTGAAATACGTATAACATTTCGTCCCTGTAATATATGTGTATTTGTCTATAAATTAACGGTAACATAGACTAAATAAATATACATAAAGTAAATATATGATCAACCGCTTCACCTATTGGTGGATCTTTAAGAAAATATTATGGGACCACTCACATGAGATAATGCTGTGAGATAATATATGCAAACTGCAAACTTTGTGAAGATCCACTTTATATCTGTGCACTATAAATCAGGATTCAGTTCAATATTGTCAGAGTGATTACCTTAGTATGCTGTGAATGATGTATTAGGACGTACACATAGGATGTAGGACATATCAGGGGCGTAGCTTGGGCACACATCAAAGTGTGAGAAATAACAAACAGTGCGTAAAGTATCGATCGCGATCAGCCAAAGCATGCAAACAGAGCATGCACTTTTACGCTTCGGCGGATCAGTCAGCAGCGGGACAGAGCAGAGGCTGATCTGGTAGCATCACATATCGCAGCCTGTGTGATTATCGCAGCAGCTGCATTTTGGGGCGATTTTTAGAAAATTGTGTAGGCACGTGCCTACAGTGCCTAAAGGGAGCTACGCCCCTGACAATCAATTGATTTTGAATGAGTTGGAGTTTAAACACCGTTTTCTGGATGGTCATTCAACAAAAAGTACGACAATATTTTCGCGCAATGTATAATTTACATAACAACCTTGAGATTTAACTTTACATCCTGAAATTTAATTCTCTACTGTAGAAATGGATTTTTTTAAAATCAACTGTTTGAATAAGACTGCAAACGTTGTTAACGAAGATTATACTGCTGTCGTGTACAGGTTAATATTGGTTCGCAAACGTTACTCAATGTTTCGTATGGAAAAGTTCCCATGGAAAATACGAAAATGAAATAAGGTATCATATATAATGACATATTTTTTAATAACTATATTAAACAAACCCAGATAGAGATATATCCGAAACAAAACATTTCACTTCTATTGATGGTTCGACTTAACCCTTTCGCTCCTATAGACGCATCTTTTGACGCATCTTGCAGCAGACGACT